>CM076089.1:13857152-14598152 GCA_038088585.1 Chrysina gloriosa | reverse complement strand
AATGAACGCGATTGGACGTAGGAAGCTTTAAACGGCAAATATTTTCGTAACTGTTGGAGCTGGAGCGTTTATAATGGCATAGAGAATCTACTCGTCGATACCTATCCGATGGGCCTATTTCGAACGCAATCGGGCGAAGTTTTCTTTGCTTCGAGAACGGTAAGAGATACAGCGTCGGGGATGGTAGGTTTGGAATCTACAGGTCAAAATCTATCGGATAGGCTTATTTTAGACGCGATTGGACGCAAAAGATATTTTTGTCGAAGTGAATTTCTACCTCAGCGCATAGAATATCTTTCAGTGTTTCGAGATAGCATACTTCCGATAGGGCTAGCCAGTTCAAACTCGGTAGGCTTAAAGTACTCGACCGGGTGATTAAAATGAAACAAGGAGGTCCCTAGGTGTTATTGTTCCGAAGATATGGTAATTTGAAAAATTTCTTACCTAAAATTACCATAATTTCGTTCTAGTGCGAAAACTATTAGATATAGATCGTTCGTTCTTATTCAATACGATTCGTAGGCCTAATTTGCTTCTAGGAATGTCTATTTGATCCAAGTCGAGCAATAAATAAAGCGGTGGGAGCGATTTGAAATTTGGCTCTTCAACAAAGTCACGCTTTTTAACGTAATATTGGGCATTTGACGAAAAATTCTTGTTCGAATGTCGAAGTTATTTTTCGTTAGAATGACAATCTCTCTTGTATTTGGGTTCATTCTAAACATTCCTTACGTTTCTTAGATTAATACCCAATACAATAATATAAAGAAAACTTACATCCTAGTTTTGATGTGCTTCGGAATTTTCCCTGTTTCGATGATCGTTTTCCTTTCTTCTTAAAAATCTTCTCCTGTTTTTCTGCTATACGATGCCTACGAAAGGATGGCAGATCAGCATTGAATACATACAAATCTTAATATTAGTTACAGCAATTCGTCGTGTTTCTTTTGAGATTTTTCTTTCCGTCGTGATACCACTTTTTCCTTGAACAGCAGTTTATCCGCCAAAGGTAAGGTAGCATAATCTTCGGCATTCATGTCCATAATGTCCTGAATCTTAGCAGCTTTATCTTCTGTATTATCGACGTCGGATTGAAGTTTCTCCTTTTCAATTTGAATTACGTAATCATTGTACGTACATGAAAAAATAATGCAATGAATATAATGTAAGTTGCCGATACCTTTCAGCAACCAATTGAACAGCATGAGTGGTCTCCTAACAAACATGCTTTCTAAGCTTTCTATAATTACGCCTCTATCAAACGTTGCCAATTGAGATTTGATAATTTGGTACAATAACTCTTCGGAAAGTCCAATCAAAGTCAGCCTTTTGTCAACTTTCGTCTTTCCAGTACCAGCGGTACTCTCTGTCGTAGTCGTAACACTTGCTTTCTTCGTCTTGCTCTCCTTTTTTTCCTTCGCTTTCCCCTTCTCTTTCCCTTCTTTACCGCTTTTTGAACTTTGTTTAGAACTCTTCTTCGAAGTCATCGAAGCACTTCTCTCGCTCTTCGATTCCTTCGTGCCTGACCTTTTCGTCGGCTTCTTCTTTTTCCAGATAGAAGCACCTCTATCTTCATTTGAAGGAAGTCGTATTCGTCTATGGTAATAACAAATATAAGTTTTATTTTATGAGCTTGTTGCGAATACGTGGTTTACCATAATCAGGCGGGGCCTGTAGATCAGTGTCTGAAGCCACAGAGAAATATGATTCGTCTAAAATTTGTCTTATCTTTATAGCTGCCAGGGTTGCAGGACGAATCAATGCATCAAAAAATAGTCTGTCTACGCTTATAACCGGTAATTTTAACACTAATCCAGCTCTGTTCGCGGCTCTTACGTAATCTGAAGATAGTGAGGATTTTAATGTAAGAAAACTAATTTGATTTTATATAATCAAAATCTGAAGCAATTTTAAGTAGTGTACCTGTTTGCGGAGTTCCATGAAAAATAATGAATATTCCATTTTTGAAATCTGTAGGAAGTTTAAATCTGCTCTTTTTCAGTGCATCCTCAATTGCGTCACCAACAGGATCCTGAGGGATTATGTCGCAAGTAGATGTTGAAGTACGTTTCAGAAAACGTATTTGATCTGAGTATCATATTTGCATGTCTAATTCTTTATAGGATTAGAATTCTAAATCGATTACCTTTTAAAAGTGATTCCATTTCCTCTAACGGCTTTGAGGATGGTGTTTCTTTGTCAGCTGAATTTAAGGACTTTCTAGAGTGGGTAACAGACATAATGTGTAATAATAATTGTGTAATTTTATCAATCATGATAAATGTATGCTTACACTCCACCTGATCCTTTTCGTTTTGCGGTTTTATCACTCATTTCACTCGTGAAAACAGATTCCGTTTCCGCACTAAAAAGCTCGCGACCACTTTTGAGAAGATTGTTATAGAATTCTATAATTTTGGTTGGAAATCCTTCTCCTGGCTTCTTATATGGAATATACAAACTGTTTGACCTATAGTATTCCGTCAATGTAGTTACTATTAAATCTTCTGTGATGGCCTCTCTGTAATCATCAAATAATAGATGATTTTTAATGTTTTTTGAACGATAACTTGAGCATATATGTATGTATAGCAGCTGAAAGGAAGTTATTTTTGAATAAACCTCATTTCTAACTACTTACTCATCGAAATCAGAAAAGAAAAATTCGATGGGAGTCGGACTAATATTTTCAATCGTAAATGCTATCTCGATATTTTCTGTATATGGTAAAGTCGATGGAAATTCTAGTTTAGTTTCGGATATCTTTAGCGATGGCTTGACACCGCATCCTTTAAGTCTTAGCATTACATTATTTGGATTTTTCTATGGTAATTATTAAGTAAGCTCTGAATTTTCCTCCTTTGTTAGGCTCGAAATTAAGATCGAGTAATCTCTTCTGACCGACTTCCAAAATACCTGATGTGGATTGGCTGTGGAAAACGCATTTTGTACCGTACTTTTGGTCCATTTCAATTTTAGATTCCCACTGACAAGGAACGAATCCTCTGAAAGTGGTCGAAAATAATTTAGATATCGTGCAGTTTTGAGGAGCTTACGTATTTTCAAGTATTATATCTTTTCGTGAACAACAGCCCAGAGTTATTTCGTTAAAATTAACACATTTTTCATTCATGGTTACTACGGGTACTGTGACATATGCTCTTACCTCGATAGGTACCTTTTGTCCATGAGATACCTGGAAAAAAATTGGCTGTGATCATATGTATTTTTTCTATTATGCTGTTATAGAGGAGTCAATTTTGAAAAGTAAACGGAAAAGTTGTTTTTAATAGCCCAAAATTGTACTTACCAGTATAAATATGGCTTCAGATACCGTACAACTCTTAGTGGAATATATTTTAGTTGTGGGACCAAATGTTACGGACAATTCCGTAGATGCTCCGACTTGTAGAGAGTTGCGCGCTAATTTTGCCCGTAGGCCAAGTTTGGTCGCCATTTTCCTGGACCATACGACTCGGATGTTTGCAATGCTCGGCCCATAATTCTGAATAATTGCTGTATAATGTACATCCGTATCCTTTATTACGTATCCAAAATCTATAAGATATGGCGGAGCAACGAGTTTGTTAGATGCTACGGACATGTTTCTCATTATCGTGTGGTCGTATAGAATGCTGTAATTTGCGGAAACATAGATATCTACCATGCACCGTTCGACTGCCATTTGTATATCTGCAATCGTAGGATAGTCATCCTACAAAATAAATTGGTCCTTTATATTTGATAATTTTACACTATTTGCTTCTAATACATTAAACGATATTATCACCCAGTCGTCACTTTTAAGCACTTCTCTGACGTTGTACGGTATATCTCCTTTGAATTTCATGTCGATTTGCGTCAATGATTTCATGTCCTTCAGGAAACTAGAAGTTATGCTTGCTATCGCGCGGTACGATAAAAAATTAGTCATTTCATCGTTCAATGATGGCCGTGGTAGAGCACAAAATATTTGTTGCAACACCCCGAAGCCGTGAATTGTGAAAGTATAAGCGGGTAAGTAAGCAATCTGAAAGGAATCTTGTGATGAGTCACGATAATTTAGGCCAAATGAAGAGTTTGCACCTGTAGCGAAAATTTCTGGGTGAACTCTTTGGTTAGTCCTGGAAAGTATCGCACACGAACCTCGTAATCTCTGGAGAATTCCGACAGGTTGACGTTGTACCAATTAGGTGGTGGTAATGAACCAGCCAGCTCCGCTTCTGGCGCTTTGTTTTGAAAAGGTTCAATTTGGAGGGGCGCAGATCCGGTGTTCTTGATTATCATTGTTTGTTCGCAGAACTCGCAGAAAAGCTAAGCATATGTTTTTCAACGAATTAATGAGTTAGTGAATGAATTAATGAGTGCGTGAATGAACGAATGAGTGAGTGAATGAACGAATATTGTGAGATATAATTTCATTGCATGACAACGTAAAAACCATTTTTTTTTGGTAATAGAGGCACGGATAAAACTAATTATATATATTGGTTTTGCTGTATTCGGTCTTACAAAATGGCCTAGAACATGAATCCATTTCGTTTCAATTTTTTACCTGTCTTCCAAATTCAATGACGTCACTGTCTATAGAAAAGCTTATATTGGACGATTTTCCCGTTAGTTGCAAAACTTCTGTTTCACCACCGGACGGATGGCAATGTGCTACCGCTGTTACGCTGGTATTTGGATGAGGACAAAACTCTATGGAGACCATTTGGGCTTCGTATGGGCCTAAATATCCGTAAGTCGGCACTAAATCGAACAATTCACAGCAATGGTCGCATTTATCCCCCAAATCGGGTAAACATTTGAGAGCTTCTATTTCCAATTGACTTCCATCGTAATGCTTTATCAATTGGTAAAGAATAACCTGCAGTTCCTCCTCGTATTCTGGGGTACGTTCGACGTTAGAAGTAATGGCTCGTTCGGCCGGTGGTGCACTTATTAATTCAGCGGTCATTGTCGGTGGAGGAACGACGTCAATTTCTAAAAGCCGATGTAAATTTTGGCATTCCATTTCGCATTCTTCGATACCCGTAAGGGGTGGTATGTTATCTTCGGACGGGATAGTTGGTTCCGAAATTGAGGAAATGTTAATCGTTTCTTCTGATGTAGAAGTGGGAACATTTATCTAGAAAATATGAAAAGAAATAATTTATTCGGGGAAAGAAAAACAAAAACAAACTATAATTAGCATAAGCATTAGGATAAGCAAGCATGAGTGTTTATGACCGGAAGGATGTTCGTTTCGGTCATTGAGAAAATGAAATTTGATTATATTTACAAGCCTTTCAGAAATTTTATGACTTTAGTAATGAAATCTATATACGATAGAGAACAGGACTTTAGTAAGTTGAGTGCTCCTTAAGAAGAGTATTAAATAGGAAACTTGTACATAAGGCGTTCGACATCTTGGGTTTGCTTGACCATTTGCTCAAATGGTTCAATCTGCTGCTTTATTTTTACAATTTTGCAACTTTACCTTGTCCAAGTCTTTCTCCACTTCTGGTATCTACTTCCGCATTGGTCTTCCTATTTTTCTTCTCTAACCTTACCTTTGGCCCTGTATTGCTTCTTTTATATATAAATGTAAATGCGAACCTTAGCAACTTTTTTAAGAATTTTGACAATTATTTCTATTCATTTCTTTTTCCTCTTACTGTAGATGGAAAGTGGTGCAGAAATAATTTCTGATAAAAATTATTCCATAATTTTTAGTTGGTCAAAAGAGCTTGTATAGTAGTGTGTCGTCATTTTGATTAAGTCGATTTATATACAATATTACTTGAGTGTAATAAATTAAAAGAAAATGAAATTCCTGAAAGCCTTTCGTAAAAACCTAAACTAAGTACGAAATAAAGAGAAAAAGCAAAACATTTCTGACTAAATTAGACGTACCGGAACATGAGCTATTGTATCAACCTCAACTTTTTCTCTAATCCATTCCCATTGAAATGTCAACGGTAATGGACTGACATTTTTTAGAATTAGTTCGGCTGAAGTACTGAAGAAGTTTGGTAGACAGCCGAAATCGATAGTCACTGGCTGAATCTCTAAGCTTGGGAAGTTTTCCTCTGCTCTAATGGGAATTTTATCCTAAAATTCTATAGTATGTCACCACAAGTATAACAAATGTCGTAGGGATACCTGGGCAGGGTGACCTAAATACGTAAAGACCAGTTCTTTATTCCACACGATACATTCCTTCCTCATTGCCTTAGGTGCAAACTCTACGTCGAAGGTAAAGACGTCTTTATTCTCTAAATGTCTTTCTATAAATTGTTCTCTGCTATTTGGACTTATCAGGTAGAAGGGGTCTTCTGTTCTTATACTTGTTGTTATCGCGAGCCCAGAAATATTTTTTATTGTTATAGTATCTGCGATGAAAAATCCACACATCAGTTCATGTGATGCTGTTCATTATGTAGATATTATAGATGATACCTTTAAGAAATGCGATCGTCTTATCAACGCCATTATCAATTCTAAAATTTAACTCAACATGCGACATTTTCAGCATTGGCCTGGCCAATTGAGCGATCACTATAAATGATGTTATTACCGCGTAATCTTTTCTCCCTTCAATTATAGCGTGACAATAAAAGTCTTCCTCAAAGTGTCCCACATGCGTTCCATATCCCGACAGATCGCAATCAATGCTTTGATCCGGCGCTAATTCAAAAACATTGGGTTTAAGAGAAAACACCGATCTACAAGAGAACATGCGTATTTTAAGAGGACCTGGTATAAAATTGATTGGATAATTACGGTGGACTTAAACTCGGATCGTGTCGAAAGCTTTTAAGTCTTTTCAATCTGTTCCAGATGATTTTGTGATGTTTTCCTACCCATATTAGTAAACTTTAGATGCATAACGAAAGTTTGGTGCGTAAGTATAGTCCCTATATCAATTTCCGGTTCTATTTCTGGTACACACAGGATTGAAGATCCTACTGCAGTCACCTTAACTAAACAACTTTGACTTTCACCTTGGTCGGTGGTGAAAATGATTTTGTCGGAAAAGTGACCGGGAACTCGAACGTATGCTTTCACTTCTAAATCAAAACTTTCCGACGGGTTAAGAATTAAACAGCTGTCGCTTACGGAGCAGCAAGATTTTTGTTCTAAAATTTCAAGTTGATGCATAGTCGTTCGAAGGAAGTACTCTTGCTTACATGAGTTACGGCAATCGTAGCTGGAACTGGTGAATCGTTCACAATCTTCAGCATTTCCGTGATGATTTTTAAAGTTCTAATTTCCTCGAAATAGAGTACCTCTGGTACGGTTATTACCGGTCCCTGACCATTGCAGCGTATGGTACATAAGTATAAGTTTTTCGGGCCACCGAAGATTGAAATGCTGTGGGGAATGGTAAATTAACTTAAATCAGATTGAACTTTGGAAGTTTCTAATACAGTGAAATATGGATACAAGAAACTTTAGACATTTTAATGTACGGATAAGTTTAATTTAATCAAAGCAATGTTGATATGCAAGGAAAGAAAGAATTGGAAAGAACTCCAAAAGCAATGAATATAGCAGAATGGAAGCATCTGGCATCATATATAAGTCTATATCATGACGAACAGCGAAGTGGCCCTTAAAGCGATCCTGGTAAGGAGGAGAATAAAGGGGAAGCAAAAGCCGAATCTGCATGCGGTATTCCTTAGCAGACTGAGGCAGTCTCGCATTGCGGGACCTCCAGAGTACAAACAATGACAATTGCTGCGAATGAGTAGGAACAAAATTGGAAAAGCGATACGACACTGCCGCCTAAACACTATAGAAATAGTAGAAAATCCCTTATTGCCAGGAAAAGCAAATTTCGCAATATGTCCCCCGCCAATGTCAGAAACTGTGAAGTGTTAGGCTCAAGCACTCTGGATTTTTGTTCCTGCATCCAGAAGAGATAAAAAGGAATCTCACTAGCAAGGTTGTAGACTCCATCGAGGACACCGACTTGATAGACTAGATGTCTATAGGTCACAATAAGGCAACGAGCTTTAATGTATGTAGTTGGCAAAGCAGTACATATAGAACGGGAAAAATTATGATTAGGTTAATAACTATGTAGTGCATACGAATCTATAATTGAAGTTATTGAGAGGAAACAAATAGGATAGTTTGAACATGTGTGTAGAATGAGTGAAAACAGATTAGTTAAGGGCATATATGAGGCAAAAAGCTCCAAGAAGAGAAGAAAGGGGAGACCCAGGAGAACATGGACCCAACAAATACAGGAAATAGGAGGAAAGGGGAGAAGAACGATCAGAAAAATGAAGGAACTCGCACAGAATCGGAGGCTATGGTGGAAATAGAACAAAAAACATTAAACAACTCAACTCCGACGCTCTACCAAGGCAGTAGGAGATACCGGAAAACAAAAGAAAATATTGGAGAAACAACTTACTATACTTTCAAAGTCGATTGGCCAATATGTTTGGTGTAGATACTCAACTCCACTTCTTTAACTCCATACCCTTCTATAAAATCCTCTGCTGGTTTAGGTTCAAATACTATATCCGAGAGTTCTTCGTCATCGCATGGCGCAAATTCGAAATATCCAGGATGCTCGTTACGATTGCGTATGGTAATAGATCTGGTATAGGTATAGTTAACGAAACAACCTCTCATGAAGATATCTTGTGTCTCACAAATGATGTCGGGTATTTGACATACATACAGTATAGGTAAAGATATCGAATATTTTGCCGTTCCCCACATAATAATATTCAGCCGTTTCACCCATTCACCTTCAACGTTCGGCAGTAAGGTCAACTGGAAATATTTTCAGTAAAAACGAAGCATTTTGAGCAAATCTCTGAGTTCTCTAATACTTGTCCCTTGCACGTAAAGTTAGGATGAACGATGAATTGCTCCGGTTGGAAAGTCAATTCCTTTGGAGAATGGATATTAGGCTTGACTACTTCGTTAGCGTAATCACTACATGATAAGGCTGGATTCTCACCATCGTTGAAAAATTGGGCGACGTATTCTATAGGGACTTGAGTAGTGTTGATCAAGTTGATGTAAGTTGATATCGGATAACCTAAAGGGGAGAGTTTCGAAATCATATTTTGAATTAGACGTTTATGCTTTATAAGGAAGAAACGGTAATTTATTGAAACGTTTTACCCAATGCAACCTTGCCGAAGTTAACTTCATTTACATCGAAATTCAATAACGGACATACAATATTTCCTCTGAAATTGAGTTTTGTTAGGAGCGTATCATACGGTAAGACGCAGTAGCGATACCTGAAAACTATTTTCTTATCTTCTTTAGATTCTTGGATTTTAAATTCAATTTCTTCAACGAACATTCCTTGCACGTTAGAAGTAAAACAAAGAACGAAAGATGCATAACGATTTGGATCCAAATGATTGTATGCCGGGTTACACGATAAGGTACCACCAAACATCAAGGGCCTTGGAACAAATACTATGGTTCCTGGTATATGTCCTGCAACAAATCAAAGGTAATCTTTTTATGTCCTCTTACTATTCCGCATGTGGTTTTATTTATTTCTGAAACGAAACACTTTCAGAATGATAAAAACATATGAATTCTAGGCTCTATAAATCGGTAAATACTTAATTGCAAATGTTTGGCTTACGTATCTCACCTTTATTTCGAACTGAAATTTCGTATTGATGTTTAGAGCATAGAAATATATCGTTAGCGTCCAATTCACAAACGTTGATGTCAAGACTTGGACCTTTGCCTGTACCGCATAGTTTCAAAGGTAATCGTTCTTCTTTGCCAGAAACTTCCAAATACAGTATTGTGTTGTAATACTTTGCCTCGCTGGGGGAGAATGTTAATAGGAAAATTGTGAAATTGTCCGGCCAAACTTCTCCTTTCTAAAACGTCAATCATATAATAATTGTGCTATATCGGTTAAATTGAGAAATAAGAATATCTTAGCGAATAACGAATTTGCGTAGACGTTCTTAATGTATTACTATGTGAAGTAGCATTTGGGATTTCTAGGGTGGACGACTGCTTAATGGGTATAAATTTCAACCCATTTGTTTTTGATGTTAATGCAAGTTCTTGAACCGGATGAAGTGGAAGTTTATTTTTATGTTCAAGTTTGCACACTTAAAATTCCTTTTTCGTGATATAGAAATCACCGTATACTCCCTTTTAACCCCGTGCGTTTTGATTTAATACGGTTTCGTTCAACGTTTATTTCTCCGTTCGTTCCTTTGACCTCCATGATTTATCAATCGCTTAATACCGCCAATAGGAAAACGGGTGGTTCGGTCTCGGTGAACGTCATATATAGAAAAGTACTGTCGAAAATGCACCAAATTGGAAGTGAGACGTGATCTGATCACAGAAGAATTTGAGGATTTGTTAGCGCATCGGAAAGAAAGCAAAGTGATTTCATGGGAGTGTCCGTCCGAGGGTGTAGATCATCGGTTTGTTCTGCTTCTCCATTAATACTATTTTAGGGTTCTACGGAATGCTGTAGTGTAGAATGCTTTCCAGTAATTGTAGTTTAGATTACGCGAAGTTGGTACTGCTGACCGACGTAATTAATAGTTGAAAATTACGTGAGAAGCTTGGTCATTTTGTTTAGGAACCGAACTCGGACGTAGTCAGTAATTTCTAAATACAGAAAGACAATCTCAACAATTTAAAAGTTTGGATTTAATTAGTGAGGGCACACATGCACTGGAACTCCTTAACGAAGAAAGCACTAGAAATGGAGCAAAGCGAGGAAGAAATAGTAACAGCGAAGAAAAAAGAAAGAAACAACACAAAGCAAGTTAGCAAATAACGGAAAAGTGGATAAAGAATTCTGGGAGACAAGAATCTGAGTCTGGTGTTTGAAAAATGAACAATGAGTTAGATGAAGAAAAAAAGAATAATGAAAAGCCTAACAGTATTGCTTCATTAGTAGATAATTCTTGTGAGGTTAGGACTGGAGGCTAATTTTTAAAAGGTACAAAATTTTAATTTAGTTACCAATGGTTCCACGCTCCAATTTGAGTCTGCATATAAGAACGGATCGCTGGCTCTGTATTCTTTCAATTCATCTTGATAAATCCTTTCGTATATAACGTCATGTGCGTCTCCTCCAGCAATTATTCCTTCGTGCATCAAGTGTGTCACTCTTTTCGTCTCTAATTCTTGGATTCGTTTAAACCCTTCTTCGTATTTCAGATTTTCCAACCTGTCTATTTCTGGAGTTTTAAATTTCTTCCACGCATACCTTTACAAGAAAATGATGCCTTTTAAATTATTTATTTTACTTGATCTCGGTCGATCAAAATTGGAACAAAATTAATTGGCTTTGCCACAATTTTCCTCACCTAACTATATGTTTACTTCGATTAAATAATTTAACAAACATCGTCCTTCGGAGGGTTATGTACGTATCCAGAAATTTCAACGCGTCCATTTCCAAGTACACGTTGGATTCGTATGTCGATGCTTTAAGACTAACGGTAAGTTTTTCACCGCTATCGTAAGTCAAAACTAATCTTCCTCCATGCTCCCCGATGACATCAGCTACAAATTTAACTTCGAGTTGAATGTAGTCATGAGCGTTGATCGAACCGCGTGTAGGACAAGCGGAAAATCCAGGAGAACACATGATATTGAAGGCTGCAGAAATTTCGCCCAAATTTCGTACTATTATGAAACGTTCTGACGGTGTCTTAACCGGTATTGGTGGTAAATTTATTTGGTCTGGGATGTCTAGTAATGGTCTGTGTGATAAACCTGGAAGAAATTGTTCTTCTTTGCATTTCAATGAAAATTAATTCTGTTTGCATTCGAACTATTTGGATTTGGATTATACTTGGTTAATCGTTCCTTGACAGTGCACTTACATATGATGGGTATAAAGAAAGATTCTCCTTCGGAAATAACGGTTAGGTAGTGCCTGTAGTCTTTCTGTTCGTGAGCGAAGAAGTTGACATTCACCTGATATGCCATGCCGGGGGCGACTTTCGTCGTAATGATTCCAGATGGACATGTCAGCGCAAATACAGTCGAAGGTGGAAGTATAACACGTATCGGTTTGGAAGTCTGCAGGAAAATTATTTCGAAAGGTGATGTGATTAAAGACTTTTAGCCCTGCTACCGTACCTCATACGTATTTAAGATATTCACAGGAATTGTTAAGGTGTCCCCTACAGTATACTTTTGGAACACTACAATATCCGGTATGGCTTTCAACATGTTCAAAGTCAGTTCTTTTCTTATCTTTTCTTTTCTACTTATGCTTTTTAATCTTTGTAAGCGGTCTTCAGTGTTGCACGTCATCTCAGCGAAATATTTGGATGGTGGCACCTTAAAAGAACTTAGGGTAGTTGGAGAACTTTCTAAGTAAAGTGGGACTTTTAGAATACCAATGGATTTTCTATCGTACGGTCGATATCTAGAAGAATGAGCAATATTTCCATGTTGGTATATTTGAAGAATGAGGGATAACACAGATAAGTCGAATTCATTTCTATATTGTGAGTTGATAGGAGTAAAAGATACTGTCATACCTGTCAATAAATTGAAACATCAGTTACTATGGGAATTCCCTGAGGGAATTACTGCTTCATATCTTCTTCAAAAGAAGATTCCTCGATATTAGAAGCTTTATACGGACACATGAGACGGGTTTAACACGAGAATGTTATATAGTTCCAGATCTTTCACTGTCGGCGCAGCATCATCCACTAGAATGTTTGTGAATACAAATCTGGGGTTAAAAATGACCTGGATATCATCTTGATCTATATTTAACCTTGACAACTCTTGCAGAAGGGAAGCAAATACGAACAGTGGACTATTATGGAGATGTGACTGTTTTAAAAATGCGAATCACATATACAGTCCTTCTGCATCAAGACTTTTTGACTGCTTTATTCCATTCGCTCCTTTTTGTGCTAGCCCTCTCCATCCTCTAATACCTCTAATCTTCTAATAATTCTATATGCGATTTCTTTTTATCGCACTTCCATCGCATGCTCTTAGTATGTCACTCATATATGTTATTCTTTGCGCTCTGATGTCAATTATCATCATATATTTTCTTGTTTGTTCCTTTTTGGTATGTGCCGTTCCCTTTCTTTCTCCAAAAATATTTTCTGCTTTGCGTGATTTTCGTTACTGTAGATCTTAGTCTTAGTCTAATCACAATTCAACGAATATTTTATGAATCACAACTATTACCATTCCAAATTTAAAGAACGAAGGGATGTTCTTTTGGTTTGTTTGCTTCATTCTAAAGATTATCCAAAAGAAATTTAGGGAAAAAGTACTACTTTTGTAAATAAACACTTTCCTTTCCTCTCAGAAATTTTATTTAAAATTTAAAGTGCATTGATAAATAGGAACCTATGCGACAATAAGCACTAACTTTATGTATATCAACGTCTCCATGTACATTTATGTGAAATAAGAACAATGCTAATATGAGATATACCACAAAATATGGTTAATTACAAATCTACTACAATGCCTTCAAGAAATATACCGGGAGCTATTTCAGTTGTTATCACTTTTTCACTGTCGAAACGAGATTTTGTTAATTCCTTCACTTCTTCTTTCATTTCTCCCTTCATCTCGTCCTTAACTTTTTCCTTCATTTCTTCCTTCATGTCTTCTTTTATGTTTTCCTTCATTTCTTCTTTCAACTCTTCCTTCACTGTTTCTTTAATTTCTCCTTTCATCTCTTTCTTCATTTTGCCTTTCATCTCTTCCTCTTCATGTTTGATTTCCTTTGTTTCAGCTGGCGTATCGATGATTTCGGTGCTTCCCTCTTGCTTGTCTCTACTTGCTCGTCTCGTCCTAATATTATCCATCGTCCTCTTTAATGAATCCCTCTGAATGTTAGTTTTCCTCAACATACCTTGAAAGTTAAATGGTGGTTCATCATCGGACGCGCTGAGTCTCCTTGCTAAGTGCTTTAATTCGGCAATTGGATCGACAGGTTCATTCTTCTTCGTTTCCGTTTTTGTTGCCATGTTTTCAATATCTTTGGTTTCTTTGACTTTTACCGGCGCTTTCTTTTGAGTTTCCGGAGCGGGAGTAGCATTTTCGATTTCTTTCGTTTGCTTAGTCTCCGGCGCTTGTATTTCTGCATTAGTAGTATTAGGAGCAGAAATTTCTTGTTGTTTCTCCGGTAGTTTTTCTGGACTGGCTGGTTTAGGGGTAGCGACTTCTTGTTTCTCCGATAGTTTCTCTGGACTGGCTGGTTTAAGCGTAGCGTCTTCTTGTGTCTCCGATGTTTTTTCCGGACTGGCTGGTTTAGGTGTAACTTCTTCTTGTTTTGGCGGTAACTGTTGTGGAAGTATGATGGTGCTTGGTAATTTTCTAATCGGTTCGTTAGGATCTCTGCTAAATGGGATGTTAATTAACTTATCAGTAGTGGGTTCCTTTTCAATCTCCAATTCTTTTCCTTTCACTTGTTGTGCATAGGGTTTAGTCAAGAAACCTTCTTCCGTTAGCAGGGACGAAATAATTTGCGAAGACAGGTTATCTCTCCATTGAAACGGCGAATCCCAAGCTTCTTCGCCGTCTACAGCAGTACTAAAAGGATGATATGATAAATAAAATACTAGAAGTTAAAATATATTATCTACTTGCCCCGTTGTTACTAACGGATCACACATATAAGCAGTATCAAAATATGGAACATCGTCTAGTCGAAAAGGTAGTTTCAAGACGGGTGGTTGTATTTCTTGAAACCACGAACTCGCTTGAGCTTTAACTTCTACATTTTTCAAATTTACAGGATCGCTAACTAATTGCAGATTGTGAACACATTTTTGGTTGAAGAAGTGGACCTGAAAGCAATAAGAATTTGAATGGTTTGTTTGTAATCGTTAAAATCAGTACTTGTTGTGCAATGTTGAATAGATCGTGATGCTTAGATGCTCGGTATTGGAGGATGACTTGAAAAAGTGATTTGTTTTTCCATTTTTCCGCGTAGGGTTTTATAAAATCGCGGGTTTCTTCGTCCAAAACTCCAGTCAGCTTACATACTAGGGGACGGTGGATTCTTCTAACCGAAAGACCTCGATAAGCTACGGAAAATTGTTCCTGGTGGAGTAGTGCATTTGAGAGAAATTGAGGAGGGGGATTTTCTGAATTGTTTTATTGTTTGTCACTTTACGGTTCATTCTCGGAGTTGACAACTAAAACAAAACAATTCAGAAACAGATCATTTATGATGATGATAATATTACCTTTTTGAATGATCAGTGCTGCTTCTTCTTGCGTCATGCCGTCAACTTGAGAATCCTTACGTAACTGAGCAACTATAATTAGTGAAAGTGTTTAGAAAAGGTTCGAAGGTATTAATATGAAATTTCTCTTACTTGCTTTTTCTTTATCTTTCTGTATGCGCTTAGCGATCTTCCTTTTAACCAAGAACCCTCTCATCATGCATTGAATTTTGATGATTTTCTTCACTTGGACTTCATATAACCTAAAATAATAAGCAAGAAAAGATGAGGAAGAATTAAAGTACAAAGGAAGAAGAGAAAGAAAAGAAGAAGAAGACATTATAAGGAAATATGGATCAACAATTGAAACTGAATACCTTGCTAGATACTCTTCATTGTAATATTTAAGAAACACTTTTGTTTTACCAATAACCCAACCTTCCATTTTCAAACGGACCAATAGCAATCTACAGTTATCTCTAGTTGTTTCCACGTTCTCGTCGAAATCGAATGCCAGAAATTTGTACCTGAAATATATTTTTTTATCGATGTTGGAGAGTGTTAGGATATCAGTCAACCTGCGAAGAAATTCAGAAAATATAATTCGATGCGGGTACCCTTTTTGCCTAGCCTTTGCAGTTTCAACCACAGCCATCGCTCTAAGTTGCTGCCTAATAATGTCTGTATGAAAATTCCTCGGTTTGTTCTCAAGATCGGATCTTACGCATCGTACGAAATGAGTTCCCCGGAACCTCCACCTACTGCCAGTTCCTTCATCAGGTCTAAGCATAATGTTCTAAATCTGGATGCTTCCGATCTCATCTTTCGCACTTGGGAATACTGAAAATTTGATCATTGTGATTGGTAATGAATGACTTAGAATTAAGTTATTTTCACCGAATCGTCTTCTTCCGATGATGAAGATGAGAATTTCTGTTCTTTAACGGTCCTTTCTTCAAATGTAACGTTCAAGTTACCTGTTTTATTGAGTTTGTTCGTAAAGAACATTTTGACCAAGGGATTATTTGATAATCGCAGAACATCTATGATCTCGGGAGGTAAGAAATTTCTGTTATGTTTTCCCATTTCTGTGAGTTGATACATCACTTTTCCAGTAAAATGAGCTATACTGAATTCGTCGGTGCTCGCTGCTTTGACGTGAGTGTTATTTTTGGCGTCTAGGCTATCTAAACTCGATAAATTTGTATTTTAAATGTGCATTGTGAATCAAAAGAACTTGGGTTAGAATGAAAGACAATATGTTAGAACATACCTGTGATAAACCTATCGTTGTGATCCATTTTGGAGGTATCATCAATTATTGAAAGCAATCCACCTTTTCCCAATATTTCCTCCATAGTGTTCCTATTATCGTAGTATGCAATTGCTGTATGTGGAATACTTTCTTCATTTAACTCCAAAAATTCCCACGCAAAAATCCTTTGAAGGTACAAGTAATGCAACTGTTCGTTCAACGTATTCGTAAGTAACTGGGAAAACCTATTTTGTTTGAAGCATTCCAGCCCGCATATATCTAAGATCCTAATCCAGTATTTCTCTCCACTAAAACGATAGTTAATACATAATTGTCGAAAAGCAAACTGTGCGATCACTCACAAAATGGCTCGTCCATAAGATAATTTATGGTTGATGACGCTGATGATATAATCAACCACTCTAGCATATAAGGAGTTGGCAAAAGTATCTCTGGCATTCCCAGCTTGATTGCATGTATGATGTCTACTAACTGCTGTGCCTTTGCTGACATAGCAATAGTTAACTAAAGCCCACGAAAGCTGTTTTGCATCGACCTTAAGTAGCGCAGCAACTTTTGATACTTGCTCTTCATTTTGAATCGAAGCTGTATCATTCTCGAGTGGTTTAAATTGTATTTCTCCGATATTCAAGATGGCGCTGATTACGCTGTAGATGGTTTCTATTTGCTCCTTAGAGAACTCGTATTCCTGAAACATATTTGTTAATTCTTCGAATTTAGCAATATTATCTTCTTTGTTTTTGTGGTGAGCATCTATCTTATTCCGTAAATATTTGTAGTTGTGATCCTCTGAGAGGTAATATACTTCAGCTGATTTTGATTTTATTAGACCGTCGTAAATGTAGTAAAATATATGAAAATTCGAATGATCTCTGCAAATTATAAGCTTTTTATGTTCAATATTTCTTTATATGATGAAAATAACTTACGGATCGGTGAATGAAGTTCTTGATTTTTCTAGTTGATATATCGAGAAGGTACATCCACTGACTTTACTGGTTCTTCCATAAACGACCTCAGTCTTCATCACGCATCGCGTTGAGTTTGAATTAATAGGAGTGCTCGCTTGAGTAAGCCAATGAATGAGCTTAATGCCACTCTTAATCCTGCTCATACTAATATTCAAGCTTTCTCCCAAGAACAATAGATGTTCCATCAAATGCAAGTAGTTCGTGGTCTTACCAGAGTTCGATTCACCCGTGAGGATGATGTTTTGGGGAATCATATGATGAAGAGCATCTTGATACGCGCTATCGGCTACTGAATATATATGCGGAGCATTTGCAGATCGAGATTTGCAGCTGTATTTTTGATGATACTACACATATATTGTCACTAAGAAATTTCATAAATCGAAAACAGTAGGTTACCTCTTTGGTATATATGGCTTGATTCTCATTCGGATTAAGTATTAATAATATATCTCCAATGTAGGTGTGGAAGTTTCCTTCCGACATTCTGGACTCCAACTCTCGCAAAATGCTATCCTCAGTTAAGTAGTCCAACGCAGCTAGGTCCTCAACATCCATTTTCTCCGCCCTTTTATCGATTGATTTCTTTAATAAGGCAGATTTAACGAAGGATTCATTGTGCCGAATAACTTCTTCGGCACTCTCCATTATTGCTATTCGTAAAGTCTTCAGTTCCTGTGTTAACTAGGAAAGAAATTTAGCAGTGGGATTATGCAAAATCAACTAAACGAAGAACTTACATGGTAATTATTTTCAGGCACACCTGTGAGGAAAGGATGCTCTAAGAGTTCCATCATATATGGGCGATATTCTGGATTTTTGACCAAGCATCTAAACGAGGGGAAATAATGCAGATTACGTTGTATAAATTGACAAATTCTTACTCGGAAATGAAGTCATTGTACATTTCCGACCAAGTACTCGGACGGTATAGAGTTGGAGGTGGATTTCTAACGATTTGAAATAAAGCTCGCGTCGGATGCATGTCGCAAAAGGGAGTTTTACCATCACCAAGTTCTATGGCGGTTATCCCCAAAGCCCAAACATCTGCTCTATTTCCGTAACCTTCGTCGTTATAATCTCCGGTACTGGTTACTACCTCCGGTGCCATCCACGATGGTGATCCTATGCTAGTGTCTGTTCTTCCTAAAGTACTACTGAGATGGCGTGATAAGCCAAAATCTACTAGCTTTATTTCTCCTTCGTATGTCATTAGTATGTTGGATCCCTTAACATCGCGATGCATGATATGGTTTTCATGGAGATAGGCTAAAGCCTAAATGTGAATAGAAACTCGTAAGTATGATGAATACATATTTGAATGAAAGCTGTTCATGTGAATTTCTAATGGTACGCTGATTTCAATTTCAACTTAGAGGTTGACACTAAATAAATTTTTTGGCTAAATAGCAAATAATAGTAAAGTGCAAATACAAACTCAGAAAAATTATTTAGTTTTAAGTATTTTGTAGAAACGTTACGCTCTAATATAAATGTTGGTTCAAAAGCAAAGTTGGTTTAGTCAACATTTTGCATAAATTAAGGTCAGTTCGCTTTTGAAATCAATATTTCTTCTGAATTTTATATTGTTATTGGGTATGTTGCATGCATGCGAGTTGTCAGGGTCGCATTTCCAACTACTTCTCGCAGATATTGATCAAAATAATCGCATTAAAAGGAGTGGGAACAGTCAGCATGAATCAAGATGACTTAATAATGTGTATTCAGGGATTAACGAAAAGGCTTCACCGATACATACGACAATAACTCGATGGAATAGTCTAGACGACCCTAACGAGATAATGATGTTAAAATAACAATACATATAAAGAGGTTTAAAGATCTAATTGATAATGTCAGTCTCATTGCTAGTATAAGACGTGTCTTAGATTATTAAATTTTATGGCGAGAAGATGAAAAAGTGAAACTGCAATCATACAACACAGTTGCGTTGCAATCAATGTAAAACCCAATGATGGGTGCTGTTGAAAAAAACACGAAAAACTAAATACAATAGCATATTTACAACTTTGTTGTCGAAATACGGAGTGGTAGGAAGGAATCTAAATTTTCATCTACTCATCAAAAACATAATTTCCCATTATTCTTGCTTAAGTAGAATGTTGTTTAAGAAGATAGCGGGAAAACTCCTCTGGATAAAATAAGAAATACACAGGCAAGAGGGACACTAGGCACTAGATCATATCGATAAGCTGTTTATCAGAGCAATTATCTTATTAGTTTCGGGACCTATGTTTGTTTAAGAGGATTGTGTTTTTGAGTTTTGTTATCAGAGAAACACATGTTCCGGAACTGACAAACAATTGGGCGATCAGAAGTTCACCTATATGATCTACTGTTAGCAATACTACAGCAATCATTGCTAAGGCATATGATAGAATTTGGAGCTAAGCTAAAGCCAGTCACTCGAGAATTAGAGCTTTAAGGAGGTTTTGAACCTATGACTCCTTAAACTACTCGTTATGTGGTCATTTAATAGCTAGTTTTCAAGAAGGATTACTGCTTTTGGTTGACCTTTACCTGCCAGCTATATTTTTGATCGTTTTTTGTAGAAGTCGAAACTATCATGTTTGATTTGTAACTCTTATATTTGTAGACATTTCTCACATTTCTTTCATATTTCGACAGTAAGGTTGTTACTCTTAACGGAGAAATAAAAGTTTGCAAGTAATGTATTGTGTACCTTGCTTTATCTTTATTTCTGTGTTTGTAATAGTTTCAGAAGAGTAGAACAAATAAGCTATACTGCTCGTGAAAAATACATACGTATTTCCAAACACGGAACTATTTCAATGCAACCAATACCAAATCTAATGTTGCTTTCCCTGAATCGACCAAGTTTATCATCTGCAGCATCTTACCCATTTTTTCAAACTTTTTCCAAAAGATCAATTATCTAACAAGTAACTCTTTCATTAAGGGTAATAGAAGTGCTAATAGAAAATTGAGGAAAACAGGTGAGGAAATTGGTGTACGTATGTCCGGGCATCAAAATTGATGTGTTAAGGGAAATAACCATTTCTTAAACATTTTATTCTAAACCACGAAAATTCGTTCTTTTCTTACATAAACGATTGGATCACCTGTTAACATTAGTTTAGGAAGCTAGCTGCTCGGGAGTGTAAATTCGACTACATCTTTGTGGTTTAGAATCATTGGGTCAACATCGGGATTTTGCAATACGACTTTTGCTTCTCCTCAAGACATCTACCAACGAATGCATTTCAATTTCTAACAATGACAACAAAAGTAATAACAAGCACATATAATCAGTCCATTCAGCCCTTTCCAGTGACAAAATAAATTTTTAACCGTTAAGTTGGTGGTCCCCGCAAAATAATTTTGTTCATATTTTTCACTGATACTTATTAGAACACAATAAGACGGTTGTCTCGCGCACAACACCAGATTATTAATTAAATTTCTTACTAAACTCCTTTCCGGAACCTGTTCTTGAGAGGAAGGATACAGTGGATGACCATCTTGATTACCCTGTTTCAGTTTCTGCGATATTTCATTTTGTAGTTATGTTGAAGAAAATCTGAACAGATTCGAGATGGCGAGCAATTTGCAACAGTTACAGGAAAGTCTTTTATGATTTTGTGCGACAATAACCCAGAGAATTCTCGAAGCAGTAGGACGGGAATTTTAAGACAGACACTTTTTTATTTGGTAGATAACCATTACGTTCATTTTTTGTGGTTTTATCAGAATTCTCTTTTTATTTTCTTATTTGGAGACACAAATATCACATCGGTAAACTCCTCACCACACAATTGTTTATAATAAAATCGGTGACACGTGTTTCGCTAGCTCGGGGCCTGTCAGTAAATTATACCACAGTCCTTGCAATCAACTTTATTCTTATTTGGAAGTCCTTATTCGTGTAGCGAACTATTGGGCGAATACGAACTAGAATATTACGCAAACTGCAACGTATTTGTATTAACTATTCCCGTCTAAGTACATAATTATATCATGACTGACTAACCACCCGCAGAGCATTGTCGAGCCCTGCTCTCTCGCCATTTTCTCTAGGAGGGACTGCATGCGGCAAAGTTGGATTCATATTCCCTATACTACGTCGTGAAAAAGACCAACCGTATATATGTACATATGTATGTATAATCGGCTGAAAATTGATACTTTTAATTTGTGATTTTGGTCCCACACTTAAATAAGAAACAGTGCTCTGCCAACTCTCCGATCTGTCCAATTATAGGTAATTCTGTGCATTTCACAAAGTAAAAACCAGATCCCCAATGTAAGGCAAATATATTAAATCTGTTGATTGCCTTGAAATATTATTTTGACCGAAATGATAATACAGCACAATATTTTTACAATGTTCGTTAATTGTTACGATCCCCTATTATCCAGACAATTCGAAGCACTTAAAAGATATATTTTCCGTCTTCGATTCAAGCGGCATGCTCGTTAATTAAGCCGACTTTGTGTGAGTAACAACAGTAGGAAGCAGTAACGGCGACAACAGAGGAAACCAGAAATATTTCTTTAATTACGTTTTCAGCTACTTATCCACTGAAATATTTGACATGATTAACTTTACCGTTACGTTATTGCTTGTTGAAAATAAAACGATTGGTCGCGGGTTGTATACGTGGAAGATGAAGTGCCTGGTAGAATGAGAAAATACCTTTTAACAAGTTTCCTCCTGGAAAAACCGTAACGTACTCGTCCGCGATACATACACTTGGGTATGTATGTACATCTCGCGTTTTATTTAACTCGCTCCTCGGCTAAACAACGACCGGCCGTGATTTATTTATATAAATTGCTCATAATTATTGTAATAAAGCCGACGTTTCGGATGTTATTTATGGCAGTTTTTGTCGCTTTTTGTGTTTTGTCTGGGAGAGAGCTCGCATTTGACTTCTGAATAATGCATTGTTTGAGTCCGGTTTTGTTAATACCTAAACTTGTTAGTGAGTTATTTACGGTGATTGTCTTTGTAATAATGGTGATTTCGAATACTAGCAATGTTTGGGATCCTAGCATTAGAAAATGTTATGGGTTATAATTGTACTTTATAGATTAAAAATATAGAGAATAGGGTTGTTTTCAATGGTATGCAATTTGGGATGGCTGTTGCGAACGCTGTTGTATAGCTGTTATTTTGCATCATCTCATAGACGAAATGGCGTTAGAAGTAAATGAATGTCGTGTTTTTAGTGAGGAAGTAATAGAGGCATGCATTTCACATGCAAAAACTTTTAGAGCCGTTACCTCAGTAAAAGTCTCGTGTGTATGCTTTTCTTCTCTTTCGAATATATGTTTTAGCACACGGTTATGCTTGGGTTGACTATTAATGTAAGTTGAGTAACATGTTCTAATAAATATTTTCTCTCGTCCATACGACTTACCTTTACCACCTCTTTTACAACGAAAGCTATCTGATCCTCGGACATTCTACGATTTCGTTCCAGTAAACTGTTTACCAAATCAATGATTGGTCCTCCTTCGCAGAGCTAAAACGAATGAAACTTAATAAACAGTGTTAATCGACAAACGCTATTAATTTTTTACAATTCAGTAGTCGATTGATAGTGATTCCAAGGATTATGATGTGGTATTACTGACACTGTATTACATCGGTAAACTCCTTACCACACAATTATTTAATTAAATTTGGTGACTCGTGCTTCGGTAGCGAGGAGGCTAGCATTTCGAAATTGTGGTTTATCGAATGATCCGTGGTTTCTGAAACTCTATACACTCTACACAACTAGACTTTCCCATCTATAACTCAATGCCATATTCTTTTACGTACTAGGCTGACAAATTATTCCAAGGAGAGACACCTATGTCATCTCAAATCTCTGATGGCATGTATAAAAGATTGCCCGAAAAAGGGACACGTGCCATCAGCGTAAAGAAGAACGTGTTTACGAAATTGAAGATGACCTGCGTGTCCCTCTCGAAATCATCTTTCATTCTAATGGTTAGAAGGGAGCAGTTAAGTTTGCATGAATAGAATTGACGAAATTACGGTGCATTCGGCAACGTACAGTTTGAAGATGCTAGACTGGTTGCCAGCGGGAGACGCGTCACCCGGATTTTATGAAATAATTCTGTGGTGAGGAGTTTACCGATGTGATATATTGTAAGTGGCTCAATCTAACTCAGAAAATTTACGTACCTCCATAATGAACCACACTTCGGCTTTATCATTTTCTTCTTTCTTAAATGCACCATAATAATCTGGTAGATTGAATTGGCCGGAGAAATTGCGTAGTACCTTGTATTCCTCATTAATGTAGTTTTCATTCTCCTTAATTAGTTTTTGGATTTTAATAGCCACCTTTCTATGTCCATTCGATGTATCTATAGCACGACGTACCACGCCAAAGACGCCGCTACCGATGCATTTTTCTAGGACGAAACGTTCGCCTGCATCTTCCAGGTCGTTTATCGCAAGTTTAGTCATTTTCTCGTTTTAATTGCTTCTACAAATTTATAGGTGGTCATTTATATAGTAACAAAATTCGAAAGATAATTTATATACATAGCCATGAGGATTTGTAAGTTCCTAATTTGAAACATGCAAGCATGAGATGTGAACTGATGCTTCTGTAAAAATTCACGACAATGACCTTCAAAAATAGAATATCATCTAAATCTGAAATATTGCCTGTAAGAATTGATGTAGAAATACATCATGCAGGCTAAAATTGCTTTCTTTAAAACTTTGGTGTGATATTGAATACTTGTACCTTTTTTAAAAGTTACGGTACCAAATTTTCACAAAAGTGCAATAGTATCAATCCGGATATCCCAAGTTCCAAAGAAGATGAAATTCATGAATATTCTTCCGACATAAATTAAGGATCAAGGACCAAGTTTTCAAGTTGCGTTACTGGGTTGAGAATAGACAAACGAGCGAAGATGGTTAATTGTTAGTAGCTGGAAATAAACTAAAACAAGTTGAGACGGTTCTGTTTCATGGATACAGTTAAAGAACATCATTTTCTATTAGCATATAATTTTAACAAATAACAAAATCATTGTCGATAAATACTGCGAAACTATTTATAATCCAAGACTATTTTGCAAAAATTATTCAGCGAAGAACAACAGTACATAGCTACAAAACACAAATGAAATTGATCCTCCTTTATGGCAGAAATCTGGATACTCACGCAAAGCAATGAAGGGCTATTGGATATTTTTAAGAGGAACATCTTTGGGGCGATAAATAAACGAACACCATGGCGTCGGCGATGCAATTTGGACTACACCAAACTTAATTTAGGATAAATACATCACGGCGATTTACTATGAGTAATCCAGAATATAGAAGCAAAGGTCGATTATGTGCAACATGAATGAATTGCATTGATATACTTTAAGATAGTACGAGTCAGAGAACCTACTAGGAACAGAACAAACTGGAAACAAATTCTTGGGTAGGACAACAGCAAGAAATGCGTGATATAAAAGTGGAAGGGAAAAAGATAAAACAAGTAGATCAGTTTATTTAGGAACTATTACAGAAAAATGCGCAAGACTAGAGAAAGAGATAAATAATGGAACAAGGAAAAACCTTCAATAGTCTAAAAGCAATATTTTTATCAAAACAGCTAAAGCAGAGAGAGAAGTAAAGAAGAGAGAGAAGAAATAACACCTACACTGATATATTTATAGTAGCGAGCATTGGATATCAACAAAGGAGACATAAATCGAAGAAATGTTGCAAAAATGTGATCTTTTAGAAGAAACAGGGGAAAACAAGCAAAGATAGAAATAAAATCTATAAAGAACACCTACGGATAAAACCAATACAACGGAAAACATAGGAAATGCAACTCAGGTGGCTATATCACTTACATAGAATGTCATGGAAAAAGCTAACGGGAAAAGAATACGAAACAAAGGCACATGGGAAAGGCAGAAGGGAAGACCAAAAGAAAATTGGAGAAAAATAATAGAACAGATAGCATTACATAGAAACATTGAACGAGCAGAAGCAAACGATTGAGAAAAAGAGAATTCTAGAAGGCAGAAATCAACTCGACTACCCACTCTTACACTAAATCGTAAATGGACTTAGGATTAAGCAAATAAGTAAGACATTTGAGGGTAATATGAAGACAAATTGAGAATCAAAGCGATGTGAAGGGAGAATAGCGATCACCTATTCTATTACAAAAAGAATTGTAAGACAACGTACTCTAGTAGTATGAGAATTTAGAACCAATGACAGACTATGGATAGCCGGAAAATGTTGAAGGGAAAGGAGCATGTTCGGAGGACCTATTTCAAGCTGGGAAACGTACACAGACATGGCGATGGACGAAAGTACCTTAAAAGCAAAAGACTGAACGGATAGAATGAAACGGAAACAACAACAGGAAATCTGGAATCCAAATAGTCGAAGAAGTTGATGCAAGGATCTCTGCGAAATAAAAATATGTAGAAATACCGATTTTAAACCGGGAGAGATCTATGGAAATGGTAATGGATGAAATAAGCTTAAAGGAAGAAGATTGCGTGAAAGAAAGGGTAGAAAAGTCGATTTTAAACCGGGAAAGATTTATGAAAATGCCGATAGATGAAAGAAGCTTAAAAGAAGAAGACTGGGCGGATAGAAGGGACTGAAAGGAAGAAGTCGAGGGCCCAAAAAGCCGATGAAGAAGAAGTTTTGTTGCAGTTAAAATCTAAATACTATTTTCATGTAATGACCGAAGAAGTTGACGTAAGAGGCTCTGAGGAAAAGGAAATATGTATGAAAATGGCGCTGGATGAAATAAGCTTAAACGAAGAAGCCTAGGTGGATAGAAGGGAGTGAAAACAAAAAACCGAAAGCAAAAGAAGAAGAAGAAGAAGTTTTGTACCAGTTCAAACCTAAAGAATATTTTTATGTCAAAATATAGAACCAGTGGTTGTATCCCTGGCGCTTTGTCATGATTACATCCTGTATAAGATATTGTTCTTTAAAAGCGAGATTTTTACAACTACTTGGTGTTTCTGTTATGCAGATAAAAACGATGTTGGAGAGCAAACAACCTTTTTCTGTTTGCTAATGGTATTTATACCGTTGGTATTTATTTTGTTATGGAAGAAACTAGTATACCTTAGTAGGTACTGCGGATTGCTTTTCCGCATCTCGTCCGCGTATTTCCTGCGTATGCAGAGAGACCGCTAAGCCATTTTCTAGTTCAGCAACGGTCCCAAGCCGTGCACGAACGACGCGTCGAGAATTAATTCGAACGCGCCTCCAAACTGATTAAGAAATATTAATCACGCTATAATTGTGCGAGTCGCCGTCCGATCGTTATCGAGTTTTAAATATAGCGAACGCGTACGGATCGACATGTCTGACAAATCGTTTTTCACCAGATACGGCCGTAAAAACGCATAAATACTTTTTAATTGCGGCGGATTAAAATGTTGATCTATATATGTAGTACGTTTGAGGTAATTAAAAATCTTGTCGTTTTTCCGCGGCAACGGGTGCCCCAAATGGAAGACAATCTTACCTTATTTAGGCGCTAATGGTCAGCATGATTTTTTCCGCCGTCGACGACGACACGTCTCGAGATTTCAATACTTCTACCCTTATTCAGAGCGGAAAAACGACTGACGTTTCCCACTAAGTTGAAAAAATGCGATTACCGGTTGCCTATGGCGGCAAAGTAAGGATTCTTTTAATTTGTCCTCGACCTGTAAATATTTTCCGCTATCGTTCGCTGTTCGTTCTTCCTTTTCTATTCACCGATTAATATATACAGGAGGATAACGTAGTTTTGGTATGAAATAACTTTTCTTTCATATTTCTTGTTTTATGAATTATCACTTTGAAAAATATCTTGAGGAATCCTTAAAGAGAGAGGCTTTGTATTTAATTTTCTTGTATGGGAATTAGGGCTAATATTTGCTCAACCCATAGACTTAGAGGATGAAAGCTTTCTGTTACAGTTTATTATTATATATCTTCTTCTTCTCGTAAATCTTTATGCTTCTCAGCCTCGGATTATCTCTGATTTTTGCGACGATTTAATCCATTCTTTCTCATTTCTTCTATGGTCTTCCCTCTCTTTTGTCCCAATTCGTTTATTCTACCTTTTATTCATCCGTTTTAGTTTTCCCCGCGATCCTTCTCAAAAATTACATTTCTATAGCTGTTGTCTTACTTTCGTGTTTATGCTGTATTGTCCTGGACCCACTTGCGTGCATTATTGTGGGTGCCACTATTCAATTATATACTCCTTGTTTGATCTTTATTTTTATTTCATTTTTCGCAAAGATTCGCAAAGTTTGATTTAGAGCGTAGTACGTCTGTGACTTTCCGTCATCTTTTTCTATATGTAGATCAATTTTTCCGTCCTTCGATATAATGGTACCAACATAGATATTCGTATATGTCAACAATTTCTTCTTGTTTATCATTTATTTTAATAATTATATTATTTGTTGGCTCTTTGTTGTTTATCACCGTTAGTTTGCTTTTTCCCGCATTTACATATTTCCATCTGCATCTTCTCTATCTCTTCTCTCCATGTTTTTGTTAATTTTTCCATTTTCACATAGCTGTTAGCTATTAGTGTCAAATCATCGGCGTTCAGTAATGCATCTACAGCTACTGGTTCCAGTTTGTTATATTCGACTAATGTCTTCAGGTTTTCAGTGCGTTTTCTCGTTTCTTGCAAGATTCTATCCATTACTATACTGAATAATAATGGACTTTAGCTGTCTCCTTGTTTTCTTCCTATTTAAATTTCAAAACTTGCTGATCTTTTTCCACTCATTTGCATAGTATAAACTTTTGATTATATCACGCATCTCTCTCGGAACCTCTAGTTTCCCTAGACAGATATCTATACTTCTTCTATTTACTGTATCGAAGGCTCCTCGTCAGTCTATGAAATTGAAGTAGATTTCCTTCCCTGCTTGAAATCTTCGTTGCATTATGTTTTTAATGATATGTATATTATCATCCGTTTCCTTCCCTTTTCTATATGCTGCTTGTCCTTGTCCCAATTTGTCTCCTATTAAATGTGTGAATCGTTTTTATATTATTTTAGTATAGACCTTAAAGCATACTGTAGATAGACATATTGCCCTATAGTTTTCGCACTGATTCTGATGGCGTTTCTATGTGTGGGAGTGATGAGTGATATTAAGGATCCATTCTTTTTCCACCCGTCCGCCTCATTTTATCATTTCCGGTTCTATCTTGTCCGCATCGTAGGCTTTTCCTGTTTTCTTTTTCTACTCAGGGCTGCCTCTACTTCTTCCAAGTTCTTGTTTATGTGTTGAATTTTTTCAATAGTATAGGTATGCACATGGCCACTATATCAATCATCCTTAGACTTCACGCTCTATTATTTGGTGCAAACGTTTCCCTCAACTTCAACTGGGCTTGCTTCGCTGCCTTTGAGACTTCGAAACTACGCGCTATTCATAGTAGCTATTTGTACTAGGTACAATACAGATCAAGCACTCCTATTCTAGATTTGTGTTTATCATAGTACCCATTATGAATGATGTGGAATGAGTAGATAACAAATACATACGTCAACGATGTTTGTAGCGCCATCCTTATATATTCTTTCCTCTAAAGTTTTGTGCTTAATTTTATACAGCGCTTTCAGAACTTTGTTTATCACAAAATACGTGGAGCTTCACAATTGCGACCTTAGTGAATTTGGAGTAAGTCTTAGCTAAGGAATGCGCTGATAACAATAGAATTTATTGAGGGTTCTAGTGAAAGACTAATTTGCAATATTTGATTTAGAATAAACTGACTAAGGACATAAGTATGATGGTTGCACAAGAGGTCACCAAAAATTACTGTTTGATATCTAATGTCCACCAACTTCTTCGTTATGCTGGAGCTTGATTGAGAGAAGATGCAAAAAGAAGATGATACGGAAAAGGTACCAGCAACAAGTCGGAAATTCAGCGAATGTTAAACAATTCAAATGAATTTGTGTAAAACACCCGATAACGTTTATTTCTTTAAAACCGCACGCGTTATATGAAACTGGTATATCCAATCTTGGCAGATTTTACTTTTTAGTAAACTTACACAAAGCGCTTCCTAACATTAAACGCATATTTAACACACCACTCGTTTAAAAGGACTTGCGCAAACGGATGCCTTAAATGTTTTCGTTTCTATTTCAATCTTCTCTGCCCTTTCTCATAATCTGCGCTCGTCTTTGCGGAGATGCCGTCAAGTCCTTATGAAGATGTACCCATTCTCGTCGTTTTTACCTTTAAAAATGAAAATGCTCGAGATAGTTTTGCGCAAAAATCCTGTAGGTTCTTTGTATCTCTGTTGTGACAGAGGTGACCATTCCGATAACTGTAGAGTGGCATTGCACAGATATATTTCTAGCTAATTGCAGCTGACCGATGCATTTCTAGTAATCTCGTTGCGCATCAAAAATCAAGAGTTGATCAATTACTAGGAAGAATGTCGTTAGATATACGATGGTCATCTTGATAGTTTGAGGCAGAACTAATAATTTTGAATTACAATAGCTTGAAATGCATGGCCATAGGAATTTCGCCATCAGATTGTTGGGGTACAGGAATTATGTTTCTCGGCGAATAAAGAGCTCGTTGTACTTTCACAATTAATTTCAGAATTAATTTTAGTTTGCATTATGGATATAAAGGTTTGAATAATTAGGATGTTTACTATCGAAATGAAATATGATGTTCAAGGTAATTTTAAATGGAATTATTTCAATAGGTACTTCGTAATACATTTGCACTTGTGATTGCTTAATCAGTCCGTTAGTTTTATATTAACCTTGCGTTTCCAATTCGTAAATGTGTTGATTATTGTTGTAACGGATATGGCGACTACATAAGTGCTATTAAAATGATCTAAAAGGAAATAAGAATGTCGTTGATTTATTTTTCTTTCTTTGAAATTTGTTATTCCAATTGCTGCGTTACGCGCTACAAGTTTTTGTCATCGATCCGGATTGAGGTTGTTTACAAGTTGGAAAAGTGTATTTGTTATAGGGAATTTCATTAGATTCTGTTTATAGAAAGCTTCTTGGTACGCAATCGGATGGCGCAGAGAGTGTACTGTGCAAAATCGAATGTTGCTTGTTTATAGGTATTCATATGTTTTTTAAATTCTCGACTAGATGTACCGCTCGCCTTTTGTCGGCCTCAATTGATGATAATTTTTCGATTTGTCGTCTAAGCGCTCTCCGTAGTACAATTTTCAATAAATCGCACTTCTTGCGCATGGCGAAATGACCACCTTCTTCTATATTTTATGTGACTGTACCCGGTACGGCGGGTTGGTTTTTTGAAAGCGGCGCGCTACTACGCTTAAGGTGAAAATGGTCTTGTTTAGTGGACACCGAAGACCGATGAAAAACCATTGGCGAAGCGCTAATGAAAAACCGACTTAGATGGTGAAATAATCAATAACGACGAGCTAACGTAAAAATTGAAATTAGTTCGTTACTGGTCGTACAATTAAAGAGTCGACGTGTTTCGAATGGCCAATGTTATTTCCTAAAGTCAACACGTGTTAAAGCGATTTGATTTCTTCGTTAAGAGGAAATCGTAGCAACTGAGTTTATTGTTAGTCAATTAGCACTTTGGAAAATGGCTTTTACACTGTGTGTTACTGAAAGCCATTTGAAAATTTGAAATTATGAGAACGGATATTTTATTTCGAAATTCTACGTTTGGGTAGGCAACATAACGTTGTAATTACCGGTGTCTAAGTTTTAAATTCTTTCACGAGGCTGAAATATTTTTATGAAAATTGTCGCAAAATTGTAAGATATTCTATCCTTCGGGTTCGTTTACAGATTCTCTTTTCAAAATATGTCTTGTAACCTACTGCATTGATACTCGCAGACTTATTGCATGTCTTAAAGGATATATCCTTTTAGTTTAATATTCTTGATGAAACTTATCATTGTACTTATGCAATTTATTTCAAATCTCTCTGATTTCATAATATCTTACAAAATCTCACAATACTACATTATGCATATTTTTTGAAGAAAATGTATTTAGTGCTGTCAATTGTATTAGCTCATTACGTTGCTGCTAATATCTTCCTCTAAATTAAATTAATTAATTCTCTGCTTACACTATAGAACCTTAGAAGATAGAAGATATAGAAAGACTTATTGGGTCTTCTCTAAACTTAGTGCTTTCAATAAAACTTGCCACGGTATTAATGGAAACTCTTTTATTTTGCGGTTACAGTAATAGATCTGAAAGTCCTTAGCTCCTGAGATTGGCAGAACAAATACTGAGTTTACTTCTGCTTTTGGCAGGTTCTACAAAAACGCTAAGATCACACAAATACACATAATTAATAAGGTAGGATTTTTAAGTGTTCTAAGAGTATGAATATTTCTTTCTAATTTAGTAACTCCGCATTCAATTACTTTGTTTATTACAACAATTGTTAGGGATCACTTCACCTTTGGTGCGACGCTTCAGTGTTTTACATGGAGTCTTTGTGGTTGAATTAAAATTCTTCTTCTCTCCGCTATATTTTTTTAGTTGCAGTAGCCCTTATTTTTCAATGTTTGTCTTAAGCTTCTTTCTGTTTCCTGTAACTCTATTGTGTAAATTAAATGGCTTTAACTTTTCTTTGATATCTGTGTTTCTTATCGTTTCTTGACAACTTTTATTCTCTTTTAGAATTTCATATTCTAACTTGTATATTGTGCTCTTCTTTGTTTAGCTGTCGTTGCCACTACCGCAAAATTGTGCGGGAACATCCTTGCTGAAAAAGTAACTAAACTTTCGTTTACATACATAAATGGAGAAATGGGACACAGTAGCAGTTACAGTTGACACCCGAAGTACTGGTTAAGTTATAAGTATTGTTTAGTGTGTTTGTTAAGATGGTAGTATAATAATATAATAAGAGAATATCTACTTAGGGAAATTTAGCAGAAAACTTACAATAAACATGTCGTAAAAATGTTTAATATTGATTGCTTTAGCGTTACTGAGATGCTGATAAATTGTGTCAATTTTGCAAATTTATAGGGAAAAAGAAAAGATGACGTAAAAATTTTCGGGCCTAATTACAATGTATTGGAGAAGTAAGCGATTGCCGCCAGGATATAGTAATTTCTGTGAAATTTCAAGGTAAAGCCGAACATAGCTCTTTCCCCAAAACTCAACGAGTTAAAAATATAAATAAAAGCGGAACTTAACGTAACGTATTTCCGGTTGTCAAACTTCGTAAGGCGGCATCGTGAGGGAAACTGTCCAAGATGGCAAATTCTCCCGCACTTGGTGTAAAAATGTCGGGAAAAACCACCCGAAGACTAAGTCGGCTTCTAGCTCATACGATAGTTCTCAGATATTCTCAAAAACAAACCTAAACTCTTTACTAGCCCTATGCTAGTTCCATACAACAACGTGAAAGAGAAAATAACGTATCCTGATTAACAAAAAAAAAAAAAGGAAAACTCACCTCCAAAGAAGAGAAAAGCAAACGTATGTACAACGGCCGATAGTTCGAACGGAAAAATTGGGGAATCGAAACTTTCAGATTCATACAGCGATACTATTTCGCTTCCCAGAGTCGAATTTCCGTGTATATCCTCGATAGAATAGATTTAAAAGCGAAAACTGAATATCTTATTCACGGGAAACGACCTGTTCCACTCAAAGCTAAAAGCAGAATCTACGTGTGCAAGCTGTATCAACTTACGAAACTTACGAAAGTGGAGCGCCATCTACGGCAAAAGTGGAAACGAGAGGTCAACAGGAACAAAACAGAAAACTAAAGCAATGGGCCGTAACGTCAGGTATCCAATGTAAGTGTCTGATATAAGATACGTAAGTGCGCTCTCTTAACCTTCCTATACTCACGTCAAAATGAAAGACGTATGCTATACTATATAAATCGGTCTCACAGACCGTATGCGTGAGTATAGGAAGGTTAAGAGTGTTCATGCGTTTCTTGTGACAACTTAGTTGTCTAAATACGTATTTGGATGTATTCAAATTGATGTAGTAAGGGTAAAAACTACTTAGTTTGGGTTTATCACCCATATTTATATTCTTCTTACAACAAATTCGATAGTCAGAAGAAAAACTGTGTTTTCTTTATGCCATAACGATTAACATAAATTGTGATGAGAAATTATGGTTTTGTTGTGCACTGTGTTGTCAGTAAGCATCTGTTGAATATATTGATTCTGGTATACGTACTTTTGAATTACGTCGATTCACTAATTCCATCAACGCAAACGATCAAAGTATCCTCTACCTTGATAATATCTTGGTGAATAACACATAAACGGAATTTTTATATTGTCAAGGCACCAAATTTTCGCATAGAAATTTAAATTTTACTGTCAATCTATACTGAAAACTGACAACAGTTTAGTACTTTACGTTAGAGTTAATAAATTGGTGAAGTATGATGAGTTCTTCCTTCGAAAGTTGATTTTGGAATACTTTTAGAATAAAGGAACGTAATTATAGGTCTTCTTTATCTAACTAATAATTAACATTCACAATCGTAAGTCTGATGCACTGGTCTATCTAAATTAATATACGTATACTCCAAATATACATATTCTGCTTATTCATCCTGAAAATAATTCTCTTTGAAATTTAGACAGGTGCAACAATTAATAAATTTTACGGTTTGATAGAGTTTGAGTACTTACCCAAAAACATGAAACGAGATCCTTATTGGAGGAGAGGTTATAATTTAAAAATAAAACTCTGATGATGAACGAAAACTTTTTTTTCACATTTTTACACTTTTCTATGCATGTATCTACAATGAAGTTCAAATTTCTCAGGTTATTGCAAGGAAAATTCTTTCTTTTTCAACCTAAATCAAACCTCTACCTAAAGCGTATGTACTTCATTGCAGATTACAATATTAATACTGATCACGTAAAACGTTTCTTTTGTTAATCGTTACGAAAACGTTTCAGTCTGTTTTGATATAACAAACCTATGCTAAAATAAATAGACTTTCTTTAAATATAGTACATATACAAAATTACAGAAGGAATGTTCCTAATTACATTTAGCTAGGGATATTACCATTAATTCACTACAATATCTCGGTAATACGTTTCCAATTAATTCATGACTAAGCAATTAGGAGTAGTATACATAAATAAAGTGTTAATAAATGAATGTTACAAATTTATTTACGATTACTAATATCGATAGGTACCCTGTACAGTAAATTCTGTATGCTCTAGGAGTGAGTATTTCTTTATAAATTCGTTCAATACTGGGGTCAATTTTGGAAAGAATACTGGATTGTATCAGGTACTTTACACGCTTAATCGAGGATTAGTTTCTCTTTGCTATTATTTGCACACTGTTATTTCTTCGTTGATTGTTTCGTTGGCACATTTCACTTCACAACACCATTGAAAATGACATCTCTGCTTGATCCTCTGCCTCATGATCCTATCGTACCCTCTGCCGCAGCAGAGGGTGGAACAGTTATCTATTCCGGAGGTGGTGAGATTACATTGTCTTTCCGTGGTGCCTGCAATTTCTAAGTCGAGCCGCGCCTCGCAGTAACTAGGTGACGTTTCGTAGTAAACGAGGTTATTCACGAAATCTTTCCTTTTACCGCCTTTAATGAAAAGGCGTTTGGATTTTGGCTTTCTTTTCGTTTGTTTGGGTGATTTTTTTCTGAAACATTCACACCAACGTAGAAGATAAAGATAAAACTTGGAAACGGGAATACTTACTTTTTCCTTCTTTTACCGTTACCTAAGTTGGACTGATCCACTAATATAGCTTTCATGTACTTTTTCTTAAGCTCGTTGCCAACTTTCTTGATGGACGGGGCGATTTTCCAACACGTTTTCATTGTGCAACTACCCGAGAGTCCATGGCATTTGCAGAGCTTTTCCATATTTCTTGATACAGTCTGAAATAAACCGATGTAAAATTAGAAGGAATACTATAGAAAATTTATAAAAACCTTACCAAACGACCAACATTGTTGTTGTGAAGACCGATTATCGAGTGCGTATCGCTAGCTGTTTCTCTAATATCTAGGAACATTTTGGAAAATTTTATACCATACCTCAAGTTGTGGGAGCAACCTCCCCATTTCCAATTTGTTTCCTGCGGTAAAAGCTCTGACTTTTCAGTGAATTTACCGCAGTGGCAATTAAGCAGTTTCTCTTGTCCGCAAGCTTTGGCAACTGCTATAACAACACCGGCGGATGCTATGGCGTAGGCGAAAGCCGTTTCTTTGTAACCTGAAAGTAATGGTCAATGTTAGCATACAAAAAATACCACGACTTTTGAAACAAAATTGCGTTGAAGATAGAGAAAAATTATTGATGGAATCTATAAACACAAATAGTTTTAAACAGTTGTAAATACCACACATTGTAGCTACTAATTTTCAGTAAAATTTCGGCGAATTTTTTCAAGAAAAATACCGAGGTGATGTTGTTTAATTAAGGTGTCACCGATTAGTAATTTATTTACCATCATCTTTCCTTTTTGCGCGTCTCTCTGCGTTTTTCTTAGCAAATTTTGCCGGCTTGATATGCGCACAACATCGGATCGTAAGGTGCCAGTGAGTGACAGCGGTGGACGTTTGTCAGTCAAAGTGGACGACGCGACGTCCAGTCAATGGAGGATGTACGTCTTCTCAATTGAAGTTCCATTGGTGTGAAGAAACGAGAAAATTCTTGGAATTGAATTAAGGATCGTAGTTTCTATATTTAAGTGTGTATTCTATTCTTAGAATAAGCATGTAGCAGGATATATGGTCAAGGTTTTGGGCGATGAAATTCACTGTTACAGTTTCTTTTTGTCTCTGGATGGTTGGAGATAATGGTATCAACTTTATAATTAACGTTATATTAGAAATGTATTCAACCTAACGAATTGAAAAATAATCGAGAGCATGTTTATTACTGAAGGAACCGAGTGACTTCCACACTAACCTAAGCGGTTTTAGAAAAGAGGAATGTTCGCTTAAGAATGATATAAGGGTGGAATATAGTTCTGAATGATACTAACCAGAGGTTTCAAGATTGACCAACACTATTGTAGAATGAAAGTTTTTCCGAATCCTTTAAATTTTGATACGTCGGAATAATAGAATAAGTATTGCTTTGGTCTGCCTAAGGTTACATTTCTTAATTAATCCTGGAATACTACTCATCCAAAAATATTTTATTTTATTATCCTGGGGTACAGGTCTACACCAATTGAGTCATGAAAAATAAACTTTTAACTTTTATTATATACTGAAAACATATATTGTGACAATTTTAGGCTCTAAGTAAATAAGTTATCAATTTTGAGTCACTTTAAGCACTCAGGGCAAACTTTGGTTGGATGCTCTAAACATATGTATGAACTTATTATACTTTTTACACGAAATCTGCGATTTGCGATCTTTTCTTCCGGAACAGAACAAACATCTGCTAGACGGTAGCAATTTAGGTATTGAAATATTGGGTTCTGGAGTACTGCGAATAAAGTAGGTATTTGTAGGCGTTGTTTCATAAGCAGGGTTATGAGAACTATGGCCAGTTTTTTCAAATACATTATTCTGTTGGACGTGTTTTTGTTTTCTTTAGCATTAGAACTCTTATAAAGAATATTTGACTTAATTTCAACTGAATCGAGAAGGTTGTAAAAAGTCCTTAAAGGCCAGCGCGTTGTTTTCCTTGCAAGGGAATAACGATGAGTCAATTGACCGAAGGAATCAACGCCTTCCTTAGTCTTATTTATTTTTATTTGATTTATCATCTTCGAGGTGACTACAGAACAACACCTTTCTTTTGCTTTGATTTTGAAGGACAATAAGAAAATATGGTATTAAAATCGCTAAAAGCAAACATTCTTTTTGTTCCCTTAATCTGAACAAATGAGTGTGGTATTTCATTTTTATTTTTGTTTAGAGTTCCGATTATGGTTACAGAATGATGGTCGTGAAGCTTCAGAGTAGTATCAGTTGATGTGATGTGTTAGTGCCATGAATTGATTTAGTAAGATTTAATGAATAATATTCAGCAACAGGAACTCCTTCTGGAGTTGAGCCTTTACCAACATACAATTCAGCATTTAAAAGTTTAAAGGTTTTTGTATCACAAAATGTAACAATTTTCATGAAGATATGTACATTTTGAATGGACACCGTCCTCTGAGACTTATTAATTGTTCATCTAAACTACAATACTCAGAAAGCGTGTTAAGTTCAGAGCATTTAGAAATAATAGGCTCAAACAGATCACAGAATGGTACAAAACCATCATTATTTCGCCGTTCTGCTCTGGTGTCCCTATCATCAAATCCGAGACATGGTTTTCTGATTTTCCATTTGCTCTCGATCTTGGTCATGTGAAGCAATCAGACTTCCAATGGTCCCGCAGTGTAATCCTTAATATCATCTTCTCTAGATATCCTCTACGTTTCCAAAATCTATTGCCAATCTTTCATTGGATCATCCTTTGGTCGTTGCAGCTTTTGGAAAGCGATCGCCAAGGTAGGTAATCGGCACAGATCGATATGTCCCGTGGAAATTAGACAGTCATCAGCGTCGGTGTGGTCGTCCACCGCACGCGGTACCGGATAAATTAACGGTCGTGGCAGAGTGCGTTCGACGTGCTTGCTCTATATGGTATCTAAAGGTAATAATATTCGATATGTCGATGTATACGATTTCGATTTGCTGCCGTTGCACGACCTACGAAGATCGTTCTCCTGCATTGGTAGGCCGCGCGATTGTCGCAAAAAAGGCACGTCCTCATATGGTTCGAGACTCAGCTACGTTCGACACGCTTACGAATTGCGCATTATGGCACAGTGATTTAAGGAATTCAATCATATGCCCTTTTTGCGGCGCGGTCTTTTCTCCTCTTCTTATTTCTTCGTTTTTCTCCCTATCGTTCGTTCGTTTTTCTTTTTTTTCTTCTTCAGTTCCTTTCATCTGCTTCTCTTTGCCCTTTTATTCGTCGCGCCCGCAGGCCTCGTCTCGCCTGTCTCTTATCTCGTCTTATTTATATCCCGTACCGGTATAAATATTTCGCACTTTTTCGGGCGACGTTCTTATTTGGAATGACATTTTTCACGATTTCGATGCGCAAATATTTTAATTACAGCGCGCTCGCCGAATGGGGAATAGGGAGAGAGCAGGAACGTTCGAACGATACATGTATAAAATGCGCAATCACATCAGTAAGTGGTCCATGTTGTGATTGAACGAGTTCTGCGCATATATTTCCTCGCTATTAAACAAAACATCAATTTTACTTATTTATGTGCACGGTAAAAGAGAATTAATGTCGAAACCGGGACATATAAATAAAATTACTTAATTAGGTACATGCAATAATCTTTTGGTGAGTCCCCATCGTTTACACGCATACATCTTAACATATTTGTTTCTTTTTATGTGCGGAAGGCATTTTTACGATAAACAGTATAAATTCCATCACGAGAAAGTAATGGCGTGAGCAATAGAATTTAGAAAATACGCCTGCACAGATCATCCAGTTCCAATCGCAAAGGAAAATTGTTACATAAAGATGACGTTTTAAGTTTTTAGAACGCTTCACATGCGCTTCTATACATTATGGGCTGTCAAATTGTGAAATTCGGGGCTATTTGATCTCGCGGGCATATTCGAAATAAAGTTGGGAGAATAAGCTCTCTTTGAAGATCAAATAAGCTTTGCGCAGATTATTACAATATCGGAACTAGAACCAACTGTTGCTAGGACACCATTAATTTGGAGATAAAAGTTTCTTCTTTGGTAATTTTGTCGTGAAATAACGGATAGCATACGTAAGATGGATGATACTTTGACGTAGAAAATTGCAGAAAGAAAGGTTGCTTGCTTATAGTAAGAAAATAGGTATTTGGGAATACAAATGTAAATCAAAACAAGGATTCATAAAGCAAATAAAACTACAATGATAATACTGTAGGAACCTGCGAAAACAAACGTCTACTAACAGATACTTAACAAACGATTAATCTCTCTTATCCTAACTTCTTTCAAGATTTGTGGTTTATCAACATATCCGTGCGGATGTACACTCATGGAAGCTCTAAATGTCCACCCTCTGAGCGCATATCCCCGATTGTTACAATCTAGACGCCCGTACCAATACCGTCTATCTGCAAAGTTACTATTATTTGGTCTGTATAAAACAGTTCTTTTAAGTAGAAAATGTTATTATTTAATTTGTATTATAAAAAGAGTTTGGGAATTGTTAAAAGAGAACCAATAAACAAAAGAATATATGTAGCTGTGTGCTCACTTATTCTTCGTATTATTATTTATTAACTTATATTCTATAGATACATAAATATAATGTTAAAATTAAAGTTTTCTAGATATAAAAACTTAGTACTGTATGGCATATTCTTTAATATATGCCAAAGTTATTTGCAGATATAAATTATTTATATTCCACATTCTAATGAAATTATTTTGTGTAGGAGTTATAAAAATAAATTTCAATTACGAAAACCTAACTTCTAATTATATTTCCTTATACATAGATCTTAGAAAAATAATAAATCAGAGACAATAATAAGAAGAATAAATGACCTGTTAACTTAGTACTATGTTATTTTATTTGTCGTTTTTCTTTTAACATGGCACAAACTCTTTTTATAACACAAATTAAATAACAACTTTTTCTACTTTAAACAACTATTTGTGTGTACGTTGTGCCGATTTTAAATAGAAAGAACGAACTTTTTCACTAACTGTTTTTAACCTAGTTATTTGATGTTCAAATTTTTCCGTAAGAACTTGTCATCGTCCTTGCAAGTATCACTTTTCTTTTTTAAAAGACTGGAAAACATAAATTATAATTGAAGTAAAAGATGCATGAAAAGCTACATTCTTTCTATTAACCACGTCTTCATTACATTGTCTCGAATAGAACTCTTCCATAAAATCTCTCATAAGCTGAGTTGTTGAAGATGACTTCTTAGAAAAGGTTATGTATGTATATTTCCGAATGTACCTATTAGATTAGCTACGAACGTAATGTAGGTACTATTTTTAGTGCATCTCCAGAGATTCCACGGACCTAATCGTAGATAATCACCGAGATGTACTTCTTCCGAGAAAGAAATCATCCGGTTTCCTAGTACATTTCGAACGTGCACACACACCTGTATTATTAACGACAATTATAAAGGAAAATTACATTTGCCGCGTAACCATTAAATGTTCAGGTTGCGTTATTCAGTAATAATGTTCATCGCGAACGTATAGACAAAAGAAGTAAATCTGGAAATAATCAAGCCGTGCTGTCCCTTTTGTTACGCGGTGAACGATCACGTTGCATTGTATTAAAAACACAAAACAGTCCGTATTGTATATATGTACTAACTCGCGGCCGTTTGAAACGATACCATACCGAGACGTACACAACGTCAAGGAATAACGAAACCGTTTTGGGATAATTGCAGTATCGCCGTCTGCGTACACAGAGTTAATCTAAATGACGAATTCATGGTACGATGGATGACGACGGTATTACAGGAAGAATAGTACGTAGTGGTATCACATGTATCTGTTGCATTTGCAACGGTATCGGTAATGTTTAGTGATATGCCAATGGAAAGTAAGAGACATACCAATAACATAACGGAGATGAAAATGCATGTTATATATAATTTCATTGAAAATTTATTTCTAATGAACCAATGAAGAAGTCTTACTTTGTTATTATGTTATTAGAAGCGCGTGAAGAATCTGCAAGTATGAAGGAATAATAATATTTTTCATGGCGTTGGTAGGTTGTATCTGATAGGTTTTCGTTTTACTGCATGTTTCAAACACAACTGAAACTGAAATTTAGTTACAATCGACGTGGCAGTAGGAAGGTGGAAGTAATACATACGAATGAGAAGGAAAGATAGGCATCCTCTTTGAAATGGAATGATAAAAAAGGGAGGATTAAATCAAGCAAGATGTTTCGGACGCTTTTGGGGATATGAATGAGATAATTATACAGGAACTACTCGTACCACTCGTACTCGACCACCGGTGTAATATTCATTCTAGAACAAAGAAAAAGTACTCGCATATAATAAAATAACGTATGCTTGCTACTTTGACCTCACTAACAGTAATTCCAGCTGAAGGATGTTTTGAGCATACTCCAAAAACTGCTAGTATCACCCTACGCCATCAACATCATCCAAAATCTCAACTAGAACAATATCATCGATAATTAAAGGGAAAATAGGCTGTTAACATTCAACAAGACAGAATAAACAGACACCTTAATATCATTTCAATTCAGTCTTATAGTGGATAAAGTCATTGCAAAAGTAACACCCTCAAACCGTGGATAAAAGCTAGGCAATATATCTATAAGTAAAATACTGTTGAACACATATTTTATTTTCCAAAGAATCTGTACGAAATGGTGTTTAAACATTTCGGAGTAGCATAATCGAGTTACTACAACCTTTGAAGGAAATTAATGTTCAAAGTAAGTACAGCTCCACGGGGCACGGGGGAAATGAGATGGCAGACATCTGCGCAAAAAAGGGGCTGAGAGAAACTTTATTGGACCTACCCCACCTTTTGGGTTTAATAAAGGTCTCCTTAAAGGGGAGACAAAGAAATGGACAGCATCCATCACAATAAAACACTGGAATGATACCAGCGGGCTGGAACATTCCAAAAAGTTTCTGAGCTTCGACGTTAGGAGGATGGACCTCGCCCTAAAACTGGACAGTAGAAGCTTAAAAGCACTGACAGGGGCACTCACAGGCCACTGTACTTGCAACAAGCACCTACACAAAATGGGCTTATCCAACACGGACACTTGCAGATTCTGCGGTGAAGAAGAGGAGTCAATGGAACACTTAATCACTAATTGTGGGGCATTAGGCCACAGGAGATACAGATTACTACATGCATGTACGCTGAGTGAAGAGGACCTATTTACACTCCCATTGAAGGAGCTGATCCTGTTCCTTAACGTATTAAATAAATAAAAAAAAAATAAGGGGAAGCACAATAGATCAATGTGGTCGTAGTGCAAAGGGCCACTTTGGGCCAGACCCCATCTCATTACAATTACAAATTACAAGTACAGCTTCAAAAGAACATAACATGCACTGGTGTCGTAATAAGGACCGCCATGGACGAAGGAAAAGACGCAAGAGGAAGAGTGTTCTAAATGTATTATCAAGAAAGTTGTAATGAATTGTCAAAATAAGTATAATTCTAATCCTTCAAGTTGGGTCCTCGGATGTTGAACTGACTACTCACCACCGGACGAAACCCTTATTTTCGAGATGGAGATGTGGGATACATACCATATATACATACATACAAGTAAGTAAAGCTGCTGCAGTGTCTGGCTGACAAATTGAATAGTTGAAAAATCTCTGCGTGATAGAATTCGAAATACTCGAATATTAAGCAGCAGTATGAAGTAGGGGACATAATAGGATGATAAAATCAATGCAGATGATATGATTCATCCGTGAATATCACGGATGAAAAACAACATTTAGAAGAGAAAGCAGCGAGTCGCTATCTATCTGAGAGGGGAGAGGGGCTCTTTAAAAATGAAAACATAGCTGGAAGTTTACTCTCAAAGAAAAATAACTTCAAAATCGTAAGCATAGCCTCAGATCCCACTCCAAAAAAAAAGAAGAAAAGCGAAGAAGAATCAGGTAAGCAAAGATTGATTATACAGTTTGCGATCTTTTAGATAAATGATCGAAGCGTAGACCAGAGGTCTTCACACTTTAAAGATCGAGGGGATACTCTTCCGCGGTATTGTTTTGCAGAAACCCCTTTCAGAATGTCATTGCAAAAATGTTCTGCTACTGTTATGTAACCCACATCCGATGTTATGTAGTTTGTAGCACCTAAAATCAGCCTAAAGTAACGACTCATTTAAGAATACAAGAGTCCTACTGGATCTACAGTCTCGATTAAGGGTTAATGTCAATAACCTTTTATTAATTTATTTATTTAATTAAAGATAAATCAACAAAAATCTGTTCGGTTCAATCACAAGCGAAATTTGCCCAATCCAAGGATTTTGCGGAACGCATTTCAGTTAAAGGGGGTGTAATCCTAAATCTTTTCGTAAGAATCATAAAAAATTTAATCATGGAATATAGAAATATTGGGTTTGAAATTTCTCGTTATAGCGCAGTGCATTGACGATTATTTTTGTTATTAGTATTTGAGCTAAGGTGTTGGTTCATAACTTGCAGTTAAAACAGGCTACCATCACCAATGTTAAAGCTAAACGCGTTTAAGTTTCCAAAAGGGTACTAATTGTCGTTTTCTACGATTTAGAGGCTTCGATTTGGTGGACTCTTACCAGTAATGTAATTTTCAACTAAAAGATTTAAGTGTCGTCTTATGCAATTTAAAACCTCTGGAACATTATACGTGTAAACGCTAAAAGAACTATTTCGACATTTATAAGCTCAATTAGGAATTGTCAAGAATTGAGAATGGGAAAATGCACCAATATCTTGCAGAATACGCCAGAAATAATTTCGAGTCACTGCTGAGACTTGTTGGCAAAGAACGATGTAAGAACAAACTGCGTAACACTTGAATCTATATGATGTTTCTTATTGAAGTGTTAAATCAAAATGGTGCACTTGATAAAGGGGAAGCATAAGCGCTACTGGAAGATTACCGAAACTCTTTCACAGTCCTGTTAACTTACTAAAAATTCCTCAGTAACATGAACTGCGAATAGATAAGGCCCAATTTCTAATATGTAATTTGTAGTAATTTAAAAAGACCTCTACTCCATTTGAATAGTGAGAGACTAGTGAGAGCGCGTTCAATGAATATCAAGGTTTGAACATTGTAAAGTATAAGAATTTCGAAATCCATTCCGACAGAAAAGATTGTTCAAGAATAAGCACACCATGGACAAACAATTCGTTTTATCAAAGCAATCATAAAAGCTAAAAGAAATATGAATAGTTATATGGATATGTGTTCCACGTAGAGTTTATGCCGCATCCAATATGAGCTGGAAATACAATGATTCCAGTTGATATCAAATCGATAGTATTTCGAATGGGATGACTTAAGTGTTCTCAATAATTAGCTTCTTCTTTCTCAGCCCTTAGCTGTTCACTTCCAAACGCGCAAGTCTCCTCTATTCCATCATAATTTCTAAGGTAGTTGGCCATAATTTCCACGCTGGTGGAATAGGTTGAAAGATGGATAAAGTAGTCTTTCAATCAATTAACAAGCGTGGGTGTTGTATGAATTGTATCTCATATAACCACAATACTCAGATGATAATCAGCATGCCAGACCTTGTATCTACATTTCGAATCTCTTGCAGATCTGGACCAACATTGTAACAGCGTTGATATCCTGCATCTTTCAATGCTTCATATAAGCATCTTCCATTTCATCGTCGTTTGGAGGATGGTTTGCTATAAATCTTTTAAGTTGACTGGATAGGTTGGAAGATTGATGAGGATGTAGGGAAGGATAATGGATTTAGGGTACGAGGAAACAAGTGAGAGAGATATGATTTCTTTTAGGTGACAAAAGCTGGGAAAATAGAATCAGCTCACGCAGGTCGGATCGAGTTTTTGCAGTCAATCTAATTCCCGTCAAGATTACATACGAGTAATCTACCCAATATCTCGATCTAACTTCAAGCTAGATTTAGGGTAAGAAATCTAGTTTATTGGGCTTCTACAAGATAAGAGCGTTCAATAAACTGAATGGTTTTGTGTTACTCATTGACTTATGGACATATCTGTGTAGTTTTTGTAATGTGGAGGTGAAACGAAGATGTCGATCAGTTAACAGTGGTGCTGATCCACTGTGCGTACGAATTCGTATTCATTAAAGATGCGCCACACGTCACTGGCTGTCAACGTGTTCGTTCTGCGACGACTACGACGACGCAGACGACGGACGGACGGACGTTTCACGTGACGACAGAACAGAACCAGGAGCGCGCAAATAAGGCGGCCGAACAACCGCCGTAAATCAGACGTAGACGTACCCGAGGCAGCTACAAACAAGGTATGAGGGAGAGATAAAAATTTTGAAGAAGACGCGGCCACCGTTCGTCCTCTACATATATGGGACGTTCGGGCATCGGCTTCGACGCGATGCTCAGGGTTTTCAGCTCGGTTGAGCGGTGCCCGTACGGCGTTTTATTAATGCGAACGGACGCAACGGGCGGCCGCGTGCGGCCGTAAATCAATCCCGGCGGATCCCTACGTTCGACGCACTTTGCGATTTACGCACGTCGTACGAAGATGAATTGGAGAGCGGAGATGTTGATGCGGACGTGTCGTACATTCATTGTTCGCCCCGATCTGCTGCGCTGATAAAATATTTCGTTACGGAGGGATCGCGAAAAAATTGCGCCCAGCATGTTGACTACAAGAAGAAGATGGTCATATAAACTACAAATGGAAATCGGGAGTCGCCGAGTATGACTTTTCTTTGTCGCACTAGCAATCCGTAACAAAAACTCTTCTGCTTCAAGACCATGGTCATATAAAATAATAAATGGTAATAAATCAAGCTGGTCAAGAAGTAATTGCAAAAAGTGAGATCTTCACGTGGGGAACAAAAAGGTTTGCAGCATGTCTGAATAAGATGGCCTTCGTCCTCAAAATATTAAACCAAATACGTATGTATGTAATGTAATGTAATGAGGTGGGGTCTGGCCCAAAATGGCCCTTCGCACTGCGACCATCGTTGATCTATTGTGCTTAATGCGTATGTATAGTTTCAATCATATCATCGTTGCTACTTTCCTCGATCAAACAGTATTTTTAGTTCAATACATAGACAACATACAGTTTAAGGTAACGAGCACGCGAAAATTGAAAAATTACTGGAATGAACAGTCAAAAAATGTAGTCAACAAATTATGAACAAAAGGAAAGGCACGATAACAGAAAACGACAAAAGCACAGGAAAGCATGATCGCAAAGAATAGAAGATAGAGAAAAGGATGAAGATTAAACCGTATACAAAATGAATATTTTGGGCAGGGCTCACAGGAAATAAAAGTAGTGGATAGAGAAATCCTGGGAAACATCCGGTAGTCTGAAGAGTGTCAAAGTATTCCTTCCGACAAAAAGAAAAGTTGTTATTTTCAGTGAAAAACACTACGAATGAAGGAAGACTCATTCCATTGTTTTTGTTATTATGCCCAGCAGTGAATAAAGAATACCAGTTTGCTTAAGGAGAATTACCAATCTTTAGGTAAATAAGTTGTTGGTGTTCAAAAGCGGAACCTAGTACTAACTCCAAAAACACCGTTCTAATTCCATTTATAAGGACAAAAGTAGAAGGTCCTATTTTGAATGGAACAACCGTAGAGTTTAAATATATCGCGATCATTCTTGATAAAGAGAACTCAAATAGAAAGTCGGCAAAGAAAGAATTTTTGCTAAATTGGGGAGTCAACTATTTTGTCACAAAAGATGGGCGACTGTAAATTACATTGCGTTTCTTTCCTTCAGGATGTTTTAAAGAAATTTTGTTGCAGGAAAACAAGATTTTGTGGTGGTAGATGGTATATGTAGCAATACTTGTGGAGAGTACTTCAATTTCAGAAGACGTTGATGTCGGGACATGAAGGAATCAAAAGCAATGACATTGTCAACAACCACGCCTGACAAGGATCTACGATCCTGTTTTTTATTAATACCAGCAAAGAGAATATTACGGTAATGATACGGGGATAAAGAGAAGGAATAAGTACTACTGGAGGAATACTCCAGAGGTAAAGAGGGCAAAAGGTTAATCACATTTTTTGCCAACTAAGTCGAGCAATACTTCGAGCTGCAAACGGAGGATATAAAATTAGTTAGTTAGTGAGCATGTAGGCGTACTAGGAAAGGTTACCATTGAGCCTGCAGAAATGGGCACTGTAAATTTCCGAAACCTTTGCTGAAGGCTTAGGAAATCTGGACTAGCGATAGGATTAGGGTTATGTTGCAAAAGATCTGTGATTAACCGAAGTAATTAGAAGACACGAGATACTACGCGATCCATTAAAAAAATTTTAAAACATGATTAAGGAGAATTTTCGAGGATTATTGTTCACTTTGCATTGTGTCAAAGTAAAACAAAATCTTCTGAACATTGTTCATTCGAACGAAAATCAGTCGAGCTTTGCATCTTTCCTATCTTCTAACACTTTCCATCATCTTTATCGAATTTCTTACACAACACGATTTCAACAACACTATAAAAAATTAAAATATGGTATGACTTCTCGGCATGATGCTATCCCGAATTTCTTAGTACGGGACTGTGGATGAATTTTGGTATGCCCTTTTAATATTGTATTCAACCTTTCTTTGAACACTTGCACCTTTCCGGATGTGTTCTACACAGTAATCCTGTGGCTGATGTGAGGAATTACAGGCAAATGATTTCTCCCTCATATTTACACATTGGTGAACAGTTCCATCTCTGTTTTCTAACATGGTTTCGTGGACAAATGTTGCACGATCACCAATTTGACCTAGTTTTCTGAATTTACGACTGAAGTTATAGACAAGCAAGGGATGATATAGTATATAGAGGTGGCGAGTTAATCATATAGTGCTACTGCATAACCTAAAGTGTCCTGGATTTAGTAATTCTCTTCTTGCCCTTTTTGCTTCGTATTTGTGTTTTAGATATCAATATGTCGTATATAATGGTTTTACTTCTCACACATCGACTGCTGTCTCTGGAATGCCCCAAGGATCGAATTTGGATCCGCTGTTGGGCTTGCTTTTTATTGATGATCTCTTTACGAATATTCAAAGCAAATTATGTGCCCTATAGATTAGTTGAAGCTATTCTCATCAATATATGAGTACTGATTGTTTTCGTCTACAGAGTTAAGTTGATGTGGTTTATGAGTGATGTTGCCTTAATAAATTGGAAATAAATATATCTCAATGTAAAATGGTTACCTACACAAGACAACTAAACCCCTTTGAATAGATATACAGCTACAACAGTGTTTACCTGGTTCGTGCTAGTTCCACCAAAGACTTAAGAGTGCTTTTCCACTCAAACAAGCCTACAAAATACTTTTACTCCATTATTCGCAGTTCCCATTCGTTTTGCAGCGTGGAGACCTGGCGAATACTTTACAAAACTTAGATTAGAATTCGCTTCCAGAATTTGGTATCCTCATTTCGCTGTCTATTGAAGGAGTACAACGGAAATTTTTGAAATTCATGTGCTTCCTTGTTAATAGTTATTACCCGTTGATAGGTGCTGATTGTAGCACTTTATTGGAATAGTTAGCGTAAAACTGCTGTACTAAGTAGTGAACAACAGAAGTCATCGTATGGACAGGTTGGTTGGTTGGTTAGATTTCCGAGTACCTCGTATTTCATCTAAGCGTAATTGCACCTTTTATTTAATTTTATTTATTAATTTATTTATATTTTTCCTAATTAGATAAAAAGTTATTACGTTCCGAATGCTAGATGTTGTTTTAGTATATGTTTAGTTTGTTATCCAGTAATTGGAAATTAAACCTATTGCTCAAGAGCTAGATATAAAATGTCTTAATGATTTCCTTACGATGTATAATTTCAAGCTGTGGTAGCACACCGGAATAAATATTTTAATACCAGCAGTAAAACTCCCACCTTGTCGTTTGAGTGCAAATTTTCTTCCTTCGACTCCAACGACGTAATTGGACTTAGTTTCTAAGATACAGACTCGTAATTATTTAATTTTCGAATGCAAACCGGGTGAGTTACACAAGCAATTACAGACGTAAGTCGCAACCGCATGCATATTACGAGGGGGAAACACAAAAGAATTTAACGCAATAGGTGGCTGCCAGTGAACCGAGCTAAGTGTTAATAAATTCCTTTTACCGATACGTCAAATTACGCTCGCGATAAATCAATTCACCTAAAAGGTAAAACTGCCGCAACTACTTCTCGTAATTCTACAAAACGTCCGCGCTTGGACATGTACAGTATATATAGGAGAGAACGCCTGTTCATTTGCTAATAACCTAATCATAATTTCTTTATTACCTCTTTGGGATAATTTGAAAGGAAAACCGACGAAGCATATCAAATAATTGTGCTGCGGAATTACACAGAAGGTAATTTGCAGTGCGCGTAATTTACATAATTATTATTACACAGCCGTTAATAATTAAGAACAGATTGCGTACCCGTACAAAACGATATGCCTGTAAATATGTAAATGTTTTCCGGAATGCATCCGTCTTTCAGGCGAACCATTTCCCCTTACCAATTTAACCGATTGCTTGGAGATGGCGCTCGAGGTAACAAATCAAGTAAATCCGATGCTAATAAAGGGCCATAGACTCAGTTAAGCATTAAGTTAATAATATAATTAGTATTGTATACGTTTAGATATTAATTTTGGACCGTAGTGAAGAACAAAATAAAAAGTTAAGCGTATTTTAGGAAGTAAAAACGTAGAATTAACTTTTTATTCTCTCCGATTATGCTAATTTTACCGCAGAAAATAAATTCGGTAGTTACTTATTTATAACATTATGAGCACCAAATTATCCTTTCTTATTATAGTTACCATACCCAACGTTCGAGGAAACTGTTTTTCAATCGAAAAAGGTTAGTTTTCCTACATCATCTATTTTCATCAAAATTACAATATAGTTTTTCAATTTAATCCCAACTTAATTGAATACATTTATTCCAACTTGAAACTATTTGTTTTAAACCGTCCTCAGAGAACTTTCTTGGAGTATCTACAATTCTTTCAAATTGAGGTATAGATAAAAATCACTAGGAGCCAGATCGGGTAAAAGTGAATATGGAAGCAATTCCCACCGCAATTCGTTTAAAACATACTTTGTTCTTCGTGCGATATGGAGTGTTGCAGTGACCTGTTGTAACTTTACACACTTATCCAAACTTCTCAGGCCGTTTCTTGCAAACCGCCTGTCGCAAATAGCCAGGTAAAAGATAAGAATAAGTCTTTAAATATAAGGAAAATGATAGTTCTTTCTAATTCAGTCTGCGCTTCTGACATTGCGAAATCAGCGGACATCAGAGAACTTTCTTGGAGTATCTACAATTCTTTCAAATTGAGGTATAGATAAAAATCACTAGGAGCCAGATCGGGTAAAAGTGAATATGGAAGCAATTTCCACCGCAATTCGTTTAAAACATACTTTGTTCTTCGTGCGATATGGAGTGTTGCAGTGACCTGTTGTAACTATACACACTTATCCAAACTTCTCAGGCCGTTTCTTGCAAACCGCCTGTCGCAAATAGCCAGATAAAAGATAAGAATAAGTCTTTAAATATAAGGAAAATGATAGTTCTTTCTAATTCAGTCTGCGCTTCTGACATTGCGAAATCAGCGGACATCAGAGAACTTTCTTGGAGTATCTACAATTCTTTCAAATTGAGGTATAGATAAAAATCAGTAGGAGCCAGATCGGGTAAAAGTGAATATGGAAGCAATTTCCACCGCAATTCGTTTAAAACATACTTTGTTCTTCGTGCGATATGGAGTGTTGCAGTGACCTGTTGTAACTATACACACTTATCCAAACTTCTCAGGCCGTTTCTTGCAAACCGCCTGTCGCAAATAGCCAGGTAAAAGATAAGAATAAGTCTTTAAATATAAGGAAAATGATAGTTCTTTCTAATTCAGTCTGCGCTTCTGACATTGCGAAATCAGCGGACATCAGAGAACTTTCTTGGAGTATCTACAATTCTCTCAAATTGAGGTATAGATGAAAATCAGTAGGAGCCAGATCGGGTAAAAGTGAATATGGAAGCAATTCCCACCGCAATTCGTTTAAAACATACTTTGTTCTTCGTGCGATATGGAGTGTTGCAGTGACCTGTTGTAACTATACACACTTATCCAAACTTCTCAGGCCGTTTCTTGCAAACCGCCTGTCGCAAATAGCCAGGTAAAAGATAAGAATAAGTCTTTAAATATAAGGAAAATGATAGTTCTTTCTAATTCAGTCTGCGCTTCTGACATTGCGAAATCAGCGGACATCAGAGAACTTTCTTGGAGTATCTACAATTCTCTCAAATTGAGGTATAGATGAAAATCAGTAGGAGCCAGATCGGGTAAAAGTGAATATGGAAGCAATTCCCACCGCAATTCGTTTAAAACATACTTTGTTCTTCGTGCGATTTGGAGTGTTGCAGTGACCTGTTGTAACTATACACACTTATCCAAACTTCTCAGGCCGTTTCTTGCAAACCGCCTGTCGCAAATAGCCAGATAAAAGATAAGAATAAGTCTTTAAATATAAGGAAAATGATAGTTCTTTCTAATTCAGTCTGCGCTTCTGACATTGCGAAATCAGCGGACATCAGAGAACTTTCTTGGAGTATCTACAATTCTCTCAAATTGAGGTATAGATGAAAATCAGTAGGAGCCAGATCGGGTAAAAGTGAATATGGAAGCAATTCCCACCGCAATTCGTTTAAAACATACTTTGTTCTTCGTGCGATATGGAGTGTTGCAGTGACCTGTTGTAACTATACACACTTATCCAAACTTCTCAGGCCGTTTCTTGCAAACCGCCTGTCGCAAATAGGCAGATAAAAGATAAGAATAAGTCTTTAAATAAAAGGAAAATGATAGTCCTTTCTAATTCAGTCTCCGCTTCTATCATTGCGAAATCAGCGGTGCAGAAATAGCTGAAGTATACTAACCAATATTGCACGGGATGGCTGCGTAAACTTGTCTAAGCTTGCTCCTAACCCATAGCCTGACCATGAAATATGTCTTCACAATGGACATTTGTCTACTGTACAACAGAGTGAGAGTAGTGCCGTTCCTTTAAGGTTTGATAAAAGAGTGGAAGATGTGTTATAATTAAGGAGTGTCAACCGGTTTTTGTCTCCATTTACGTGTGCGACATTAAAATTCGGAAAAGTAAGGGCGTCAGTCCGGTTTACACTACGTAATGATAACACGCCAACCACTCTTTTATCAAACCTTAGTTATCATTGATAAGGTGATGAATTTATAAGACTTTTGGAGATGATAGAAGAGGTTGTAACAACTAAACCCCAAAACACGAACGATTTTTAGAAGCGAGAGGCGGAAAGGGCAACACTCTGGCTCTGCAGGGCCGATTGTTCTTGTAATCAGATCATTTCAGTCAACTTTTAAGTAAAAATACCACTTTGAAGGTTAGTGATTTCAAACGTTTGTTTTAAATTATCTTCATCAATTAACATAGGGATGTTGTCACCTCACCGTCCAATAATTTTAGCTGCTACAATTAGTCTAAAGCCTGTTTTACATTACCATATTAAATTGTACTAAACAATTGAATACTATTTTTCGTACAATGTAAAACGCTTTACCAGTCTTTTATATAAGGTTATTGTATGAATTTAGACACCATCATTCGTCAGGGTTATTACATACGTGTTATGAACTTTTACAAAAATTCTGTTTATGATTCTGTGCCGTGCTACATCTTCGTTTACAATTGTACAAGTAGTATTGAGAAATATTTCTCATAACCTCCAAAAAGATTAATTTTATGCTTAGCTAATAACATTAAAACTGTTAGTAAAACGTTGGTGACACGACCACAGTATAATGTATAAACTCATGTTTATTTTATACTGTAACAGGACTGAACAAGGTGTAAACATAAGAAAATGAGGTTAGATTGGAATACGTGCAATGCTGACTAGTGAGCAGGCGCAAGTCAAAACATTTAGTATGAAAATAGGACAGGTTCTAATTTCATACAATGATTTTGCACAGAAAAATAGTGCAGTGTTTTATATTGTACTATAAAATAGTATTCAAAATTTACGTACAATTTAATATGATAATGTAAAACGGGCTTAAGGTAACAAATGGATACACCTCTATAATGGTGATAGAGAACAGATCCCTTTGCTTAGATTTTCTTGTTTCTCCTGTTTCAATATCAGAGAAAAATGAAGTTTCAATCCTCTATCCCATCCAATACTTGTTTGGTCAGCGTGACGGAGAGAGACTAATTTTGGTCTACAGACGAAAGACAAAAGAAAAGAGAAATCAAACCAAAATGATTGGAGATCCACACAAGTAATAATAGATGAAAGTTAAATGGAAGATCTTAATTGAACAAATTTATTTTCTCGTTTATATTCAATATAGTTGAAGTGCTTTTACACTGTTTTAATATAATCTTATTGAAAGCATCGCAGATATGTTCTAAAATTATTTTCACAGTACTACTCTCCGCAGGTATCTCAGGCAGGAATTTACGAGCAAGAATTAGGTCAGAATAATTTCATTAAGCTCTTAAATTGACCGTGCACTGGGCATAATAAGCAGAAATTATAATAATATTAAACATCCAATCCAGTAACATGCAAAACCTCTATCCAAATATTATTTTAGCATTTCTATATAGTTCGCAATGTTACGTGGATCTTGTTCGCATTACACATGGTAAATATCTTTCACCTTTTCGTTGTGGTCTATCGATAGGTGTTTCGTACGTAGAATATAACGCATGAAGTCTATTTTCTCGTACTACGTGCAATGCAACGCGATAAAATGGAAATACAATGAGCACGTTTTGTGTATTATTGCTGTTGTCTCAAGACGCCAAAATATGCCAAGAGCATGTAGAATCAAAACAAACATTTAATAAAGATATCTTGTTTATTGCTAATTGCTGTCCGGTCTTCGAAAAAATTCCCGTATTTTCTAAATAAATTTCACGTAAGAACGTCGATGAAGATGTGTACGTAAGCATTGCATTTGGAACGCCGTATTAATAGATGCAGCTAAGTAATAAATATAACGATAAGTAGCAAGTACTATTTTGTAATAAGAAGAGATATTAAAACGAGCGGTTTATTCATTTCAGATGGTGAAAATTTTCACAAAACATTCAGAGATGTAAACAGTAATGAATAAGCGGTAGTAACCTCGAACATAACAATAATATATTCTTGTGGTTATAACAACAAATACGTAGTTTTACTGAGGGAAATTATAATTACGAGAATTGTACGTTAACAAATTATTGGTTTTGGAACGATGCAGGAAAGACGTCTGTGGTCTTATCTAATCACAAAATAAGCTAATAATGTATAATGAAAGAATTTAAGGACTTCTCCACGAAGTGGGATTAGCGTGATGATTAATAATACTGTTATCAATGTTGGTATATAAAGATATCTTGGACTATTATTTTTAATGATTTTTAAAAGCAAACGATTTTCAGAGAATTGTTTCCTTGTGGACCCATTTGCCTTGTTCTCTGAAATGAAAGGCGTTTTTACTGGTAAACATTTCCTAGAAGAAAATATGATTACAGAGCTTACGTAAATTTAAATATGAATTAATTTGTTACACTTGTTGGACAATTGAATAATAGTTACTACTGCAATTAGTTACCGGAAAAGTGCATGTTAAGATATTCATTAGCGTCTAATTTAATTTCTAAATAAAACCAAATTATTAACAGTGCTTGTTCAGTCAATATACACTGTTTGGGGTCTAAGCTCAGAAGCTTGCCTTTTTTCAAACCTAAATCGTTTAATCTTTCCATCACCTTCGTCTTCGCCGGCGTCAGTCAGAATTTTTACGAAAGCTGTCCAAGTGTTTGTGCAAGTAACGAATGTTTAAGCTCACGTTAGATCTAAGGTCCCTGAAATTAGTGAGCATGATTTTTAGTAGCTCAACATAATTATAAGTGTTGTGATTGTGCAAAAAGTGTCTGACAACCAGCATGATTGACGTTCACGCACTTTTCTTAGGTTCAGTCATTGAAGAAGATCACTTATGAGTTACAGTATTTGAGGCCCCTCTCCGAGAATTCTATTTCGTTCCTTCAAGTCTATCAAGCCCCAAAGTAGGTAAAAACACTTTTTAAAATCGAATTACTTGAGCATGCGGCACAATTTACATATCTTCATGTTTAAGTTTCAGGTTTAGGTAAAATAGTAGTTTCAAGTTGAATGGTTGGGTGGAAGAACAGATGACAAATATAAACCGCCTTTATATTTCTGGTAAATATACTCAGGGTCCATTTCCTTTTTGCTATTATCTTGGAGGAATAAAGATGTTAAATAAAAGTTAACAATTAAATTAAAATCGCCGCCTAAGAGTTATAATTAAAGTTTTGGGAGTTTTCTTCCTACGATTATTTCATGCATTTTGTTTCTAACCTATAGTAAAATAATTTTGTGGATATTGATTTGGTATTTATGAAAGCTTTGTGTACATTTCATGCTTTCCATGTTTTGACTTTTACCAAAACGCATTCGATAAGTTCTTGCTTCAATAGCTATTCAGAAGAATTTTATATGTGGGGGTTTTTATCTTTGTTAAAGATATTTGTTGAGGTGATTACGGTATTCGTTGGCATTGTTTTCCATGACACCTGTAGTTCATTGTCTTCATTATTAGAGTACTTCTTAGAGTTGCTGCGGGAATGATTTTCTCTAAGTCTTTTCCAAACATTGTTTTTGCACTTTTCTTCTGATTGGGTGTTTCTTTACATTTACATATAACATTAAAATTTGTATATGTAAAGTGTATCAGCTCTATTGACCGTTAAGATCCATGGCTTGATTGACTATTTGTTCCCAAGTAGTTCCTTTATTTGCATCCACTTCTTCAGTCAGTTACCTCCATATTTTAGGATCCTCCCTCACTGCCTTTTAAGACCTACCTTTTATTCCCTTTATTATCTCCCTGTTCAGTACTTGTTTCGTTACTATGTTGAACCAATCTTTCCGTGACCCAATCACCGAAGAAGTTGCTTTTACTTCCTCGCTTATTCTTCGCTTCTAGCCTTTTCACACAAGTTTTATTTGCCTATAAAGGACTGCTGATCTTTTTTTGCACATTTTTGCTTTTGTTTTTATGGAAGTCTACCGGTTTCTAAAAACCAACATCCCTACTACATATTTACTGCCTTTAACTATTCTCGCCTTTATCCCTGTCTCCATTTCATGTTATTCTATGCGAACTTTGCAACTCTATCAAAACAAGACGATAAATTTCCCTTCCACCTCTTTCTTCTTCCATGACAGTCATATGTATACCGTCGTGAGCTAGACACAATACGAATACAAGAATTCTAATCAGGGATATATTAATCAGTACCTATCAGAGAAGACCATAAACATGGATCTAAGTACGACGACATTCCAGGCCTAGATAGTAGACATCATTGCATGATGATTACCATAGAAAGATGATGAGTAATATTGGAAAGAACGCTATAATAACAGAGGGCAAGCCAGTTGCTACGAGGAGGCTTTCCGTGGACTCAAAATGCTATAGTTTATTATGGCGCTGTTAAGGAATATAGAAATGTCCTTAGCTAAACCCAGTGCAACTAGGTAGACACTGTTCGATCTAATTGTAAGATAAACAAGGTAATCAAAGTGAGATTTTGGAAACCCGAAGCTTAAAAGACAAATTACTAAGAATAAGACCTTCTCCATATAGACTCACTGTCAAAAATCAGACATTGCTTTAAATCTCAACACTCGATCGACCTGAAGCTATTATATCACCAACAAACTTAACTTGGATTTTTTTACTGAAATAATTCTATCCTATATTAAATGGTAAGTCGCCCTTCCATGCTAAATTAATAGGTATATTACAATCAATATTGAGCAATATACCTAAAACAATTTCAAATAGCTCTTGACGTCTCATAGTTTTTTGCAAATGAATAAGTACACGAGGATACAGCACTAGCTGCTATAAAATGATTCATTGTGTGAGTGAATTATTAACTTACAAAAATATGTTAAGAGAAAGCCAGTTACAAGGTATACATTTAAAAAGTGATTAACATGAAATATAAGGAAAGATTTAATATTTAATAAGATTGGTGCGTCATTTTGTTTGCAATGACAAATAAATTTAATTAGAATAACGAAATAGAGCTTAAGAAATCCGAAGTTACATGTGGAACTTCTTATGAAAACATTTTTGAAATTTGGTGCATAAAATATTGAAGGTCTCCATCGAACTTTCAGTTCTCCCAAATGCCACGACGACAAGAATGAAAGCTCCTTCACGTAACACTAATGTTTTAAGAAACTTCTCTCCATCATTATGGTCGTTGATAGTTTCATTGTAGTCTAAAATGGGAGAATGAGCTGAGTTAGCTAGCTCAAACATCATATCAGCAAAATCCTTGTTAGTTGTCAAAGTAACAGTGTTTCACATGATACATTTTTTTCTAATCATGAGCATTTCCTTTGTTTGACATTTAGATCAATTTTCGATCTAGTAATTGGTAGTAAAATGATAATTACATAAGCCAAATTATTACAGTTCTTCATCATTTAACCCCCACTGATTGCAAATAAAGTTCCTTCAAAGTTCTTCATGTGTCACCAATGAATGGCTGACTCTCTATTAGAGGAACGGTCTTCATCTACAATGCCATTGACAAATAGTACCAGCAAAGACCGATAACGTCTTTAACACACCGTATCTAGAACTTCCTGGCCGCGTCAATTCACACACTGCAGTTATTTGTTGGTCGGGGTGACCGTGATCGTCTTGTCACTCGATTCGTCTCGGATACTTAACGTCCCCGTATTGATGGATCCGAGTCGCTCATGAATAGAACTGTCATTTTTCTACCTACGAATGTCACACCTGGTGACAACTGCTCTCTCATTGTTTGCAAATATATTGCTACTTATAGTCTTTCTTCTCGAAGGGGAATATAATGACTTACGGTAGTCGAACTCGGCGATCTGTTCATCCGTTTCGTTCGTTTTTCCCTTTTTTTCTTCTTCATCATCGTCTCGGCTTTCTTTTATTGTTTTATCGTGCGACGTTACTTGCTTCATCCCGAACAGTTACTTATTTATTACAGTTAGCTATTTGGAGATGAATTTGTGACGCGACGTTGATGGTTCGCGTGTTTTATGTTAACAATTCTGCGTACATGCTTTTTTCTTTTGTTTTACGCAAATGGGAGTTGTACTAAATGGGATGTTTCAAACATATATGGGGCTTTCCTTTTAAGTAGTTATTGCTATTGTGTTATTGTTCGATTGTACTTACATGTTTATGAAAGCTGTAACGAGGTGTAGCTGGTGTAACAATAATAGATGTCGGGACATTTATATATGTGTCATTCTTTGCTTTTGCAATTTTACTGATTCGGTAGTATGCGCCAATAAATTCCTTAACGTCGTTATCTATTTTTACATTAGAACTAGACTCCCAAGAAATTTCGCTGATTATCTGCAAAATTCTTGAATTTACCATAGTATTCAATAAGTTGCCTAAGATTTCTAGCATTTCAATTTCCCTTGAGTTTGAGGAAAATATTTAATACATGCTGTTAAAACTATAAACCTCATAAAACATATTTACAGTGTTCTCCGAGTTCTAGACTCTTACCAGTGAGTTCTGCCAGTTATCTGCCAGATTATTAAAAAACCTTTAACTCGCCTTCAACTTTTAAAGAATTACTTAAATATTCCCTGCTACCAGAACTACTTAATCCCGAAGAAAGTCTAGTAATCTTTCTTCCAATTTTTCTCTTTTTCATGGTTACACAGATACAACTTTTAGGTATTATTATTGTGGTCGTAGAAATGTACATTTTGGTGGACATGCTTAGGATACATTTTTGCGATACATTGCGATACATTTTAACAGCTTCCGTTGCAACTAGCCACAAATCTCTTTAGATACGTCTAAATTATTTGTTAGTTTTACTAGTCCTTTCCTACCGAGTTCGACTGATGAACTACCAAATTCTTCAGAATTTGTTACCTCTATTCCGAATCAAAAGGACTGGGCTAATACCAAAATTCTTTAATCCGAGGGAAATGTTTTATTCCTTCTCATTCACTATGAAAATGTAGATATAATTTGCGCTTTGATAATTGTGTTGTCAGCTTTTTTCGAAGCTCCCTTAAATAATTTCCAAAAGATATACAAGCTACAGCGAACCTCTTGACTGTTTCTGAAGAGGCTGCTATTCTGTATGAATTGTGTTAGGGATCTCATCAAATAACATCAAGCGCATTATTGTGAGAGAACTAATTCAGAGGTCCGCAAAGTGTTAGATCACTAAAATCAAATTACACCCTATAAAGGTACTTGTAATTGTAAGAATTAGCTTTCAAATATGTTGATTTAAAGAAAAATCCAAATGTTCAGAGTAAATTCAACTTTATTGAACTTTTTTCTCTAATCAATTAAATTGAAAAAGATTACATTTTTATCCGAAAACAGTGGTAAACCAAGAAGTTATTTCATAATGATCCACGACGCTTTCTTATATGATCATTTATTCCACGAGGCATGTTTGAAATTATGGGTTTCTCGAGATGAAACCCGAGAGAAAGTTAAGGCAGTTGGTGGATGAAGCAAATCACTCACTTATGTATCCATTATTCATAAGTTCATAAGTTCAGAAGCCTTCATTACGATACAAATTATTTTAATCTAAGCAATCGTTATTAATCTACCTTGTGGTAGGATTTCCGTCTAGCAGAGGAACAATTAGATCTGAAATTACCTGTAACAGATTTTCGCCAAAAATTTTTGCCTTCCTCTTCAGATGAGCTAGATCAACACTGCTGATACACTGAAGCATATTAGGTCGAAAATCTGTCTGATTTGTTTGTTCTTTTCGGCCTTTATTTCTCTATTGCTTGAGATAAGTCCCCTATAATAATTTAGAAGGTAGTTGGGTATTATTTTCCACATTATCCAACTGCGCTAGAAGGTTGGTCAGGATATCAATCAAATAAGTTATACATTCCTGTGTGATTTTAGCTGCTTCCATAAAACTCTCTTGCTCTAGCTTCAATGCTTGCTTAGATAATACAAGGGCAAAGGATTGCGTCTTCAAACTACATTTGCCCATCGGGTAATAGAAGAGTTATCTGATGATTATTTCACATACGTGTGTATCCACGAAAAGGCAGGTATTTTTCTAGCTGACTAACAATCACTACGAAGTATCACTTCAAAAAACATGTAGCGGAAGTTTTATTTTCCGAAAATTTCGTCAATATTGGCCAGTTCGTCCTCGATGTTTGGATTATACCAGTACATTTATTTTTCTGAACATTGCTTTCGGTTTATTTATTGTCAATTTTTAGAACTCAGTTCACAAATACGCATAGACACTATATCCCTAATTATAATTCTCTTCTGCTGGCAGTTATGATCTATATGATTTCAATACATAAACAAAATCTCTGCGCTAATTACCCAAATATACAAGCACTTTGATGTCCTATTTCAGGTTCGCATGTGGAGCACAGACTCTTAGATGATGTTTATTTGAGCATGGAAGTCATATAATCTAAATGTGATTAGTAGAACTTCAACGCAAATATTAAAATTTATGTTATTGCATATTATTATAAAAATTGGAAGCTGCCGTGACGCTATAATACAACCGGACAAGACCGTGATTATTTATTTACAACTATTTAACTACTAAAATCGAATAAGTTATTTTAAATATACGTCTACGTCTCGCCATATATTTTTGATAAGAAACGCGATTATTTCTCGAAGTAAAAGTAAAAATATTGCTCGTAAAGGTAACATGTAAAGGTACTTGAAGCATAATCGATGCAGTATCTTAATCGTCCTTCTCTGGCAACTGTAATCTTCGCTCTGATATCGCAGTCTTATTTTTTACCAAACCTTCTACAGCAATTAGTGTAGGTAATTTTTACAATTCGAAGCAATCTTGTTGTGTTAGTTGTTCGTGATATACAGGTGTTCAAAATAAACTGGACACAAAATAACGATAGTAACAAAAGAGGAAGATTCTTCTTTGTTGCAAATACTGAGTATTGTTGCTTGTTAGAGTACCCAACATTTTGAGCAGGAACTGAAAGAGGAAATTATTGAATATTTCCTTTGCTGACGTGTACGGAAAATCAGAATGTTGAAGAAATTTGTTTGAGGTTGTTGTGTGTTAATAGTTGAAGTCGAAGTTTCGTTCCCGTATCATTAACTTTCTCATTCTGAAACAGTTTCTAAAGCTGAGGATATGGATAGCGAAATGCCTAACTTAAATAGTGATGCAAGGCTGAATCCGAAATAATTTTTCGTCGTGGGTACCAGCCGTGAAATCCAACAAGAATACCATTAGAATGTTTGGATATGTTACTAAAGATGTAAGTATGGCAGAGATGGGTAACATGAAATCGACCTCTAACGTGGCTCAATATTACATTCAGATAACAATCTATATTTCCATAAAAGAATGTAATATTGACTCAAGTCCCCATGATTGCATCTAGATTAGGTGGCAGCAATCTGTATTTGTATAAGAAAATGTAGTATTTTCCTGAGTTACAGGTCACCCAATTGTATGGTGGGTAAAATGTTAACTATAACACATTGTAGTTTTAGTTCTAGATTAGTTTTAAAACATCTTATCACAATTAGGGATATGTATCTAATCACAACAATATTATTGCATGAATAGTTGTTCATCTATTCCGTCCTTTAGTACCAACTTCCTAAAGACAAATTGAAATCATTTGGGAACTTCCAAACTGAATTGGATAGTAAACAATGTTGAGTGTTTTGTTCTACCAGCTTGACATTTTATTTTTTCGCAGAAAGTGCTATAAGCCAAAATCAACTAGCTTAAGAATTTCATAAATATCGCGTTTTATTATTGATATCACTTTGTCAAATAAAGTATAACGGTAGCTTAGTAACGAAAAATAGAAGCATTCCCTAAGTGATCCAAGCTTCGAACATCGACAAAGTTTGGTTCGGTTGGGTAATAGGTAATACCAACATCTTATTCTGATGTCTCTTTTGGTATAACGACGTATGCATTTTGTTACTTAATTAAATCACAACGTAAACGCCTGGTAGTTATCAAAGCCCTAAAACATTTGATTGCACATTCTTATACTGGAAGCTTTAGATGTCAAATTTTCTGAATATCTAAGAAGCGCAGTGTAGTGTATGTTCTGCTGTATTATCTTTCGTGGCGAACCAGTGTATGTGCGGCTAATTGATTTGCTCGCTTCTTATAGATGCCGATTTCGCTTTACGGCCAATATTTCAGCTTGTTTATTGGTATTGGATCATTAAACCGACAGTGTTGCAGGAGCAACAGGAATTATGCAAAATTATTCGGTGTTAAAAGCTTTGCCGGACGTTCCTCGTCTTATTTATTCAATCATTAATTAGTGCGTTTAGCGTGCGAGCATGGCTAGCGTGTTTTAAAACGCTTTTAATGGTCCTACTGCTTTATAAGATTCTTATTACGCTCTAATAATAGCCGTTTCATTTTTACGGTACTGTGGTTGATCTACCATTGCGTATATGCATAATTCTTGATATCGCATGCGTATATGTATGTATACCTAATAAGTATTCAGCGTGTCAGATTTAGAAGAATAGCGCGCTAAAGTTGAAGGAACTTACGTTATGTTCAGTTCTCGAATGAGGATGACACCAACATCACTGGTAACAGAAAAGTCTCTGTTGAAAGATGGATTTTCGCGCTATCTCACGATTTCCATCGGTTGAGCTTTTAAGCGAAACGCGTAAATTTTGGTTGTGCAAATGCGCCTATAAAATATGTAAACAGTCATAAATAGTTGTAGAAATGTACTGCAATAATGGCGTAATCCTGGGAATGAGGATAGAGCGATGCGTTAAGAATAATGTAGAACCTTTCTTTCTGTATTAGTACGACTTTATGTGATTTTACGTTAGTTGACTACCCAACTATCAGAAATTAATTCGCCTGAAACTTTAAACAGGGTTGGTGTTGATGAAAGCAGCTAACTTATCACTACTTGTAACTGCCCAAATTTATTTCAACAATTATTTATTACAATAATTAAAAATTACACAGCCATGTGAATTTCTTCCGGTGATTGAGCAAAATAGTTCGTTTGTACTGTTGATACACCCCGTTATGCCTATTTCAAGGCTTCCTTTTCCGTCTATCATTACTCCTAGATATTTGAACTCCTTCACTTTTTTCATTTCTTTACCATTTATTTCTATTAACATATCCGTCTTCTCTCCTATTTCCGTTATCTTGACTTTCTCTATGCTCATTGACATTCCATATTGTTTTAATGTATCTTTCCATATATTGATGTTATTGTGTAGGTTTCTTCCCTTTCCTGTCAAAATTACTAAATCGTCGGCGTACGCACATTCTGATATTTTGATAGGTATCATTTCTCTGTATCCTAGGTGCACTGGCTTCACTCTATCTCTACATTTTTGCATTATTTCGTCCATGAAGACTAGAAATAGTGGCGGGCTCATTACTCCTCCTTCTCTAAGTCCTTCATTTGTTGGCAACATTTCAGATTGTTGGCTTTTAGTTATCACATAGTTTACATTATCCTGGCACAAGCTTTTTACTGCTGCTATTAATAGTCTACCAACTCCCTATTTTCAAGTTTTACCTTACATATAAACTCGTCTAATATACAAAGCTTGAAAATCAGTTAGAAAACTCCAATAGAAAACTAATAATATATGGCCTCATGAGATTATCATTTACGTATTATAAATGAATCTGGACAGCTATGCTTAAATAGAGTAATAGGTTACGTGTTTTGGTCAACACCAAATTTCCACAAAGTTTTAGGCTAATCGATCTCTAATAGTTGGGTATTGTTTCTTACGTTGAATTGCTCATTGTTTGGTGTTACAGATTTAAATTTTAAGAACACACTGCAATAATTTCGGCCCTATTTAGGTGATATAAGATCATTATTAGGCCCCCGTCGTTTCTAAGAGAAAATATGTTCATATAGTTGGTCCAGAATAAATATTAAAAGTGAAATAGTTGGTGTGCATGTATTTTAGCAAGTAAGTAAAGAACATGAGTTCGTAGCACTTCAGTTGTTGCGATTCTCGACTACAAGTTTGGAAATCGTGGGTTCGATTTCCACACCCTACACCATAATATCTCAGATTCCAGGTACACTCAGAGCTTGTGAATGAGTACTTCGGGTTCTTTTCGTTTCTTCAGGGGTACTAATAGGCGGCTGTTGGCCAAGCATTGTTGAATTCTATATGCGATTATCTAGGAATTGGTAGTCTACACAAATACAAACTCAATGGTTTCGTTTTTTGGAGACAAATAACTTAGATTTCATAATTTTTTGCTTCATATTTCTTATTCCACTGTACATTTGCTTAAACTACCTATATATATGGATGTAATTGCACCCATTGCACAAATTTGATATTTGCGAGATTTATAGTGTTTTCAATTTAAGCATAGCCGTTGATTTGTGAGTTGTTGCACCTTCCTTCGTTAATATTCACCCAAAATATTTTCAAGTTTACTATACATATATATCGTTACGTATATTTCATTACTAATAGAACTTTATGCGCACGAAACTGTTTCTTTTGTATTGTACAGATTCGTCTTTGTTTCTATTTTCCTCTTAATTTATTCTTTTCACTGGCGTCGCGTCGCTGGGATCAGCACCCATACGTCTGTGTTGAGAGAATATTCAGCATTAATGCTTCAAAAGCTTTATGAACCTGAACAGTATGGTGGACATTAAGCGTAGACAATGGACACAGCTTTCACCTCTCAGCGTCTGAAATGACGCGGTTTTGGCTCTAGAAAACTTATTGCTATGTCAGATACCCCGTAAGGAGCGAATTTGGGGGTGCTACTGTTTTTAATATTACAGGATCATTATTTTCAAAGATGTAAAAAATTGCCAATTTTTTTTCCAAGGTTGTTAGTATTAGAAAGTAAATGTTATTTTGAGCGTTGCGTTAATTATGTTGGGTTAGTAAGGAAGTAGAAACGATAAGATACAATAAATTTGGTTTTTCCGTTACCTTCGAAAGACGCTTGATAAAGTTTATCCAAATTTGTGATCCGTCATTTGCCTGGTACATTCTATAAATAGTAAGTTCGCATCCGCCAGTTGAGTATGACATGATTGAATTGGTTTAGACACGCTACATTTGAGATCTAACGGAATAACAACTAAATCTCATAATCCCGCCATAGAAACTTCTTAGGTAAATCATTTCTAGATTTCTAAATGTGTTATTATAAACGAAATGTGCTGGGTAAGGAGCTTTAAAAAACACGAAATATCTGCTTCCTTTTCGAGAGTATCATCCTATCGATAATATACTTTTTTTTTCGATTAGCGATCCAATTGCTAAAGAAGGAAAGTTGTGGTAGGAAGTGGTTCAAATCTTTGAAATTTATGTTCCAGATTGAATGAATAATGATTATTAAACAACTGAGATATAGCAATACTGTTCTGATATAAAATATTATAATTCAGTTTTGTAAAATATGTTCGCCAAGAAACTAAACTAACATTGATGGATTAAAAGATTAACAATTAAAACGCATAAATAACTTTTATGTCAAAACACCAATTCCAAACAAGATTATCGAAGTACATATTGCAACCTCTTTAATTATATACTCTTGTTTAACATATCCGACATGCATCGAATGGTTTTATTAAAATGTATTCATACCCATATTTATATAGGATGAGCATAATACTGTTCCCATAATTAATAGCAAACCATTTGTAATTAATTTATTAATGTTAAATAACATTTTTGTTTTTCTGATTAATGTCGAATAACCGATACATGACTTTCCAGATAGTAAATTATACTTAAATTGATACTTAAATCCGCCTTATAAGTGAGTATACCTAAACATGATTAAATCTCGTAAATTACGACTGCATTAAATCGAATTAGCATAAAACCCATAAAAGTTTTAATGAGATATCGACGTCAATGGATATGTGTTGCTTGGTAGCTAAAAGGTAGACGATATTTTAGAACATGACGGGAAAAGTTTCTTAGTCGTCAAGGTTTTTCATGATAAAGAATGTTGGCCTTGTTACATTTTAGTCTTGAACAAAGTGACAGGAGTGTTTTATACAGCTCCAGATTTCTGGAAGAATCTTCTTTTACAGTCATTGCTGTTAAGTAAGATATTTCTTATTTTTCCCACTCCGAATACGTATTTCGACAACTAAATTCTCATCTTCACCAAAGACGATACAAAACATTACTTTAACACCGAGCCTACTTTGAGATGGTGTAAACCGCCTTCTTAAACGTTGTTTCCATATTGGTTGATAATTTAATTGCCGAGATACGTATTTGGAGGTCTCCAATTTGATGTGGTAATTCCAAATCATATTTTCATTTTTCTTTGGTCTTATTATTTTCATATCTAATTTTATATTTGTCTATTTTGGTTTTTGCATTTGAATAGGAAAATAGTATTTTCTATTATTTGATAGATAAATTCATGCAGCTTACCTTTCGAAAATAGCTTATGTCCATAGGGTAATCCGCCTTTCGAAATTAAAGACGAACAGTTCCATCGCTCCTTTTTGAACTGTTCTTGGCACTCCATTATCGCCATTTGTATACCGTTTAGAGCTTCCCTTGTCACATCTGGTAGTCGCATGCATATGTCCATTTGTGCCCTGGTAAGACCACGAGTCGTTCCACATATTGCCCAACTCTTGTGATTCGTTTGCGGTAGCTTTCCTGCAATCCTATAACAGATGAATTTATTGGAAGTGCTTACTACGAATATAATTGTTAGTAGGAATCAACAATGATGGAGGTCTTCAACTTACAGAAGAATTTACATAAGAATTTGATGTTGGATGAGATGAACAAGCGTGGAATATGTACGTAATTATAGATTTATCAATCATATATCCCGGAAGAAGCTATTTTTGTTATTTCCATTCTTTTGTTTTAAAAACATCCATTATGGCGTAAAATGTATTAGAAAATTTAAAAAAAGCGACTGCGTTTAAAGGACTGGCGGTTATTTACTTCTAATATACTAATAGCAATTCTTCTATCAACAGATAAATAATCTACTATTTTGTAGTCTGCGCAGTTGCCAGGCATTCTGCATGGCAAGATCAAGGCAGGGAGAAAACAGACATATAATTTTGAATTGTAGATAGATTTCATGTTGGATTTGTCAATACGGATCTTCTTCTTCCTACCAGAAGTTAGGGTGCAATATATCATTAAGGGTGCATTTTCTAGATGCCATCTAGACTACTTTCCTGACAACTGTGATGAAATTAGCGATGACTACAGTGAAAGATTTTATCAAGACATTTTCAATATGGGGAGAAGATATCAGGAAAATTGACTTCTAAGATGTTGGTACATTACTTTTGGATGGTTATAAGGCATGCTCCAGACATAAGAACCAAGCAAAGAAGCCCAAGAGGAGCAATTAATTTCTTGTAGAGAATATACTGCCTGATGTTCTTATTTTCATGACATATGTATCATAAATTATATCATTACGTTATATTTTTCATTTTTATATAAATTATATGTAAAAAGACAACATTTTAGTTATCTCTAGTTAGTTCTCTTAAAGCCAAGAAATAAATTTAATGTATGCTAAAAATTTACATATTTAGGTTCAAATGATTTTGGTTAAAGATACAAAACAAAACTTACAAATCTATAGGACTGTGTTATTAGTGTGAGGGAGTTACTATTTTCTAATTTCTAATACATTAAATTAAACGGAGGAGGGAAGAGTCAAGATCACGATATTCTTCTTTTTGTTCACTTTCCAGTTCTTGGTACGGTTCAATCCATGCAACACAAGCTTGGAACAGTAACGCCTATTCACAGTTTGCACCATAACGAATAGGTTTATTTCGGATGAACTTTTTGCATGAGTTTCTGCCGTAATACGGAACTATAGCTTCATCAACAATATGATCTTCAATGAACAGTATGCATTCTTCCAGTTGTCTATTTAGAACATCAGAAAGGGGTTTGATTTTAGCAAAAACTATCTCTTTTATTCATATTCTCATTCTGTTCTGACGGTGCCTTGGTAACAAATTCATTATGCGTATCGCAACTTTTCCCCCAGTAGATTCGCTGCCTGGGAAATTGCACATAATCCCTGACAATGAGTATAAGAAAGACCTCGTTTCACTTCCTGCAATATCTCCCTTTTAATTTTTGAAGTGAATACTTCTTAAGGGACACCGTATCAGCTCGAGCGTAAGCGTAAGAGCGTTAAATTTGGACGGAGTCAGACGCTTGCTTCGTGTGAAAGGCAACAAAAACAAGATGTGCGAGCGGGAGTATTCACTTTAGACGTGCGTAAACCATGCACACCAATTTTTTTCTGAAGGCGTATAAATTTGTTTGTGTAACAAGTAATTCTATCACACTATTATCGAAAAGATTAAAAACCAACTATGGTGGCTAAGTATTATTCAATACAGAATGAATAGATGACCATTGCATTATGTACTTAAGTTTGGAGAAGCTTATTTTTCAATACATTTAGTGGAATAGTTGATTCGGGGTTATCAGAATCGGAAATAATTTTTTTGGTGAGCTTCTGCATTTCACTGAGCTGCTGGAAGACTATTGATAGTAACATAATTTTCTGGCCTAGAATCTTTCTGAGCACATTGTATATTCTCTGGAGGTAGTATTGTAATATTAACAGAATTAATGGTATGTTTATGTCATTTACATCTTCAAGTTCTTTCAAGAGTTCATGTAAAGTCAAGCCTCTATAACAAAAAAGGAACGCATTTAATAGAATGCAGAAATGTTTGAAGACCGTCCTTTAAAAGGAACGACATTATTTCCCTTGTAATAGTATAGATACTGGGTTACTGGGTCAATTTGAGTTTGAAGCTTTCCTGGTTTTGTCAGTACTAAGCAAATTAATATTGTTTCACAAGGAAAACGTGTTTCCTTACCCTTCCTATTTAACGTATATGATTCACTCCGTTGCAAATCATTTTGAATATAAATCCAGAGTAATACGCTAGTAAAAAAGCTTTGGCTTTAAATGTGATCAATGGAATAGCTTCGAGAGAGAAATTGCTACACTCTTAGGCTGTATGTTTTGCTACAAGTTACTGCCATATTTTCAAAACCAATGTAAAAAGAGTTGAAGATGCAGTCTTCGACATGCCTATGCTCTATATTCCTTTGTATGCAAACTAATAAAAGAAGAATCTGCGGTGACCGATAAGAGGACATATTGCTTCTAAATTCCAATGAATCGCATAGCTTGTAATTGTCAACGTTTGATATCTAAAATAAAGGATTTATTTCGCAATGTCATAGATCCCTTATCATGCGACCAACTAGACGCAGTTCGACAACGAAGGCATCTGATGCTCGCACAAAGCAATTTGAAATTGTAATTTCGATAATCGCTTAACATTGAATAGTTGGCCGTTTTAACGATTCGAAATTGAATTATTCCAGCGTCTAGTTGTGGGTATTTTGAATTTTGAAATTCGTAGAGGATGGACGGATAAAGGCCGCACTACCGCAGGAACGAGTCGTATAGGGCATCCAACGCATCTCCCGCATACCGATACAGGAATGCCAACATGTAAAATATGTCGGACGCGCGTGGGAAAGCCGCTGATGATATAGAAATCATTTGTTTCTCTTTGTCCTTGTTAATTAGACGTTGCTGGTGTTGTTTTACAGTCGAGGATATTTATTGCCACCGTTAAGAATTAAGGACGGTAATTTCGTTCGGAAATTTGTTACTGAAATGAGGATCGTACGTTTCCATCGGTATCGGGGAAAAGATATTTTTCGGGTGATAATTTTTTAAATTGGTACCGACCGCATAAATCTCGAATAACTCACGAATAAAGTGTATAATAACGTACTATAATTTAACTTGTTTGGTACTTCAAACCTGACTAAAGATTCCGAGCTTAAGTCGGTTGAGTAACGAGGTTAATTTCGTTAAAAGCTGCATAATGCTCTCCATTTTCATTAATACAAACAAACTCTAAGCTTTCGTGTTAATTTTGACTCCTTACAGTCATTTTGTTGTTGTTTGTGGTTTCCACTTGAAACCTTGAATACGTTAGATTAATTTTTCTTGGAGAGAAGTAAGTGGAAACAATTTTATTTTCACATGTGTCCAACTCTGTATTTTCATGAAAATTTTAATGGAATGGATTGTAATTTTTCGGCATTATCTACTTTCATTAATGCCAGCGTAGATCATTAATTACCTGCACTAGTAACCTTTTTTTACAAATATTTCTTGTTTCTTACGTAGTCTCCTTTTAGCTTAATTTACCTTTACAATCATTTCTCCAACTCTTCTAAGCGCTCCAGAAAGTATGATTTGTCGTACTCTGCAAAAGGGGCATCTACTTTGCGATGCACTCTTCCTTGGGCGTGGATCGCTATTCTCCAAGTCATGCGGTTATGTTTAACCGAATTAAACCAATTTGATCATAACGATAATTAAGTCTATTAACACATTATTGTGAAGAAAACGCCCCTCTTCTTTGCTGAATGGGGTATTACTTACCCTTAGTTTTGACTTCTTCTTTCTGAGGATTAGCATGGCTTAGTCAGTGAATGGTCTACTGTCACAAACCTAGCCATTGTGATACAGTTTATATCTCAATCCTTGGATAATAATGAGCAGGTGGATGTCTTGCGTACAGACTTTTCCAAAGCCTTTAATTGCATTGATCATAGTCTATTTTTTTCTAAGTTCCGCGATGCTGGTTCTACATCACACTTGGTATCATTATTTAGTTCTTATCTGCAGGATAGAAAACAATACGTCTCATATATGGGCTATAGGTCTGATATATTCTCATCAACATCTGGTGATCCACAAGGCGGTAATCTTGGTCCTTTGCTCCTTTTGATTTTCATTAACAACCTCTGCTTCGAATTAACTTATAGCAAGCTATTGTTTGCAGATGATCTAGAATTGTATGCTGGGATCAATAACCTAAATGATTGTTTTGGTTCGCAGCAAGAAGTACAGACTCTTCCTACTTGATGTTCTCACAATGGCCTTCAAATTAATGTCTCCAAATGTTACGTTGTGACATACAGGCGCAATCCTAACCCAATTATTTACCACTACCATTTGTATTATAATATTCTAGCACGTTGTATTTCGATTAAAGATTTGGGAGTTAATTTTGATTCCAAGCTACCTTTAATGGCCATATAATTTGTACTTGACGTACCTCTCTTCGAACTTTGGGATTCATAAGCAGATATATTCGACAATTCTCACTAATTAACACTATTTTGCCCCAGGGATTTTGCATTGGCACGTTCAAAACTCGAATATGCATCTGCAGTCTGGTCACCTTTCTAATATATTATTCATTCTAAGATTGATTCTTCGAAACTACTCAATAGCATACGTTTTGCTAAACCTTATCACTCTTCACGTAGTCACAAGGTATTTTACTGTAGCGAAAATCCAGCATTCAAAAACTAATATTCTTCATAGACATCCACTTCACAGAATATGTTGCTATTTCCATACTATAATAGACGCTACTGCAGGTATTAATTCTTCTACGCTATCATTGTTATTAAATAAGAGTATTGTAAGACGGTTAAGGTTATGTAACTATTCTATGTCAGTATTGGTATGCAATGCTTTATATGTATAATTAGTTAGCTGTATCGAACTTTGTCCTGTTATTAGATGTCTGTCTGTTGGGCAATAAATTTATTATTATTATTATTATTATTACTTCATTTTCTTTTGCATTGAATCAGCGTAGTAGTGTACTATAATCGCTCCTTCTTTCCGGCCGATGGAATTGACTTGGCCTTCTTTGAAAGACATTTACCAGATCCAAGCCCATTTCTTGGATTCTGGGGTGTAGTGATAGATCCAGGACTGATCAATGCTCACGAAGCGACGAAGATATTTGTTTGGATTACACTTAAAAATTTTCGAGAGCCATCGCTCGCCGACAATCCTTTCATGCTCAAATTTAAAATGGAAGCATAATTCTGTCGCCCTCCAGCACCAATTGATACATGCAATTTGTAATTACTTATTAAGCTGTGGCGCACAGTATTCTTAGAGAGCTGCGTTATAGAAAGAATGTTTTGCTTTATATATTTGTATTTCGGACTATAATACAATGACAAGGAATTGTACAAGATCACAATCATAAGAAGCAAATGCAGAAGGTTCTTACTTGAACACTATTAACATATTTTAACGCTAGTGGACATGGCTTTGCCCTAAGTAATGAAACCTATCTCAAATTATGTACAATTTGAATTAAGTCTTCCCGAGGTTTAAGTAATTAATCAATGATAATATTCATCCTGAAATTTTTGGCGCATTTCATGGGAAAACGAGGCCGGTTTAACACATATGCTGAGTTTTACTCTTCTATCAAACTTTTAAAGTGTATTTCTCATCATATTCTGATACAGTAGATTTCTGTAAAGTTTGTATATCTAACAGCATTCTCTTTTATTCGGGTTTTAATGATCAGTAAAATTGGTGATTGCGGTAATATATTGTGAGTTAGAAAAAACGGCTTCAATTTTTTCTTCATCTTTTGCTCTCAGCCAACTTTTCCAAAGTTTGGCGGTGAATGAAATGATTTATAATCATCTAAATTAGCTTGAATATCGATATAAAATAAGAATGGTTCCAGCTGAGGTTATGCATTGAATGATATCGATTTAAATTGAAAGAAATGCAAAGGCAGTGAATGATCTACGTTTTAATTCCCTAAACGTATAAATTTAATTATATTTTGGCAATTTCAGACCGATATATTGTACTGACGAGTCCCAATAAGGACGAAACTAACTAGTCTGCACTTTCGGTGTGCGATTGACAGAGCTTAATTCTCCTCACGGATTATTGGCATATGCAAATTGTGCTTACCTTGTACCTTTGCACAGTTACTTGACAGCTGCTCATTAACGTACGTAATTTACTTTAGTCGTCTAGATTTTATTTTATTAAGTTCACTATTACTAATTTGGCACGCAGGAAAAGTAAAATAAATCGTTTTCTTTTCTTATGAAATCTTCTCTATTTCTGTTACTTATTGAAAGTATCTATGCTCTTCATTAAAAGCTGTTGATTATTTTAGAAAGTCACTGAATTCTATAGTCCATCTGACAAAATTTACAGGTTTTGATAAAGGAAGGAAAATACTTTGGGACTGTAAAGCAATAGAGAACAGACAAAAAGCAAGAAACACTTATAATCTACGAAGTGAAAATCTGATATCAGAACATATAATTGTAACTGTTTGGGTAAAGAATATTTTGTAATTTTTCTTCATCCCTACTTTCGATCCAAGAAATGTCAAGTTTTTAAAAAATAATAAGCAAAATACAGTGATAACAACAAATTATATTAAATAAACCTTCTACGGTTGCGCACACGTAGGTATGCTAATAATCTGATTTGGATCATAAGGTGGTTTTTACAGATTTAGAAAATTAATTCTCTTCTTAAGATGTTGAATAACACATTAATGTGGACATGAGGGCTTTCTGCTACAATTAATAGGAGGCACTAGAATTCAGTTATACACAAATACATAGGTACGCCTGTATTTCTTAGAGAAATACGTATAATGGTCATTATTGTAATTACAAGATACAAATTATGAAAATAAATTACGTAATTATCCGCTTCTAATTACTAATCCTCTAGTAAATACACGGCGATTTTCTGAGCTACTTTTTCTACTGTTATCTGAAGATTACTTAAAATATGATGTACATCTTTAATATGTCGATGTAGCAAAATATCTAAATCATTCTGATACAGGAGGACGTAGCTGAAACAATTTCATAGACAGTTGTAAAAGTTAAAGAAGACCGCACCGAATTGGTAATAGCATTTAATTGAATCTATACAGCATATTGTCTTGCTCACACGGTGTTTAATAGTGATGGATAATTAAATTTTATTACTTGCGAAAATAGCATAATAAATAATTACACCATGTTGAAGTTTCCTGTTTTTCTCTTGTCACGTGTGAATGGTGTGTTTTCTCCATCGTACAATGGATTTCTCGCGAAATAGGGAGCTTAAGTACATATTTTGTGTGTTCAGTGATAATGATAACAATAATAATAATAGTAGATAACAATAGCATATATTATTAACATAACGATGATAATTATGATGATGATGATCATTGTAACGAGAATGACGATAATCTGAGAGGAATTTGAATATATGGGTGGTTATGCAATGCAGCAATTTTAGCCAATTATGTTGTTGAAACTAACTTGAAGCAATTTCATTACCTAGCTGCAGGTTAAAACAATCTATGACACAACTAATTATATTTTGCTGTGATTTGTTCGTCAGCTCATGGTAGAAATATGTGCAATGATGATTTAATGATGCGTTCTCTTTATCGTACACTTCTGTTTAAAGGAGGCCAGCTTTCATAAAGTGTATTTCTTGTAAAATTCGATGGCATTAAAAGACATTATTGTCTTTATTATAATATCTACTATTATTATTATGATTATTATTTAGGATTTTCTTACATCGATATAATTTATTGTAATCATTACTATTTAGTTTCAAAATGAGCTAAGGATACCACGAATGATGATGAGAAAAAGGGATCCTATTACTACGACGATTTATTATTATTTTTCAGCCACTCCCATAATATGTTTAGAAATATTACAGTTCTATTATAGATATTTATGTTTAAAAATTTTAATAATCCAGTTAGATATTTCGAAATGTATCGCATGTACCTGGACTTGCAACGTTTCATTAGTGCATCTACAATAATCAAATCATTTTAAAGTAGGTACTTCATTACGCTCTATAGATCAGAATAGTAAAACAGGGACAGATGTGAAGTACGTATTGATTACAGCGTACATACCAACTCTACATTATAACTGCGCTTTTTATATAACCCCGTTTTTTATTCGATCCTTAAGTACGAAACCGGTGGTTACCTTCTACGTATTTTTCGGCACCGTTTGGATACAAAATAAAAACTCCAAAAAATGCTTGATGATGTAACTTGATAGAATTGACGATTCTAAAATGGTTTATAGGTAGCTATTACAGTCTACATTTCTTCAGGTTCGTATCAGTACGTTTAATAAAATGTACGCAGTTTTATGCAAGCTCATATATTTCGTATTAAAAGCTTATTTATTTATGTCCACTATTTACAAAGTTCACATGCCTCATTCATTGAGATTTAAGGAATACTACCGACTAATCAAGAAACAACTGTAGAACTTTTGCTGGATTCTCTTTCAAAACTAGATAAACTGAGACGATTATTGACTTATTTGTAGGGTGCAAATGATGCAAGGTATTATATCTTAAGTAATTACATGTATCTATGGGCTGTTATTCGAAAATCCACCATTCTGGAATTATCTATTAATTATGAAAACTCAAATTATGAATAGACATAAGTCGAAACTTAATGAGAGTAACTATTATGCAGTGAAAATAGAAAGAAAGAATCGTCCAAATCAAACGAACGGTCGGAATTAAGTCCTTTGTTATAATTAAAATTAAGTGTAGAATTCTTTTCTTTTTAATTATTTCTGACTGGTTCTGGTTGTTATTTGTTTTTTGTTCAATTTCATATTTATGCGATGGAATATAACTGTGCTGCTCGTTGATTACATACAAATTTTATTCGTAGTACGTAGTATAAATACAAGAGTTTACTTCGTAGTTATCTAACCAAAACTTTTTAAACGCCGTTGATTTAAGAAGTTTCACATAATTAGTCAGTACCATTTTTCTAAATTAAATTGTATAAAGCTCCACTTTCGTATGTTGGCTTTTGCACTTTTGATAGGAAACCAGTAACTTTTAAATTGATATAGGACGTATATGTAATATCGAACGTATTAAGAAAAAAATCAACAAAGTTTCAAACAAGATTGGAGAAAGATGCTGACAAAATGTCAGACTATAAAAAGTAAAGGTAACTGAAACCACGACATAAACGTAATTTAAACTGAACTATGTTTCGCTGAAGCCGTAAATTGCGGTTGGTATGGACTAAAAACTTAATTCGTGATATCTTCAAATATTAACTGATGTCTTTCGTTGAATTTCCTATCACTTTTAAAAAGCTTGCTAATGGCTCGATAAGGCAACTTTTTGGCTACAAGAAAATGGTTTGAAATTTCAGTTACTCACCAGGAAAATCTCGCTATAATTAACAGGATACCGATGGGACAAAACAACAACATTCTTCGGGCATGGCACTGGGCTCTAAACGTCTTCGCAAATAACGTCTTGTATCCAATGCGCACTCTGATTTTTAATCATCATCACTAATCAATCGCCTTTTACACGATGCATCGCGCAGCTATATATATTTACATATCTTCATCTCGATATACATGCACATACGCATAACTAGGTACTTTAACGAACGTCGATTTAAAGCGGACGTCTACCCTGCGTGTCCATTTTTGAGCGCGTTATTATCGTTTTGCGATGTCCTATTTCGAACGTCACGTCACCTAGAACCGTGCGGCGGTCACATCATTTCAGCGGGCTGGATCGCGAACTAAGCTCTCCGGAATCAAATAACCAACTATCATTGCAGATAAGCTCGTCCTGTATTAAGCGCGGCACCCGGAAGTAGCGCGATCACCAATTCATGTATAAACATCTCTGGAAAATGCTAAGGTACTGATCCATATGCTCGTTACATACGTACATAAAACAACACTTTGTGGCGGAACTTTGATGAGTAGTAATCACTACAGGAATGAAGAAGACATGGGGTGGACCGGCGCACAGATCCTGGGGTGAATCGGCGGTAGAGGGGTGAGTAGTTTTCACCTGCGAGGGGGTGAAGGGTAGGGGCACAATACACTCAAATATACTTATACGTCAGACAGGCAGGCAGACAGACAACGGATATATCTATACATATATATAAAACGAGTGCTTGTATGTATGTATATATACCACATAGACAGACGTACCTATAGAAGGAACGGCGAACTGTGCGGAGTCAAAGCGAGTGGGGGATACTAATTACTTGGCCATTGATTACACCGCCGACAATCTTACTCATCTTGTAAAGGACCGTACTGACTACAGCGAGGCTACTTAACGCTTTTTATCCTGCACTTAAGCGCTGTGCTACGCGCGTTTTACTTCTCTTCTACTTTCTCCTGGGCTATGTATGTATATGCTATAGTGCAAGTACAGTTGATCTTCAAAGAATTTAGCCATTCCATCTCAACAAATCAAGGAAATTTAACTCGATTACATTTCCAGTATATCTTAACAAATAAAAAGAACAAACAGAATTAACTACATGCACAGCATCTGGAGGAAAATTTTGTATGCTTTGCCAAGTAGCAAAACCCAGCTAAGTCTTCTTGGCTGTACCGATTTGAATACCTTCACATACGCATTTCGAAAACAGACGTTGTCATCTGTAATGGAAACCTAACACAAGGACCTAGAACGTCTCGTTGATTTACTCACCCCATCATTTCACAGTTCCATACTGACTATACAATTCATGTAGAGCTCTAGCCTAACTTGAGATACTGCTTCATATTTGTCCATTTTCTTTATACTTGCCATAATTTTGGTCATCCTGTCCACCTTGAGCTGCCTTTTGGGAGGAATTCTTTAAATTTCGCCAGCATCAGTGGGTGAAGCAGGTCTCGACTTCAGTTACCGCGAACAGATCGTTTTACAAACTTTCCAGAGCCCCGAAGCTGATCCCCAGCCACGTTGCTACCACCTCACTTTAGGAACACACGGCATTGACGTACGATGGCCCTAGAAAGACAGAAATCATGGCTGAATCCATTTATGATTGGCCCGCAGGAGTACGACCCATACGAAGAATTTGAGGAGAGTAGGGAGAGATGAGCGGTTCACGGTCAGACCTTTTACATTGAATCCACCGCTCCACCGCTCGGGCCAGCTCCGTCGGCGCCGCCTTTCCAGTGGTCAGGTTTGGAACTAACGTTGGAATGTTGATATTCGGGGATTGCTCAAAAGGAAGAAAAAAGGTCGTATACAGGAACTGCTCAACAAATTCTTCCGGGGATGGTTACCTGATAGGATCAGTTCGACAAAAAAGAGGTGTGACCCAAAAGATTTTTGGAAAAAGGCGACCGCTCAAAAAAAAAAACTTAAGGGGTAATCCTACCTTGTAATTTTTTTTGCCATTTTTCTTTGTTTGCCCAAATGCTTAAATATTTATTGAAGAATGATATTTGAAAGTTTCTATGGGTGGAAGAATTTATAAAGTCGTTGAAATTTCAATGAATTTTCAATGCAGACTAGAGGTATGTATGTCAAAAAGTATGCAACTTCGGTACTTTAAACTTCAAACGCGTTTTCTCAAAACAGTGTTTTTCGAGTTAGCCGTAACGATAACGCCTACAATTCTCAACCAATTGACTTCAAATCTTAACTGTAGCTTCACGATCATATTATCTAGTGAACATCGTAGGATTTTTGCGATAAAAAAATATGCATTTTATCGGTGTTTTACGACCGATTTTTCCTTCAAAAACAGCTTTTCGGCATAAATATCAACGTCATTTCTTTAAAAATTCAAATTTGAACAAAATCCTGCGATGTTCACTCCATTTTTGGATATATTTTAAGAATAGTTTTGAATTTTTATTATGGGTGCAGAATTGCGAGCAAGAGATGTATGACCGTATCGACTATGTCAGAAAAACGTATCGAGTTGCAAGGGATGTAATGCCGCCATTTTGTATTTGAAAAATTAAATAAAAATTTGCTTTTGTACCTCAATACTAGTAACGCTAAACGAAATTAAAATATATCAACCCGTTCCCCTCTGATAAAGCTAAGAAAATGACGATTTTGTGCTGACAAGGTAGGATTACCCCTTAAACGAAACTGGGGTGTGATTCAATACTTCTTCTGGAAGTAGGTTGCCTAAAGGGCAGAGTCCTGTGCGTGGCGTTGTGTGCTTAACGTTGCTGCAATACGGGGAACGCGAACTAGTATTGGAGGATACTGCTAATTCCTAAATTCCATATTAAAGTGTTCACTAACAATAAGGTTTCGGGCAATGATGGTATTACCAACTTTGCCATGAAGAGATCGCTTAAGTGTCTATTGGGGAGAAGTTATTACTAATCATTAATGCCATCCTCACCATGGGTCGCGAAATTTATTTCATATTTCTGAAAATGTGTCTTATAGGAATCTATTGGTGAAATCAGTATGAATGCATCCTGTAACTGAAGAAACTCCTTGGAACTACTTGGAAAAAATGAGGATATTTTAATCCAGATGTGTTCTATAATAAAGCCAATCTTATCCTGCTGTCTCTGTAACTTCTCTGTAATATGACCTTTGAAGCGTATTGGAATGCTTTCAGAGACGAAAACATAATTCCCTACAATCTACTTAAGTCCTCATAATTATATCGAAAATGTTCTATGATCTTTGATAATTCTTTGATTCGTATTCAGAAGTTCTGCTGGTGACATCTACTGCTTAATTTGATCTCAAAGCTGTATCCCCGAGCTTTCAGGATGAGGATACTTTTCCAATTTTGCTCGTAACTTTTCATTTTTATCACAAGTTTTATGGTGTCTGTGGTAAGGTTAACAGTTTTAACCTGGATCGCAGCAGTAATAGCTCTCTAGTTTGTGACTGAAAAAACCGCAATGCGTGTTTATTTCTGAAGTTTATTGCTATTGTTTGAAAGCTTTTGCATGATTCTGTGGAGGACAGTCTAGGATGCTTTTTCATTGAGGAGGCTGCTGCGTCTTGCCATCATCACTAGCTTTTCATCTACTTATCATACGTGGGATAAGCTGAATTTATTGTGAATCACACAGTGTTTATTTAGAGCAACTTTTTATTTGCTATTCGACGTTTAGTTGTTGAGGTTACGTTCGTTGTAACTCGGCCACTTGTTTTTTAAAAGTAAAATAAAATGGAATTAATCAGAGAGCACTTTCTAATCATAATCTACAGTGATTTTAAAATAAGTTTAAACGCTTTTGAGTGCAAAGAGAGTTTATATTTAGTTTTGAGTGAACAAGCACCTTTCTTGGCTACAACCTAGCGACGGTATAAGGAATTTGGACGCGAAGGAAATTCTGTTCAGCATCAAATAGGAGCATGGCGTCCTTCTGCAGCTGTTAACGACAAAAACATTGCAGCTGTTAAAAAAATAATTGAAGAAGACAATAAAGTCACTTATGCGGTAGTAGGGCATCAACTCAAGATTGGATCCTCAGCTGTTAAAACAATGATATATACAAGATCACCTGCGTTTAAAAAAGTGCAAAGTCGTTTTGTGCCGCATCACCTTCTTGACTTACAAAAATCAGAACACGTGAGAATTTAACTTTAAATTTCTTAAATACTGGCTGGTACCAATTTTTTTCCAAAATAGTGACAGGTGACGAAACTTGTGTTCCCTTTTTCGACCTTCCTACCCGCCAAGAGAGTCATGTATGGATTCACAAATATGGGGAAACTCCTACAATGCCTAAGAAACAGCGAGCTATGAAAAAGGTTATGTATGCGGTATTCTTCAGAAATACGGCCTTAATAAATGCAATTAAGCTAGATAGACAAAAGATAGTGGTACACTGAAAAATGTTTGCCTGAAGTGTTCAATACACTTCCAGACAAGGTAATTATGCTCCACCATGACCATACGGCAGTTTCTCCAGTTTTTGGCTGAAAAAATATAGAAGTAATAGAACATCCGCCGTAGTCACCTGATTTAGCAATGCGTGACTTTTGGCTATTTTTTGAGCTTAAACGAAATTTGCGGGGTAGAAGGTTTTCGTCTGAAGAAGAGATTGAACTTTCTCCAATTTTGAGGCTTTACAGCGTGCGACCAACTTGTCCTCCAAGTAATGAAAACATACACCTTTTTCTACTCTTTATATTAGCTCTGCCAATCAAGGAAGTGGTATGTTTCTTGACGTCCTTTAGTATAAAATGCGGAGCTAAGACATATATACTTCGCCCCCTCTCAAGAAGCTCTCGTTCTATATGTAAGACTTGTAAGGGAATTACATGAACATATTTGCTTTTCGTAATGTGCTTTGAAAAATTAAATCTGGTTGAAAGTTCGTTAAATTTCTGTCCACGAACTCATCCAAAGACTCTGACACAATTTTTGCCTGCGAGTCGTACTAATTTGGACTCAATCGGGGTCGTTTGATTTCATTTCACAAAAACCATGCAATTCATCGATGTCAATGCACCCCTTAGTTAGAATTCAGACAGTTTGCTGTATAAGACAGTAATGTCAGGTGTTTACGGAAATTTAAGAGAAGCCAAAACTAAGTTGTTTAATATTTTGACTATTATTAACAACAACCGAACTCTATCTATTCAGGACAAATACATTTATCGCCAGCTGTATATTCGCGCATTCATATGCATGTGTCACGGCGACACAAACGGCATCACTCCGTATCAAAGGGAAGTGTGTTCGTGCCGACTGATTCCGGGATTGCCGCTCATTAAGCGGTCGTAGAGCTAGGCGGTATTCGCGTTACCGGAAAATGACGCGGAAAGCCGTTTCTACCCCTTTGCTTCTTTGAGCTTCTCCCGATTCTATTATTAATAAATGACGTGACGTAATCGTCTTAGTTTAACGTATAATTAGCTTATAACTTAAGAGGAACGGTAGTCTTTGTTACGAAGCATTGGGATGTAATAAGTTTAGAGCGAGGACCGACTCGCCATAATTAACTCTTCTAATCACGTAAGAGGGAATTGAAAATTAGATCTTACGGACGTTACTGGAATATTAATAAATTATCGTTACTTAGTACCATAAGCGATGAAGTAATAAATAATTACTGATTATTACCTTGTATCTGTTCTCAGACACCAACCGTCTATCTAAGAATTTTGAATTGAAGAGGAAAGTTAAAAGATACCACTTTGGGTTTTATAGTAAAATATTAAAACCACGAGGAGGAAGATTGGATATAATTTGATACTTTTTCAACTCAGAAAGTGGCAGACAACGTACGAATATAGAATTAATTTGGAATTAGTTTTTCAATAGCCTTGGTCGGACAGCATTATTTTTAATATTGTCTGTTACTGCTTTCAAATCCAGTTGTAAAGTAGATTGGCTTAGTTTAGTTTCTCACGGAAATTTTCGTTCACCATTTGATAAATAGCACTGGCACTGTATTTGCATAAATTAAATTATTTGCTTTTGCAAATACGACACGGCGTGTTACCAGAAGCAAAAATTCCAGTAAACTGATAATTATCATACATTAGTGATTACTGCTGCAGATCGCTACTACATGAGATAAATAATTACTTCAGCGGTAAAAGTATCGATCTGACGATGATAAATTACAATAAAAAATCAGCGCTGTTAGCGCGAATTGCAGAAAAGTCACGAGATATGCTGGAAAAAACCTAATTAGAATAATGTTACCTACGTGTCTACGCGGACGAAGCAGCAGAATGTAATTCGAATGAAAATATGCCATGACATGAGACATGAGTTATTTATCGCTATTGTGATCTTGACATTGGAAATATGTACGCTTCTGGCGTTTCTGGAATGAAATGATTTTCCATCTAATTTTTTGGAATTGCTACATATGATTAAATCGAATATAAAGAGTTGAGTTTCCAAGTAAAAGCATTTTCCTGGAGTGATACGGTCTATCATATGACACCGTACCTTTAATCATCGCTATTCCTTTAGGTTTTAGCTTTTTCTCCGCAAAATGCACCCATTAGTCATGCTGGAAAACGGAATGGTAGCGTCACATGTCCTAATGGCTTTCTACTTTTTAAGTTTGTTTTAAGTTTTCCTTTTCGTTTTTTGTGTTTTGAAAATGCAATAGACTTTTAACTCTATGTAACGATGACAGGGTAGAACGACATCGAATCAGCTAACCCTCAGACATTTAGCCGTTAAGTGCATTTAGCCCGCTCTACAGGGAATTCAATATCTGTATCTGAAAGCTCTTTTAGACATCAGCTCCCCTATGAGGCATAAATTGAAAAGAAATACTGTCTGAGATGAACTGACTAAAGCATATTCAGCAGAACAGTCGATTTATGTAACCAAGACATGTAATGGCGAGTAATAATTCCAGGCATAAGCTCTGATTTAGTACTTATGCTAATTTTGTACTCCAAAATTGAATGTTTTAAAATACTTCCACCTTATCACACATGCTGACCTAGAGGGACTTAACCCACATCTCGTTTTGAAGGATCTTAAAATTATACCAGTAATCAATGACGTTCAATCAACAGCCTACGACTCCTTTTTCTTGAATCGGGTAAAAATCCACTTCTAACACTAAGCAATTTGCGCAAATCACGACGAACCGCCTGACATCTAATAAAGACGACAGCTAATAAATATCAATATTCCAATTCTGAAAAATGTAATTACAGCATTTCAGGAGAACGAACGCTATTCAAAATAATTGAAACAACAGAGCTCGTCTTGTTTTATTTCACGAGAACTTTCTAATCCATTCCGAGTAAGAACAGTCTATTCAACGACTACGAATGACTCGAGGTAAAATAAAATTATAGCAATTTAATACCAATTGGTTATTTTGAATCCTTTCTAAAATAAGAGCTGACCAAACGATCCATCGCTCTCGGCAGTAATTGTAACTGGAAAATAATTTTTTGAAGCGCACGTAGCCAGGTTGCTTTATGTAATCTAGGATGTCGTTGAATAGGTAGTAAATAAGATTGATACGATGATTGTACCACGGACAGGAGGTACGATGATGCAAAGCTCGTATTATTCACACCACACCCTAGTCAAAATTTATGGCGTAATTCTTAGTTACATGAGAACAAATTCTGAATTGTAGAAACGTAAATCATTTCGATTGTATTAACTAGTCATATTATAAAAGAAATTACTTTCGAATTTATTACAATAATACAAGTAGATAATATATAATCATGTAGGATTAGCCACGTGAATTCCTTAGATGAATTGAAGATTTAAGCTTTAATAACATCATCCTCGTCCTTATCAAGGCAATAATCAATATATTAAACTTGTAACTTTAGATAGATTCTGTGCTTACAAGCTTTGATTCCGGAAGTGAAGTCAAAATCTGTATGTATTTCTTGATGAATGCCACTTCTAACAAAAATTGTTGGTGATGATCAGAAAGGAAAAGATTGGTATTTATCTGCTAATATTTCAGGATAAATATCTTCCATTCGCATAAAGCATTGTTAATGATAACATTTCTCATTTATGATTTGCGCAGACCATTCGATTTTAATTCTTATTGATGGGTTTTATCTGGGCAAACTTTGCGTGCTCTATCCTGAACAGATGATCTAACCGCGTATTTAAAGCATCTTGTTTTGAATGCTGCTTATACTGTTTCATTCGCAGCCATTATGCTTCAAATGTCTTTACTTTTACTCTTTATCTTCGAAATTTACTCACTTTTAAGATTCATATTACTGTTTATTTTCCCTCGTCCTACCCACACCTCACTTTTATAACTTATAAACTGTTTTACTCTTTTTTGTGCAACTTTCATTCTTCAGACCACAGCCAAAATTTGAATAGATCAAAACGGTTTTGTCAATAAATGTTTCAGCGTTACCAATCTTGCAATTTTTACCCAAGAGTCTTGATAATAATGGGCATCATTTATACAGATATTTCGAAGGCGCTTGATCACATTGATTTCACGTTAATTTTACAAAAATTAGAGTACAATTGACTATCTGCTGATCCCTTACCATTTGATTTTGGAAAACTCCAAATACATTACCATCCTCACTGAAAGAAAATACTGGGGTAGTAAAGTGGCACTCATGTAAACATTGGTTCTTTATGTTCTTCCCAACTGAGAATTATAATTTCATGACAATAATGGCAAGGATTATGGCGGCGTGGTATTGATACTGGATCAGGTTGGTAAAACTCCTCACCACACAATTGATTATTTGATTTATTATTTTCGGTACATATGTATGTTTAGTTTCACATTTTATCTAATATGGTGAGATAGAGTTTGAAGATGCCAATTTTTCAAAATCGGTGTGGTAATCACTAATTCATTCAAGTTTATGCTAAAGCGCATGCATTCCTACTTTTGTTAGTTTCCACCAACTTTAGTAGCAAATGATCGTATCAGATTTAGAGGCTTATTCATCCTTTACTTAATTTCCTATGCCTGTTCGGATAGGCCAAAAATCCAGAATATATCCTCTATTGTTTAATCCCGCAAACTCTCCAGATGGAGTTTCCGATTATGTTTATGTTGTAGAAATACTCCTCTGAAAGTTGAGTGTTTTATCAATAAAACATCAACAGGGAATTTTCTTCTAATTTGATACTTGGAAGTTTGAAGCATGTATATCACTCTTTCAAGTGATATTTCTTAACTACGTGAAAATCTAAGGAAAAGCGATGGACTAATGTATTGCACATTTACAACTAAGAACGCTATGGTAAAGAATAATAAACTTTGAAATCAGTAGATTAGTAGAATTATCTTTATTAGATTTAGTTGTTTAACTCAAAAACGTTTAATTACTCAATCTAGTTAAAATTACAACGCAAGCAAATCTCCCAAACTTTTTCAATGCATACATAAATAATTAAGCTGCCATTTACATTTGGAGTAACCAATTGGCACACTGTTATCGTCGCCTACTCTCGACAAAAACGGCACCCAATTTCACGTTCAGTATCGTGATAATTAAAGCAATTGCTGGTCCGATTTTGCGCAACGTTTTTGTCGCATTAGTTTCGGTCGAGCGAACGATGCGATGATTGGACAAGCTTGTGTCAAAACTTTCAACGAATTATTAACAGCAGACGTCGCACCCGATGATTGATGATGGCGGTCCAAATCGTCCTCTGTCGTTGAATTTACGATTGTCACTGAATAATACGAACTGCATAAACACACATGCATTTGTGTACAGTTCTTTTATATGTAGATAGATCCTAGTGTTGATTTCGTCTTTCACATCGAATGCTGAATGAAGCGTTGCATATATTAACTATAGATGATGACAGGATGTCTTTATGATGGTTAAAAGATATATCAGCAAACAAGAATGGGTAGTAGGAAGATTTCTGTTTAGATTTGAACAGCAGAGTAAATAAATGTTTAAGGTTATGGAGGAAGTACAACGATCTATACTTCATTTACTTTAAGAGTACAGCCCAGGCTCTATAGGGCTATATACTTACTTCATTATTGTAAAGAAATTGTATAGCGCTATCAAGTTCTAACACTCGCTTTGTTAACAAATTTATATTGCTTTTTTCACTCAGAATTTTTCGTTTATGGTCAAACTGTTCTGAAAAATGTTTATGTCAAAGCTATTATTTCTCGGCAAATTATTTGATGCTATTTTGTACTATTTTTATTCAATCGAAATATTCTACACTTGATAGGTCGTTCTATTCAGAACTCTGACTGTTATTTACAAAAGTATTCATGGTAAATAGGAGAGTTTAACATGTGATAAAAAACAAAGACTTTATCGTTACAGACTTTAAACTTCAATGATAGAGCCAGCAAAGAGTAAATTATATAAGGATGATTGAAAAACAGAGGATAGTTAACTGTCTTCTAATAAATGAATATAATAAAAGTAAAATTAATAAATAATTTTTTGATTACTTCAATATTTTATTTATAGAATAGCTAATATGCTAACCAGAACAATATATGTCTACAAATTTTCTCAATTCCAATTACAAAAATGAATATCAAAACAAATAAATAAGTGATTCTTTATTAGGAACGGATTTCGGAGGGTCGAGTTTGACCGGTTCTATTGTACTTCATTCACCTTCAACCAACTATAATTCAAAATCATATTCTGATGATAGTTCGGATGATGATCCTGTATTTATAGTAATAACGAATTGTTCCACCTTATCTTCAACTACATTATCCAGAGCATACATTTTCTTTTCTCCCGTGATGCTATGTTTTATACAACATGCTCATGCTTCTGCATTTACAAGATTAAGTCCTTCATATACTAAAGTTGTAACTTCAGCTAATTTAAAGGTCTTGTTATTGGTAGCAACATGGTGTTTCACTTGTGCCCATACCAATTCAATTAGTTTAAGATTACAATGATATGGGGGCAATCGTAGAACTGTACGGCCACTATTTGTTACTATCTGTTCAATTACGCACGGTATTCAATTAGCACGTAAATGATTATTAATCATTGAGCTTGTAAAAGATTTACAAGCTCAAGAATTTCAGCTCTAGACGATAATTCCTTTTGGGGAAGGTCATTCAATTAGTGTATCTTTTTCCATGCCTTGGTAGGTTGTTCTGGCTTTGACTGAATGGTAAAGTGCATTATCAATTACAATAGCACTGTTAGGTTCAAGATATGACATAATGTTTGTCATCCATATTGTAAACACTTCACCATTCATATCTTCATGAAAGTCTCCACTTTTTTCTCCATTATCTTCACTACCAATATGTGAAATAATCAACCGTTTCCCTTTACCAGAAAATTTTTTAAACCTGTTGATACTCCTTCAACAAGTGGTTGTCTTGCAGTAAGTATTGTTGTATCTCCCCATACATTTTCCTTGGTGTGACCTGCATTAACCCATGTTTTATCTAAGTAGTATATTCTTCTACTTTGTTCACGAAATTTTCTAATGTTGGTTAGATAGTGACGTCTCCATAAAATAATGTCTTGTCATTCTAATAACACATTCTTCCCACTACGCTTCTCCCACTTAAAGTCCAATTTCTTTAAGATTTTCCAAGGTGTTGTTCGCTTTAACTCAGGTAAACTATCATCTGCATTAATAGCCTACAATAGTTTGGTAAATATGTCTAAATATAAAATTTATTTCATACTTACACTTAATATTTTTGTACACGTAGGCAATTCATTATTCGAGAAAAACGAATGTACATGTTTTCGAAGAGCCGAATTCTGTGTTTAATCCAAATGATGATACGTAGTTTCACAAAGACGTTTTCTAAGAGGTGAACTAATAATTCCGGAAGAATCCATTTCTTTCACAATCTCCAACACTGTTCGTTCTCCTACCCAAATTGTGTTGAAGCCAACTTGAATGAGGCTGACTTAGAATTTTGTTGCTTTAATTACAAATATAAATTGTAAATCATTTGCCTTTGCCTTCTACCAATATGCTTCCCCGGAGGATGTTTTGATGGCCTTGCCGGCGGGGCAACGGCTAGGTCAACTACCTTTCCTTCGGCCATATCAAAGTTATAAATCTATAAATATTCTATAAACACTACTGTACACATATAATTTATAAAATAATACCATAGACTACTAATAATAAAATAATATAGTAATGTAGCTCTGAGAACAAGAAAAATTAAGCAAAAGACGAGATTATGACAACTTGTAATTATTTGTATCCACAATTTCAGATTTTATTAATTTATAGGATTAACTTCAAAATCCTCACTTGAATTGAAAATTTTTGTGTAATGGGTCTAATTAGTAGTATTGCCTAAATTAAAATTTTGACGGTTCTTAGGGTAACAACGTTGTTGTGGATAAAATAAACTTTTTTATAGTATTTCTGTTATTATGAGATTGTACCCATTTCCTTTGTGATTAGTGTGGATATAATTTGAAGGCGTCATAGATTTCAATTAAAATTCTGCCTACTATCGCGTTTGATATTTTTGATGCAACAAGTACAATTTCAGCAAGTAACTATTCCCTATTTTTGCTGTCTCACACTTCGAGGATACCTATCATCAATAGCAGGATATGCACGTACATACATCCAAGTAGCGAATTGCTGTGTAATCTACAGGGCTTAATATACCTCAATTATCTCCTGTTTAGAAGTAACTAAGATAGACGAGCGTAATGACTTAATAATATCATCTTACAGTGGCAGAATGGTTATCGATGGTTGCGCAAATGAAATTATTATCATTATACCTACAGTAAAACACAATTAGCGCGATCAAAGGCGATCATAGATCGACATAGAGGGAATCGACGAGGATAACTTGAAGCGTTTCGTCGTCTAATTAATCGTCGATGAGTGCGAATAGCGTGCGTTTAACGTACTACCTAATGATCGACTGCGTATTCTTGTCCGCGTTCGAACTTTACCAGCGAAACTAGACTCACGTATTTGCAATTCAACGCATTTATGGCAAGATATGGAGGTTGGCGTTTTCTAGCAATTGTGGTACAGTTAATTAGGAGAATTCCTTTTCCATTGGTATTTGTGAAACGTCGGTTTTGTAAGTTCAAATTCACAATTATCTGGGCAAACTTGAAAAAACTGTTATTCATTATTTGAGTACATTGCATGTAATACACGTGGTAATCACAATAAAATTTTAAAGATTAAAATGTTCTCTCTGCCCCTTGCTCGTGGTATATTCTGTTAGAAAAATAATCGAGGCTCTAATGATCAAATGATTTCTGGTATAAGTCCTTTTTTAATAACCAATAACTTCGCCTGGAGGAATTAACAAACCTTGGGAAGCCCTATTACCCCTGGGTGGTAGTTACATTCACTTAGAGGCAAATTAAATTTGAACTGATCTAATACATGGGGATGCAAAAAACAATAAAAACTTTTATTAGAGAACCTAGTTTTGACTTCTACGACTCCTATTGGCCACCAGGGCCGTAGCGGGGGCGAAGGGGCCACAGCGTTCTGTTTATCCCGTTGGCCCTTCTGGCCTATATAATAATACAGAAAATTTATTTCATTTTAAACCTACATCTTTATCACGAGGAAAGAGATCTTTATATTCCATAATAACGCCGAACATATTTTCCATATTTTTACCGCTTTGATAGAAATCTTTATCTTTGTTTTAAATATCAGATTCACGTTGTCAAAGAATAATATATACAAGAGAGGAATGTTTTTGTACTTTTAGATTTGTTTGTAGGCATGTGGCAGTTTTCAAGTTCTAAATTTAAACATGTTATTGTAACGGAATCAACTGGAAACTTTTCTTCTATCTTAGATTTCAAATCTGCATTTTGTGAAGTAATCAACATAATATCAACCGCAACAGCTGTTTAGTGAAGACAGTCTGGTTAAAAATTTACTTCAAGCAGCCAAAGATTTGGACTATAACGATATTCGTCATTTATCTTTATTTGGGAAGTTGTTATCTTCCAAGAAAAATCTAATAGTGGTCAAGAAGAAAAAATGTATTTGAATAAATACACAAACAAAAAATGTGGCTTTTGAGAAAACTTATAAAATGCTAGCAATAGTAAAGATATTTAGTATGTGAATGCAACTTATAAGTTCTAACTAGAATTAATAGAGTGCAATGTTTATCTATGGTCCATCAAGGATTAGCCAACCTAACGTTCCTAACACTTGGAAAAAAGAGGAACTGAAGTATTGGATATGAAAAACTTTCTGATCACACTGTATCATATCGGTAAAGGTAAACTCCTCACCACACAATTGTTTAATAATAAATTCGGTGACACGTGTTTCACTTTTACAAAACCGTATAAAGCTGAAACCAAACAATATTTACTTAATAAGGATTAAATGTTTTGTTCAAGATAATTACCAATGTTATAAGTTTCGTATATTACATTACATAAAAACTTTGTTTAACCTTTTATAGCAGATTTTGGTTTCAAACGTTTCATTATACACTATATTTTGTGCAATGAATACTAATTTACAATATCCTCAATAATAATTGTTAACAGAATAGATCAATTTTGTATTCTATTTAGTCTCTCCTCCTAAAAATATTTGAGCTCTCCCCATGAATATCATCTAGCTACGGCTTTGTGCAGCACTAACACCTGACTGCAAACGAACCCAACAAATGCTTTGTAAGTGTAATACGGTTTAGCTAGTTATCTGGGTACTAACTCAACGAGGTATTGAAATCAACAATAGGACAGATGAGCTGTGTTGAGAGAGCAGTAGCACTGTCCTCATAGAGTCTGGATCTGTTCTTGGAATGATTACATCCACTGCAAAGACCAGACGATACCAGACTGGGGACCAATTCCAGCTCGAATAGCAACAGTAAATGAAGCTCAGGCAATCCTGGATCTTTGTAGAGGTGCTTTCGAGTTGCAATGGGACAACGAACCTTCTAGCACAAAAACGTCAACTAATATCCTTATCGGACATTGGATGGTCATCTATCACCTGCATAAAATCAGGCTAAGCAATGAACCTGATTGCAGATTCTGTCGTGGAGTAGATGAAATCACTGATAACCTCTTACACCGCTGCAACGCTTAAGCTAGTTAGGCGATGAAAATCTGGAACCTTTGGATGCAAAGCTTCTTCATCCAGCGAGAATTTATACCTTCCGAAAAGGGTTCTTGGGCTGATCCGTTCACTCGGATAGTTTAATATAATGGGCTTTCAAGAGCTAAAGCGCTGCCCTTTCCGACGCTCCTCACTGAACTAGCCAACTAACTTTTCGTTTCGATTACCAGCAGAAATGGTTTGGATTCTGCAAAATTAAAAGCTAAAGTAGTCGTGACGATAGGTAAACTTTTTAAGGAAGAAAAATACTTAAATGTGAATGTGTAACTCAATGCATATCCCCAGATGCTTCGCAATAAATTTGTTACTTGGAACATATTTGAGGACGCCCTTGATATTCTATAAAACTGGAAAGCGTGATATTGGAGAATAAAAGTTTGAGGCAGACCACAATCATCTTCAATGATTACAGATCAAAACTAAGGCAAAGAGTTGAAGGTAACTGAGCGTTATAATATTGTTGCGATGAATGCGGTCGTGTGTATCTTCTTTCTCCATGAATTAAGTATTTCAGGAAGACTACTGCTAGCTTCAGCCTAGTGATTTTCAAGCGTTTTCGGAAACCCTTGTAAAGCTTGTCACATCTAAAGGAACCCTTTCTTGAGCTTAATAATTCAAGGTTGTTGATGCGGATAAGTGTTTGTTACGAAAAGGAAACGGGTCAGAACTCATTCCATGTATAAGCTATCACATGTTCCCACTTTCCCATTTCCCACTCAGTTCCCTGAGTTTTGTTGATATGGTTCTGTGTAAGACCCTGATGCTCTTATTAGCAATATTTGCGTTGTGCTTTACATTCGTCCTTGATGTGGGAGAACATTATTGCCGAATAATACAAATTGGAGGATCAGGTGTTCTTCCATTTTCCTCCACTCCCACGTACTTTCTTTCTTCGCTTGTTTATTTTGAGGCCCGGCTTTTAGTACACATTTCCATTTTTCTTGTTTTCCATTAGTGTGAACTTCACCTTTTCGTAGATTCCTATCGAGAGAGCATAGTTAGAAGATAATCACTTCGTCTGACTCCTCTGTTGCAGTGGAAAAATTTCAGTCATGAATCCTAATTGTGTTACTTAAATTCTCTGATGTCCTTCTTACCAACCTCACTAGTTTCTATGTTATACTAAATTGTTTAGCATTTTTAGGTAGATATATAAGTAAGGAAGCTAATATTTACATTGAAGCAGCTTAAATATCATTGATTATAAGTAGCAAGTCTCTTTTCTCTTATGTACATATATGTTATTGTATGTTCGGTTTAGTGATATGCTCTTTTGTACAACACACTAGTATCCGTAGACTTACCAATTAATTTGGTTGGGTTCGGTCTGGAACTTCAAGGAACTACCTTAGTGCAAACTTTAATAAAATGTTACGGTTTCAAGTTGGAGATGCGAAATAACGAATGATATCTTCTAATGGAATGAAAATTGTGCTGCACTGACGCGTAAGATATAGTAATGATATTGTGAGTTACATTCCAGGAAAATATATTTTTCTTCATTATGGCCGATATTGATTCCGGCATACCGGATATCTACCTATGCATATAAACAATTTAATCTTATCTACGATCAATAATTTTCTCGATATTTGCATTGTAATTAACAAATCCCTTGTATTTCGCCGACTTTTTAATACTTCAACGACTTATCCAATTCATTCTTCAACTGTAACAGTAATCAGCATCTAATCAGATATAGTTTTTCAAGGTATAGGTGCAGATAATTATTACATTCCTTTTAAATATTGCCAGTACAATAATTCTTGGTGTGCATGCTAAAGCGGTCATGTGTAAAATTCCTAGGATATTGTAAATTTTATAGGGTGTTTAAGGCGACGAATTGTTTACATATTCACGGCAAGTAAATATAACAGAACGGAAAGTAAAAGGCATTGTTAGTGCAAACAATTAGAGAAACCATAGATTCCCGTTAAAGACGACGCCACAAAGGAATTTGTGAAAAATAACGCTTAAAATGTGTTAATTGCTATGTTTGAGGAATGGGCAAATGTGTTAAGGGATTCTTTTTGATAAAAAACTGGCTACTAAGTTTGGTCGATACTTTTAATAGAACCATATGTGTAAGTTAGTATTGATGTGGGTTGTTAAATTGTCTATCTCCTTACGTGGGTAAATATTAAAAATTTATTTAATGTTTTCCGGGATAACTGTCGGTCCTCGGCCAAAATTGGTTCATAAAAGAAGGAACGTTACAAATATTCATTTCTACCTGAAAAATAGCATCAATTTGGGTGAAATATGTAAATACGACAGGTCTAAAATTGTGTCAAAAATTACACCAAAAGATGTGAACCTTTTATGATGGAGATTTCCATAAACAATTAGCGAATTCACGACGACCACTCTCTCGAGAGACTGGGAAGAATGGCCGGTACATTGTGAGATCACTCGACCGTTGCTAAATTTAACAGTTTACCTCTAATGAAACTTTGTGTGGTGTCCGATGTGGAGTCCGTAGGCTTTCGCCCTCCCGAACCCCCTCCTACGCGCATAAAAACTCACTACCATAACTAATACCGGCCCCGGTTTTAAAACCTAAAATTCATGCTTTTCACGATCACAAGCGGGGCCCCCGAAAATCTCTTTTTCTACTCGCACATTTATGACACCTATTGTTTGATCTCGGAACCACCACGTCGTCGAAGCATTCCCTTTTGTTGCACGACCAAATTCTCATTATTATCAGACAATGCGGCCACTTACGGCTATTAGCGATTACCCGGAATTGGTTATAAATTAAAGTTTGTTTTATAAAATCGAGTGCGGCGGTAAAACGACTTGGGAAGTGAAGCGTGCAACCAGGCGTAATTGATAGCACTTTTTATTCCTATCTGTTCCGGATCGAATTCGAAAGTAATGTTCAGGTATAATTAATTTATCTGGGAAGGTTTCGTAAAACCAGAAAATAGAGAATTAGTGTTCCGTTCAATTTGCGGAAATACGTTACACAATACTGGGTTGCATATTTCCATCTAAACTTATGGCAAATGGAACGTTTAAGGAAGAAGCAAAGATAGCTTAGTAAAGATACTAGCAGACTAGTTCATTATCATTTTCTTGAGTCAAAAATCTCGGTCACAGATAGAGATAGAAACCGAAATGCAAAACGCACGAGGTATACATTTCGTAATGATTTGCAATAACTTTTAAGTAGCTAATGTTATTACCAAATTTATTTCACGATAAGTCAGGGCGTCGCAATTATTTTACCTATGGCATCACTAACTAATGGACTGTCTTCATAAAATTCATGGTTGAGACTACTACACTTAAACATCAACCATGAATACCAACGATAAATTGTGGTTTCAGACTGTGCTTGATCACCAAACGCAGAAAAGAGGCGGCACATACATCATCGTTCAATTCAACGACGAAAATGGTTAAAAATCAGTGCACCGTTCAATTACACATTTTATGAGAGTTCTTGCTCTTTTATATGTACCAATCCAATTAAATATGTTTCGCCCAACTGTTAATAGGCACCTGCTTGTCCAGAATATGTTAAACCTTAAGATTATGAAACTCACGATCTGCTAGTCCACTAGGAATACGCGATTCCTGAAATTTATGCGGCAGAAAGAAGAAATGACTGTGTTTTTGTCTGCTGTACGTATATGAGAAATCTCCCAAATTCCGGTAACTGTATCGTACTTAAGAAAAACCCTACGAATACTTGCCCCAGTGTATCACCTAACGAATCGTTAGACTTAATCGAAAAATTATTACATAGGAACAACACTAATCCAGTAATTATAACCGAAATTTTAGATATATTACAAGTTACGTTAGACTGAAATTATTTTCAATTCAAAGAAAACTTTTATTCTGGTAAGGAAGGTTTAATTATGGACAATCCTCTGAGTCCATTTCTAGCAGAAATATTTGTCGATCATTTAGAGTCAGTCATTTTCAATAACCAGTTAAAAAGCACATTGGTTTTTGGCACAGATACGTGGATGATATATTACTGTTCTTCGATGGCACATAACGCCAATCAAATATTCTTTTAGATTTCATTATAACAACGTTGCATTTACAATGGAATTAAAAACAAATAACATGGGGCCAATTGAACTTAATTAAACAGATTGCTTTTAATAATGGTTAAGATTTAATCAATAAAATGCTAACAAAGAAAGTGTAGTGTAAAACTATTTCAATGGTATATCCGTCAGTTAGAACAAATAAAGTTACCAAATTCATATCTTTAACTTATTTAGGCAAACCAAGTATTGAAATTTCAAAGTATTTAATTACTTTTAAATTCACTATTGCTTATAAAACACATAACAATTTACATAAACACATTGAAACTACAAAAGATAAAATTTGTAATAAGTCTGTCTGATGTATGTCATTTAAAATAATAAAGAAAAATAATAAGTAAAAATAGAAGTCAACTTTAATCACGATTACCAAATTTTACATTTAAAAAACAAAGGTAAGACATCCTTGAATGTTTAGAAATTAACAAGTTAAAGAATACACAACTTTTATGTAATGACCTAATAGATATTAATAATTCCTCATTACTAAAGAGGTGTTCAAATCCGTAATTCTTACATATGTAGGTAAATTGTTTCATAGTTTAATGACACTATCTTTCCATTATAACATTTGTTGTGAATCCAATAATAACTTATCCGGAAAGGGTGTTTATGACACATTTCTTGGCAGTTATTATTATATAATTACAGTTATTAGTAAAGGCCGGATAATATGCAGTTTGCATAAATTTGCATATTTGCATAATATATGCATTTTGTATATTATTTGCATATTTTGGAGTAATTCAGCATATTTGAAGTATCCGAGTTTTATTTATTTATTGGATGTAGTTTATTATACGATAGGCATTACTAAAAATATGTCGTGGTTGTAACAAACAAAGAATTAAACAGCCCTCTTTAAATTACAAGCCTGTTCTCGATACTTTTCCGATAAGCACTTCCAAAAATTTATTAATGCTGTTCCCATACATCTAGACCGGGACAGAATTCAAGGAAAAGCTAATTCGCTGAAACTTCTAAATAAATACAAAAATACATTTTACCAGAAAATTAGGAGCACACGTGTTTCTTTGTTATTCGGAGAAATTTATTCCCGTATTCCAAAGCAATCTTATTTATTTTAAACGTCATTTTATGTTGGCTTTTCGAAGTGTAAACTTGTGGGTTGTTATTGATAGTAAATATAGTAAAGAAATACCTCAACAGTTGGCGTTTATTAAAGCCAACTACAGTTTTATTTCCACTTCTATATTGCAATTGGAAAAACAATTTATGTCGCTAATTGGGAGGGTTGAAATAATACAATAAAAATATAATAAACAAATTTGAAAAGTTATCTTTTGATGTTAAAGGAACGGTGGGAAAATCCGTGTGTGAAAGTGTAATAGAAAAAAATGAAAGTTTTAAAAAGCTAAAGGATATTGCTAAAATCTTGTGTGGTGAGTCAGTAGAAAATATTGAGTTGATAATAGAGGATATTTCTAATTTGAAATATGCTCCTATAACAAGCGTGGACGTAGGACGAACCTTTTCAATATATAAATACATGTTATCAGACAAGCGCCACAATTTTTCTATTGAAAACTTTGAGAAATATGTAATTGTAAATTGTTTTCATAGTTAATTATGTTGTAAAATGTTATAAATAAACTTGTAGTAATCATAATAGAATTTTTTTTTCTATGGTATTATATTTTCTAGCATTACTCCTATTCTTTTATCTGCATATTTTTCATAAGAAAGTGCATATTTAGGCCAAAACATCTGCATATTTATGCGCATATTTCCACTTTTTGTTGCATATAATCCGGCCTCTAGTTATTAGTATATATTCAGTTGTCATCTGTGTAATAAAGTTAGTTTGATGTATAGTCTGACGAAGCCACTGCGTCGGCGAAACGATCCTTACATATTTTTTTGTTAAAAATAGTAAAGTATTAATTATGGATCTTCACCAAATAACATTTAATTTGTATATAAGGAACATAAAAGTTCTTCATAACATTCCAATACTTTCTATCTTATTTATGAAATCCGTACGTAATCCTAATTGGCAACTAAACTCAATAATTGCGCGTCAATTAATGAACGAATCGTCGAATTTTCAGTTCAGAAAAAGTTCAACTTTGTACGTAAAAAAATACCGATTCGAACGAAACGCATTGACAGCAACTCATCGGCCTTCTTCTCAGAACGGAAAATGTTATCTCGGTAAATAAGATTGTTTGAGTACTCAGGTTTTTGCTCGAGCCGTACGTATTAGGTAATCAACGTACAAACAGCAATAAAACAGGAAACGCATTATTATCGATTGAAAATGAAATATACGCAATTATCCGATTAGATACAGAAAAAGGTTTAGCTAGTTAGCGCGCCGTATCTAACATAAGTTTCATTAAAATATCTCAATGTCAGTTATTTATTTTCCGTAAGTTACTTTCTTAGTGTACTAACGATACATAGATTGTGTAGCAAATTACGAACCGTTAGTTTGCAAAATGAAATAAAAAATAAAATTAAGCAAATCGAAATGAAGTAATCGATTAGGTACAATTAGAGAATGAATTCTTCATCATATTCTTGTAATAATTAATTAATTAGTGATAATTGAGTAGTAACTTGTACGAAACTTATGGCTTCTAAAGTCATTAGTAAAGATTATACATAATTTGCTTTATCTTACTATTATAATTTCAATAAAAAATACGATTATATACGTTATATATCATTAATCATATTATATATCATTAAGTACTGTTGCGCGTAAACTAAAAAGAATAGCAGAAATACACTGTTATATACAGACCATATACTGAATTAGAAATATGACGTAAGTGTGACATTATTGTGAATATTATAATCTATTGTAAGAAACACCAGATTTCGTTTTTGTGCGTTATTGAGCTTATTCGAAAATATGGCTAAAAGGTAAATGTTCAATTGAAAAGGCTCAGCGAAAATCTGAAACGTACGAGGTAAGCGCCATAAGTTTTCGGTCTGATACAGAAAAAATAATCTTGATAAAATATAATAATATTTATTTTTCAATGTAATCTCCCTTAAGTTCAATACATTGTCAGTACTTTGTAGAATTTGTTTAGCTGTATTTTCACCTTTCACAAAGCCAAGAAAGGAATCCGATAAATATTCAACAATAATGTTTTTCGCTCTTTGGTCCGATTTAATCCACTCTTGTGCTGGCGAATCAGGGGCTTCGTCATCTATCACTTTAATTAAATCTAGTTCCCTTAATAAACTACGCATTCTAAGTTTCCACACACTATATCTATCACCATCGAACGGTTTGATGTTTCTTTTCTCCCTCGAACTCTCCATTGTCTCTTAAAACCGACGCACTTCACGAAATAACTACTTCACGCTAATTTACACCACTTATAATAAATTATAAAAAACAGTTAATCCGAGAAACCTGGGCCCTTAACCTATTGGGATAGGGCAATAAATAAAACCTAATAATTATTATAAAAGAAATTACTTTTATTTAATATCAACGCACAAGAAAGAATACGGCTGTTTATGTTAGCGATCTACAACCGACTCATGCAAAGTTACTTAATCCATCGATACCCGAAGACTGTATGTATTGAACGTTAAGATAAATCTAGCATACATGTCATCCTTAGTCATCCAGGTCAGTTCCTTTCAAGTACGTAATTTACGACGGGCCTATGTGTTTATATATCAATTCATTTTTTGTTATGAGTATGCGACGTTCGACTCACATTCTTTCGTGTGAATATAATTATTCCACCACAGTTTTCCAATACTTAACATGTCTGAGATTATACATTTTCCTAATTTTTTTTACCATTTACACTTCAATGTTAACGATTAAATGAATTTCTCTCGTACCACCTGGCTGACTCGTGATATTGTTAAGCAAAGAATAAAAAAATAATCCCGGAGTTGTAAATCCACGTCATGTTCATCATCATTACTTTAATTACACTAATTACATATAATGACTGAAAGATATGAGAGCACTAAGTATGCTTCAAGGATAAAGCACGTTCACACGATATGTCCTTTCATACTTTAATCTAAGTGTAATTTGTATTCTTTACCAGATATTATGTGGTTCGGAATACATAGAAGCTTATATAAATTGTTGAAGTATCTTCGCTTCTTTTTCTTTATTCCTATCGGAGATGACGAGAAGGAATGGCTTTTGGAGCCTGCAACATTGTGTATCTACCTGCTGTATCTTCCACAAACAATATCACAAACATTTCGGTGCTTTTTCAGTGAGATATAAATGGGCGGGATTTGTGGCGAGGCGGAGCTAATATATATATTACCTCCCAACATGATACAATCACTTTTATACACCTCATAACTTCGTTTAATATTTTGTACACCTGAGAGATAATCCTATGTCGTGTAAATCGAGAGCGGGTGAGGTACACAACTGAGTATTGGTATAGGTGCCATAAATTTTGAAGATTTTGGTGATAAATACGCGTTTCTGGATCGACTTTATGATTGCAGTTTCCTTTATGTTAGTTGATCAGGGGCGATCAGTGATGATTTTTGACGGTGCGATTACAATGATAGTATTACTTCGTATGTGTCTTGTATATCGGCGGTTGATATACGAGAATATATATTTCACTAATGATGCATTTACAAAAATTGTTTAAAATATCGTATCCTAATATATTCTGTTAAATGAATTTGTTCTTTTGTAATTGACCTAAAGGTGGCTGAGAGAATCCAAACGATGAGTAACTTTTCAAAGTATTCTCTTTTAGAACCAATGCATTTCTCCATCTTCAAAACAATTTTTCCAAACATCTCATTTCATTTTTAAAACCGTTCATCGCTGCTTCGGACGTTCGTAATTTATCGTTTACACGTGGAAACCAAAAGAAATTATTACATGACGATTTTTGATTATATGGCAAATGACTTATTATTTAAATGTATTGGGCATTCAAACAGAATCAATCATTCGCGTTACAGTATGAGCACGAGAGTTAGGAAGATGATCCCACCCCTTGGGCGCTTCCTGGGACATTTCAAACAATTTGAAACAAATTCTAATGAACCGTTCAGTATTAAGAATATGGAAATTACTCAGTGCTGCAGTGGAAACATGTCCGTAATTCCAAAAATACGCGATCTTTTGTGTCCGCTTTTCTCATGGAAAGCTTGGTTGAAGATGACTCGCTCTGAAAAACCAAACCTGTTGTTTATTGTTTTTCTTTTTCAGGATCATACCAGCATACCAACCGATGTTTCATCGCCCGTGATGATCTACACCAGATGAGAAGACCGATTGTCAAAGCTATCTATTGCAGATCAGTACCAGTTCTGTTCAGTGATATCTAACGGCAACAAACCTTCAAATGCTTGTGTAAAATGGTGTCAACCATTTCCATCCAAATCTTTAGAGTTACATACTTAAATATTGCTTACAGCTACATGTAGGACCTCTTCAATCAGGGTTTGATTAAGACCAATATTATTTTCGGTAACGGCCATGTTTGGCTTAGTAGTCCGAAGCTGTCGCTTAAGCCAAGTCAACCACGTCGAAATTCATTGAACCAACGTTTTATTGTTGCTAAGAAACGGGACTTGTCATCAAACAGTAGATTTAATTTCCTCAAAACATTGTTTACTGCTTAATCCACGTTTGAAATATTAAACAAATCACAGCTAGATAATATTCATTGTCCAATTTTATGATTTCTTATATAAAATGTCACTTTAAACTTATGTACTTTAAAAATATTCAAGCGTATTAGTTACTGGCTTAAATATCATACATAATTTTTTGAAAAATATTATTACGCGATGGGGAGACTCAGCGAAACGGGAGCATCCTTGTAGTTTTAAGTTGCTATAATTTTGTGTATCCCTTACAAGGAGTATTGGTGCTTATTGTGTTTTGATGCAGAATATGTAACTTAGCAAATAGAATATTCGTAACATATTATATATATATATATATTTAAACTGGTGGCAATAATCCCTCAATAATAAATAATTATTGTTTTATACAACATAATTGTTTGGGGAAATAGCGGCCTCATACAGGGTGTACTGGTCCAGCAAAAGCACATTTTGCAAGTTATTTTCAATTTTGATTACCGAACCTCTTGCCGTGCGACGCGTTTATAAATTTTGGTATTTTGACTGTTTCATCTGCTTACTTATTCAAACTTGTTAAATATGTATACATATACATGAATAAACATATTTGTATGTCACACTGATTTTCATGATTACAACACAAGAAGTAAAGTCAGTATTAAAACTTATAAGCAAAATCACACATTCTATCAATGATTAAATCGTTTAAATATTTAGCTGCTTTTAAGTTGAAACTTATTTTAATTGGAATTGTTTGTATGACCCAGTAGGACCTCCATGAGTTTGAGGAGTTGATGACTAACTCTCTATAGTTTGATTTGAGGTTTTGTGCATATGTATTGCATAGTTATATCAAATTCTCTTGTTTTTTGACTTATCTTATATGTTGTCACGCTTACGAAATGAAAAAGATTATTATTATTGCTGTTATTATTATTATATGTTCTGTTATGGGTAGCACAAATTTAACAATTCAATCCAGTGTAGGGTGTTTTTGGATGATCCTTCTAGTATTTGATTGGAGACTAGTGTTTCTTAACTTAATTTGGGGACGTCTGATGTGACTCTTGTACTTACTGAATGTGGTGTCTGCAAGCCTGCAGAGAAGTCAACGTGGAAAATGATATTTAAAAAAATTTAAATCCTAGGGGTATGCCGTAATAGTTGTTTTAGATGTCTTTTAATATGCATAAAGGCAAAGATGTACTAAACGGGCTCCTTTGAAAGAAAAAGAAAGAAGTTGGGGAAGTTGGGGGAATGGTGGCCACCCATTATTTAACTTGAATGTGTTTCAAATCGAGTTGTCAGGAAGAAATTCTGACATTCGATGTTGATTGTCAACAATATTGTAACAAAGTAAAAAGGACGGGATTTCTAATAAGAACTGTTCATTTTGGTCATTTTGGTCAACTTTTTATTTATGTTTTAGGAGCCGCTTATGATTTGAGAATATCGTAAATAGTTGCGTTTAAGATTTGTGTTTATGATAGTTAAAGGTGAGTTTTTTTAAGGTAATACATTTTATACACCATTATTGAAAGCTCGTTTTTGGGATAATGATAACCATTCAAATCGCCGGTCACCATTACCCCGTATGTTCGTAATGCTAATACACTAACATTTCAGATGCCTCGATGTTACAAAAGATGTACTAATAAGGTCTCTTGGACTGCTATTAACATGGAGGCAACTATAGCTGCTGTAAAGATGATGATGATCCATGATTAGGATGTCCGTCAGTGTTCCACAAACTTGAAGAGCAGTGACTCACATTCCACGTCATAAAATTATCAAAGCTATTCTATGGAGTCTCTGGAAAAAAGATGTGGATACAACCAATGCAGAAAAAATCATCTAAGGTGTCCTTTCAATATGGAGAGGAAAAGTGCAGGTGACGACTGGCTTTTTGGTTTCTTGAAGCGTAATCGCACGGTTACACTGAGAAATGACGATGAAGACAAGGATAAAGATCGGTCAAGATATATGTCTGGTATGTGATGAATTTGGAAAACATAATGAATATGGCTGAGATGTGTTATGTGTAGCAAATGGGGCCACAAAGCTTATACTAATGTAGAAACGAAAATACTTGTTTGTGACTATTGTAGTTCACTGGACATATTATGCTGGTGTAGTGGTGGCCCTCTGCCACAACTGCCTGATAGTTTTCTTTTTAATTTTTATTTTTTATGTTGCATTATTTGTTAGAATATGGATATAACATACCTTTTCTTACCTATTGGGACTTTTTGATAACGACTTTGCTAAAAATGCAGGTTATGGAAGCAAAAATGTTTAGGAGGCCACAGTTCCCCCAACTTCCCCCACTTCATTTTGATGTTGTTTGGTATAGATAGTGGATTTCGTAAGTTTGTAATACTTACAATATGAATTGTTACACATCGCTTGTGTCTACGAAACACACTTATAAACGATAAGGGTTAAACGAATCCTCAGACGTTGAAAGTGTACTTCCATAATAGGAATTTGAATAAAAGGAATTAAGTTCTTCTTTAGGGAGAAACGTTTACAATTAGTGTAATATTACTGTTTTCTGGCGAACACCAGCAACGTACATACATACACACATCCATAATATTGACTCATTATTTCTCTCCATTAACTTTATCATCCATAAACGACCCAGGTGCATCTATAAAACGTTGTAATTATATCCCATTGGTAAACCATAAGTGTCAGAAGGAATGGAACGCGTTAGACAAAGGTATCGAAATTTATCACCAGTCGCGAATACAGTTATACGACGCATTACTGCATTTGATAACCACTGTTATGACGGTGTTTACTATACGTGAAACAATGTAATGCGGCATAAAGTGTCACCTGTACGTCATAAAAATCTTTAATCGACTATGCGTACGGTATAAATTATAAAAGAAATAAACGGCGAGGCCGACAGAGCGACAATAACTGAACTAACAGCTCAACACATAACATCGCAACTCACCGAGAGCCGCGACAACACAAAAACGAACTTTTATGTGCCTCTGTGTGTGCGCCGTTTTCTGCCGTGCATCGTTTCTGTTTGTATGTAGTTCGTACAACGTATGTTGTACGAACCAGTACCTAAATGCGAGCTCAAGTTTCTCTTTTTAATTAAACCGATGTAACGATGGTGGGGAAGACAAACAATGCCTGTTATGCAAGATTATAAATTCCAGCGAAATGCTAGTTGAAAAACAAAGAAGAAGGCCGAACAAACGGAATGTAATATAGAGGAAAATGCAATTAAATTTTTTCGAATAGCGAGATGCCTTTGATACATCCTGGCTATAAGAAATTATTAAAATACTTTGCGAAATAACTTCTGAAAGTAATTATTGACGAAGGCGTACACCAGAACGCCAGATACGAGTTTGTGGTCCGCAGTATGTACACGGAAAAATTGAATTTGGCCGTGTATGTCTGTAGCAATATTCCATTGGGTTTCATTATTAAATCCTGATAGGATCTCTTGCTAAACGATACACACTTTTTCTCCAGACTAATAAATTATTACAAAGAAAAAACTGAGCAAGATATATTTTATCTTTGAAATCTTTGACGTAACGTGGGAAACTACCTTGTGAGATCCTTCAAGATGATACGCAATAATATCCTAAACTATTTGCAGGGACAATAGTCCTAGGAAGGAAAAAGAAGGGAGCGAAAATAATCACACTATTATTACACCAATTTTCGTCATGATTCTAAACTTTGAAGCACTCCAATATTTCATGTTGTGCATATTACTACAATACGACATTTGGTCATCATCAGCAAGCCTTTAATTGTGACTAATAATGTAGTTGATTACATCAAACAACAAACAAAGCATTAAAGAGATTTAGGTCATTGCTTTGATTTTGAAAACACAATTATTTTAAAAGAAGCAAATATATATAACAAAGATATATACACGAAATGATAAATATATAAAAAGATGTTAAAACCATTAATTTCAGAACCGATGTTCAGAATTGAAGTAATGTATTGGATGCAGTAATGTATCAAAATGACATTTACATTTTATAAGAAGGAAATCTTTTACTAGGTTTTTCTTTTGAGTTCTTCCTAGCCTTGAACAAAATTAAGACATTTATAGAAAAATTTTACAAGTCCTATATATTAAGATATCCAGGTCGTCAGTTATTTTGTTGACAGTTCCCAAATAAAAGCTAATATTTGTTTATATATATATATGTAGTTTTATTTTTACTAACGAACGTTATCCGAAAACGTTACTTTATCATTCTGAAAATATAGCTAATAACTTCCAAGTTGGTGTTTGATTGATCTGAAACTGGTAGAGAGGAGAATAAAAAGGTAATAGTAATATTCGAATTAAATTAGAACAAAGGAAGATGTTAATATAGATATAATCGTAAGCAAGTATAAGGAAGACGTCGACATTGGAGAATTCAGAAATTTTATATAGAAAACATTGTTATGGTATTCTTTTCCAAACTTTCATCATGAAGCTGTTTTCAATTTAACATAGTGCAGATTTCCCGATTGCATTACTTTCACCTACTTCTTAACCAATAAAATCTACGCATATTGCGAACGATTGTAAATAAGTTATTTATTACTTTTACATTTTATTATTTCAGTTGTTGTTGTTGTTGTTATTTATTTGTATGTACTTTACTTTAAATATGGATTTTATTTTGGTGCCTCCGTAATTCCTTATAATTAAGATATGAAAGTATTAATCGTATCAGATTACTTTAACAAATTTAGTTTAATGGTGAGTGCAAAAGTCTATTGCAAAAGAAAAGCTTAAACGCATATTTTGATGCAATAGGTAGGGTTTGTTTCCTTAGAGAAGAGCACATTACGTCATGAAAATATGCGCGAAATGTGACGTTTCATTGACTTCCGCTAGTCGGTTGCCATGGTAACGTATACAGAACATCAAGTATGGTTCATTGCGCCGCTGACGTAATGTGTTCCTCTCTAAGGAAACAAACCCTAGATCCTCTTTGTTGACCATTTGTCTGACGTATATAAAATTCTATGTGCAAACTTTCGGACCTTTGATGCATAGTGATAAATATTTTAGTAGTTTGTAAGTTCGGAAAGACTTCCATTATTCTTGTATCCGTAGCTGTTTGAAATATGGAATCTTACACCACATAATCAATCAGATACCGCTTCCTCCCCAAATGGAAACGAATTTAACGAGTTTTTCATGTGTTAGAAGACAAAAAATAGCTGTAATGTAGGCAATTCTCATGGTTTTACGTATATGTATTGGTTGGACCAAAATTCGAATCGAAAATCTACGGGGAAAATTTCTAGCTTTCAAAGGAGGTGGTGCCTGTCCAATCACGATATTCACTTGGATGGCCACGATACTTTACTGCTCGATCTTAAGCATGATGTGGCGAGGGTTAATTTTGTTGGTAATTTGTTCTTATATGGAGTCGTTTGTTGACCGAAACTTGAGATGCTCGTATCGCGAATTGTCTTAAGGAACTGTGTTACTGTACTTTTTACAATGTGTTTTGTAAGACAAATTCGATGTTAAATACTAACTACGTAAAGATGTTTTTATCTTAATACACCTTTACTAACAGTATCATTCAGTATTAACTATAGCGCGAATTGTTGCCTTTTTGCTTTAGCGGTTGGGTATGTACATGATAAATCGGTATTCCGTTTACTTACTAAATCCTGTGGCTTTCCACCGTGATATATATTATAAACAACCTTGAAAGTGGATGAAATTCAAAGAAATACCAACGCATACACTGCATTCAAACACTTCGTCGTCACGAGTTTGAATTTGAAGATATGCAAGGTTGAAAGTGTGTACAACCGTTTAATGAACATTTTCGTGGAGAAAAACTATATTAGTTTGGAAGCCTCAAAACTGTGACCTAGATTAAACGAAAGTTCTAGTTATTAGCTCTTAATTCTTCTGTTCGGCAAAATTGTAGCTTTCTATGTCGAGGAATAGGGTTTAGTGTAGCGGTTGCTCCAAATTATGTACTGAAATATTTCATTTCCTCTGAGAAACTTTATAAAAGTGAACAAAATCAATGCAACAGAGGAGAATGAGGAAAATATATCGAAACGTCTTGAAACGTAATACGTTGCGTGACTGAATAAGGGTCTATAATGGATGTATGCACACTGTGCAATGAGCGATTGAGATAATGAAAGATAAGATTCTACCATCAAAACACTGAAACATGTTGGTTAAAGAAATAAATACCGATAAAAAATACTAATCTTCTAGGTTGGAGGTAATATTAATGGATCTGCTTTTCATAATCAATTATAGCTTTATGTATATGGGAAAACCCAAAATCTAAACAGCACAAAAATGTTAGAAAACGCAGGAAGTATCCAACCCTATCGATCTAATAACACCTGTTTGATTGGAGTTGATTTTTAATACCAGAATCAGTAAATATTTTAGAGTAAAGAGTGACCTGCTAATAATCTCCACATCGTAGGCTTTAAGTTGATCTATAACACAACGTACTTTTATGCATATTGCCGTTTTACAAAAGTTCAAAGAACTTTCTCATCATCAAAATGAGAAAATGTTCAGACTTACTGATACTACATCACATCGGTAAACTCCTCACCACACTATTGTTTCATAATAAATTCGGTGACACATGTTTCGCTAGCTCGCGGCAAGCATTACCACAACCTTATAAACCGAAGTGTTGAAACTTCCTTTTAGAATTCTAATGTGAAGTTCAAATAAACATCGTTTCGATCTAAATTGGAAATGATTTAGGGTTGAACATGATATACTTTTACCCATGTTGATTTCTCTCCAAAGGGGGCTGTTAGTCCTTGCCAAAAGAGCTCCCATGAAGCATTTGAGGGATATTAAAATCGTGGAATTAGATTCCAAAGTCCAAAATGGCGGTTTCAAGATGTACCAAATCGACTTCTAACTTTAATAGTCGCCGATCTATGGACTCGTTTTAATCGTAAGGAATTGTAAGAGCATTAATTCATTTACTTATTCTTTTAGGGCTGGTTTCCAATAGAGCAGGCACTTGAACATTATGCCTTTTGTACCGTCCCCCAATAACACTCTAACTCCGTTCAGGTAACTCCGTGTCCTCCACAGATGCCCCGATTTTTCTTAAGGGGAGTCTGAGTATTGTCGTGGGTTCCAGTAGATTCTTGCCGAAATGCTTCCGCCTGAGTTTCTTCAATTCCTCACAGGCATATCAAGTATGCATGCTAGTTTCCTTTTATACTTATAAGAGTAAATGGAAAGGAGTGATATTTTGGCATGAAAGTTGTGTGAATCTATTAATTAGACAGGCAGCTAGAGTAAATACGCCAACGTACTAAGTTCAGCATACTCCTCTAGTTAAATTCTTTGAGTTTGATTTATCAGCCAGTTCTATGATAGGACCTGAACATCTCTTTCATATGCGTAAGAAGATTACGAGTGTTATTAGAAATGAAGGGATTGACAATTAAAACAGATAAAATTCATTCTTGCGTATTTCCAATTCTTCAAACTGAAATCGTGCCAAATCTTTTTACGAATCGGATTCGATTTGTAATTGCAGTATAAATTGCTTCAAATATTCACTTCACGAGTTCTTGTTTTGACGATTATGGTTTGAAAGAACAAATGAATTCGGAAATATTATTTCGAAAACTTTAAAGTTTTGAAACATTTGTTTTGGTCGAAATAACCGAAGATTATGATTATGAAGTCTGAGCCCTTTCTGCACAGAAAGGATAAATTAACGTTGGATCGCATTTTAATTTGTCAAAAAAATTGATTCACAAATCACTTTTCGGATAACGATTATACAAGAAATAAGCATCGAAACATTACGTGGTAGTAACATTTAGCGAATGGGATTCCTTGATTATTTAGTGATCTGCTGTTAATACGACCTCTTATCATTCTATGAAAATGGCTGATATATCTCGGGTGTATGTATTATCATAAAGTCAGGCAGATGCCAACATGAATACATAAAAATTCCAGCATTTTCCTGTGAAACTAACTTAATCCCGTTTCATGACAATATCTGATTGTCTCTTCCAAAAATTGACGAAATGGATAATAGATTTTGTTTGTTTGAAAAAGATATAAAATCAAATGAATTTGATCTGAGTTAATAAAAATCATCTTTGCTTAATAAATTAAGAAGTATGAACGCTTAAATTATAATGGTTGTCAGCGCCGTAAGTTCTGTACAACCTGACCCAAATAGAAACTGGGCTTTGGATACAATTCATCATAATACGTAGCCATTTCAAATACCATTAAAATTTTGCTTGCATTTAAAATCATATGCTTTGTATCCATATAGTTTCCGAATACAAAGTGGTAATTTTCGATGAAAACATTTGTTTCAATCAAAAATGGAATCGCAAGTAATGGCAGTATTAAAGTATTTGAGATGAATGCAGCCTTTTTGCTTCTTGTGCTATTTCGGTTGCATAAGAACGAACGAATTAATGATTCGATCTTATCTTAGGAATACGTAGTACATATGTTTATTTTTTACAGTTTGCAGCATAAAATGATGAAACGCAGGAAACATTAATAACACCAAATTTATTGACTAAATTAACCAATTGATATAATTCAACAATAATCATTATCTAAGAACTGTTTATTTGGTAATACAAAACGATATTTAAATTGGCAAAATGTTATTTGTTCCATTAATAAATATTCCACGTTTCTTCAAAGATTCTTCGAACAGATAAAAGAATTCCAGTTGATGTTCAGTTTTCATACCCAAGATCCTGGTGAAAATCTTTTCGACACTCGGCTCTTTCACGAAGGTACTGATATAAACATTGACGAATGTGGTCATAAATATCTGGCAATCGAAACGATCCAAAATTCCACCGTGGCCTGGTATGGCTTTGCCAAAATCCTTAACTTTAAAAGCTCGTTTGAATCCTGATGCGAAAAATCCACCGAACGGAGCAATGATACTACCAAATAATGAAAGAGAAATCGTGTGGAAGACGAATGGGTAAGTAGTGATGGACGTGTTTAAATTAAAAAATTGCAACGAATATGTTCGCATTTTGAACAAGACACTTCTTTCGCATTCCGCGACTAAAGTAATCTCACCAGATACGTTTCTATACTCGAGCGGACAAACTAAGTATTCATACTTACACAAAACAGAAGCCACAAACACGCCATAAATGGTAGTTAATATACCAGCCCCTATAAAACCCTCCCATGTTTTCTTAGGGAGACCTTTATTAAAGGTCGCTTTCCGAATACCTTCCCGCACAAGTAAGCCGCTATATCGTTACAAGCGACACCCGTTACGCTGATCACCACCCATATTAATCCTTCGAATACAGTTTTTACGATCATAGATGAGGATGTCACGATAACCAATAGCGCTACGTGAGTCCAAGCTAGCAAGGTAAACTGCCATCTGTCATATTTCTTTTTAAACTCAACACGAACCAGATAACGCCCAGAAAATATATTAGAAACGACAAAAATCTATGGTAAACTACCAAAAATTTTATCAACGGGATTTTCTCGACGAAAATGTAAAAGTATTGCATGACGTGTTCGCCACAGAAGAAGTAGTTTGTCGTAATTAGGAAGTACCAAGTTATAAATCTAAAATAGTACGGTACGTTTTGAGTTTCATAAATGTTATACGCTATGTCTATAAGCTCAAAGAAGCATTTCATTTGAATCGCTAACGTTGTCGATAGTATAGCAAATGGGCCCAAATAAACGGTAAGGCAGAAGTAACCGACCAAAATTATAGTGAATATTGTTCGCATCAGAATGGTGTAACCATTTTTGGTATGGATTTGAAAGTAGGTGTTAGAAATACATTCATCCCTCGTTCCTGGTGCTACTGCGTTATCTTGCTTGGCAGTAAATATGTTCTAAAAAATAATTATAATTATAGGACGTATGCAAGTATCAAAATGGAGAGACACAAAACTTACGCGTAGGTTCTTCATGCTATTATTTGTAATGGATCTGTTCGGTTCCACTTTATTTTATTCGGAAATGAGAACTACCTATTGTGAAATGCAGGATTTTAAATCAAATACACTGAAGAGAGGAACTATTGTGTTAAGCTTTGACGTTTCAATGTCTATGGCAACGGTTGAAGGGAAATGTTTTAACAATGTAGACTTGTCGATTAAAAATAAGTAATCTATTTGAAATTAGGTTTAAATTTTGGCTGACAAAATAATAAGAACGGGCCTTAGAAGCACAGTAGGTGGTTTACCAACAATTCGTACCAAAACACTGAAAAATGTCCATCACTGCTTTCTATTTCTAAAACTTGGAATTCCTTCGGCATTCGGTGGGCATTTCTTAGTGTTTTGAAGCGAATTGGTCGTGAAAAATTGTGGACTGCATTGTATCTCTCTTTCAGAATTTTTCCTTTTCTTTTCTGTTATGGGTATTGATTTGCCGTCTCCATAACGTTTCCTACTTTTTCTTCGACCGCTTCTCCTATCTCTGTTCGTTTTTATTGATGTCACTCTCCGTTACCATATATTTTTTCTACGTTATTCCTTGTTGATCCTTTTCACATGATCATACCATCTAAGTTAACTTTCTTTAATGATCTGTAGTGGTGGCTTCATTTCTAGATTTTTTATATTCCCCAGAAACCCTCATTTGCAACGACTGTGTCTTTTTTTTATAAAGTTCAGTAGTTGTGTACAGCTCTGATCCTATGCTTCATATCCTCCATATTTATACTTCATATTGTTCAGTAATACCCTTGTTTCTTTCATGCCTGACCCATAATTAGTGTGAATTAAATATGGGTTACGTAATTCTATTTCATCCAATTGTTTGGATCACTTGAGATGTTTTGTGTTCTGTCCTGACATAAATTTTAGTACCTTGGTACATATTTTTTACGTTTCTTATAATATTTGGAAAATATCTCTGTTCTTCCCAAGTCCCTATCTCTTATTCTTGCTTATTCTGTCAAGTGCTTTTTCCCGATCAATAAATCCCATATGTATCTCTCTTCCTTCTCTTATTCACTTTTGTGCTATTTGACTCACTGTAGATACTGCATATTGGACGCATAATGGACGAATATACAATCATTAATAGGAGCGAGGGAATGAAAGATGGATTTCTAGCACCAACCCACCGCCATATGCATATTAAGGAAATATACCCGAATAGAACATTCTAGTCTTGCTAGTTGAAGATAATGACAATAGATCTGCTCTGTATCTCTTGGGAAAGATACGCTCTACAATAAAGCTAGCCTCGAATGCAAGCAGAGATTCATGAGAAAACGAATTAGCGCACAGACGGACGGTGATGTTTGGAATTCTAAGCATGAAAGGATATGGCGTGGAAACAGCAGCAAGTAATAGATAATCATATATGTGGTGGCGTAGCTATCAAGAAACCAATGTTCCAAGACACTGAATAACAAAGTAATAGATTGGAGAATTATAAATGAAGATATAATAAGAATTAGAGCATAGGATGGTCTCAAGTTAAAATAACACACATCTCTTTCATATAATAATTCATCACCGTCTCGCGTCAATTCTCCTTGCCACAATCTTCTACATCATCTCCCTTACCAACCTGTAAAAACTAATTTATCCTAAAATTAGAGCGCCACATTTAAAATATAATTCGGCGCGAAATTTAAATAGATTTTTAGTTACTACAAGAGAGTCATCATATCGGGGATTTTTGGAATTCTAAATGACCTACTATTCATTAAGGGGATCAGTTCCGTAGAGAACTACTTAATCAGCAGAACGGGATGAGGAGTTGATTCACCATTCAAAGACAGTAAACGAAAACGAAATACTTTCGATCATTTGTGAAAATATGTGTTAATAGTCGCTAATAGGTAGGGGTTTCAAACACGGAGACATTCACAGACGGTAACACTTATGAGACATTTATAATCGATAATAGATCATACAATTGTTAAATATCGTACCTATTTAAGGATTTAAGTTGTTAGTACTCACAGATTGGTAAATACCTACGTATAAAGGTGATTGCCAGGACTGTGGTGTAATTTACTGACACAAATATCATATCGGTAAACTCCTCACCACACAATTGTTTATAATAAACTCGGTGACACGTGTTTCGCTAGCTCGAGGCCACCATCTGTTGAGAACCAAATTATTTTGCTGTATGAACAATAGAACAATAAAGAAAAAAAAAAACGAAACAATACGATTCCACTGATGTTACAGAAGATACATAAGGCAGTTAGATACAGTCCTAGATAAGAAGACGAAAAGCGAAAAGTGGAAATTTATAAATACAACTAAATCCACTAAAAAGTCATACTCCTCACTACAACTGGTTTAAACACAAGAATGAGTTGAAGGCCTCTCCACATCATTCCATCAAGCTTTAGACACTCGGAAGTAAGCCTTTTACAATCTTTCCCTCCTTCACAGACTATGTGTCGTTGAGGGACTGTGTGATTTGAAACCAACAGAAGAATCTGTTAATAGACTAACGAAAGAGTGACCATGGTGTGAATATAGCCTGAGTCGTATAAGTTTCCGTTAGGAGACCAAAAGTTCAACATATATTTGTATAGAATCAAAAGAATGACTAATACATGAAGAAAATGCCATAAACAAGTTTTTACACCAGAAGCAATTAAAGAAAAAGTGCATATTAAAGAGTGGGAAACTGAAATTTTTCGTTCATATTCATGCACAGAAGTAGCAACAAATTTTAGTTTAAAAATTGTGTATCAGTGGTGTTTGATAACCATAGTAAACATAGCTAGTAGAATCCATAGAAGAATAGTTGAAAACAAAATAGAAGAAGACTACGAAAGCTAGAAAGAAAACGAGGAAAAATGTGCAAAGGGATTTGGAGAAGAAAGTGGAATGGATGGAAATTCAAATCCGACGATATATATGTACATACCTCATATCCTAGAAATAACTGGAATGGCTTGAAAGAAGCGGAGCCAGTGACGGTATGTCCAAGTTTCCATAACATTTCATTCGATAGAAGTCGAGATATTTAACATTAAGTAACGATGGTTTCTGTGCTTCGGTTGAAAAGCGCGCATTTAACAAAGAATTAAAATTAAGTTCTGTGTTCAATTCGGCAAAACACGAGTTAAAATCCTAGAAAACGTTTATAGAGGTAATTATTCGAAAACACAATTTTTTAAGCGGGATCGAGGATTCGCCGAAGACAGAGAAGATGTTGATGATACCATCTATTCAGTTTCACTAAATGAGGGTGTTATCGAAGAAAATGTCGAAAATCTCCAATAAGATGAAATATGATTCATCGCGGTTTAATTAAATTATATCGTATTTAGCAGATCATTTCCAAGTAAGTTTCAAATCACTAGACCGATGCCCAAAGACAAAAGCAACAAAATAGAAAAATTATCTGTTTTTTCCTCTACATCAAAAAATTTGAACATTTCTGGGAATCCATTTTCTAGAATATTAGGTGTTTCCAGAGTTTGCTCCACACCGTATTACCAAATTTTCTTTATTTCAAACCATTCGTATGTGGTAGTAGATGTATGTTTGCATACATATCAGTTTATAAATCATCAAGTAATATCAACATCAATAATACAGATCTGGAGTATATGGAACACAAGAATTTAAAAAATGACGCTCGGAATCAAAATACAGCAGCGAAGAAGTAACTCAAGGGGAGCAAAGCCATTAGAAAATATAAAGAATGTAAAGGTTTAGGAATAATCTCCAACACAAAATCAACACGTAAGAAAACAAGGATATTGCAGGGTGTACCGGTAGGAAAACAAAGAAAAAGTTACTTATATAACGATTTGATAGAGAGCATATTAACGTATGGATCAGAAATCTGGAGAATAGAAAAACACGTAACCAGAAAAGCAGAGACTACGTGGTAGGTAGTGACGAGATGGTTTGTGGAATGATGTGGTTTATAATCAACACATGCATTGTGCAATGGACTGGTCAGCTGTTGATTATAAACTTCGCACAACCAGGCGACAATGCAAACTTGCCCTATTCCCCTAAATTATCTGCTCACTAGTCATAACGCACAACAAAATAGCATTTGACGCAAGTACGAAAAGATAGCAAGAAGCACTTTTAATAACAAGAGGTTCAAGAAAGTATTGCCTCTTTGGCAGGAAACCTGGAAAGATTGGAAATAGGACGATTGAATACATGGATGGAAGGCGTAAGATCTATGCGCTTGAGCTTTTAAAGAAGCAAGACGACAGAAGAATCTGATTATTAGACTATAGAGCGCCCGCCAAATGGTGAAAACCTAAAAGATTCTGACATGTCTATGGACATTCTTTACGTCCTCTTAAAACCTACATTTTCGACATGAAAATAGCGATAATTATTTGTACTTAAAAATAATGGGATCCAGTTCACAGCATACTTTATTAACGATGGATTTTAATGAGAAAATCTCGATTGAAGACATTTACACATTATACTGTCACACGATTTATTTGTGACGAGGTCTCTTGTAGGAGCGGTCGATTTTACAAATCGGCCCGCATTATTTCACGTCTTTTGCGGCGAAGAAGTTGTTCAATTATCGATAATTATCGGCGGCCAAGATCCGGTCGATCCGGTGCTTAATCTAATTAGTTGTGCTCTCGTTTGTTTCTCATGTATGTTGCGCTTGTTTTCGTTCGGTTGTCTGTAAACAAATGGTACTTGAATGATGGCTTAACTAACTTGTTTTTAATCCTTGTCTGATAGATTCAGATTAGAAAACGAGGTACAATTATCTGGGAAGAGGTGTCCGCTATTAGGGATATCCAAATATGAATTTAGACAGTCACGGGATTGAATTAAACAGCAAAATCTTCACGGAATAAGGCTGTTCAAAGCCGATATTAAGAATACGTGCTGCAATGTGCTATTGACTATTTTACTCAAATGAATTTATAATGTGTCAGTTAACATAATACTGTTAAACCGAGTTGATGGCACTACATCCAGAGTTAGAATTTGCGATTTTGAGCTGATCCTGTCTGCTTTTTACAAATACGATCGACACGACACGACAAAAGAGTTCAATAACTGCTCGAGCAGCTACGAACGGGGCACCGAAAACTTCTTCCTCTTCTTCTCAAAATTCCTTTCCTCATGTTGGGCATAGGATGTGAATTAGTCCATTGTCTTCTTTTCCAACTCCTGTATTGTTACCTCCTTTCTTCAACCCAATTCCCCTATTTGGTCTATCCATGTCTTCCTAGATCAGCTGTTTCTTCTTTTCTTGCATCTTTTCACTTCCATTACTCTTTTTGCTAGTTTCGTTAGTTGCATGCAAACCAGTTCATCTGACTTTCATTTATTTTTGTTATTATTGGTTCTTACTTCTGTTCTTCTCTTATATTCTCACTTCTTATTTTGTACACCTTCGTTTTGCCTGCAATCCTTCTCAATTGCTTCATTTCAGTAGCGTTGATTGTGCTTTCATGTTTCTGGTTTATCACCCATATTTCGCTTCCATAAGGAAGTGTAGGTGTTTTGACTATGAGTTATATACTCGCAGTTTTGTTATTCTTATTCTATTTTTCTTTCCAAATATATAATGTATTCTCCTCGCATTCCTTTGTTCGATTTGTTACTTCTGCGTTCAGCTTTCCATCCTCAGTAGGGATTGTTCTTAGATATTCGTACGTTGTAACTTCGACTTGTTCGAAATTTTGATTCTTCCATGCTAACGTGTAACTATCTTTATATGCATGTTGATTAACGACCATTGTTTTACGTTTTCCAATGTTAATTTTCGTCTTTAGTTTTTCAATCTCTTCTGTCCAGATGTTTACCAGCTCGCATCGCATGAGTCTGTTTGGGCCGCCTGTTAGTACTATATCATCTCCGTATATGATACTTGTTTCTAAGTATTTTGGTGTGCCTTATATGTTTCTTGTAGAATCTTATATATTACCAGTACAAACACCAGAAGACTCAGACTGTCATCTTATCTTACTCCGTTTTCCATCGTGAACTCCTTTGGTCTTTGTCTACTTTTGATATAGACTTTTAGTCACTTGGATTAATTTTTTAGGTACTTGCTTACTCTACCATAATTTTCCACAAACTTTTTCCATGTACTGTGTCAAACGTTGATTTTAAATCTGTGAATTTTAGTTCTTCTTCTTGTTCTATGTCCCTTTCGATTAGATATCTGAGAAAGAAAATATTATTTGTTGTTTGTTTATCTTTTTGGTATGATTTTCGGTCATTACCAAGTTTGTTTTGTATATGTTTTCTTATTCTACTTTATATTAATCTGGTGTATAGTTTGAAGGCCACAGAAGACATATAAATAGCTCTGTAATAACCGCAATTTGCTTCTTCTCCTTTTTGTGTGTATGTGAATTAGGAGATTTTCTTCCTATTATTTAGGTATTATATTCACCCTCCATGCTTCTTGTACTATTCTCAGTAACCAGTTTTTACATCTTTCTGCAATCCATTTTATCATTTCTGTGTTTAGGTTGTCACTGCCACATGCTTTCTCCGCCTTGATTTTCCGTATTTGCAGCTTCTAGTTCTTCCACTTGCATATTATCCATTTCCTGTTCTATCTCTTCTATATCATCTTCTTTTGCCTCTTCTGTTGTTCTGTTTTGTTTCATAGGTTTTGTTTTAAAAAACTTAAAAACCTTTCATAATTCATCGTCCTTGTAATGAATCACACACTTCAACGTGATTAGTGAGTTCATGTGATCCAACTTCAGTGACCTCCTCAAAACATTTTGCGTGGGTTTCGATGCTCAGTTTCGATCTGTAGAATACTTTAGCAATGTTCTCCAACTCAGATCAGTATTTTTCTAGGATTGCTATCACAAAGTTCCCCGTCGTATGAATCTACGCATGTTTTCAGTACGTTTCCAATATCTTTTGATTTTTTGACATCATTAGTGTTATCTTTTTCTTCTTGGACGCCGATTGGATACGATCTGATTAGATATCTGTTCAATGATCATTCCACAGTTAATCATCGGCAACTATAACAATCTGGTTGTCAAAATATGTACGTACAGACATATTTGGAGTAAGTCATTGTACGTAAGTCCGTTTTAAACTAATAAGTTTTCCTATTTTTCTGAACAGTCTACATTTACGATTATCAAATGTGAAAAGCACAAACATCAAATAAATCTTAAAAGCCAAAATACACTTATTTCCATTCAAGAGTTTCCAGTGTCTCTTCACAGTAACAATATATCCGACATGGCTCGGAATAATGAAGCCATCGAGCTGGAGTGGTGAGTGTGTTGTATGCGGACGCTTCACCTGACGCTAATGAAAGATGACAGCGCAAGGTCCAAATATGATATGGCCACTAAATAACACCGCAGTGGTCGGGCACGGAATGGACAACCTGCAACGTCATCATAGGAGGCTTTCGGGCAGCGGCTAGCCGTGCGTTTGTGTGTGAGAAACCGCATAATGTGAGCATATTACTATAAAAATCGGTCGGGCCCGCGGTCGAGAAGAGTTAATTAACGGTGTGATGCTGCCGTTACTGGTGATCCTCGAACGTTGACTTCTCGTGAACGCCGAATATATGTATGAATGTAGCGTGTAGTAGGATGGACTAGAATCCCGGACCTCCGAACGAGAATCAGTCCGCTTGATTTCAACCGAATTAATTATCTCAGATCTGGTGCTTTGGATGGGCTAATAAAATATACCGTCATTCTGTTTTATGGAGTATGATGTTATGTTTTACATTGTTTACACTGGAACCTGTAGAAACTCTTAAATTCTATTGTTTTAGTACGAAAATTTCCTCCTAACACGTAGTAAAGTAGCCCAATGGTCTAATTCCAATAAACAATAAAAAAACTTATAAGGGAAACTAAGAAAGTTTGAAAAGTCCATTTTGATGTAACTAAGGGTCTCGGTCCTATGATTCGTTTTGTCTCCTTAACGATAAATGATTTATGTCTTTATTTACTGTCTAGTTGGTAGTACTTTTACACAGTACAGTTCTATCTCCAATTTAAGAACCGACGGCTGTTTGGTAGATAAAGTCGTCCACTAAAATAACGAAGTAAGTGTGAACTATTGAACTACTTCACTAATCAGGATTTGGAGTGATTTACTAAATCTACTTAGAGTGGTCTATTAGGAAGGACCCCTAGTATAACCACCACACAAACAAAAATATCAAGAACCTATATCAGCAAGGGATAAAATTAGTGCAAAAAGGAGACCGAGAAAACAATGATGATGAAAGAAAGAACTACACCAAACAAAAATTCAACACAGCTTGCAAGGAACTCAAAGATTTATTGTTACAATTCAGGAATCAACATATTCAAAACTATTTGAAAGAGTTAATCCTTACGGAAGCCACCAACTATAATCTGTGCAAGGCCACAAGGAAGCTCAAAAGGCCGCAACAACATGATTCGCCCATCAGAAGAGATAGCGGATGGTCTAGAAATGATTTAGGAAAAACACAAATATTCGCCAACTACTTACATAAAATCCGTCTTTCAACCATTAGACTCCCAATCAACAGTTGAAGAAGAAAAAGAATGTCCTTATTAAAAGTTCACAACTAATGACATCACAACTACTATCATGAAAGACATAAATGTCAGAAAAGCTCCAGGATATGATTTTATTAGGGGAAAAATCTTACAAAAAATATCTCCAAAATGCCTAAAACTGTTAACATTCATATTCAACGCTATTATGAGAACAGGTCACTTTCCAAATACATGTAAGATTTCCCAAATAATAATGATACCTAAGCCAGGAAAGAAACGAGAAGAAATCATGTCGTACCGGCCGATTAGTATATTTCCCATCCTATCTAAAATTTTAGGAAGAGCACACGTAAAGAGACTAAAAATGGTAATCCAGAGACACCTAATCATCAATTTGGCTTGAGAAATAAGCACGTCACCATAGAGCAAATATACAGAATTGTCAATATTATACAAATGTACATCAATCGCAAAAGGTACTGCAGTGCAGCATTCCTCGACATAAGTCAGGCCTTCGATAAGGTGTTGCACACGGGACTAGAGCGTAAAATGAAGAAACTTCTTCCACACCCACACTATTCTCTGCTCAGAAGTTATACAAACAGACGATACTTCGTTATTAAGAAAGCAAAAGACACTTCAGATGTACACCCTATACTATTAGGCGTACCCCAGGGAAGCGTACTCGGCCCTATACTCTATCTTATTTACACTACTGACATGCCCATCACAGACTCAACAACGACAGCAACATTCGCAGACGATACAGCGATACTGTTTTTTCATGAAAATCCAATTACAGCATCTACAAATCTTCAAAGACACCTAAGCAAAATACAGGACTGACTAAGAAAATGGTGCATGCAAGTTAATGAAAGTAAATCAACCCACACTACATTCACATTGCGTAGAGAAACATGCCCTCACGTCAAAATCAACAATATTAAAAGCTGAAGATGTTAAGTATCTGGGTATGCATTTTGACCGTCGTCTCACCTACAGGAAGCACATATTTACTAAGCGCAAACAACTAGGCGTGAAAGTGACTCAGATGTACTGATCAATCGGAAGGAAGTCGCAGCTCTTTTTAGAAACCAAAATATTACTTTATAACTGTATTCTGAAGCCCATCTGGAGTTACGGAATGGAATTGTGAGGAACTGCTACAAATAGTAACATCGACATCTTAGAAAGATTCCAAAATAAAATCATGCGGATGGTCGTTTCCGCTTCATATTACGTTCCAAACTAGGTCACTCAACGCGACCTAAAAATGTCATCAGTCAGAGCAGAAATAAGAGCTGGTAGTAGTAAATATCAAGAAAGAGTGACCGTGCATCCCAATATACTAGCCAAAGAACTTTGCCAACAAATAGAAGAGAGCCCAGAATAAAAGATTCAGACCAACATGCTACAAGCTAAATTATTTTGCGTACATTAAATCATATATACAGCCTGTTCATTGGAATATTATGTGCATGCCTATTAGTAGTACCTTGCCATGTTGTCATATTAATAGTTTATTGTTGAAATTGTAGACAGATTGCCGATTAAAAGAGTAAAGAAGAAAAATAAGAAGAAGGAGGGAGATTTGAGGCTCATCACTGTTTAAGATGAGACTCTAGATCATTTTATTGTTTTCCAACAGAAATTATATAGGGTCGGTTCGTTCACGAAATGAAATATCTTGTATGTGCTACTGCTGAATGTAGCACGGAGACTTTAAAGCAAATCTATCAATTTTTGATAGAGCGGTTAAAGGATCTATTTGAAAATACCTCTTGGAGTTCTCCATATGTGCGTGTATTTAGGTTATGATGCAGTTGAAATTTGCCTTAATCTAGAGTTTATGGTGACGACGAAATGACTTATTAATCTTTTTGCTTATGTGAGAGGACTTCACCATGAATTTAATGCCACGGAAATTTGAAGAGAAAATGTTAATTTTTTTGTTTTAATCCATCAACGAAGCACGGAATTGAAGACGTATTCATTTCCTTTGATATCCTTTTGATAATTCTGTATTTGCTTCTAGTTCCACACAAATGAAATGCCTTATTTCTCTAGATACGTACGCAGATCCACACAAGCTGATATTCATAATTAGAGACAAGATACGAAAAGATATAGAAAAGCAGCACGAGTGACCGACTCATTTTCGTTTTATTTTTTGCCCTGTATTCGTGGACCTGCTTTTATTTTCCGTCTTTCAACATGGCATCCACGCATGAGTACCATTAAAAGACAATTTGGGAACAATTTAGAATCAATAAAACGGGTAACGATCATTAACTCGGTCCATAATGAAAACGTCCGCCCGTACTTCGCTTCGCTGTCTTCTTCTTCTTCCGTCGCCCTATGGGCGTCCGTCTCCGTCCTCTTTTTTAATAACAATATCGAAGTTTCCAATAAATGATAATTTTTATATGGAGGCCGGAGGGTCTTTTAAAAAGTTAATTTACTGACCTCCGTGTGAGGTCCGAATTCCAGATGCGACGGTGCCGCCTTCAGACACCTTTGCGGCCAACATGGGAATCATCACGACACCGAAATACCTTCATTATCTCGCTTATAGACGTACCATTTACTCAATAATTTTAATAGACGTATAATAACTGAGCTCAGACTTGCGGGCATTAAACTATAATAAATTTCTATAAATAAAATTATACAAATTATAGATCTCCTATTCGTGTCCCATGCCTATAAGTTTGTGCGTCGCAGTATCTGCGTGTATGGGAATTGTGGATGTTCTTCGTTACATGTTCGATTTTGAATCACGACTGTCTTTAAAGCTTGTGTTCATTCGATAATATCAAGACATCCATTCCAGTTATAGCACTGATCAAGTTAGGTCTCCGTTGTTGGATCGTTTGTGATACGTACTATTAAGTTTTCAAATCCTTTCGATAACGTACGAACTGGCCGAAAATTTATGCACTTGAGTGTTTAGAATGTCTACAATACATTATGCTTTACAATAAACCGAAATAGAAATGATTCTTACTGCAATAGTACCGATTATGGATGTAGATTAGTGTCACGCCAAACTTCCTTTCTTTGGTTTGGTTTGGCAGATAAAGTTGTAGATTTTTAATCGGTCATCAATCATTACCATCTCAAGATTTTTTCGGTTATCAACCCTTGTTTACCTATGTACCCAGTATACTTAAGTTTTTGAAAAAATGCAAAAACCCAGGAGGAAAGTATACCATTTCCTCTTGCAGTTCTAATAACTTTGGATCACTGTATCTCTTTACTCAGTCTTTGGACAAATGATCAGATTCTCATCGTCTACTAATTGTAAGTTGGCAATAAACATATTAAATATTGAGAAACTATTTGATAATTTGTGGCAGTCTTCATTAAAGAACAAGTTTCAAGTACTAACCGAGCATCTTCGTCGAAATATGTTAATTTTATAGTAAGTTGAGATTTGATAATAGCTAAAGCAATCGTCTGATATAGCTGAATTTGTTCTAGTCATGTTTGGACACATTCCCAAACATTTCTTCCTGGAACGTTGGGCACCACTTGTAAATTCACTTCGCAAAGTGCACCTGAATGGTGCGATTCCCTAGAATTTCTAATTAAATGATCATCGAGGCAAAATAGTATAAAAACTGTTAGCGTAATTCCGTTAACGTTATGGTTATTAGAAGAGTTGAAGTTACCATTTCGTTAGAGTAGGAAATCATTTATCTGAATGACGAATTCCCAGCGCTAGAAGAAAAAAATGCATTGTTTAGACAATCTTCCAGTTCACCTGGGGATCCTCTATAACTATTTGCCCTGCAATTCCGTGAAACTAATACCGTAGTTTATTTAAATTCTTGTCACTCTGGACACGAATGCCTATCCTATTTGTGGCGAAAATGGCGGAATAGGTTTTGCGTAAATATGAAGTTTGTTTTCGGAATATCAGCCGAGTAGACGTCTAATTATTATTGTTAATCCACTGCCACTAACACTTTAGAAATAGGATTGTTTCCAGTTTACAGCTATGTCGAAATGTTTGAACATTCGAAATACTTTTTTGGCTTACAATTTGTATATCCTCGCAATTTATTTAGTTTATAATTTTTCCACTACGCGAATATTTCTTACTATTCGATCAGTGGGTACTTCAGATCAATTTATGTCGTACATATTATCGTTAATTTCTATTAATGCTATCTATAAAAAGCATTTCTATTTCTATTTGGTACTGCTGGGCCTTCTTTATTAGTTGTTTTACGTTGTTTATTGCATTTATTGTCGATTTCATTGTTAAAATGCGTTCTGATATTCTGCAGCAGTGTGGACAGCAGCTTGTATGCTGTGAACTACATATTGCGTTTGGATAATATTGTCAAGGGTTCCATCTAACCTACATAATTTGAGGGTTTTGTCTGTTAATGGACAGCAACATTTTCTATTCGATACACTGGATTTTAGTTCACTTAACTCCTAGAGAAATTACATTTATCGATTTGTTAATCTTGTTAATATTTTCCTCTCACTATACTACGACCAAACTTGAATTCTAAAAACCAACGATAAATTATGATTTTGTTCCTTCGAGAGGAGGTGATGCATATATTGTGTCCTAGTATGGCGTCAAGGTAAAGCACTTCTAATGTCATAGAATATTACAGGAACATGTTTAGATCTATTCGTAACCTGGTAATTAATAATAATTTTAAAATTATTTATCGCTGAAGGTATGATATCCATTAACAAATAACTACATATTCACCATCATTCAGTTTAATCAGAGATTTATCTTAATGACCTTATTGAAGTGAGTTGTTATGCCGAATTGTTGAAAAAGAACGAGAGATGGTTGAGAAGATCGTGGTTCCCACGCGATCGACAGTGCTCCTGAAACCTGCGGACCATCGAACAATAGAAATTTTGACATGTCCACGCCCGAAATTCCAGATTATCCATTAGTCGGCCGTGTCAGTTCCTTGGCTGTTAATAAATTACTTGCAATTTCGCCCCGAATAATTGCCTGAGAAGGTTCTCGTCGCTTTGACATTTGTAACGCACTTCATAAAAATCCATTCGAGTGCACGGTCGAATAAAGGTATATTGTAAACTTAGAGGAGGTGTTTAGTGATTTTAAAAAGAAAGACTACATTTGCCTTAACTCGTTGAAAGCATAAGCCGTAATGATTTCTTCAATAGATTGTACATATATACGATATACTCTAATAAGTAAATTAAGTTTGAAGCATTTACAATAAACTCTAAAGCTAGTCTTTGAGTTTCTGATTATATATGTGATCGAGATAGCATATTGAAAATGGAATTTACATTAACTTATTAATTAACTTAATCGATTTAACTTATATCGATAGTAAATATGTGCTTTATGTTTGTAGTAAGAAGGGAAATTAATTTCGTGGTTTGGGTGCAGGATGTAATCAAAAGCGAAACTGTTCTAAGATTCTGCTAACATTTTAGTTTTTCATTGTTCGAATTGCACTTCAAACAAATTTTAGCGTACGATATTTCCAATAGAGTTTGGCCAAATCTCACTGGTGAAGTGTGCCTATATATTTCCTTTCCCTTGTATTCTCTGCTCTGGATGATCGCTTTATATTCGAAATGCGTATTTGCAATTCTGTGTGTGATAATGGTAAGACATAATTTATTATAATGGAGGAAGGAAACGGGTACAAAGATGGTAGTTGCTACAGAGACAACATTTTTAAGAGCTTCCCGGAAAGACGAAATTCTTTAACAATACACCATTAGTTTACCGTGGAGTTAATAATGAGTAAGATTGAGTCAAGATAAGAGACTAGTTAAATAGATAAAATGAATTTATGGTACAGACCAGAAAAAAGAAAACAAGAATGGGCAAGTTGCTAAAGCCACTGAGGAAAGAAGTTTCAATTGGAGCGATACTGTGATACTAGACCATGCAATGATAAGTGAGGAAAGATTATATACGTAAGATTGAGTAAAATTTCCCGATTTCTGTCGTGGTTTTGTTATCAAGGTACCTTTAGAGATAATATCCGACTTTGATGTTTATGAAGATTTAGTAAGTTTGCATTTGCAGAAGGTGTATGTCGTAACTGAACGTCTCGATGGTGACCTTGTATAATAATCTAGATTGATACAATTCAATGTGATCTAATTGTACTGTGACTCTAATTTTTCATGTTTTTCTTTGTGGAAAGAATACTATCCTCCGACGTATTTCTAATGATAATTTGCATGTTTCTGTTAACAACACGTTAGCTGGTGTACTTTCTAAGTGTGCTACACAAATACGTAGGGCTTTATGCTGGAGGACATCAATTTTTGCAAGAGTATTGCTTGCATTCGCATACGCAATAGAACAATAATCAAAAACCGTTCTAATAGTTGACTTATAAAAAAATAAAGATGTGGAGGGATCAGCTCTCAATATTCTACTGGATACCATTAGGAAAATGTTTATCAGTTTTTCTGCTTTCCCAACTAGATAATTATTGTGACTCTGCCATAAAAGTCTTTATCTACAAATACTCCCAAAAATGTATGTTCTGGTGTAAGTGACAAAGTCATATTCGCCAATATGATTTGGTTAGGAAAAAGACATAATCTTCTAGTGAAGGTACTACATTCGTGTTTCTCTTTCGGGAAAAGCTTTTAAGCCTCTTGTAGTCATAGAAGGTGATGATAATGAAAACCATCATTTTAGTAGTAGAACTCCTTAATCCCATGTTCCAATCTTCTTCACACTCTGGCGTTTTACACGTACAATTGCCGGCTTAGCTTCGAAGAAAAGGGGTGATACAATTTCCTTTTGACTGACTGATCACCTGGCATTCATCTCATTCATCATTCAGATATCTTTATTCTTCCACTATACTACTCATTCTTTACTGTTGGCCATTAATCATCATTCAGCTTGTTTAGAAAACAATTCTGTATGCTTCTAGAATGTCTCTTTAACCTCCAGACCTCTATTTTATATTTCATCTTAACAATCCCATTTCTTTCTACTAGGCACTGCTCGAACGTAGCCAATTATTGGCCTTTATTCTTTTATATTTTAACTATCCTTCATCCAACTTATTTCCAAGATCTTTCAATATCCCCCTTCGACATGTACAGAATTTTAATATTCCTGTATTGAGTTGTCGACTAAGATCTTCAAGCATTTCCAATTTGATTGACCATTGTTTGAGATTGTCCAATTCTTCATTTGATCTCTTCTCTGTGTTCGTTATTTTCATTGGCCCCTATTCCTAGGTATTCCTAGTTAAAGTTTTCCACTAGCTCCCCTCACATCCATACACTATGATGCGGTTTTGATTTTGCGATTGTTAGGATTTTTGATTTTCTAACGTTTAATGCTAGTCCTGATTCAGGTAATATACGCTGTTACAATAATAAATATGAGATAGATTTTCCAAGGTATAATTCCACCGGGAAAAGAGTCGTGGGAAGAGTTAAGAATTTTGTGTTGATATTTGGCGTTTAAATATACAACTCTTACGTTAAAATGCACCGAAAAGTTTAATAATCACATCACAAAGTAATGCAAAACATTCGCCGCTCGTCCATATTTTATCCGATACGAGGTTCTATCTTTAGCAAATCGACGTGGTATTTACTAGCTTATCCGTTATAGTTTTAACGCATTTGTCGAAATAATAGTGTCAGAAACGAAATTACGTTTATTGTGCAAGAAGACCGTTACAATTTAGATTTAACGGTGAAATAGTTAAGCGTTGACAATGGGTTAATAAAATGCACCGGTTTAAAATGTTGATAAACATCGAGAAGAAGATGCATCTTGGAGCGCGGTGCAATAAAATGCATAATTTATACATTATCAGTGCGCATCTATTTATTGTTCCATTAAATCTTCACTATAATACTGTCAAATAAAACGAATTTATGGTGGTGCGTGTCTTATTTTTTGTATATTTAATTCGACTGTTTAAATAAACGGCACGCCTTATATCTCCGGTTTACCGGTTATTTCTGTAATCATTCTTACATACGTTAACTATTTTATGACATTTTAAGTGACTGGAAAGAAGTGATTACACTCCTAAATGTTCTATATACACAAAACAAATTGCGCAATCAACGGCCAATTAGTGCCAATGTACAGTTGGAGGAAAGAGTTAAGACCTCACGAATGTGATTTAGTTTTATACACATATATCACCGTAACGTTTTCAAGCGTTGCAATAAAATTATATTGTGATTGTAATTTTACTATTAACTCCCATTGATTTCTTATTATGTAGAGAATGCTGACTAGTGTAACAAACTTTATAGACAGTCTATTCCATCAGTTCGGTTACTAATTGAGAATCTTATGTTTATATCTTACATTGATACTTTCAGGAAATATTTAGCCCACCTAGATTTTGTGTTGTGAGAGCAGGTCCTGCAGCAATATCTTGCAAAAACGTAATAGTGTAAAGATGTTTCATTAAATGCCTTGGATGTTGATAAATTTATTTCATTTTTGACATACAATAATTTATAAGACTCTAATATTTATTTATTCGAAAAGATGTTCCCAATTTTACGTATCCAAATCTGTATTATTTTGCCTAACAAACTCACACATTATATGCGTACTTAACACACCAGTTTTGGCAATATCAGATTCGTTGACTGATCATCTAAACAACTACGATCGAAATTGGTGTTAGTTTAAAGAGTCTCGTGATGGTTCGAAAAACATGTTGCTTTTTTGTTTGTTTCATTCACACTTTGTAGATTTTATTGCCTTAAAATAACAAATTCTCATCACCGCGACCATCCATTATCAGTTGCTTTCTGCAGATTGTACACGTAAGTTTATTTATCGATCCTGTATTCGCTCATCTTATTCTACGAGATACAAGCGCGGGTAGGTATGTGCCAATAGTTTTGGCGAGTTCATTTATTTGCCAAAATATTGTCTAAATAAATGTTAAAAAGAGCAGAAACGTGAATTACGTTTCGTCGATGTTATCACATGTTTAAAAATTTTGTTGTTTGATACTCTTTCTATCTGTTATGCCATATTGTTTTTAATGTTATCTTGAAGGGTACGATCCAGAAATATCATTACTGAAGGTATTAGAATCTACGTCGAAGTACACAAAAGAAAGAATTTTAATATTGAGATTATTTAAAAGGCAGTATTATTGGTATTTCTTGTACAAATACAGGTTTAGAAGTAGGTAGCGCATCCGGATTTCACAACCGCTGAACAATTCGAATCTAATTAAAAATAGATCATACATACATAGACTATTCCCCTTTCCTTCCACTTAGCATCTATTTCTAGTTATTTTGCGAAATAATACAATCCGTGGTGGCTTACGATTCATCCGAAAAATCTAAGAGGAACAATATATCTAATCGCACCTGCAGTTTGTAGGATCTAAGAGTAAACCTATTAGATAAACAAGGCGTTAAATTAAGTTACCGAACTTAATGGTACGAATTTTGATAGTCTTTAATGTATATGACTTCCTTATGGTTTCTAATCATTGCCTGGATTTAGGAGGTATGGGTATCGAAATCTCTTGGATTTAAAGTAAACAGATTCTTCAGTTGTATGCAAAAAGCTCGACGGAGTATTAGTACGTCAGCGGAGCCTTATTTCAGAAACAATCAAGATGGAGGTAGGAATTTTATGGTATGTATGTATACAACAGCTTGGTTTTGTTCATCAAATACAATTACCTGCAAATATAAATTCTGAAAATCACAACATTTGGGATTATTCCATTTAATTTGCGGTTTCTTAATAAAAACAAGTAGTTATGCGTATTTTGAAATTAGCAGCATATTCATGTGTTACTATTCTAACACTTTCGGTTAGAGTTTGTACTTTTTAACGGAATTTGCAATTCTAGGTGGTAAGGTACAGCGATATGCAGTTGAAGTGTACAATTTACAAAATTGTATTGATTTTTTTGTATGTTGGATTAAGGTTAAAATGACAATCATTCACATATATAGGTGTACATTAGCTACAACTTCGTCCCGTAGTCAACAATTTTTATATACAAGTTCCGCTTCCGCCTAGCAAACAGAAGAGCGGGAATACCGGCGCTATCGCAGCGCTTTGGTGTAGTCTTTGGTGTTGTTCAATGTGAGTCTGGCAGTGCTAGTGAGAAAATGGTTCGGACATTCCATTATCCTATTTTGATCGTTTAAAATGGCTGTAGTAATCGAAAATCCTGACTGTGAACTGCATGCCGACTACTGTGTGCAAATAATATGAAAGCTACTGAGATCCATCGTGATCTTTGTTCTGTTCGTGGTGAAAATGTCATGAGTCACAGTGTGGTGAGAAGAAGAAGATGGTGAAGAAGAAGAACGAACTAATGTCCACGATGGGTGGAAGACCAGTTGTTGTGACGGACAAACCATTGGGTAATGTCGAAGAGAAAATTCGTGCCTTTTTCCCTCAAATTTCATGTGCAGTTTTGTACGAGGTTGTTGTTGAACCTTTAGGTTATAGCATGCCCTAATTGACAGGAAGTAAAGTGCTATGAAGAGGGCATTAAGAAACTGGTTCATCGCTATGACAAATGTCTCAATCTTAATGGCAGCTATGTAGAAAAATAACTGAAAGTAACAGCTATCAGTTGTATATAATAGAAACTTCTAAATGTATTGGTGTTTTTTCTTAATACCTAAACGGAACTTGCTTTACGAATTTTCCTTGTATCTACTACTTATCTTTTCACGTATTAAGCACTTTTAAATTAAACATAGGCCAAAAGGATAATTTATTTCATTGGTCATGTAATAATTGAAAGGAACGTATACAACTGCATCTTACCGGAATGGCTGTATTGTAGTCCCTTCTATCTTTGACCTCAACCACTATTTTATTGTCGGAAAAAATGAAGCAGCACCAACTCAAATAATATACAAACATAGATCACGAGTTACGAGAGATATAGCTAATAAAGCTAGAACTGCACCAAAAACAAGGAAAACACCTGTAATAGAAGAGGTACATATGCAGAAGTTTTAAGATATAGGGAGTTGATGACGAATCTCAAAAGTAGACCTCAAAGCAAGAGTTCTGTAAAACACAAGTGTAGAGCATCAGCGAAAAGAATTCTAAAATGACGAAACTACATACATATGTACATACGAGCTACGAATATTATGAAAAACTCAACGACTAGCTGGTCAAATAGCTAAACATGTTAGGGAAACTTGCAATGGGATTGATATATCGCGTACTAGCAACGATAGGAAGGTGAGGACATAACCTAAAATTTTACTCAAAAGGTGAGCAAATCGCATGAGAAAGGCGAAAGTAACTGGTGAGGCTAGAATAACGGTAATACATGGATTGAAGTTCAATATACAAGGAATATTTCGCTGGAGTGATTGTTTTTCTAGGCATATAGAAAACGAAAATATCGGATATTCAGTGTGCTCATTGATTGTAAAACAGTGGAACGTTAATAACAAATACTGGTTCTTTTGGGTTTGGTGTACAAACCCAAAACGAGTTTCTTTATATTAGAAAATCACAGAAGAGTAATACTGTTGTGAGTTTGGTGGCTAAGCATTTGTTACGTGAATAAAGAAGCTGTTTAGTAATAACCAACCCCACACTTGACATTGCTTACCTACCAACCCGACAACACTAATAATCTTCTAATATAAATGAAGCAACAAGGCACCTGAAGCATAATCGAAGAACACACGTAACTAGGTACTAAAGAATGGGGACTTAACAATCACGAAAAAGAGGTTTGACAACATCAAACTGAAAGACCGCTACCGCGAAGAAATCTGGAAATGTCAAAGTTTGAAGATGCTGGAAAGCTCCATTCAAATAAGTTAATGGCCAGAGTGGTAACAACTTAGAGCAAAGGAGAAATTAGTTTTCGACGGTCATTGGCCTACACCAAAAATTAGATTGGAACTTGAATTTTGGTCAAAAGGTCAAAACAATTAATGATACCCATATAAAAAGGTTTATTTAGGAAGTATTAGCTAGGTAAGGATTATAGAAGCTTACAGTATAATTGATTGGCGGCACGATTAACTAAAAAGCAACGATTTGGAAAGAGAAAGAAATCCAAAGGTAGTCAATTCCATTTCTAATTGCTGTTCAACACAATGTGTCTTCACTAGTAATTCTATTTTGCCCGTAAGAAACGGTTGACGATGCTGCCCTCTCTGCTAGCGAAACACTTGTTTTCGAATTAATTAATAAATAACTATGATTGTGATCTAGAGAAGATACCAAAGTGCTTTAGTTCACTTCTTATGCTGTTATTAAAGTTTCTTTTTGCCAAATACGTAACTGCAATAGTTGCGTCCACTTGGCTTCGTCTTTGTTCGATTCCAATCGCTTTTGCACTCCTGGAGCAATCTTCAGATTTAAGAAACATCGTATTCCGTTCGTACATTGTCCTTGGTCGTGTTGTTTAGTGTCCAAAGTAAGTGGGGCATACACAAACTCCTTTATATCCTAAATATATCAAAATTCTTTATTTTGATTGGGATGTACGACAATTAGGTAATATAGCGGGGGCTCAATATTATGGCTTCAGTTGTCAATCGATGTATTGGACTCATCTAATCGTCTTAAAATGAAGGTGTTCACCACTTTAGCTTTGTTACCATATTGTGTTTAAAATTGAATTGAGGAAAGTGACATAAGCGAAAAGATACGAATATTGTTTATAAAAATTAAAGTTAACTTTTTTCAATTTTCAATTTTTTTTTCATTCTGGATTTTGGAATTTGCAGAAGGGATTGATGTCCAAAGTCCTTTTTAATTAGATTATTTCTATTGCTTTTTACTATTTGAGGCGATGCTATGGTATTCTTGAAATTACAGTTATTCGAATTCCCAAATTTATCACCACAGTTTTTCATAACTTTGTCACACTCACTCAAATTTATGCTGACATCAACGTTCTAAATAGAGACTAATCTGTATTTCAACATTTACTTTGAATTCGAAACTTAATCTTATTCATTTTGTTTGATAGTTCGAGTGATTACCGCAATGTATATAATTAGTGATTTGAGTTATTCTTAGTACTTTCCGTTTACTTTTTCTTAATAGAGCCGATATTCCTGGTTAACCAATATACATCAAAAACTATTATGAGATACGATTGAAAACTCTGCTACGCCGCAAATTATATTGGAAAGGCCTGGTAGAATATCAAAACAGTACGGGCTTAAAACCTCATTAAGACTCAAGATACATAAACATTTCGCCAATATATCTTTCTCCGTTGATTTCATTGTTTCCTGGTGGCTCTATGGAACCCGCTTTATAAATCGATGGGCTTTATAAATACTTTCAAACACACGTACACCGAGAGGATTAATGGAAATTGAAGAATATATAGTCGTGTCTTATAGATTTTCATTCACCAACTTGGAAGCATTGGTAATGTTCTTTAAGAGTTCTCGTACCGTAATAATTGGAAACATTTAACTAAAGTGTTATGTGTCAATACAACTGTTGACTATTCGATTTATGTATATTTTAAGTTCTTTTGTTTCTCATTTCAGAGCTAAATACACTCGAACATTACTTCTAATACCTCTTTAATTGTTATAAATACGTGTCATTTATTGTAAAAAGTCCTTTCTTCTCCACGGTAACGTTTTTATTACGTTTAATAGAACAACCCATTTCAAACAAAATAGCGCGCGTAAATTCTCCATACCTCATCTGTAAACAATTTCAACAGTTTCGAATTAATTGTGCTATTATTGAAGATACGATATGTTCTTGAATATATTTTTCTCCCATTGTCCTTGATCTGGCTATACAAGCCGAAACCTGTTCACGTACAGTAACGGCATCTACATATATATGTATGTATATACATAAGTAGTTCTATTATTATCCTGGCTTCCGTGAGCTGTAAAAATCTCCAATTTTATGCTAAAAATAACATAATCTATTACGAGGTGGAAATGAAGATCGATTGAGTCTAATTAATAATTTTCATTGTCGTTACGACCTATTAATGTTACGATATGCTTATGAAATAGAAGCATGGTTTTCCTATTTCAAAATCGCACGGGACACGGAGTTCTTCGGCGATATTATTCTTGAAAAATGTTGAGGGGAAAACTACCACTTTTCTATTGTATGTGCTCATTAGGATATTCGAAATGTTCTAAAAAAATCACGGTCTGTTGAATTGATGCGTTCTCCGGATGTGCGTAGGAAGTACGAGAATGATCAATTCATTAATTAATTAAAGAGGTGTGTTGTTTCACAAATTATTTTACTCTAGTGTTGAGTGTAATTTGTCGTTAATCATAAGCTTTTGATTGGTTACATACTTCTATTGTTATGCTTTGTGAACTACAGAGAATATATTGCCAGTAATAAATATAAAATGTTACACATCACAAGTGCTGCTCCAATTTTTGGATAATCGGGTTAGTTTCTCTGGAATTAAATGTTAATAATATTGTGACCAATTGAAGTAAAATGATTCCTTCTTTTACAACTTGAACACTATCAAATATGTAATTTTTACTGCAGAACAGTAAGCGATTTCTTAACAACTCATTATACTATGTAGACCTGTCAGAAACATAAGAAGAAGTTATGTGGCAAAGACAAACAAAAGCAGCTTTTGTGTTTTCCACTGAGGATAATTGCCTTAGTTTTTGAAATACGGGGGATGTTTTGAAAGTTCTAGGATTCTCTTTTTAAATTAGACAGTAGTTTTTCAATATAATCTCTGTTTAACTGAATACACTTATCCCAACGTGAAATTACAGGAAGTTTTACCTCATGCAAGGTCTCAAATTGAACACCTCTTATTGGTTCTTTCAAATTTGGAATCAGATAAGAATCACTATAAGCCAGATTTGATGAATGGGGTGGATGTGAAAGTAATTCTCAGTGCAATTCGTTTAAAGCATCCTTCGTTCTTCGTGCGCTTTGTGGAATAGCATTATCCGATTACAATAACGGAGGCTTATGCAACTTCCCAGACCGTTTTTGGAAAACGCCTCCCATAATGGATCAGAAAAATATTGGAATAATATTCTGCCTTAATTGTAATACCTTTCGGTAGATAATCCGTAAAAATAATGTTGTTGCAATCCCAGAATACAGTACGTATTGTTTTTCCAACCGACGGAACTGAATGTGCTTTAAGAGCCTTTCTTCTAGTTTGTGTCGTTCTTTCTACTGATTTGTGGTCTCAGAATTGATGTCAGGTATTCATGTTTCATCAGTAATTATTCTTTGCCAAAATTAGCCGCCGTAAAGTACCAAAACCTTTTGAAGTTGGTGGTATGTGTCGGATCTGTTGAGTTCATTTCTTCAGTCATCCATTCTTTAGCGTTGGTGATCAATAACCCAGGTTTTTGAGCGTTATCCTCTATTTTCCGTTCCCCAGTAAGAGTCTCACTTCCGTACAGGCAATCCCGTGTACCCCAGAAACGCCATTATTTAGCTCAACGGAAGTCTGAGTATTGTCGTAGGCTCCAGCAGATCTTTCCTGAAATGCTTCCGTGTGAGATACTTCAGTTGATCGCAGATAATATACCAGTTCTCATTTCCTACACCACGGTGCGCTCATTATTTCCATACTGCATCTATACTTTTTCAAGGGGCAGGGTTCGGTAAATTCTTTTTACTTCTTCTGATTAGGTTGATCGAGAATTGACTTTTAGATTCTGCGGACTCTCCAAATACTCCTTGCAGACGTTTAATGATTTTTCTTTCTTTAAATAAACCGAAAATGGTAATTGCAAAATCAGCAATACGAAAATGCGTCTGTATCAGCGAAGTAGCTGAAGTATACTGGACAATATTGCATGGAGTGGCCACGTAAACTTATCAGTACTTATCTTTGATCGATGAAGATTTACGTAATTGAATTAGAGCCAAATTTTTAGAAAATTTGAGGTTTTGTTTCTGCCGACTCTCCAAAATATATTTCAATAAATTTTGCATGACATCTTGAGGTAATTGTTTACATACTCAATGATTGTGACAGTTGATAAAGGTACTTGACTAGTTTCTAAATACGTATGTAGCCTAAAGTGATCCTTTGCATAAGAATTCATGGAACTGAATAAAAGCATTATTGAGTTGATATTTTACAACTTGACACGTGCTTTAAGGCGTGAACAATGTCTTCAGAAAGTCAATAATCTTGGCCGACTTTCCTCAAATGAGTTTTCAAGTCACTAAGGCAAGAACGGCTATTACCGAAAACAACATTGCTGTTATTCGGATATGGTTGAAGAAGATTTACATGTTACTGTAAGAAGTATTCAACCAACTCTAGAGATCGGTGTAAGAGCAGGTAACAGCATTTTACACAAGCATTTGAAGATACGTAAGCTTTGTTTCCGTTGGACTTAATTTTACTCGAGTTCAAAGGGAAGAACGTTTGAAAAAATTTTATTTTGCACTGGCTTGCTTGGACACGGGCCGTCTTATCTGGTATTTATTATTAATTATTGTAGGTGAGGAAACAGTGGTATATTGCTATGATAATAATAACAATAATAATAATAATAATAGTGTTTATTGTCCAACGGTTAGACCAATAACAGGACAAATTAACAACAGGTACACGCATACATATAGATATATTATACAACAAATAAGTCGAATTGATTGAATTATTATACAATATCCAAAAAAAAAAAGGAAAACAAGAACAAAAGAAAAAGAAGGGAAAAAAAAAGAATTAAATAAATTCATTAATTCCATAAAAAAATGTCATTATATAGCGCATCGGCAGAATGGTACATGGATGCAAACGGAGAGCCATGCAGTAGCAAGTTGGTCCTAGAAAAGGGTAAAGTAAAAGTAGGAGAGGAACGAGCGGATATCCTGGAAACAAGGAAATTAATAGAGGGAATTAATAGAGGAAAGAGAAATGATCTCAAAAACAAAGTAACAATCGGGAGCTTCAAACTTTGAGAAAACAAAGTTAGATGTTTTGGGAATTGGTTTTCATGGATGCAAAAATGCTTTGACTATAAAGAAGAATACTCTAACAAATTATAAATAAACGTGTTTTGTCAGTATATTGTGTATTACTTTGCTAGGCTCAGCGGAAAAACAAGTGGTCTCCTACATATTTGGGGGCATTGGCATTTTTGTAACATAATATCATAATTTTATTTTAACTCTCAACTACAGATTTTTATATTTTCCTTAAATTGAAACTGACACGTCTTTGTTACTTTATGCAGTTTTCCTTGAAATTAGTTCTACACTAATCATCGAATAAAAATTCTCAAATCATTGCAGTGATTGGTCTATTTGGTATATTCGGATATTGACATTAAGAGTACAATATCTTAATATTAAGTGCTTTACTTAGGATACTTAACTTATGATGCATAGTGGTGATTTATAAAATAACATTGACCTGTAGCACTTACTATTACAGATCATTCTATCTTCTAGAATTAGAACCTTGATAATAATTTCTCGAACTATTACGAATTTTGCAACAAAATCCTGTTATCTAACGAGACTCTAATGTTCGCTCGTTAGTCATAATTATTCCGCAATGAATAATTCATTTCTATGATAAAGCCGTAGATAATTCCGTGTCTATTGATCAATCACTCTCGCACGTTCTACAAGCTCCGTGTTGTACATACATACATAAGTTCAATATGAGTTTCGAAGAAACTTGTCTGCTGCAGGCGAAAAACTATTATGTCTGTTTTAAAAAATGACTCATCGTGAAATGGGGGTTAGCTTTAAACCGAGACGGGTGAATAATGAAAAGCAATACGTGAAGGAGAATTGCCCGTACATCAGTTTCGCTAGAAAAATAGTAATTCGCGGAATTATGATGCATTCTACGTACTATCTTTCTCTCGTCATCAATAACGTTCCACCTCATGCACATCGAAAAACATCCCGTGATTGCAATTTTTATTATTTCTTTGTATTGACGTGTCTTTGATGAAAGATACGAATATGTTGAGGTGAACGCTCGTTATTGTTACGTACTAGAGTGAGGTACATCTAGATGTTGTTACACATTTCTGCATAAATAGAGCATCTCTTGGTAGTCAAGATTTTGAGACTAAAGTTGTTATCTTCGTGGGAAAAGTTGGGAAAAGTTAAAGGATCAAGAAGAATTTACATCATCATGGATAAGGCGTCTCAAGTTTATGCTATCAAGTTACTAATTATTTGGAAGACAATGAAATCTAGGTGGAAGTGCTAAAAAAGGAAAAGGAGGAGATTAGTGAAACAACTTAAAGGGTTAGATTACATGGCGTGGAAATGAGCGAATCAATTCGCTCCACGAGAATCATCATAGATTTACTGTAACTCTTTTCTAGTTAGGATTGAGGAATATGAACGAATTAATTTCTGAGATATTTACTCCCCAGGTATACGTACTCCTCGCCACAGGAAATTTCTTTCTTACGAAGTAAATATTGTCCTGCTCTTTTTCTATCAGAGCAATCCTCTATCCAATACATTCAAATTCGTCCTCATTCTCCAAAATTTAGCAAATTAGGGAAAACCAAACGAACCTCGCCCAATTCGACTACCAAAATAAAATTTGGCTCTCTAGGGGTACTTGTCTCCCTTTCTATGAATACCACCTTATCCTCCATCATATTGCGGGAAACCTTCTCCTTAAATCTTATTTATTAATGTTCTTGTAATAATAAGAAGAATAAGATTCAAAGATTCAAATATTGGCGTTATCGCAACATTTGTTTCTTACTGGGCGACTAAATATCTCAAACAACTTTTAGAAACATACGTGCATTTCTTGAATATGGGACTAAATACATCTGAGAACTGAATGTCTTGGCGACTGAATCACTCCCCAATTGATTGGTTTTCCAGCTTAGTATCATTGGCAAACTGAGAACTACCCAGTTGTTGTTTCCTGAAACGCTTCACATCGACATAACTGCTTTCTGGCACAAGTTAGATCTGGAGTTTGTTGTCAGTCGGGCAACGAACACATCTTCGCCTATAATAGTTATACTAATACCGCCGAAATTTAAAGACTTTATCGTCCCGTATTCCCTAGGGTTTGAAATAAAGTGCACTAATCTCTTTGTTAGTCGAGTACAAGACAAGTTTTATTCTCCCAAATTTACTAGCAGTAAATTTATTTGTTAAGTGGTTTGTTGAATTACTGCCATCCACTCTTCCATGTTTGGGAAGAGTAGAGGTATCACTCTGCTGGTTCTGACTTGATTCAATGCTTTTGAGCAGTTCCAAATCAGTCTAGTTTTATTTCGACATCAATTTAGGCGTTTGGTAACGTTCCTCAGTGGCATGCACTTTGGCTTGATATGACATTTACTTACATTGCCATAAATTAATATATTGATTACTTCTATACCTTGCGGTGCCCTGGCCCCATCAATATATTATACTCAGTTTTCCGCTGGAAGACCATCCCATTCACCTTCCATTCGTCTTTTGGGGAAATAGAAACGTAAAAACGATTGTTTAACTCAAAATTTCAATATGCTTTCGTTTGGTAACCTCTCTAAGATTGGATATTCACTTAGTTCTTTCTTACTTTTAGTCCAGAAATGCAAGTGACTGCCCAGGAGGTTCACAAACTGCAACTGCCAGGCTTTCCGTTACAGGCAATTCAAGACCTTGAGCAAATTATTTGTTCTCAATAGTTCTAAAATCTTTGCTTTCTAATGTTTAGTAGCTTTTTCTCAAACGATTTCTTCAAAAGCTGATTCTTTTCGTGATCTATGCATTTAGAGTTTTGACTTCTTCCGATATTTCAATTCCAAAGATGGTGCGTTCAGATGCGACATACTTTCAGGATATTATCGCTCTTGGATGATTGTGGCGTTGCAACTAAAACAGTGTAATATTATATGCACAAACTGCATGTTTCTTCTATATGCCTTATGCGGTACTAATTAGATTACGTTGCATCTTATATCCTCAGGAAAAATTTAATAGAGACCTCCGCCTATGCATGTACCATATCGCATTTATATCGAAAGCCCATCTCATCGTTGTAATCATCTCCATCTCTTCATAATCATAATGATCATTGTGCTCGCGCCGTACATCCTTGACCTTGACTCTACATATTTCACAAAACGCCCTCGAAAAGTATGCGAATTCCCGTCGGAATGGGTAGAAAAAACACACCGACATTCTCGGGCTATTAATAATAACATACGTTTGTCACACTCACGGCGGCCGCCAGACAGAGACGGGCATAAAAACGGTGGTGGTTGAAGAAAAAGAGTTTATTCCGAGACGACGTAGCTCGCGGGCCGGCTTGGCCGATGGAACGCAGGGTTTTCTTTCGGATTCATGCCGTGAATTATCGCTTTGTTATTTATGCTATTTTAATTAGTCGTAATTGATTGAAAATGCGAATTCATTACTATGAAAAATGAATGGGTATGTCCCTTTGTTGGCTAGATATGAAGCAATTAAGATGATCTTGTTGTAGAAAATGTGTGTCTGGATCTTTGACATAATATCTGGAAGCAATTATGAAAGAACTCTGCAACTCCTCAGTTAGTGCTGGTAAAATACTGGTAGAGGTATTTGAGACTGAATGCTTCGCGTAGAAACAGAAAATGTTTGGAAAGTAACAAATTGCTGTGTATCGACAAGAGTAATTAACCTAGGTTGTCAACTTCCTAAAAGCAGATTATCTTTTTCATGTAGTTGTGTATTATAAAATGTAAAATAATTATTATTGAATCGTATTGTTATTATTATTATAATTGTTATGCTGAAATCTGTCATTCTTTAACGAAGCCGGGAGATGTTCCTTGAATCCATTTGTCCTCTCTTATGGTACTAGTAATCACCTCGCAGAATGTTGATTTAAAAAATGATCCAGTGATCGTCCCTCCGGATGGATGGTGACGTGAGGACCTCAGAAATGATAACTTTTATACTCAATCTCAGTTGCTCTTATTTGTTGACCTCTTGAGCCCGCCTGATGAATGTTAGGGGCGGGGCTCTGTCAGGACCCAATTGTACGAACTAATTTAAGATAATTTCACCTGGATTGTTCGAATTGCCAACCCTTTGTAGTGTTGAACGAGCTAGATTTAGATACTCCCGGAAGATGGAGATGTTGAGGTCTTCATGTAACTGAACATTTGGAACAAAAACTAGGGCGCATCAGATATCACATGTAGCATTTTATTGTGAGTCGTTATCGGTTGGTATCGCTCTTGGCAGCAGTTGAGTAGGAAATAGGAAGGTCTTGTAAATGAGCAACTTCGTTCTTAAGTCCAACTTGGAGCACTGGCACAGCAGATGCAAGAAAATTTGCTTGGCCCTCTAAAATTTTTCCAACACGGTTTTGATGTGGACTTGAAAGGTCAGGCTCTGGTTTAGTATCAAGCCAAGATATCTCGCCGATGAATTCTACGGGAAACATCAATAAAAATGTTGTCGTCTGGAGGATTGCGTTTGTGTGTGGATCTAACCACAACGCCCTTTGTTCAGAATTAATCCTTAACCTTTACTTCTCGTCCCATTTATTAAGTCCATCGACGGCATTCTGCAAGTGATGGCAAATTAATCAACCGTCGGGTATTACATCTGTTATTATTCCTGTTTTCGCGAATTGAATAAGTTATCCGCTGGTGATAAATATTTATATTAACTTCAAGCGAAGAATTTGAAACCGTCAGTGTTGTTTGTACTTCTAGAGATATTTTTGGTGAAATAAATAAATAAAATACAAATGACTAAAGATCTATCGACGCGTATATGCTGATTTTAACATTTTTTCTCTATGAATGTACATCACGCAAATGATATACAACTTTTTAGTAACTCTTCAATAGTGTCTTTATTACCAGTTTTATGATAAATCTTTAAATATGAACGATATTAACTATGTCTGGTACGTATAAACTAAAATTATTTCTATGAATAACGGATGTATCTACGTACATATGTACGTATACCTAGATAGATGGCAATGAGCATGGATTTCGTTTCCGCTCTATTTCACATTTCGTTAAATATAATTGTACATGCAGTAATTACGCAGAAAATTGATTTGTGGAACAATAGGAGAAAGCTGCACCATAAAGCTAAAGTGCAGTAGTATACTTTTCATAACACTTTTATTATTACCATTACGTGGTGGATAATTGATTGATGCGGGAATCACTTGTTAAAACTCCATAACTAATAAATTAAATCAAAAGACTTTGTAGGTTTCAAAAATATTTAATTATAGTACCAGTGTGGCTGTGCTGTGCTGTGAATACTCCATTCATCCACCTGAGTAAACCACAGTGTGGTGAAACAATACTGTATTGCTACTACAATTAAATATTTTTGAAACCTACAAAGTCTTCTGATTTAATTTATACCTGGTGGATATCGAGGGCCCTTAAATGCAAAATCAATTACAGTTTAGAGTGTAAAAGAAAACACGAGTATGGTCGCTGCTGGTTGCCTGAGTTTTCATATTGGATCCAACATTTGAAACTTCGGAGATGATGTTTAAAATTGGGTATCATCTGAGTTAGTAAGTGCAAGATTTTGTATTTGGAGAATCCCATTCTATTCTAGTTCTGGTGAGATTATTTAGACATTTTATGAAATTGAAATGAGACAGAAGATATTTAATTTGAAAAGTTGTTGTTTTCAAAAACTGTAAAGAAACCATATACGGGTGCTAACAACACCTTGAACACCGTCTACTATCATTTTAATTTACCAAGTTGTACTTCATTCTTATTTAGCGAGGGATATAGCAAACTAAAATTACTCGGCAATATTGTCTTTGCGGTGTTGAGAGCGATATTTTGCCAAAGATCCTTTTCGATATCTCTTCTAAGCTTACGTGATTTACTTACTTAATTCTTAAGCCGTTTCCATCCCTTTTTTAGGTTGAATATGACATTACTATTTACTATCCTTGATGCACCAAGATGCTCTCGGCCGCAGTTAAAATTATATCTTCTAATCTCCTCCAGCTTTTCCCCGTTGTTTATATCCAGTCTTTCCTCACATTTCTTTTGATATTCTTCTCTTATTTCCTCCTGTCTGAGATTTTAGCATTTTATTTTAGAGTTTACAATCTTGTGTTTATTTTCTTTAGCGTTTCCTTTTCCAAATTTTAGTAACACCTGTAAGAGGAAGTTGTCGATCCCTATCTTTGGACCTCTTTTACTTTAATATCCTTGACATCGCCCCAAATTTCCTTATGTATCAAGAAGTAGTCTACAATAGATTTTTCCTTTCTTGAAATACCTTGTCTAGTTATCTCTCCTAAAAGAATAAGTACATTGCACTAAAATTTACGCTGAAAGAAATTGTAGAATTGAAGTCACCATATGTATAAGGTGTATTCTTCGTGCTGAGAAACTAAACCAGAAAAACAGAAAGGCTTTCTGATCTTTTCAACCTTGCAAAGATCATTTGGAATAGTTAGTAGAAATAGAATATATCTGAGTTCAAGAAAAAAGGTAGAGAGATATGTCAATAATAACGAATAATACACAGATGAGTGCTCTATCCGCCATTGTTTATTTTTGGTGATGTGATAACAGAAATCAAATCGAAGAAACGTACCGTGGACTAGACATTTTCCGAACCGTATAAGGCGAACTCACAATCTGAAGACTTTCATTCATGGAATGAAAGAGTATAATCCCATAATAGGTGCAGATAGGAAAAATGGCAATGGCTATAGAAAACAAGAGAAACACATCTAACTAACGCAATAAATAGAAAAGTAGCTGAACAAGTAGACATGGGATGAATGATAAATAACAGCGCAAATCAAGAGGGTGACATTTGAGATGGAATTGAATTGGCACAAGATCGCTTTTGAATAGAAAGGAAGTATCAAGAAAAAAGAAGTCCACGGAGAGAGCGACATATAAATTAACGTACATATATGCCATAATTTATGGATCAGAAAATTGGACACTAAGCGGGAGATACGCATGTATGTAAAACAGCAACAAGCGATTTAAATGAAGTATCTGGGGAGAGGGTTATGATCAGAAGAATTGCCAAAAGAAGAAACGAAGATATTCACCAAGAACTTCGTGCAAAATCGATAAGAAAAAGATAGTTAAACATAGCAGAATAATTAATGACAGCAGACAAATGAGAATTATATGGTAAAGGGGAACTTTGAGGAAAATAGAAACGTGAAATATTGGGGTATGTGGTACACTGATTGTTTGTAGATTGAAATTAGTTGTCTGCTATATTTCGACCTATCGTAACTTTTTTTGTAATGCAACCTTCATTTATGGTCAGTTGCAAATTCTTGAATGCAAGGGCTGCAAGTTTACAGGCCTATATTCTCGCAGTTTCCTGAAGTTTGTTCCTTCCTCTAATTGCCCATCCTTTGTTTCCGGCGGTTTAGATATATCATATTTTTCTGTACTACTGACCAAGGCCTAGGTGGAAGAACAAGTTTAACCACATAAACTTGAACCTTGCCTTGAGATTTTCATTATTTGTGTAATTTATGGTTTCTTGATAGTATGTACCCTTTCTTTTTGAGAATAAAGATCTTTATATACAATCGGGACCTACGTTCGACTTTTTCAACTCTGAATACTTCGACCCTTAGCATAGACTACAACTCTTCAGGGAGAAACTCTGAACATATTGTCGCAGTCCTATGGAAACTGTTCCATCCTCTAACTTGGTTCCTCATCTTTTATTCTAGGATTTGGTTATAAACTCGGAGGCTACATTCAATTTCAGTCTTAACCATCATTATGATTTATTGGAAAACGGAGGAAGGCATGGGTAGAGATTTAGATGATAGCTTTGTATGGGACTGAGTGAGATGAATTCGAAAGAAAGCTGAACCAAATTGGAAACACTTTGTCACCTAAGGTGACAAGAGAAGTACTGACCATGACGATGATGATGAGGAGCCTCTGCGACATGCAACCTCTTTGTATCTATTCATATCTACAATTCCTAAAAAAAAACAAATAAATAATTTTCAACATGTACGAGTTTTAACTGTGTCTAATCGCAATAACCACAAAATAAAAGTCTTTATTAGCTGACGCATAAGAAAATGACTTACTGGTACACTGTTTCCAAACTATTTTAGAAATTTTGTTTTGAATATAGAAAAATACATACATGGTAATTATTGAAGGAATAATTCCGCATAGGTAAATATTTCAATTCGCCACGAGCATAAAAACATAATAATCGGATGCCGTTTTGGGTGCCGGTGCCTGCCATTTCGGTACTATTTTAAAATGTTATGGATAAAACCAACCCCCACATTTTCGAGTTAATTATATCGAGAGTTGCTGTAATAACAGAGTAGGGTCTGCCGTGTTTTGGCACTTACGGGTCGGAGCCGAGATTCGGTTCACGGCTTTAGGAGGAATATAGAGGGCCGGTGTTTTGATTACAGGCTGCCTGATGGCTTCATTAGGCGTCTAACTTGCCTCTACCGAAACACGACTCCGGCTAGTGAATTTAATACCTTCATTTCTGAAACGTCCGGGTGGGAAAAAGTAAAATAGCGTTCGAGGTATGTATGTATGTATGTACGAGCGATGTTTCCAAAGTTCTAGGGATTTGGCTATATTTCTTTTAGTTCGTCAATTTTCATCAAAACCACAACGTAGCTTTTCAATATAATTTAATTGAATATACTTATCCTGATGTAAAACAATTTTTTTAAACGGTCCTCACAGAATTTTTTGGGGTCTCTGCAATCTACCTATCTATAGTTAGTTTTATCTTATTTAAGGCCTTAAATTGAACATCCCGTAGTGGAAATATGGGAACACACGAAAATCACTAGGAACCAGATTTGACGAATAGATTTCGTTCTTTGTGCGGTATGGTGCCCTCCATATCCATAAACTTAATGCAATTACCCAGCTCCTTTCTTTTCCACAAAGTGCCTGGCGCAATGGGCAGATAGAAAGACAAAATATAATATAATAATATTCTATGTTAATTGTAGTACCCTTCGGTAGATAATTCATAAAAATAATTCCCTCACAATCCGATAATACAGTAAGCATTAATTTCTCGCCCGACGGAACTGCATGTGCTTTAAGCGGAGCTCCTTCTTCTGTTTTGCGCCATTCTATCAACTAATTTTTGGTTTCAGGATTGAAGTAAAGTGTCCATGTTTTATTAGTAGTTATTATCTGTTGTTAGATTGGTTGCCGCAATGGACTAAAAGCTCTTGAAGTTGATTCTATATGTCGGCTCTGTTGTTTTTATTCCGGTCTCAACAGCCATGGCACCTAGCCAGTTGAAATGTTGTTTACAACCAATCGTTTGTGTAAAATCTCATGAACCTGTCGTATACCTATTCCTACGCTAACACTAATTTATTAAATAGTTATTCGCCTATCATCTTTTAGCAAATTCTCCTCGGCAGCATCGTTTCTTTCATTTACACAGGTGCTCGGACGTCCATTCTGCGGATCATCTCTGACTAATAGCGTGACCTAGAAAATTTATGCCGTAGAACTCGAGCCAAATTCGTAGAACATTCGAAATACCCCTCGATATATATAATAAACATACCATAAATTTGTAAAAAATGACTCTAGAAGGTACAATGATACGAAATAAAAAGTATGAACCAAAAAAGCACCAACTTTAAAACACATCAAGGATTACGACTAGGTGACCCAATATAAACAGCTCCGTTTAACTTGCCATTGGAAGGAGTGGTATAAACAGGAAAGGTACCATATTTAACAGAAAACAATAACATGCTTGGATTATGCAGACGATGTGGTCTTAACGTGGATAACGAAGTAACTGATGAAGGAGGCGGAACAAATAGAATTAGAGTTCAACACCAAAAGACGAAATTCACGGAAATAAGAAATAAATGCGGAAGTAAAACTATTACCACGTTCAAGTTATCTAGACAAGACGGCCATTGATAGAATTTGAAGAAGTACAAGGTTTTATGTATCTGGGAGTAGCGATCAGCAATAAATGCCAAGAAGAAACAGAGGTGGACTTGAGGATCGCAAGGAGCAACAAATGTGTAGCTAGTTTAAGTAGAATTATGAAATCGAAAGAAGTGTCAAGGAAAACAAAAGTAAAGTTCTGCAAAAATATGTTGAGACTTGCTCTAACCTACGCATGTGAAACTTGGATAATGCCTAACAAAACAAAATAAAAGTAAGAGATTTAGGAAAGAAAAGTTCTGAGAAGAATTTTCGGAAGTAAGCAGACAAAGCTAGGATTAGAACGAAGGACAAAGCACAATTGTATGAAATGTTTAATGAGGCATTAGTTAGCAACAGCATCAAAGCAAGAAGAATGCAATGGCTTGTGCTTTTAGGAAAAATGGAACAAGAAAGATACGTAAAGAATGTATCTTGGAAGATATCAGAGGGCAAAAGGACCCGGAAAAGACCTAGAAAACGCTGGATGGAAGCTGTGGATGAAGACCTTAAAGGGAAAAAATCCAGAAGTGGGAGGAAAAGACCAAAAAAATGGTCTGCATACATCTGGATATGTCGGAACAGGATAATGCGGTTAAAATTTGTCTCAGAATAGAGAATTTTCGATAAACACGATCTTGTAAATCGCCTTTCAAAGATTACAAGAGCCAACTTGGAATGCTGATTTTCTTAACGAGAATAATTCGTTATATTTTTGCAAGGGTTGCCAAGTAAGTACAACATTATTAAGGAATTAAATAATTGGCCAATTATAGCAAATCTACCATAAATTTCTTCGCGTTTTTAGGAATCACAACCACCTCTTATCATTGCTTTGCGATAAGACTATAAATCACCATCCGAAAATAATTAAAACAGTCATTAGCGAGCTTCTGCGAAGAACGTAAACTACCATTTTCGCTCCTCTTTTATGTAGGTGCACGTTTTAGCATACCTATGCGTTTAGATAATCTGGCAGTAATCGGTCGCGTCCGTCCGATGGCTATGCAGATATCTTTTGCTAATCCCATTTTCATTAAGAGCCGGCGACTAATTGAACAATGAATTAAGGAATTCAGGTCCGCCTGTCAATTATTTACAATATAATCGCGGTTAAAGTGGTATCACACAATCGCCTGGAATTATAATTGCTACGGTCCGGGATATAATATCTTCCTGACCGCAATTTTGATAACGTTGCTGCACTGTTATTCAAGGAACGGGTTTGTTTCGACCAAATTATTTGGAAATAACTGGATAGTTTACAAAGCACCAATAAAATGTGCCTTTAGTGTAACAAGGTGTTTAGCTATTGTTTGTGCGTTTTTACAGGTAGTGTGTCTTCTTCAGCAGTAGTCAAAACTTAGGAAGCAAATGTGTTTAATGTTATTTGGCGTTTGATTACCAATAGTGATGAATTTTTATTTTGTTCTACTTTTTCAATCCCGCTGTGCCTAGCACTCACTTGTGATTTTTAGTAGAGACAAGCACTTCTAGACACGAACACAGCTAACGGTTCTCATTCTTTCCATCATTGCGTAGAGGGAGCAGGAAATTGTGCTCCTCGCATGCATTTTCCAATCATATCGGAGCAAAGAGTAGTTGCTGGTGGTTGTCTGCCAGGAATCGCTTGACTGTACACATGAATATTCAGGAATGTCAATCTTGTATTGTTCTTCTCCACATTGACATAGCGATCTTTACGATATTCGTTTACTTTCTTTCGATAGTTCTGTCCCTCCTTTTGTTTTCTTAGCAACCTTTCATATTTCATTATAGAAAAGCTGTTCTGTCTATTTTATTGCTGGCTCTAGTTTTCTCTCTGATCCATTCATTTTCCTTCTCCTGTCTAATTGTAGTTCCTGGTATGATCCTTTTCATGCACTTTCATGTCACTTGTAATTTCGTTATGATATGTGTTGTTTCTGTGTTTTTTTGCGTAAGTGTAAGTGTAGAATTTGTTGAGATTTAAGGTCTGCAGTATCTCGCTGAATGCTGCCCATCCTAATCTCGTTTTGGTTTCTGTTTCCATGTTGTTGTTCTCTTTTATCTTCTGCCCTAGCTGTATGCATTGTCCTGCATTCCTCATTTTTATACCATTCACCTGTAATTTAATTTCTCGAGGACATTGTTTATTTAAGTGCGCTTTTGGAAGGTTCTTCTAATTCTGTTATCATTGATCGTCTATAACTGGTACAAATTCTAGCAATAAGTTACAATGTACAGTGATAGTTCAACAAAATTATTTATAATCGCTCCAATTCTCCTTACGTCTTCCTCTGCTGTTTCCAACCATGTTTTTGTTGGCTCCCCTCCCCTTCTTTCCCTTAGTTTTTTGAATAGTATTTGTTTAGCTATTTGTATATTATTCAGTTTTCCTATGTGCCCCATCCATTTTAGCCTCTTTGATTTTATGAATGTGTTTATTTTTGGTTCGTTTTATTTGTAAAATGCGTACGCTCCTTACTTCGTTCAAGTAAACAAACTTCTACAATCTTTTGAAACTATGTTTCTTTCCGCTGTCTCATTCGCCATTTCTAAGTTTTCAGTTGCTTCCCTCTTTTTACGTCTCATTATTATTTTGCTTATTTTGTTGAAGATTGTTTGGTGTCTTCAGCTCGCTGTTTCTCATTCTTCCCGCCACTACTATGTTGAAGAGCTATTTTAAGACATATTCTTCATTCTTCCTCTTATTATTTTATTATGCATTATTCTTTATTTAAATGCACTGGAAAGTTAGTAAGTTATCTACAGAATCTAGAAGAAATAGCAATGACCTCAAGACTAAACATTCATACGCATCCCGCTTTTGACCAATTATTGTTGAGCTTGTTGCAGTACTATCACCTCCATCGAATCTATTGCAAATTGAAATCTCTCACGTTGCATTATAAAAACTTACGCTGCATCGAGTCGAATAGTTGACTTATGGTCGAACAATAATGTCCCAACGAATTGCATCAGCCCGGTCTTGTACGCATACTTTGTACTATGAATTTAATTGGTTTTAACGAAATAGTGTTTCCATGCCTTTATCTATTTGTCAACAGTTACTTCTTGTATGTTTTCATGGAGTCTGATTTTGAATTTCGCATTTCTGTATCTTTTAGCATCAGCGATTCGTGTTATCAATTTTGTTCATAATTGCTTAATGTTGGACAGAGTAGAAACGTATTTTGTGATCTGTAAGAGCAACACACAACACACTTACGAGATACTTTCTTGTTAGTATGTCGTTCTCTCTCAGAACTTTGTCATTTTTTAATGAATTTGGGGCAAAAATTATTTTCACATTTTGGTCCTAAAATCTTTTAACTCAATATTTCTGTTATGCCTTGCTTATAAGTGGTAAAGGTTTCCGTTTCATTCGTACATTGGTAGGATAATATATGTATCTGTAATTCATCTTATTTCTAATATTAATATAAAGAAGAATTTGAAGTCTGCGCCTTTATACGAAAATTAGAGACCCATGCCCCATTCTTTATTTCTTCACTATTATAATTAACCATGATGAAATTAAGAATTCAAAATCGTTAAATTTTCCGATTCCATTTGATGCTCTAGGCAAGAAATTAGCGATTTATTCCTCGAAGTAACCAATTAGAGTTTACCATAAATTATTCTCGCTTCTATATTTACAGATGAACTAAATATATACATATACGTTGGAGACTAATACATAACTGTAGAAACTTAGACGTGAAATGGTTGCTAAATTTCCGTCTGATTTCCGCCATTCCGTTGAAAATATTTACGTTTTACATTTAGTCGTAAGTTTTTCATAGTAAGTCAATTTCTGGAAATGTAACAATAAACATATCTGCGTTTGATGTTTCCTTCTCGTCTTTTTATTCGATCGTACAAACAATGCAATATTTCAAGTTGTCAATAGATGTAATATAAGTAAGTCTGTCCGAGCGGCAATGCCGGTAATTCTGTCAGGGATTCCGTAACATTTACTGCTTTCTTATAACATTTAAAATGAATATTTACTATTGCCGACTACGCAGCAGTTAAATTTCGTACAATTTACAATAATATCCTTAAATTATTTATTCTTTCTTCAAAGGAGTTGAAAAATTATGGGATAATTGAGACTTTACGGGAATATTTCTTTTTTGTTAATATAGTAAACACACGTCGACAATAAAGAGGGAAGCAATAATATATGTTCGTGGCTAATTGACTAAATGAATAATTGTAGAAGCTAAACAGGAAATGTATAAACTATGTCGAATGGCTCCTTACGGAATTATTTCCTTACACAAACAATTTCCTTGACACATTTTGTAATGAGATATATCTCTCTTCCACAAAGTGTTTTAATAATATTTACAAGTAGCACAACGTGGAGAAATATATGCATTTTAATGGATTATAGTTTGATCAAAGGAATAGCACGCTTATTGGACATATAACGTAAATTAAACGTAGCAACGAAGTTGCCGCAATATTTAGGCATATAGGAAAATATGCTCTGTTATATACATTTCTTTTCTCCTGGGTATTTTCCAATTACGTATAAAGGTTTTACATTTTTCAAATGCATCAATTACTTTAGTAATCAGTAATATTAAATACCTTCCAGCTACTAACGTAAATACAAATCATTTAGTGAATCATATAATTATTGAAAGCAAGAAGTGTGTTTTGCAGACTATCCGCTATTCACAAGCATCGGTTAGAAAATGTGTCGCGAATTCGAAGAGCAGAGGACTATACGCATGGGAACAAGACAAGTATTCTGCGATTGCGAATTCTTTGGTAGCTACTGCTGACGGTTCAGACAGTCGCATTTTGCTGTCAGTCCGGCCGAAGAACGAAAAGAAGTCAAAGAAGAAGGAGAAGGAACAGAGGAGGAATAAAAGGGACAAAAAAAGGGACCGAGGAGAGTATTTTATTTTCTTGCCAAGGTTAATTCAGACCATCTCTCCAAGTGAAATAGCGGTATATATCTCGTACGTACTATCTGCATGGCAATGCAGATTTTCTGAAAGATTTAATGATGGCATGAAATTGACATCGTGCATATACAACGTCTCCGTGCGAATAAAGATCTACTATTGCGTGGGGCTATTTTTGCCATTGTTTGTCTTTTTCCCGTATGCGTTTTCAATGTTTGACCGTTTGATTGGTTACGTATCTTTGAAAACTGTTACACATTTTACATGGTCACTTATATTTTATTTAAGTTAATTTCGTACAAGTGCTACTTAATTGCAAAATTGAACAATACAGACACTGCCTGGTTAGAGAGCTGGTAAACGTAAATATGCAATGTCTAAGAAGACAATGAGTTCAATTGAACGTCTATAATTATGTATAATGATGTCAGATTCTTTCATCTAAGGGCAAAGATTTATGTAACGTTGACTTTCGCCGTTTATACCAATGAATGAATAATCACGGATTCTTATTTCTATCTGTGTAAACAGAGTTTTGTATTCAGTAGTAAGATTACCTGACCAAAATGCGTGTTGCAATGTGTACAAATCTGGAAAAATGATGTAAATGTTTATCGTTTCCAAAATATACGTTCAATGTGAATAGGTGTAAGAGAAGTTAGCTGATAAAATAAATCCAATTGTTAATTTTGGGACATCGGAAAAAAGAGCCAAAGTCAAAAGAATTTTAGAAATGCGGTAGTAGGAAAGAGTTGTAAAACGGCGAGCAGAAAATGTGGTTTAGATTAGATTCTTTCTGCTACGTTCTATGGCTAGGGCTAGGGCATTATTATACTGACTTCGTAGTAACTCAGTTATTATGTCAACTGGACCATAAACTTTGAGGTCATTACTTCGATTACCACACCCGCTGTCATTGACGCATTTTATCGGATTGTAGCTGCGCCCAGCCTGTGAGAATGAATACTTACGATTTATTTTCGGGGGTAACAATGAGGGCTGTAGCTATAGTTATTGCTCACAATATCTAGCTCAAATCTCTAGCTGGTTTAAATAAAACTCAATGGCTCCTTATGAGCTCTAGTTACACATATTTCTAAAAAGAATTTGCCACCTAGCTTATGGGACATTTTCGTAATACATACTTCCAGTCTTAGAAACCAATCACCGAAGTGTTTCGAATTAATCAACCTCTCACACTTAAAGAGAGTTTGCTGGAATATTTCTTCATTCTCGTAAAATCCTCTACAAGCCAGATCCTCATTTTAATAGTATGGAAAGCTTTGTTGAGGTGGAAGTTTTCTGTTCGAGGAATCACTGATTTTCCACAGACTTTCTCTGCTAATTTGTAGCAGTTTTTTCGTGTCGGGCAATGAAGGATCTATAATGAACCCCATAGACTGATCTCCGAAGAAATTCTTCGATGGTTTGTATGATAATTCATCAGCCAGCTTTCCATTTCTGTCTCGGTGGTTTGATAGGAAATTTCGCCAGTAGGTAAGTTCTCTATGTTGTATTTTACTTTCCATTTATACATCAGTGTTTTGGGGTGGGTTTCGGATCTTTGGTAAGGTTCTAGCAAGTGCTGCCATCACGCCAGTTGATAATTTTAAAACAGTGTGGATGTCAGCTATGTATAGATTTATTTTCGTTGCGCATCTGTTTTATGATTTAATCGCAATATACCCCTCAGCGCACCATTTTCGACATGCTTGTCCTCCTATTTACCACAAGAACATCGATCGGTCTGAAGGACTGGTCCTATAAGCCATGCCTTTGTTCTAATATGAATACCACCTTTATTTATTTTTGTTTTCTGGATGAACAACCACCAATAAGTTAACTTGTTTGATGTGACTATTCTGTCGTATAGTTTACGTTTAACTCTCGATTAGCGCAAGCAATAAATTTCGTGTCAAAAATGAAACTAAAAAGAAAAAGTTTCGTACATACTATGGTGAATCTACTCCATCCCATGGTATGGCTTATAAATAGTTTGCGTCCTTTAAAAGTAATCATAAGGGGAGAAGGAAAACCGAACAGTCTGACAGTAGTTTATGGTGACTTCTTCAGAACTAATTAATAAAATATCTGACATGGTGGGATCGCCAATTCTAAGTTAAAACGTTATAGAACTGAGTTTTCTCGTACATGTCACCACTATTGAAGCATTTAGCTCGAGCAAACATCCTGTTTCATTTTGACAATGAACATATTTGTCCTTGAATCGCTGAATTAAGTAAATTACAATGAGAAGTGCTGCTTCGCTCACCATATTTTCTCGATCTGGGTTCGAACGACTGCTTCTTATTCCCCAACCGAAAGAAAATTGTTCAACCGAAAGAGATTCAAAACAGATGCACCCCTTCATGTGTTATGAATTCTCTTCGGTCAAAACGGAGAGTTGACGAATTCTCTGGAAATCATTCTTTGATATGGTTTAAAATACTTGGAAAGTTGCTGGATTACGAGCCCAGAATTGCGGTGAAACATGTTGGAAAGTAGCAAATTATTCCTTTTCGGTATCTGATTGAATCTAAAATGGGCGAAATTTAACATTATATTATATTATTTAGGGTATACAATATATATCTAAATACCCTTTCGGATTCACAATCTTCCAGGAGGAATCTTGTCTAGAAATTGCAAGTTTGACCACTTCCTGGAGACTGGAATCACGAAAACATTTCGATCTTTAAGGTTTGCAATTGCGACTTCTAGAGTAGATGGGGGCACTAAATTCTATGCAATATTCAAAATATTTCCAGTAGGAGTTTTGAGTTCAGTCGTTTTCTTGGGGTAACATCAAAAACATCGTAGACCTGTTTGTCTGCGGCTTCTACAATGAGCAATTCGGACATTTATAATTTTCTTCATAATGCTTTCCATATTTATTCTTTGAATAAAGTTTTTGCTCTTCTGGAAATTGACATCGTATGTTGTTGCGAATTCCTTAGAGTCAAGGAGTACTGGTTGCTGTTTCAAGGATATATGGGCTTGGAGTTATTGACGAGATCAACTCCTGTACAAAAATATGGAGCCATATATTCATTGCTGATTCAATTTGTTATTTCACAACTTATAAAGTCGATTTTTTTGTGTTTGCAAAATTGTGCCTATAATAGTCTTCCCAATTTGCTTTTCTCCCTAAAACTTATTCTTCTTATTTAATAATATGAACTTAATTTTTGCACAAAGTAGCGAAAACCAATAAAGTTATAATATTAACATTAACTTTGGTAATACCAAGTGATCGTATTATGAGATACAAACGTTGCAAAAAGTCAATGGACCTACGTCCTCATGCTATTCTTTCAATTATTGATCGGTAGTCAGGTCGGCACTAAAACTTTTGTCCATTGGATCAAGCATCTGCATCGCGACCAAATACAGACGATCCGGCCGGGTTCATTCCGGAGCGCGCACATGGTTAGTAATTACCTATTCAGAGAGGAGTTACGAGACAGGCCACATGAATTGTACAATTATGCATTCGCGGAATACGAATATCAACGCTATAGTTTCAGAAAGAGACAGTCGAACGGACATAAATATCCGAGCGGTGATTTAGTGCACCCGAACCCGGTGCGTACCAATGTCATGCGTTTTCCATTCCGATTCAAACCTCTTCTTCTTATTCTTATTAGTCTTTGTTATTCGTCCTCGCCTATTGTACAGGATTTCGCGCGACGTTACGGTGTAGCGAAGCTTGGAAACTATAATCATTGTTGTATCCTAATACTTTATTGTGCAAGATCGTAGAAAATTCAATTTCTTTGATTGTATTTAGATTGGATCTTCTAATGAGAATCTGTGTCATACTTTAATGTTTTGTTAAATTGAAACGAAATTGATCTACGCATTTCCGGTCAAAGACTTATTTACATAACACCACAGTGCTTGAAATCACTCAATCAACTAAATATTTTTCAAAGGGGCTTCTCCGTTGAATGTTCATTGTATCAGGTTGGGCACAAAGTTCTATTTTGGAAAATTATTTTCGACCTTGGCTTACTAACGTAGTCGTTATACGGTTCGCAGAAACATATGTAATGTGTGCCAACATCAAAATCACTGTTAAATTTCAAAAGAATCCTATACCAGCATGCTAGCGATTATCGTTAGCATCTATACCAAAAATGATGGTCACTTTTGATTAATAAAATAACATCTGAGGGATTCTATTTATAACGACCTAATGAATTACATACGTTAATGGGCAAGCTATCAAGTAACTGGGCAGAAGCTTTTGCAGTTACTTAATAGCTGCCCATCAACGGAACTTATTCATTAGATCGTTATTAAGATTTTGGCTTACACAGTAAGCGGAATTTGCATATACCAATAATCCGTGAGGGGAATTAAGTTTCTTGTCCATACGGGTTGGTAGGTAGTAGCCAGTGGCTAATGGGTCCAACCAAGGCCAATAAAGAAGGAAAAAAATAAGCTTTGTCAATGGCAAACCGCAACTGTAGACTAATTGTGCTTATTTTGTTAGCTTTTGCACACTTACTTGATAGCTGCTGATCAACGCACCTAATTCATGAGGTCGTTATATAGAGAGCCCTCCATCTTTTATGTTGTTAAGATTTTGGCTCTCAAAAATAGTTCACTGTCAGTTTTGATATTCAAACCAATGAGAAAATTTGTGTTCTGACAATCGCGTTGGTACAATGGTCGATGGGGTACCAAGAACGCACAGGGAAATGGAAGAAATTTTCTGTAAATCCTGAAAGTTGCAAAGCACAAACAAACAGGTTGGATTAATTAACGGATTATTAGAGCTACCATAAATAATTGGGAAAGCCTGTAAAAACCTGAGGATCCCCATCAATTCTAAAGGCATTCACTATTAATTCCTCAGATCTTCAAAGAGGAGCAGCTGTTGTGAATGAGCGAGAACAGAATTGAGAGGACAGTCTACTGTCTTAGAAAATATTTCCACACTACAGAAACTTGCAGAACATTTTTGAAAGTTACTTATGTCTAGTATTTATCTAGGTGAATTAATCCAAATCATCAAATATACAGGGAGTGGCAAAAGTTAGTTATGATTTCGTACTTGTTTTAAATGGTAATCGATGAACGCACTCGGATTAGGATGACTTCTGTCGTTAACACTTTTGGAGGTATTTGGTGATCTATCGACGTTGTTAATAGTAAAATGATAAGTTTTTCTGTGACATCTAAATCCATCGAAGATAAATATGTGGTTGTAATACGGACTTTAACGGTTATACGTGTTACTGTCAAGAAGTTTGCGATTAACATTATTTCCTCATCAATCACTATTCAGTTCTAGTAGCAAGTATGGAATAATTGCAAATATGGTGCATATACGCAAACCTCATATAAATTCCTCCGACTGATAGAATTGTGTCAGGATCGATAGATGTGGCAGCACTGTCTACGACCGCCTGAAATATTTATGGATTATACATTTGTAGCCGTTCACTTGTTTCGCCGTGTGAGTGGAATCGAGAATGCATCGCATTGTCAGCCTCGGCAGTCAGCAGCGTTTGTTAAACTTTCTTCGATCGCGAATCCCGGGTAGGTAGGTAGGTAGGTATGTATATCTCTCGTCGCTCAACGAAAGGTTTATGTGGCCTACATTTTGACAGTTTTTGAGACGCGTTCGCCGATAAATATCAAGGTGGCTGGTAGACGTTGCAGCGGCTTTTTCCGATTCCGACCCGATTCGAGATTGTTTCTTTCGTATGTCGTGAATTGTTTTCTCACGTGTACACTGTAAAGCTTTCCACATCGTTTTTGCGGGATTGGCGTTTCGTTAGGTACCAACGGATAGGCCGATGATAAAAAAGTCTATTATTAGGCTATTCAGGAATTCGAATGATTTAGTGTTTTACGAAGATTATGCTACGGAAGAAACAAATATCTAAACGTTAACGAATATGTTTGACAAGTTTAGTCTATAATTCATAGCAAATGTTTCGGACGTACGAATTCTAACATTTACTATGCCATCACCGGAAAAATGTAAATTTGGATGTGGTTCATTCATGACTTGGATTTGCGTAATAAGTTACTTAAACGAAAATAGCTGATGATGCACTTCGGACCTAGAAAAACTAAGACTATTCTAGGATCCTATGATACTTACATACATAGCCGTAACCCAAACTTTTTGTGGTCTAGGGAAGTAATTCCTTCGGGAGATGCTCTAAAGGGAGGAAGAACAAAATAGGAAAAAGATCTTTGAAAGACAACACATTTTATAGGAAACTATCATTGGAGGAGATCGAAATCATCAATCTTTTTATACTTGGGTTATCACGAAATCAAAGCCGAGAATACCTCACATGTCGTGTCGTTCAAGATTTTTGAATTTATACGGATATCCAAGCTTGAGGAGGTGCTGTACAGGCAGGCACAGCAATAGCAACGTATAAAGTCATTGTTTGGATGATTACAGACAATCTATTAGAAGCAACACCCAACACCAACAACAATAAGAAAAGTAGAAAAAAGTGATTGCACTGACATAAAATGGCTTTGACCAGTGTAGTAATGGTAAGAAGCAATTTATTTAGGCCAAACCTATTATTCCCTTAGTTAAGATGTGTGATTGCGTAGTCCGTTAGCTTGTGATACTACATTGTCTGCAGTTTGGTAAATACTGCTACATTGTCAAACTAGTAGCATCTTATAACCATGCTTGGATAACTATTTATATGCTGCATTCTTTCTACAAAAATACTTAGAATAACTCAAACAATGGAGACGTCATTAGGTCTATTTCGTCGTTGAGGAGGGTTATCTTTTATCCTTGCTGTATTTATAAATCTCTATTGATTCTAATACATTGAGTTTGCGGCTTTTCGGTGTGGGATGTATTATTAGTTTCGGGAAACTTGTGTGTGGTTTCTAGGAAGTGATTAGCAAAATTTGGCCTACGTAACAGCTATTGCATTCTTCACATTTTAACTTGTAAACTCCTGATTCTTGGTTTGGCGGTATATTGTCTTTGGTACTAAATAAGAGGTTAGAACGTTTCTGATGTGGTTTAGAGACTACATGGAGATTGTTTTTGGATAGGATGTATGACAATTTATCTGAAATTGGTCCAAAGTAAGTTAGGATGACTCATTTCTTCTCAACTTTTTCTGTTCTCGGATAGATTAGGAGGATTGCCAGTTGTTTATGTTTTTTGTTAATTAGAGATTTAATGGTGTGTTGGTTAAAACCATTATTTTCTGTAATGTTTAATGGATTCAGCCAATTCGTTTGCGTTTATTTATGTCTACCTTTCCTAATGGTGCTTCCTATGTTGGAATAATTATTTCATCCAGTTGGCTTGTTTTATCACAAATTATGAGTTCTGCTTTCCTTTACATATCTGCTACCAATCACTGACATTTACTCTTACCATCTCGACAAATATAACACAACATTCAAATAAAATAAAGGCAATATCTTCATTTATCAATTTATTTTCCCATTTGTAGGTCCCTCGATAGAAAGAATTTTTTGCTTTAGAGGTTTCTCCAATATGCATACAAGAAAGCGAAGTATCATAACATAGAGGCGTAAAGTTTTTCTATTATTTTTTGATTCTTTTACAAACTTGCTCGGAATTTCTCCATCCGTACAGGAATTTGAAATACGTCGCATTTTATTAATTGTATGAAGTATATGTTAAATACTGGCAATTTAGTTACATTCCCGACAAAAATATTTAGAATGGTGAAAGTATCAAATGGACAAATAATGGAAAATTGTATTTGTCGTTTCGGTGGTACTTGCGTAGTTTTCCATTTTTCTAGAAACTGTGCTTTGGACTATAAAAGGATTGTTTCAGTAGAACTCGACTGGGTAGCATAGTGGCTGCTGTCTAGCTGGTGTTTGCTACGCAGAAAACCTGGCTTGTATTTCCACGTCTTACGGCATAACGGGGCGAAGGATTACAATTACTATCATTTTAGAAGAAGTTTGAGGCATCGTTTAGTTTCACCTACAAAATTCCGTTTCCCTCCCAAATTGGTAAACTTTGCTAAAGTAAGTTTCTGAAAAATTGCAATGATAAACTCGAGATGGAAGCTACGTCAAGCCTAAGGAGGGGCAGGACATATTTCCGAACGAAAGTATATGTTTCAGTTAATAATCATGAATAAGGGTGTTACTGGTATTCCATTTTGACAGAGTATGTGTGAAAAGTTCGTAGGTTTAACAAAAATAAGAAGAAGGCTTCCATGATGTGGATAGTTGGTTTCATTTTTAGTATTGCTGAAGACGTTGACGGTATAATTAGTAAAATGTCTAGTAACATACCGCAGATTCTGAAAAGAAGTCTCTACTAAGCAATTATCTTCTTTTTATTTGATTCTATTTTTATATATCTTTAATCAAAATTATTCTTCTTTGCTTCATATTTTAGGCATCTATACCTGTTGCAGTACCCACATTTTTATCCTGGTTCCTAGTGTTTGTTGTGTATTGTAGGTTTTATCTGTTCGCGAGCTGGTCAGTACCTATTTGTTCGACCCTCAGAGTTGGAACATCAAAGTTTTCTGCTAGAGTTACTTGCTAAATAAAATATTTTTCTTTCAGCAGGGATGGTGCACTACCCTGGTCCTCAATCCGAACCCAACCTCATCAATAATGAATTCTAACCAACTGATTCGCTAAAAAAGTCTTTAGTTTCGGAACGATGCTTCTTTTACATATCTTTATCATGTGTCGTCTGTCGTTAAACTTTTTGTTCTTTCTCTCAACAGTATATGAATCGTTCTTATTCGTCGCTCAACTGCAATCGGCTTTGCTTCGCTGCCTTTGGAGTTTCGAAATTTTGAACGATTTTGGAGCAATTGCAGGATTTTAAGCTTTACCGTTCGAAATTCAAATTTTATTTTTAGATTATTATTTTCATTGAAATTCACGAAAATAATTAAGAATTGCAGAGTATATCGAGATAATCAGATTTGAAGGTAAGTAAAGTAAAGTAAAGCTATCCAAAAGGTTTCTACATGCGTTTTTGATGTACCGAAATCAGATTTTACGTCTTGGACGAATATATCTGCAATATTAAGAAATGGAGCCGAGACGTTCATCTAAATTAACTTAGAATCACAAACAAGCGCAAGCAAATAAATAAAATATCGGTTTATCTCAAGATTGTATCTAAACTTTTGCCCCAATATATTTGCATTATCTTTCCACGGGAGACTGGAATGGCTATCTATCCTGGACAACGCACTCCGAAGGTGTGGATCTGACCAATTTTTTGGTTGAAATCACTATCATATCGTATTGTATTAATCCGTTGACAATTACCACGATGATAATTACTAAATAATGTGCTTAAAGCTCGCTAATACGCTTGCATGATTTTGCTCCAAAAAGTAGAGTCGTTCAAAGTCATTGGGAACACGATTATCTTCAAATCTGCTCTTCATGTTTACCGTACTTCGTAGTCGTTAACTCGGTATTTTAATGCTTGTTTGCATTTTCAGAATTTTCCAATTTATTTATTAGATATTTACAGGTATTATTTTCTTTAGATACATTCATAGCCACACAAAGGTTGATTCGATTTCCGTTTGGAAGATTATTACAGAAATACCATCCATAAATTGTGTAACATGGTCTTAAATTTTCCAAGATTACACAAAAGAAGAACAGTTTTTTCCTCCCAACAATAGCATATTCTGTAAATAGTGTCAAGTAGGGAGATGTGGTATTTGAAGTATGTACATGCATACAATCAAAAGTAAAGTAACAATAGGTAGGATAATCAAGAACTTTTTTAATCTTTGTCTTGGAATGTCACCAGATCTTAAGGATTTTCTCGTATGGTACCCGCTTTCATTCTATTTTTAGAATAATTGTTTACAAAGAAGGAGCGAATTATTATTACTTGTAGGTTCCGTGCTTTACCCGCGCTAAAAGTCAAAACAGTAATTATCTGCAACTCCTTAGAAATGCAAATTACAGAAAACTTTGAAAGTACAGTATGTCAATTACGTAAGCAAGATATTGAGTGAAATAACTCTGTAGTAATAAACATGATCATTATTTTATATCATTCTATGTTTACCAATTGTGAATTATGAGTGTTATTGCAAGAAATTACTGTAATAAGCGCGTACATTTTTAGAAATCTTATGTAAGATCCCACATTAACCGCTAACCGTATAGGTGATATGTAGATTGTGTTATTTCAAATTACTCGTACAGAAGCTAATGTTTATTACTCCATTAACTTCATTCTGTACATTATTCTGTTAAAAGTGACATGCATTGAGCAGCTGACAAAGAGGTCTAAAATAAGACTCCTACAAAAGGTGAAACATGGACTTTGAAAGCGGATCCTTCTTTCATTACATGTCGACACTGTTACAAACAACCTTAAGCTTCTTGAGCTCTTCCCATATAATCTGCCCAATAATGCGAATAAGTATAATGTTTAGGTACTTATTTAAAACTGTAGTATCTCGTTGTTTGTCTCCTTTCGACGCATCTCTTCTAAAGCAGTAGGAGCGAAATGCAATGTTAGGTTTAGATTTGGAGCTCGAAGATAATCCGAGAGGAGAATTTTAAGGTGATTGAAATAAACATCTGCTTAAGTCCAGGTGTAGTATGGTGTCTTTTAATACGATACTTGTCTCATTTTCGGGATGCGCCAAAAACCGTTCTTGTCGAGTTTGCTTTCTTCTTTTTCGGACGATCTCTGTTTAATAGAAGCAGTGGTTCTTTTGTGAGAATGAAGGCCTCTTCACCATTATGCAGTGCGAATCGAGTGAAGGGAAATTAGCCGTGGTTTTGAGTAAACATAATTAGGATTGCTGGTATTCTGAATTGACCATTTTCGGATGAACCGAAGCCGTCGAAATTTACACCATATGTCAATTGACAGAATATGGCAAACATACCCCTTCTTTTCTTGAAGAGAGCTACATCGAAGTATGTTGTTATTTTTTGCGAATTTTAATTTGTTTGTAAATATCAAAATACATACTTCGTTTTATTGTTACGTTAGTGGTCCTAGTAAAACACATTCTTGAAATTTATGCAACGGTAATGTATGTAATTGGGATTCAAACAACTTTAGGATTCAAAAGGATGCTAATTATGAATAATCCATGCAGATCACTATTGGTAAATTCTTAAAGGATCTATATTAGTCACCTTAGTATAATTAACAACTGCTGGGCATTTGGTTTAGTGTTTATTTCGTGATATTAAACCATTTTATCTAACAAGGGAACACCGGCAATTGGGACATGCTGATTTCGATGAAACTGTACAGATTGAAAGAGTACTTTTGCTACAAGACCAATGCAATTTTTCTTAGCGGTCGAATCCTCCCACTTTGGGGTACAGCCTCGTCCAAATATCTTTCTTTCTTTGCTAAACAAGAAAAAATGTTCTCTTTTGAATACCTAACAGGATTGGATTTTGAACGAATGGAAGAACCACATGAAGCGCAATTTGTGGAAGATGTAGCAGAATATGAAGAAGACAATTATGAAAATATTGCATGGATTTCTGAAGAAGGAGTCAGTGTTATTGACCTGAATTACTGAACACTGGAAAAGTAGTAAAACCAAACTACGTTTTGTCGAAAGTGTGAAAAAGAATTTCACAAGAGTGAAATCGCTACCCCAGTTATGTAGATGGGAAGAAAGTATTAACAGAGATGGCACTCACGTGGATAAATGGTACGAGTTATTATTATTTTGTTCATACAAAATTTCGAAATAGCATTCAGGATGGAAAAATAATTCATGACATGGGCCCTCGAAGCTAAACAAGAAATTTTTAGGAAAGTACAAAATATTGGGTCACGCAAAATAACTAAATATGTTAGTCGATCGATATGTGCTGGTATGGAGGACTTACGGTTGAGAAGCAATAATCTTACTAGGGAAGTCAAGCCCCATATCACTAGTATCGGCCAAAGCAACGTATATAACAAAAGATCAGAAAACCGTTGAAAGTGTTGTGCAAACTTTGCACTCTGTAACAAATAGGTATACAATTTTACCAGCCATTTCGGCAGATGGACGCTTACTTTCGCCATTATTTTTGGTATTGAAGGAATCTACCAATACGTTTGGACATCGAGTTGCGCAATCTTTGCTTAGACCGGTAAATGTGTATATTTCTCCTTCGACATCTGGAAAGCTCACTTCAAATCATTTCGAATCCTAACAGATGGTTTCCTTCTCGGATCAAAAGGTGTTCTCTTAATTGATTCTTGGAGGGGACATTGTGTTGACGAACTTCAGAAATTGATGCTAAAAGACGAAACTGTAAGAAATTTAAATATCCCTTAAAAAGACAACAGCAATCGTACAACCTACGTGTTTGGTTTTAGATTATGGAAGAATTTTACCAGAACTTCTTCTGATACAGTGATTCTTATGAACTACGACATAGATTTGCATCAGAGAAATAGTTTTATTAAGCTGCAATCGTTGACCCACAATCAGTTTTCTTCAATAAGATTTTTCGATGATGTCTTCAAATAATCCGTATCTGTCTAAATATATTTCGTATTTCTTTCAAACGTTATCGAAATAATTAGTTATTCGAAGTATTTTATATTTAGAACGACAGTTATCTATGTACGTCAATCAATGACAACTGAAACTTTATTATCGTTTGTTAACATCTTTACTATTAGCAAATTTGTTACTCAGCATCGTTCTCTACGTAAAACTGACTTTATTTGTGACAATTAGAAAAAACTATTAAGAAAAGGGGATAGGGGCCGCCAGTTACCCTGTTCTTTAACTTTTCCGAAAATAATTTGTGCCATCCTTGAGACTATGTAATACACTTCAAATTATATGCAAACAAAGAAAGATATCTGTGATAGTTTCGAAGGTACGTACAAAAAATTCAAAAATCGTGTAAATTCTTGGAGGGGACTGTACCCCAAAAGAGGGATATTCGACGGCTAAAAAGATATGTTGTTCTTATACCAAGGTACTCTTTCAGTCAACAGTATTATCGCAATCAGAATTTGTCAGTTGATTGTGTTCCCTTGTAAGTATATAACGGCAAGATAATTAAAAAATAAATTAATTGGAAATTGACTTGCGGCTTCCTTGATGGATTTTCTTAAAAGATTTCAAAAATCGTTAAGAAATCGTAACGTAGCTCTAAATCGTGTTGGAAAGGCATCTCTTTGAAAATCCCCAGTATCGATCTATTGCATCTACCTGGTCGCAATGTATAGTACGGCTCTGTCTAAACGAACTGACTGGTTAAAATACCAACGATCTGCTCGTACGCTTATTTCAATTGAGAAAGAAGACGAAGTATTTCAAGTCGTCGGGTCTCTAAAGGTGAGCAGGGCTAATGGAGGCGCATTCAACATTGTCTCCGTTTCGTATCACAAATCAGTCGTTTCACGTTCGTTCTGTCTTTTCTTCTCCTCCCGCTCCCCCAATCTCGAATCTTCTCTTTTTCTTCTTCGTCTTCTTCCCAGCGCTGCCGTTGCTTCTGCTCGCCCATTAGGATGCCGATATGCTGATAAATTATCGGTGGACCGGGGTTCTTCTTTCTCTCTGTACGCTCAACTGTTGACTGCTGCTACCGCTGCTGCCGTTGCCGGTCCTGCCGCTGCCGCTCCTCAGCTTCCGTTGATATGTAAATGGTCGGACGTACAGCGTACCTGATGTACCTGTCGCAATACGTCTCGCAAATTTGTCAGCCGACCGGCCCGAGATGAATGCATATTGACAACGAACACTCATTAGTGACTGATTCTAGTTCCTATATCTTCTGGCAGATGTCTTTCGCCGATTGACGACCGCGATTTACTGGATTCGAATCGCGCCGACATTTTTCCGGATGTTCGTCGAGAAGATTTCTTCATTTGGCTTACTCGCATAGGGAAATGTCTAGAAGACGAGCACCATGTGTCGGAAGATTAGTGTTAGGATGATGCCAATGTTATAGGTAAATAGTGTACCAGTTTTTTGACATACACTATAAATTATTTTAAACATATCGCTTGTTTCGTAGATAAAACAATTTTAATTTCATCTGATCCAATCGGTTTGATTGGAGAGAAATGAACAAATTTTCATTTGGTAATGCAGTGCATCTAAGAATTTCTGTATCGCAGATGCGGTTTATACAGAATGGAACCAAAGGTTCTATAAACCGTTCATCAATATAAATCATTATCATTATCATTAACTATTGTAAATGGTAGAAACATAAACTGGGTCAGATTTCCATCCGTTGATATGTCGTTCACAAAGCAAAGTGATAACCAGTTGCTCATCAGCGTAACAATTCAAGGAGTGCATTTCTACAATAACAGAAAAAGTAAGATGTTCAGAACCAGATAGAATTCGTGATAAAGTACCAGCAGTACGTGTAAAATCGCAAGCTCTAATACAAAACTGGATGGATGTACAACCTAATGCTAGCATAGTCCAAGATATATCCAGGATTACTCCACAAACTGCTTTCAATTTTAGAAGTGGAAGTTTGTTTATCGTGGCTCTCTGTCCTCTGCAACTGTTGACTAAATTTAATAAATTTGTAGAGTTAGTAGAGTAAGTCACCTTAATTTGGGGTATGTTCTCAAATTATGGTAGTCACTTTTCTTGAGTCAAAGATATGGTACCACCCTACAGTCTGTCCAGGAATTAACTAGTACCGTTACTGTAGCATTTGAGTGTGGCAGTACTGCCCAGTTGTCTAACAGACGGGTTTAATTTCTCTGTGTGGATAAAAGTTTTTAGTAGTTCCTTTTGGCACTTATATTTCCCAAAATGTATGGGGTATGTTTTGTCACTTGTATTTAAGCATCTAGTGTAGTAAGGAGTAGCTTTCTTTCCCATTCGTTTGCTCTGTATACAAACAAAAAACTACAGGTTACATTTCAAGACGCGATGGCTCCTAATTTGGGGTAGTGGCTAGTTTCTAATTATGTGCAACCTTACCCTGTTTTATTTTATTTTAGATGACTCCCAGGAAGCAATGGGACTCTGGGAGGATAAAAGCTGCTGTCAACACTGTGAAAAATAAAGAAATGGGATATTTTGCAACTTGTTGGCAAACCAATAAAATAGTATAGTAGTAATATTATTTTGGCTAATTTTGCATAATATTTCGTTTATTTGGAACACCACCCCAAATTAAGCTTACCTGTTCCTAATTGGGGTGTGCGCCACTTTTAGGTTTTTAATTAATGACATTTGAATTTTTTAAGAGTATGATATGTATATAAGGATTCACTCTAAATAAATGTTGGTTTTACAGGCGTATAAAGTATAAAATAAAAAAGTGATGGATATAGAAAGAAAACTAGCCTAAATTAGACCGATATCCTCTATTGATATATCTTAGCCAGTTTATGGTAAACAGCTTTTATTTGAATCAGTATTGCACCAGTCTCAGTGATACAGAAATGTTTAGAAACAGGACGATCAAAATTACAGTTTTTCAAAAAGGATTTGAATATGCTTCTGCATTCATAGTAGATACTTGGGACGCTAATAATTGGCATTACTGAATAACAAAGTTTACCTTGAAGACTGGACTAGAGTTTAATATTAAATGACGAAATGACTGGCAAGTTGAATGTCTGCTTCGTGCTTAAGGTTGTAAGGTACTTTTTTCAAGATCGGTTAAAGTTAAAATTCTTCTATTGGTTCCAAAACTATTTTGAAAATCGTATATCTGATCTTTAAAAGTAGTGTGTGTAGCGATAAAATACTTTTTAATTTTTGGACTTCAATAAAGCAACGATAACAAAGAAATTTACAAAAATGCTCTCTGATAAGTCTTAACTACCGTATCGAATATGTGGTATTTAAAATTTCAAGCCTGCAAACCTGCTGGTTCTTCACTTTATTGACAAAAGATTAGACACCCCTGAGTTCTTGAATTTGTAAACAATTAGTATTTTATCCTTATACATACATCTTTTAGAGCAATAATATACAGCCTTTGGAATAGTTTTCGAACCGATCAAAAAAAAAAATTACTTAACTTTAGGCGATCTTGAAAATGAGTAACTTACGGCCTTAACATAACCCAATAAACCCATAATAATATAATGGGTATCACGCCAGTTATCACTAAGCAGTAAATTAGAACGATCTGTTTTCGTACAACAACTTTAGGTACTAGAGGACTTAATGCTTAGAATTCCTTAGAGTTCCTTCAGCAGTTAATAGTGCATATAAAAGAAAAACGCATCCCAAGTAAAAACGTCAATTCGTTTCAATCTAAATTACCTCAATTAAGACTACGTGAAAGTTTTATTTATAGACTGGTATGGCTATATGCGATTCTCGATTTTGTTCTTCTACGATGAACACGTACGCGTTTTTCCTTAGCCTGTCTATTCCCAGGACGATCCCGCTACAATCTCGTAACCGCGGCGCATTCGAAAAATCCGGAATGAAGGCGCACGCATATTTATTTATCGCGTGCCTTACAAGTACGGGTTGGTCCATAAAGTAAACGTTAAGCGGCCGATTTCGGACTACGTCGACTTGGTTGGAGACGCGCTTTCAAATTTAAAAGCCGCACTGTGACAATTCGCATTGTAATGAAGTCGTGTAGGTATTGCGAGCTGAAAGCTCGCGAATGCCGACCGAGCGCGCCCTCTCCGACATTTTTTCATAATTAAGGCGTGTTAAGCTCCCAAATGAACGCGAATGTGGATATACACATTCATTTGATCTTAAATATTCAATGTTCCTCCAATGAAAAAGATTCTTAAAGAACTAACCATTAAAGGATGTATCGTTTGTAGAAGTTAAAAGCGAATTGTTTATAAAATTAAAGGTCTGAATGTTCACTTCAGTTTACATATCCTCTCGTGCTAGATGTCACGTCGATAATTAATTTTCTTCAACACCAATTTTCGTGTAATTATTTACAATACTGGTAATTTTGTAAATTATAACGGAACGGTCGCAGTAACTATGTAAATTTAAAATAAACAAATCCCAGTGAGCAAATGTTCCTGGTGTCTCTGCTAATGTAAATATTTTCATCCATTGTTATTGTGTATATTATATAAATTGTTTATATTACACGTTCAAGTTTTGACGATTATAGAAATTTCGCGCTAAAAGTAGTAGTCATATTTTCTCGGTGCATCATCCTTGTTCCAAAATTAGAATTAAAATGGAAAATACAACAAGGATGTGATACCTAAGGATAATATTAACTCTATGTAGTATTTGTTCTAGATATCGTAGTATACACGACTAGAACAAAAACCAAGAATAGTTTTTATTCATCTAGTTTGTGTTCGCCTAACGACTTCGTTGATCGTTACTAAATAAATTATTATAACACTTAATATATGTTGACTATCATGCTTTGTGCCCAAAATAACCTCAGTTGAAGCTACTCGGGCAAATACATACGCATATGTATGTACTGACAGCCAGGCGGCTGTAGAGGCTCTGGGTTGATGCCGACTCCATTCAAACCTTAAACTTGACTGTAAACGAATCCAAGGAAGGCTTTGCGTGTCTAACAGGGTTTAGCTCATTTGAAAACATGGCAATCAAGACATTGATGGCCAAGTTACAATCAAAGTTTCTGTAATTTGGAAGCCTGACAATCATTTCGAAGGTCTCCGCAAGTAACATAAGTTACCAAATTGCTAAGATCCACAAAATTTACGGTCGTTTGACTTTATGGTAACACATTTCATTCTAGACATTTTGGGAATTTTTGTAATTTTGACAAGTTACAATTAATTTTTCTTTAATCTTAACCCTTGACAATCATTTCGAAGATCTCTGGAGGTTAGATAAGTTACCAAATTGCTCAGATCTATAAGATCTACGGTCGTTTGACTTTATGGTAACAGACTTTCTACACATTTTGGAAATTTCTGTAATGTAGACAAGTTACAATTAAAGTTTTTCTAATTTGGAAGCCTGACAATCATTTCGAAGGTCTCTGCAAATTAAATAGGTTGCCAAATTGGTCAGATCTACAGGATCCACGATCGTTTCACATTATGGTGACACATTTTTTGAACAGTTTGGATATTTCTGGAATTTTAAAAGTTACAATGAACTTCTCTCTAATTTGAAAGTTTGACAATTATTTCGAAGATCTTTGAAGGATAGATAAGTTACCAAGTTGCTAAGATTTATAAGATCTACGGTCGTTTGGCATTATGGTAACACATTTTCTAGACATTTTGTGAATCTCTGGAATTTTGACAAGTTACGATCAAAGTTTTCCTCATTTGAAAGACCGACAAATATCAGTAGTCATCATGGGAACATTTCAAGGATCTCTGGAAGTTATCTAAGTTACGAATTTGTTCAGATCTAGAACTTCTAGGAGTACTTACTACAATGGTAGCAAGTTCTACATACATTTTGGACATCTTTGGAATTTTGACAAGTTACAATTAATGTTAATTAAGATAATGAAAGACGGATGAGTTGGCTCGTGAGGGTAGTGATACTGCTCTTACTGGACCCGAATTGCCAACTCTACTGGTAAAGAAAGGATACGGGACTGGTCTGAGGACCAAATTTTTTAATACTTTAGAAATAGGCTAAGATTTCCAGGTGAGAGAGTGTGTAATGAAATGTTCCAACTAATTTGAGAGAAACAAGCCTGCATATCCAACAATTTCATTACCGAATGCTTAACCTCTTGTATACTGATCAGATAATTTGTATTTGTAATGCTGAGTGTTTCCTCAGTGCTCGATATTTGTCTCCAAAGAAGATAAACTCCGCGAATAAAAAAACACTCCAAAATTTAACATGCTTTACAGTGAGCACAAAACATAATGAAGTACACCTCCAAGGTCTCGTTTAAGTCGTACATATTTATTGTATTTTTAGTTATTTTGAAGTATAGGTAAGATGACCCAGTATTTATTCACACAGACTAACCTAAATTCTTTAGCGCTGAATTCATTTTACCTACTTTTACTGAAACGTATCCCACGTGTTAGAAAAGAAGCTTAACACTTCTTAGATGCTTGTGTACCTTTTGGCATTGCCTTATTGCTTATTCTGACAATCATATCTGGCGTTAGTTTCAGATTTTTTCTAAAACTTTAATTTCTTCTCTTAGACTGCTAGACGAGGTAGTAAGACTGACTTTGCGATGTCCCAGTCTTAAGCCACGGATTCGAATCTCGTTGGGGTCGGTACTCTCACTAGGGATCATTAGCTATTGGGATACGATTAATAGTAGCTTCATTAATTCTACTCGACTTACCTCTTGTTTCTCCAGAGCACTGGGCTGGGGGAGGGAGGGAGGGGATCGTGTGTATTTCTTAAGGATGGTATCGAATATCAAGAACTACACACTCTGACACAAATAAGCAGAGAATCAATACTTGGGTGTAGCGCTGTAAGACTATTGAAATTAAATATTGCATTAAGGAATTTTATATATGCCTACAGGATATATTGGAACAACTTGGGAATAAATTCACAGTGGTTGTTGGTGGCGACTTCAACATTGACCTGAGCAAGAAGGATTATAATTCATCTAAATTGTTGGGTACGTTCGGTATACACGGTTTGCAAATGTCAATAAACGAGTCAACGGGAGTGACGAAAACATCTAGAACTTTGATTGATAATATCTTCATAAACACTGATTGTCTTGATGCAGGAGTTTTGGTATCGTCTTTATCAGAACATTTCGGTTGTTTCCATTATTCTATCCTGACGACATGGGACAGAAAAAAGGTTTTCCTCCAGCAAATTTGAAATCTATTCGAACCGATTTGATAAAAACGGATTGGCCAGGAGTTATTCGAACGCAGCACATAGATGAATGCTATGATGTTTTCAGCACACATTGATAACACTACTAGAGAGATATTCAGTGAGTAAATGTGTGACGAGCGGGTGGAAAAAAGGAAGCAATGGCTGACAGATTGGATAAGGGCGAAGTGATCAATAAAGCATCAGTTTATGAAGGAATGATACAGGATCGCATTAATGAACACGTATACAAAGAATTCTGTAAAAGTTTGAAACATGACGTTGAGCAAGTAAAGCGGCACACATACTTAGAACACATACACCTACTAAAAGCCAGAAATGTAATAAAAGGGACATGGGATGTGTTGAACGCAATACAGGGAAAGGACACAAAACTCTGTTTGAAAGAATTGAATAATAAAGAAGAAAGCAATACACAAATTCTAACAGAGATGAATCGTTATTTTACCGTACGTAAAAACGACACCAATAGGAAGGCACGAACTCTAAATAAGCATATCTGAAACCCTGTCGTTGTTCCCTACCGATAAAGCGAAGGTGATCAGTACAATAGGGAGCTTAACTAATACTAAAGCGACTGGGCCTGATGGCGTGCCCGTTGATGTTCTCAAATACTGTAGTCGGAGTTTGGCCGTACCATTAACGCATATTATAAACTTGTCGTTTGCAACGGGAGTATTTTCGAACTACTTCAAGTTTTCACTAGTAAAATCAATATATAAGGGAGGGAAAAAATCAGAATTTGAAAATTATAGATCGATATCTTCGATATCAAACATCTCAAAAATACAAAGGAATAGAAAACTTCTTGAAAAAACATGAAAGTCTGAACTGAATACAGAATGGTTATGTGAAAGGAAGGTCTACACCGAAAGACATGTTTCAGCTATTAGAGGAAATAATTTTGGGTTTAGAAAAGGCTGAAATGACGGTTTGTATGTTTATGGATTTATCAAAGGCTTTTGACTGTGTGCACCATCAGGCCCTATTTGAAAAACTGGAAGCGATTGGAATAACGAGAGTGATATGGGTCGGAATGGCTCACAGTATCTCAAAGAGTTCCTCAGGGTACTATTCTGGGTCCGTTGTAATTTTTCTTCATCTTCTTAATCTTTTTACCCTTTCTACCTTTCGGTGTAAGGGTTCGGAGCCGCCGAGCCATATATGAACACGCATATACCGTACCGCTCCTGGCCCGCCCAGTGGAATTTCCTTCATTTTCGCAGCTTATTAGAGGTAACAGATCCATTATAGGATTTTAAACTGCTACGCTCTGCCGCTACCGGGTCTCGAAGGCCGGCCCTTCGCAATGTGAAGCGCGAGTTTTACCGCTCAGCCACTGAGGGGTTAATTTTTACTGTATGTAAACGACTTACCGGGGGTGATATTTGATTTGGTGGTCATGATCGTGGACGACACGACAGCAGTAACTCGTGCAGGAGATGAACCAGATATTGCCAGAATACTGCGAAACAACTTGACTGTTTTACAGAGCTGGTTTGAATAATACAACCTAGACCTAAATATGAAAGAAGGAACAAAACTATTAAAGTTCCCAAACTTTTCAGAAGACATCAGTGTGAAATATAAAGAAGATATACTCGCAAGCTCCGATGATGCACTTTTCCTCGGATGAAAGTTATCCCACATCCAACACATATCGCGCAAATTGTGGAGTTCGTGTTACGTTTTAAGCGTTGTCTCTAAGAGTGTAAGTGTTCACGCATCTCTTATGGCATACTATGGAAATGTGTTCCCCTATCTAAAATATGGAATCATCTTTTGGGGAAACTCAGTGGACGAGATGCATGTAAAGAACTATAATTTACTTACATTGTCCGGCAGTTACGTCTTGGAATGTGCATTATTTATAAAGGACAATTACAATGACATATATAAAAATTTGAACTTGTGCACAATCTCAGCAGCAGAACTATGTCGCATGGTCCTTTGCTGCGCCTTAGTAAGATGCAGAAAACCGCTCTGCATCAATGTATAAAAGTCTACAATTATTTATCAGACGCCATAAAGACATTACCTCTTGTAAAACTCAAGCACAAACTAAAGACACATTATACAGAATAGGTGACTTCTTCGCACGGTCATTCAGCGAAATTGCTGAATGAGCGGTTATGAGGGGTTTTAGTGTGTTTTGTTCTGTCCACGTATCAACATTGTAGTACACATATGACAGATTATTTCATTGCGATTTATAGCATTATTTATAGTGTTCATTGTGACTGTATTACTTGCAAGAAATATGCATATTTGACTTGCTCTACACATTTGTATTTTATGAATCTAAATATATTATTATTATTATTATTATTATTAAAGCTTACAAGGCGGAAGAACAACTTATGAAAAATGTTTTTATAACGATTGAAAATCATCTAGCCATGTCGTAAAAAAGCATTTTCTTGTTGACGTCAACCTGGCAACAAGTTACGAGTGACTTAGAGACTCATTTCAAAACACTGGTGAAAGTTTCTCAACTACCAAAGAAAACATTTTCATAGACTCCACGGCAATAGGCGAAATCAAAAAACAATTTAGTAATAAATCATTTTTTAAATTTTGGGTAGGGGTAAATGGTGAGTTTTTCTGCACTGAAAAACCGGTGACTGCTTTGAAGGCAGAATATGGGTCTCAGCTAAATATAGAAAAAGAAGAGTATTAATTTCTAATATTACACCTTCTTTCAAAAAAAAAAAAAAATTCTCTGCAAGACAGGCCCAAGGGAGTCACTAATAATGATTAACTTGTATTTAATTTAGTATGGAGTATTTAGTATTTAATTAAATCAAATTCATTGTAGAGTACTGGTACAATCCTATTTACAAATGTATTATATCAGTGTAAACATGTATTTTATTTTTTGTTTTATCGGAATATGTTTTATTGCTATTCTTTCAGGAAATTAAAGAATTTTTTATATAGCTTTTTCTTGTTTTTTTTTTCCAATATGCTCGCGCTTCCCATCTACTGTTATCACGCCCCTCTACGGGGAGTGCCCCATGGGTTGATAATCGCTGGCTTAGATATAATTATTATAAAGCTCTGACTATTGTGCTTATCTATCCTTTCCGAGGACGATATCATTTAATTGAAATCCATGTTGACCCTCGGTCCTCGCGTGCAGCTTGTTTATTTGTCGCGGTTCTGTTTTCGCGTGCGGATAGTTTGCCGAAAATCTGCGTCGTCTGGCGGGGTTATGGGTCGCGGCCGGGGGTCACGACGGGTCGGTCCGAGAGTTGCGCATGCGATGCCCGACCAGGTAAGTGAGCACGGTAAGCGGACGCCTCGCGATCAGCTTCTCCGCCAGTCATGGGGCTCGTTTGGGTGCAGTGAGTGCGCGCGGTCATGCACGCCGTGCTCGTGCCCGTCTACCTACTGCTCGTCACCCCCATCACGTCCTCCTGGTGGTAAGTACAACCCCTGCTCTCTCTCATTCGCTCTCCCTCTCGTTCTCATGCTCGACCATTGTCCCCGCGGTTTATGTCTCACGGTGGCGGGCGAAAAAAACAATAGGACAAGACATGAAAAACATGTGATAGATCACTCCCTGCATCCCTTAGAATTCGCCAAAAGAAACGACGCAAGATCCGGTTGTCATTTGAAACCTTGCTATCTGTTTGTATTCTTTGATGAAAATTGCTTATTAGTTTTGTGATTTGGTGAAAACTGATTAGAATAATGCCATATCCTGTTTTGATTTTTAAAAATATTTTTCGCTAATGTGAATTAAAACTGTCAAAACTATCTTGAATTTCCAAATTTAAAACGACCAGCATCGTATAGTTCAAGTTACAAATTTAAATCGATTTTTTCGCTGCCCCATTCAAGAATTATCGACAGCGCATTACAAAGATAAATCAACGTTCCACCGGGTAAATTTAGAAGATTTTCATAAATTTTTCTGCTACAAATATGTACGTGGGCATATTATTCTTACAAAACAAGCACGTTTCGTAGATATTTATTTAAAAAATACGATTATGCGCGCGTATCTACCTTGTTTGCTCTTTCCGCATCCTATGTTGTCTGATTATGTTTATTTATCTTTTTCGTGTTGAGTTACATGATGATTATTGCGTCACGTAATTAGTTATTTAGCGTTTGGGAAATTAATGATCGGGGAAAATTTTACAATGATTTTTTCGCATATCTGCGGTATTTCGCGGTACTTGTTTACATTTATTTTTGTAGGATAAGAATAGCAGAAAATCCCGCATATTGTGTGCTGTGATAGATTGATACTTTTGTGTTGACGGTTCTATTTCGATTATTACAGCTGTGCATGCAATCTGTATGATTAAAATAAAGAAAGGAAAAATAAGCGAGATGTAAGTTTCATGGGGAATTTTAGTCTTTTATAATTATTGTAATTACGACACTGCAAATGCACGATTTGGTCATACTTTTCCGTGTATTGCGTTGGAAAATCCATCATTGGCATCTTAGATTTATTTTACAATTCGGCACTATAATAATTTAATCTCTCAATTTATTCTGTCTACATTTTGTTTAAAAATCGCTCAAAATATAACGTTCTAAAAATATAGCTATTAACTTTAGACTTCTTGTTTGATTGACCTGAAAGACGTAGAGAAGATACTGAAAAAATCAAAATATCAAGTAAATTATTAGAAAAATTTAATCCTATTCCGACAATTAGAATTTTGGAAGTAAAATGATTTTATACTTCGAAATAAATGTGCGCTTCTATAGATACAAGTTCCCTCAAGTTTTATGGACATCTCGTCTGTAATGCCAAATTCATTTTATATGAGAAACGCGCTGCTCAAAACTGTGTAAAGCATGATTTATCAATAACGTTCAAACTAATTTACAACTTTTGCAATTCTGTTTCATTCTAAGTGCAACGCACACAGGTTTTTTATTACTTTGAGTTTTGTACCACAAATTTTGAGGACAATAATACTATTTTTCGTATATATTCTGAGAATACTACAAACTCTCCTTTTCATATTCCCTGCTGCGCATCCAGCGAAGATGTATTCGACATTTTCGTCCACAACTTCCGATCCCTCTAATTCCTTACATCCGCATTTTCTGTTTCCTGCGCAATTGCCGCGTTTCCCTCTCTTCCATTTTCAATTACTTTTTCCTTCCCAACATTTTTTTTTTGCGTAGTATTTATGTTACCAGATAAGTTAGTTAATACCAGACCAGATTGATTTCTTCTTAATATCGTCCTTGTATCAGCTGTTTGTTTATCTTGTCATACTTTATTCTACCCACCTCTTGAATAAACTGTTAAAAATTTTCATTTAAATCAACTATATACTTGTAAAATTCGTTTGAATCATGCTAGTTATGTACTAGTATTCCTACAGCAGGCAGGTGCACTAGGCAGAATCCAATGTTTTCATAGAGTTTATGGTTATTTTGTGAGTGTGGACCCCAGGTCACCTAATATTCTGTTAAATCTATCTTGATTTCTTGGCAATGATTGTGATGTAGTATTAGCGATATTAGATCACATCGGTATGCTCTTAACACCGCTATTTCTTATTAGTTCTTGGACACTTGTTTCACTGTAAAATCAAGTTAGCATCTTCAAAGTGTTCAAATTGATGAATTAAAAGCTATTCATTTGGTTAAACTTTGCAAATTTACTATTTAAATATGTAGACCTGACTGCTGCTATTGCAAACGATCCATATCGTCATTTTCTAGATTATGTACGCTTACTTACAGAAAATACACGTTACCGCTTTATTCAATATATAAACTAACACTTTAGATATTTTTGATACATTATTAGAAACTAATATGAGGAATCTATTTAGTCCAAGAAATGTCCATTCAAGGACAGTCCGTGGTTTGTGTCTTATACGAAAAGGTTCTCACTCTTACTACACTGATATTTTCAAATTCATATTTCGACACTCTAATTCCTTCAGTGCAGGAAACAAAGAAAGGAATGTGTAACTTATAAATTTCGGTTAATACACGCTCTCTAATAAGTAACTTTGTCACCATATAACAGCCAACATATATCCAAATGGATGTGGTAAGGGTAAAACCAGTTTATGTAACCTCATTCTAAATCATAGACTTTCTTACCTTCCTTAGTTCAAACACAAATATCTGATTAAATAGGCGCAATCATTCTCGAAACAAGATTTATTATCAAAGATTTAATTCCTTGTTCTGACAATTCGTCCCAAAACACGTCTTCCTGCATGATAACTGAAAGGAAGCATGTGATAGAGAAGAATAACTAAATGCTGGGCAAAACCAGAAAAGCTGGAGAAGCACCTTCTACGAATGAAACAAATATGTATTTCTCAACACTAAAACAGCAGTGTTGATGTTCTAAAAAGGCGCAAACTTTTATATCAATGTGGACAGTTACCAATGCTTCGTACATGATTCCCAAGGAAATTGTTAGGGAATGGTGACTGTGAGAAACTAAGAAATTAATTTAGGAATTAAATATCTTAATATTAATTGATCTGATTATTAAGGCAGATAGATTACGTCTAGGTACTCCATCGGCAACTCGACTCCAGATAAGTTATAGACTTAGCGAGAATTATTAAGTCGAGTTCTTCTTTTTGCAATTGATCATTTATGAATAAAAGGGAGATGCTTTCTTGGTTACCGTGTAAGTGAGTACGAAGTAAAACGAAATCGTTCCTATCCTTACCGTTCCGACTTGACTATCATCAAATACGAATTTCAATAACCAGGCCACCATCTTCAGTGGAGGAAGACGCCTATGTTACAATTCCAAATCGTTGCGCTGAAGGTACATTTTTGTTTCAAACTTTATTGGAGTTTGTCTTAAACCCTAAGCATTCGTGCTTCTCTCATACTAGGACAAGATCTTTAATTGGGAACGATGAATTTTGTATGGCAATATGTACTAATTAGGGGGTGAAACCATCTTGAGGATGGGAATATATTCTTGTGTTCTTGTTTTATCATTTTGAAATAGCTAGTTGGAGCAGTAACAAAGGTACCTGCGTCACATATGTGGAGTTGTACTCGAATTTCGGTTAAGACCTTGAGATTTTTTCTGAGATCGGCATCCACGTTACTTACCATAGACCATTGTAAAATAATTAATAGCAGTTTCATTAGTTCCCGGGCATTGGACAATGAAAGCAATATGAGCCTATATATTTAGACAAAAGTACACTATATCTTGGGAAAGTAAGAGCTGCGTATCGATCCAATCAAGATCTTCAACCTGTTATAAATACATACACCTCTGCATCAAAAGGCAAAAAGAAACCACTGATAACAACAACAATATCTTATCCTTTCACAGTGCATATAGGATCCTACCACTAACAATTTAGGTTTAAGAGATACATAGCCCACTTTCAGACCTGAATCGATAATTATCGCTGTTGTTATTTTTAGCAACAAAATTCGATTTGCAGCTATACCATAATGATTGTGTGAAACGTCAGAATTCAAAAAAGAATGATAATAAAAGAATATTTTCTTTCTCTTGAATATCGTAGATCTTCAAGGTTTAAGAAATATTGCCCGTAAATTCAGTTAAACGAGCCCATTTAGCATTTTGGGTGCTATCCAAATTTCGGTTACAATTCGAAAATTGCTATTTAGAAATTACATATTTCATGAAATTATGACCACAATCACTGAGTGAAGTATGGGTCAATAGCTTTATGGGGCATATTACAATAAAATATAGTTATACCTATCAATTGATTAAAATCACTTTCTGCGGATTTTACTGCTGCTACAATAAAAATCAATTGCATGTTTACATTTATCTCTCCTGTAAGCGTATGAATGGTGACGTTAGGAAATGATTTAGGCAAGTTAGGGCTTCCTTATTTGTTAGGTATTAGCGTAGGTCGACGTAACACATAAGTTATTTACATTTTACATTAAGCCACGTCAGAAGCTCATTTTAAACAAATACCTTAATTTTGTATAATCTATAAAATCTTTATGGGCATAGGCATTTATTTTTGCATGATTTGATGGTTATGACTCAATATCGTTAAAACGGCCTTAGTCCTAGAAGCACGTGATTGTGCTACGTGCGCGTATATGTACGTCTTTCCTGTATACTATCGAAAATAAACAAAAGTTCAAAGGAAATAAGCAGTTTTGACTTTTATGTAAAGCAAATTGATTAAAAAATATCGCAACTCTTTCTGAATCAGTGGATAGCAGCTTTTCTATTCCAACGTGAAATTTGTAGCAAATACTTGATATGATACCTCTGCAGCTATCAAACGCAAAGAGACAAGAAATCGGAATTCCATAAATATATGTAGACTTCTCTCTATGCGTATAAATGAAAACAAAGTTAACATTGCAAAAATTGGCATTATTACTATTTTATTACAATGATGCGGTAGTCGTAAAGCTAGTGGTTGATCTATTTAAATCTTGCGGTTTAACAGAACGAACAGATGCCTTCAACGAAGAAACATTATTAGTACATTTCGTAATACAATTTCGAAGGCTCTTAGCTGTACTAAAGTTGTTCATCCGGAAAAGCAATTCACGCAGTGTGGTTTTCCTTGATCTCGTGCGGTTTATTTGTAAACGAAGGAAATTTATTACCAAACTCATTATATTTTAGCAATACTTCGCGGTTGTGGTCACGATATATGTAAAAATTGAATTGTTTTGAACTAATTATTTGGTGGTGTTTGAATCCGAAAAATACTTAGGAAATTTAAGCGATGAAGTGGAAGTATCGAAGGAGAACAAACCGGAACATCGAGAAGGGGAAAGATCCCGAACCAAATTATCTTTGGAATAATGTTAGAAAAGATTATAATCGGAATGAATTGGTTTTGTATCCCTCTCTTTGAGAGGAAAGCCCTAGCTTATACAGTAACAGGGAAACATAGCAGAATATTCTGTTGGGTAAACGAAATCTACTGAAAAGTAACAACGATTTTAAGGTCGAAGGAACTTAAAGCGCAGGCAGGTGTTTTATTCAACTTTTTGGTGTTGAACTGAGCAATTAATATGAGCTTTCAATGACTAAAAATCGTTCATACATGCTCATTCTTCTAGTTAGTTGTTATGTCCGCTAAAATATCCAAAGCTCGCAATTTACTAGTGCACCTGATTAGGTACTTGAAATTATGTGTGATTTAGAACTTAAATGAAATAGCTTTTACCCCAATCACACCGATTTTTTCCAAATTCCAGATAAGCATTTCGGCCACAAAGTAGCTAGTGCAAGCATACAAAGGAAACCAAGTGTCACTCTAGAAAATTGATTAAAAATGCTCTAGAAAAGTAGAGCTCATCCTCTGACAATGGATTCCCTCGATCGCCGTTGTAGAGCTTGATGGTGCTTTCTTTTTACGTTCTTTCATCGGGGCTAACTACTTCGTGGTCAAAACACGTATTTGAAGTTTTTAAATAATCGGTATGGTAACGGCAAAAGTTACTTCATTTACCAGATTACTTACCCTTGGGAAAGAGGAAGATATGGTTGTACCTTGTTCGATGTGTGGGTGTGATGTTGCTAATTTCTTCTAAATCCATAGTTTCAATCCATTGTTGCAGAAAAAGATGTTTAGCATTTCGAAGGGAGTATCTGGTAATTTGTTTCGTTTCAAACAAGGTTTTCCCTTCATAATTACGATTTAAAAATAGGAATTGATACAAATGGATCTCTCATGAACCCGCACGCGATTCCTCACTCAGAAATAAATAATGGCAATTAGTCGTCAAAATATTACATATTTCACAGTTCAAAAGTACATTTGGACAAATACTTCAATTCGAAATGATTGTTCGTCAGTTGCTTTTCACGGTACATTTAATACTTTGATGAGAATGAAGAAGAACAATGTGTTTTGTTGCAATTATACATTGAATGTCGAGGAGACCATTTCTGAACTAGTTTTGACAACTAGAAGAATTGCAATGAAATCCGCTCAACACTAAGAAGAACAGATTGTACCCGGGCACAAGAAAAATCATCCAATTACATAAGAATTAGAAATTTTGCCGAATCCGGCAGATCATTTCCTACTTGATTGTGACATTTTGCCATCTTCCAGCAATATATTATAAGAACCAAACAATTCAATGATCCGGATTGCTTGGGAAACCTTCTGCCAAAATATAATTTTAACCATTTATAAAATTGTACGAAGAACTTATGTATACAACCAAAATATTTATGTAAAATACGTTTTGCACCTTCCGATCTTTAGATTGGGAAACATTTATGCGATTGAAGTAGATTTTTAGAAATATTTCTAATTCGAAAGCTACAGGAAATATTTCTGTGAATTACAGTTGACGTTTGACGATTTTGAGAATTAGGTTATGCTATGATTACGGTTTGATAAAAGAGTGGATGAGGTGCTATCATTAAGCAGTGTAAACCGGACTGACCCCCTTACTTCTCCGAAATTTAATGTCGCGCCTTGCACGTAATTGGCGACAAAGTGCGGTTTACACTATTTAATGATAACACGTCATCCACTCCTTTATAAAACCTTAGTTATGATATGAAAAAATTTACATTAGAATAATAAAATAAATTATAAAAATGAACTCGACGTTTCGTCACTCTTGTATGTGGTTTTCTTAGAAGTAAATGAAGATAGAAAGTCGCACTCTTCAAAGTTCCTCATCGCAATCACCACATTTAATGATTAGAATACTTGCTTGATTTCCTTTAATTGTAATAACAGATCGTTAATGATGCTAGAAAATAAAATAAATTATTTGGAAAACCAGCTGCACATTGATAGCTAAGCTGTCATCTTCAGTGGGAAATCAAGAGGGAATGAAGTATTACTTACCGTATTTAGCCAACAGTATGTGACCACTATCCACTACACTATGCACAGTGATCACTAATCAATGTATACTGCACACTATAGAACATACAGAACTGGTACGTCTTGACCTAATACGTTACACTTAATTCCTTCCTGATTTTCCATCTAAGATGTCAGCTTAGCTGTCGAAGTACGCAATTAGTTTTCCAAATAAGGGTGTGGTATGGGTATTATTTATTTTATTTGCTAACCTTTAAACCAGTTTTTTCTGAATATTATTATGAGCAATGATTTTGGGTGATCGGATAATTCGTTTATCATTAGAATAAAGAATGTACCTATCAAAAGTGGACCGTGACAATAAATTCCTCAGAATTAATACAATAAAGGATCAAACTACGTCTGTTTAATGCCTGTGATCACATTCTTAGCAATAGCTTGTGGGTGGTTAATTTTATGATAAATTTATTTCTCCGAGTTAAAAGGTATCTAAGTTCAAAACTATCCCATAATGTCTAAAATACTATGGGGTCTCTATACCACCTCTTCTGATCATTTTAGAATGTAAAGATCGAGATAATCCTTGAGATGTGATGAATCGTCAATTAAAACCAAATTAGTACATAGCTTTGAATGGAATAATACTTTTTTCAACTGATGATAGATCACTTTAATATTAATCGAAATATACTAGAAGCAATTTAATTGGAGCTATTCATATTTAATAAAAGCAGGCAGGTATGCAAATATTTTCGATGCTGTACTGTCTGAATACGCCAGGAGAAGGCTATTATAAAGCATTCACAAGGTTTTAAAAATCGTAGTCGTTTACTCTAATTGTATTTCTGATGTAATGCAACATTAGTGCATATTTTCTGTTACAGTCCCTTCCGTGAATAGAGTTTTTTCATACCGATCTAGTATGGTTGATCATATTTCATTAATGCGAAATAATAATCTCATATTTAGCAATCAAACTATTACATTCGGTGCGTGGTTTAATCGAGTACATATGCTTTAAATATGCCATGCAATATTGAGAATAAAAGTGGAGAAAAAGCGTTCGCGTTACTAATGGTCCATTATGGTAATAAGTGTGTAACCTAGTTCGAAACAAACCCATTGTTAATGATATATTACTGTATATTTACCGATACAATTACTCCGCGCCCGACATTAAATAATTAGAAACCATTAATGAGAGGCATTCGAGAAAAGAATTTATCCATTTAAAAGTATGTCAGATCTCAATAAAATATTACCTTTTCCGTGTATGCTTAGCACAGTTACCTTTTCCCAGCTTGCGAACGAAGCGAATATGTACGCCTGCATGTGCAACGAGTTTAGATTTTACCTTACGATAATAGAATTTATTAGAATACGAGCCTATTGCGACGTATTCTATCGCCTTTAACGATACCTATATATTCAGATGTTCCCCTATTGCGTTCGTTGATATTCAAACTGCGGAATTGCGTATCATGTATTCCTGCTGTCTTTACAGGATTTATTTCGCCCATTGAACGCGTCGCTTGCGACCAGCGCGGGCACGCGAGAAAAATTGACAATTTCACTCCGGTTAAGCGGAATCATAAAACCACTTCTTGGCGAACGCACGACGTAATATTTATTTAATCGCTTATTGTTCTAGACGACAGAGGATTGACACTTTCTATTCAGTATTTGAGCTTTAGACGCGCAAAAAAAAATTAATTGCTTTCGACAGCCAGTGTGAATATTTATCTGCGAAAGACAAACTAGAGATTACCAAGAAGAGAAGGTAGTTAATTCTAATTTTCGCTTTAACTTGTGCTATTTACAGGGAACCTTCCTGTTCAAAGTAATAACTAGTGAAGATTTATTGTAAGACCGTTTGAGCTTCATTTCTAATTATTTCTATTGCCGTTTCCTTGTTTGCTAAAAAGCTTGCAGGAGTTAAGACTTGCAATGGTATGCAATAACCTCGGGATGATAAACTAAGTCTAAATAGTGAACTTTAGTGTAGCTGTGGACGCTGTCACATTTGACCAAATTTAAATTTGCGTGCTATCAGCACCGCGATAAGAGTTTAAGAGATATATAATAAGTTCAAATATAGTAGAAAGTATTTATGATCACTACATCTTCACGTGCGTTGGAACCAGCTTTCGAAAAACGAGACCTCTAAATGTTTCCCAAACTTCGCGTTGAAAAGCATGCTCAACTCATTTTATTTTCGACAAACAGAGACAAATTATATCGACTTATTTCCGGATTATACGAACGATGAAGTTGTAGATTTTACTGTATTTAATAGTCGACCGCATTGTTATAAGGATGATCCCATGCATTAGTTTTATTAATTTTGTTAGTGACTTCTGACAAACAAGTACAGTAGACGCTCGATAATGTGAACATCGAGTAATGGAAATTCGGGATAACGTGAACAACTATTTTGAAAACATTGAACGCCGAAGTATTTTCTTTTATTATAAATTGGCACTGCTCGCCGTATAATGTGAACAAACTCGCATTCGCTAACGTCAACACATGTTGTAGTTCGTGTGGCGAGAATCCCTCGGATCGATCGACGCATCGCTTTAATGCTGCTGTACTTCCCCGACTTATATGATACGCATAGTTTGCGCAATGCAGTTTGCTGCCTTAACATTTCTTTCAGTATTTATAGTACTACAGAAGCATTCGATCGCGATCTATTACGTCATCTCATCGCAAAGAAAGTGCTTAATACTCCGTAAAAAAGCGGGTATAAGTGAGCAATTAAGAAAACGGCGCAAGCGTAACAAACTTATAAAAAACATTAGTGCGTGGCTAAATCCACGATTTTTGAAATGAAAACTAAAGAAGAACTAATATTACGTGCAGTGGCTTCTACTTGTGCAGGACCAGGACAAGGAAGAACTTTAGAGGGGTCTAAACATCCTGAAATGAAAAAAAGACCTTACAAATGGTTCTTGTATCAAGAAAGTAAAAACATTATGGTCAGTGGTGCTGTGATCAAAGAAAAGATGAAAGCATTGAATTCGTAGATGAAAGAAAATTTTGTTGAAGGATTTGCTGCGAGTGAAGGTTGGTTGCAACGGTTTAAAAGAGATTCGGTATAAGATATTTAAAAATTGCTAGTAGAAATTATCATCGTAGCCCAGAACTAATTGATCCATTTAAAGTCTCAGTTAAAAATAAAATAGAGCAATTGGGAATTATACCTAATCAATTATATAATGCTGATAAATCAACTCTGTGTTGGAAGCTTCTACCAGAGAAAACCTTTGTTTCATTTCAAGAGAAGACTACTCCAGGTAGAAAACATGATAAACAACGACTAACATATTTCCCATGTACTAATGAGGACCACGTCATTAATTATTACTAAGGCGAAAAAACCTAGAGCTTTCAAAAATTTTTCTCTTCCTGTGATCTACGACTACCCCCAATCAGCTTGGGTGACGGAGTCAATTTTTTAGCATCAGTTCCATAATTCTTTTGTTCCTCAGGTAAGTTTATAAAGTAAATTCAATTTATTAAACGCGAATCTCCCAAAATTATTGATAAGTGATTGTTTGTTCTGTACGAATGTTACACGTTTCCAGAAATCAACTGGACACCCAATAAAAGCTCTTCCTGTTTTGGATAATGCTCCATCACATCCCCCAATAAAGGAATTACAGACTAAACATGGGTAAATTACAACAATGTACCTCCCGCCAAATGTGGCGCCCCTTATCCAATCAACTGATCAGAATGTGATCAGACTTACAAAGTTATATTACACAAGTAGCCCTCTTCGCAATATTATTGTAAATGGATCCCATTTAGAAACATGTAAAAAATTTGACAATGAAAGATGCTGTTACCCATTTGATGTATGCCTGGAACCGATTAGAACCGACAATGATTGCTAAATGTTCCGGAAAAATTCGAGATTTTGGTAATCAAGAAGACGAGGATGATTTGCCTCTTGTAGTGTATTGCAACAAAAATGGAAATATGGTCAGACAGAAGCTCTCGCTGAAACACGTGTTATTTTACACATATTACTGCCACATGTATGTCCTTAATGTTTATGTTACTGTTTACATAACTTTTATTATCTATTAATAGATTGAACTGGATGAGAAAGACGTAATTACATGGAATGAAACGAACACACAATTAGACAATTTTTGACGAAAAACAGAAGAAAATGAAATTAAAGATGAGGAAATTGTAGAAAAATCACGCAACAAAATTGCTCCAGAAATATGGACTTAATTTGAATTGTATTTAAATATTAAAAGAAATAAGAGAAACAGTTGTGACACAAAAAGTTGAAAACACAAAACACAAACAAAAATTATACAATATTTTAAGAGAGTATTTTTATCTTTTTCAATTAAAAAAAATGTGCAAATTTAGCGCAAACCCCTTTTTGAGTTTTGTTCAAACTGTGATTCCCGATAATCATTTCAGAACCAAATGTGTTATACATACATATAAATTCATTGATATGTTTTATGCCCATGTCATTGGTGGATAATGGGCCACATGTCAATCGCGTCTCAATCATTTTACGCATAGTTCTGAATGTTTTTGAACAATATTAGTTAATGGAAAACCTTCTCGAAATTTACCACTGGTACTATTACAGCTAATCTTAGCTAGCGATAAACTGTGGTTTTGGGACGATGATGATAAGCCGCTAGATAAGTACTAGTCTAGATCAAATAGGAGTTCAACTGTTAAGTTATGGGAATCTGAATAATATAGGCGTCTCTGCTTCGCTGCATGTTCCTTGCTTACCTCACACTTACGTACTGGTTTAGCCCACGGCTATCTCCCTAACCACGTAAATAGGGTGTATTGCTTGTTTGCTTACAAAACACAAAAAGGGAAGTTTTGCGGTGCAATTCTATTTTTCGCATGCTCTTTACTTCCTTCCGGTGTACGCATGCTACTAAACGATTTTGCTTTCTAACTGCCAATGCTACTCTACCTAAAAGATATTAATTTTACGATGGTGAAGTTTACTATACTCCTATTTCCCCAACTTTGTGCAACACCTTAAGTATTCTGAGAGAACTTAAATTCTACAGCTCATTTTAAACTAAAATGTCGTATCCTCTGTTGTGAAACTTAACGTAATAATATTGACAATGTTACTACCTAACGATCTCTTATTTCTCGAATAGAACTATACGTCAATAAGTTAGCGGAATCATTAATTCAAGTCGTTTTGTGAAACAACTTTGCACATACATATTGGTAAGAGAAATACATTGAAGCAGTTTACGTAGGCCAAGCTTGCCGAGTCGATAAAAATCGTAACGATCGGAAGTGGAAAAGGAATCGTAATTTAATAGTCATAAAATAAAATTATAAACTTATTTATTACACGCGCACAGAGCAGCACGGATAAAAAGCTGCAATGCAGCCTAATAAATCTGCGTTAGGAATAAATTCCACCGTATCATTTACATGGATAATAAATGTTTCCGCTTCTTTCAAAACCGCGAAGAATAGTCAATAACTTTCCTTTATTTCTTTTACACGCGATAAATATTTTCAATAAGTAATACTAATTTCTTGCATCAACCCGTAGAACGTGTGGAGGTATACTCACGATTTAGAAAAAGAAAAGTCTTTTATATTTATTACGTGTCCACTTATTAATGAGGCAATAATCATGAATGGAAAGTCAAGGTGCACGTACATATGCAAGTACGTATCCATATGTATACGCGTTCGGATACAATACATACCTTACCTGCGTAATATAAAAGTACAATTCATGCGGTTAGTAATTGTAAATCTGCTCGTAGATACGTGCATGTGTTAAGCGTGCAATTACTAATTGAGAAACGTTGTGAAATTATAAGATTTTTAATTTATTTTTCACATGAGAAAATGATATTTACGTGCATGCGTATTAAGCATTCCACGAATCTAATTAATGTCGTTGGAAAAATTACGTGATTAAGGAGATAGCTTTGTCGATATACACACCTGGTCGTGCTCATTGGGCGAATTCTATTTCGAAAACAGGTTTGTGGCTGGATAGTGAACTATTCTTTCACAAAAGGACTGTCGCAAAACACAAGAAACAAAAATCTTCAACTCAATCTATCTATTGGATTGTGTCAATCGCAAATTTCCTTTTCAATGAAACATGAAGATGCACAGCATTGATTTCAATACGTAATTGTACCACACTCGAATGAAATGCATCAAGATATGCGTGTTTCCACGGTCAAATTCATTAGTGAAGACGTTTCTCAGTGTTGTCCCCATGTCGAGATTTGTGTATGATAAATAACTTTAAATACGGTAAAAAGCGTGAAAACAATGAATTAATTTTGGAGGAAAGATGGAGATGGAGAAAAACCATTCTATGAACGCTAAGACAGGGAGTGCTTTTGATCTTTTTCGTCATGATAACTTTCTGGTCGTAAGGAAGCAAATGCGTTAAAAATGTCTACTTTAAAGTATATTCCTAAAATCGTTTTTCTATTATTTCATTACCAAAAGCTTATATGATACATCTCTACCACTAATAGGTCAATAAAACAAGGCTGGTTTGAACGATAGTTATATTTTCATAATATATATAGAAAATATAACTATCGTTCAAACCAGCCTTGTTTTATTGACCTATTAGTGGTAGAGATCTATCATATAAGATAAGTATAAAAAGGTCACGAAATATATATATATATATATACATTTAATTACCAAAAAGGAAAGAATTTGATTGATTTTGAATAGAATTATTTCCATCTTTATGACTACTTTCTACTCGCCATCCTCATTCTCCATGTAAAACTTGGAAGAAGAAATCGCCTTTCTTTCATTCTTTCCTTAAAGGGGGTCATTTCTAGGCGATTGCACAGCAACTCAATGGTTTGCTGTGTACCATAGTCAGTCTATTCCATCAAATCGACGTCCTCTATCAAACCTACCTCTTTACTAATGGGGAGCTTCTTTATGTCTTCTGGCTGCAGCCTTCTGGTACTCGCAGATGGCGTGTTGTGATGTTTATTCCTCTTTACGATGGGCCTTGTAAATCGGGTCGTCCACTAACCCTATAATGTTGGAATGTATGTTAAGAGGGTAATACCCGGTCAACAGTTGCCTTTCAAATTTGTCTCCTGCTTATTCCAAACGATGGTTCTATTGTAGCATATGGAAATTTTGCAATAAACAAGCCTTATCTTGGCGTTGTTCTCCTTTGGCAAGTTGCTCAGCACAGTCCTTAATATGTATTTGATAAGTAGTTTTGCACGTAAGTTTCGACATTGTGGTCCTCTCCTTCATGATAGGTTAGCTTTATTGTGTCCTGTTAGAGACGCAAGTGCATTCCTACTTTGCTTGACAGTCTACTTTGAAACTTTTCCATTTTCTTCTTCTTTCTAATGCATTCCTGTATCATGATTTACGCACATCTAGACAAAGTTAGAGCCTCAGCTTAGAGTATTTCTCAGATTGATTCTTATAATCCTCCCGGTTTATGCCTTAAACAGCCGGTTCCGGTATTTACCTTGAATCCCTCTGTAAACTAAACGATACTACTCTCTTTAAGTTGTTACTTCAGTTTCAAGTTCATATCTTTGAAGACCCTCAACAGTCTTTCTAAGTAGAATACGGTACTAATCCCTTCGTATCGCATTCATGGGATGCAGTTTCTGTCCCAAACATTAGCTTGCCCAGCAGAGCGCAGTTCACTACTGCTGTAGGCACTATCGGAAATATGCATGAATATATTTGAAAGTGAAGAAATAGAGGTAAGGGCTAGATTTCAGAAAAAGTTACATCCTAAATTTGATTAGACCATATAACTGCGAGTAAGCGCCTAAATGGCGATTCTGCAAATCAGTACGTGCCTCTATTTGAGATGACGTGTTTCGGTTTGCTCAATTACTTTAAAAAGAAGAAACAGAATTAGATGTATCATTAGTTTGTTGTAAACTTCTCCAGAAACATGATATTCTAAAATAAACCAGACCCAATATCCTTGATTACCTTTTGGAGCCATTAGATTTGAATGCTGGAAACTTTATTCTTATTCTTCCTGTAATATAGATATTAACCTCTTAGAGCCACTGTAGTTTCACATCAATCCGATACCGAAGTTCAACATTCTCTCCAGAGCTTTGACGGTCATTCTTGTTTTCCTCTTCATGTTGGCTTCCCTGTTTGGTGGCGATTTGCTAAGTTACTATATTATTGTCTATTCCCTATCTACATCCTTATATTCTTTCATCTAGTTCTCATGGTTTGTGATGCTTTATTTATCTTGCTTGCTTCTTCTCTTGCTTTCCTAGTTTCGGTGATATATCATTATTAGTATAATATGATGCTTTTTAATTTTTTTTTTTATTTTGTAAACGTTTTGTAGATTTTTGTCCTCTTCTCAAGTTTTTGATTCTTGTTGCAGTTTACGTTTCTAGCACATCTGAATGTGCGACTTACTCGATTAGTGACTTCTTCTGGTATACTTGAAATATTTAGTTCCAAATGGTAGTTAGAAAATAAGTGAAGCTAGATATCTTTCGCTACCTATAAACTAATTTTACAAAACCTAAATGCTAATGATGCGTAGAAAGAAGTATGTATTTACGATAAACATGCAAATTCATTCTAGCCACACACGCGAGACTAATATATTTATGAAATTATAAAATTTCGCAGCGTACGCATACTTTAGTGCATCCACACAATCTTAAACATGAACATCAGTGATATGTAATTATTAGATTTGATCCTACGCAAGGTAATAAACTTTCAAATAGACGATTAACTACGGTGGCAAATTTCTGCTTCGCTGTAGGTTCGGATCCGATCAACATCTCAATCTACTATAATTATTTATTCAAATCGTTTACAAATTGCAAATCGATTATGCATTTGTAATGTGCTTGCATAATATGCATGTAACGGAAGAGATATGTTATAAGAAACTCGACTACCTGAATACATTATTTGGTGTAAATTTAATTTACAATAATCATATACATAAATGTTGCATGCTTCACGCTCAGTAGTACAGATTAGAGACTGACACGTTTCGTCTATCACCAATTACAAGCTCAAAGCCGCGCTTTTTTAAATAAGAGAGGATATAATCATTACGGTTTTTATCTAGAATGGACGGAGCAAATGATAGCGTACTATAATACGAGTGTCATGCGAATATTTCAAAAGCGAAGATGTAACAAGTAGAGAAAAATCGCAGAAATTATAACGGAACCGCTTTATTTCAATATCCGCCAACATTAAACATCATTCCTCCTATATTTTGCGCTTTAATGTTTCACTGGGAATCTGGGATCGTTACAAATTTGCATAATTCATACCGACGTACGTATCATATAAACTGAGCAAACAGATTAAACATACAACTTAATTTAGTATCTGCTAAATATGCGCAATTATATGGAGGTTTACGTAGAAAAAATATACACACATATCCAATAAATAAAATTTGTTTCTATTCGGGTGAAAATGTTTAGACGCGCTTGCAGTTCACGATATGCGAATGGCAGTTTCGATAAACAAATGCTTCGGCACGACTCATTCTCAGTCGCAATATGCGTACTATACATATTTTGTGGTAAATACGTGTTAGTTCGTTAATTTTCATTTAATGTTAGTCCTGAAATATATGATATTGATTAGGAAGAAACAGGAATTTTATAAGGAATCTGCATAATTTTCATTTAGTTTTACGTTCATAAACTGAAGGAAAAAAACTACGTTGTTGTCGAAACTATATTTTCCTAGTACCAATACTCATACCAATTGAACGAAACTCAAATTACTACTATTATTATAATTTTTTCTGAAGGGTTGTGATTACTTCCCCAACGTACTGAAGTTTATGGGCTTATTTTAACCATGAAATAATTGAATCCGCCAGGTCAGTATCTTCCATGGAACCCGCCACCTTGCTAACTAGAGTGTTATCTTCATTTTCTAGTTGCAGGAACCCATACCCCAAATTCTTCCTATATTTAACAGCTGACATTCACAGACGAAATGATATTGGTGTGGAATACAATTGTGTATGGTCTCAGGTTTACAAGGTATAAGCAGATTACCAATCAATTAGAAATGTTACAGACATATGCACTGTACCTATCATACATTCATTCATGGTTCCTTTTAAAGGGTACGAGGAAAGCATAACAATATTTTTGAAAGATAAAGTGATACTACTACTACTACTACTACTAATAGATTATCATCGTTTGTAGATGGATGTGTGTTTATATTTCAGATGTTATAAACTTGGTATAGAATATGCTCATATATCTGTTGTATTATGTTCCTTTTAAAGCGTAAGTGCATAATACGTATTTACTATCTGTGTCCATATACAGTTTACAAGTATTAATAACTTTCACGTCAAAGTTTACATACAAAGCGAGTGCTACCGATACTTCGAAGGTCGCTGTTGTGACAAAATTCAACAGCCATTAATTTATGACATTAACGGCGGTAATGAGTTATATTTCTTAAATGGGAACATAAACATAGGAAGAGCCATTAATATGACCGTAATTGCACAATTTGTTTATACGGTTAGCGTTCGAGCTAGAATTACGACGATCAACAGAAGACGAGCAACAAAAATTGACGTTCAAATATTTAAAAAATCCATTAACGACCACTCGCAAATTTTTCTTTCTCGTTGGAATGGGGAAAAGGATGTATGTACTAAGTATTATATTTACGTCTGTTGTAATTTCATTTCGAATACGTATTACATTAACCGATACGATCGGAATTATCAATTCAAATTCCACCTATTTAAATCGAAATCTCGAATAGCCAGCGTTAGAATGTGAAAAATCCCATTCGGCTCCTATTATCGCCCATAATGTTAATAAATTTTGTCACAATTAGCGAATAATAAATAATCAAGCTCAACACAAAGTTACGGAACGATCGTGTGCCGTCGTTTAATATGTATGTATTATGCATCGTTCTCCCAATTAAATCAATTTGCTAATTGTTATTGCTGAACTAACGACTTAACAACTTAATTTTCCGGTAATTTACATCGCGACTCACTTCGTTTACAACGTTTGTTTAAATTGACTATTCTACGTCAGGCGCAACTTTATCAACGGGTCACTTTCCGTCTATTCATTTATTAATAGATATATGGCACATTTGGCGGTCAAAACAAATAGGAAATATGAGTTAAGATGTCGTTTTGATATTGTTTGATTTATGGAATAAGAGGAGGTACCTACCAAATTAGCAATTCCAAATACTATTATTTACGATATTCCTATTGATGAAGTAAATTGATGAACAAGACCAACAATTTGCATGCAATCTTAGGATATCTAATGAATATTAAAAGCAACATCTGGAGCCATACAGATACATCATTATCATGTTTCGCTGATAACTGCTCTAGTATATTCGTCTTTTCATAAAATATGCAACCAGCGCCTTGAACTATACTTTAATTAATGCCAAGTATGATTAACAATGGTGACCACTGTCCAAATGAAACGGCTGTTTTGAATGAGTATATTCCGTACATCAGATTTTAGTTGTCCTTAACAAGAACTATATGCTATTCCTATTCTTGAAACACTAATACGTTTTTCTACAAGTTTTTCTAAAAATGTTTTTCTTTTGTTATTGTCTTCTTCCGTAGTTTTTGATCCAAACCATCTTCTTCCGTCCCCTAGCCTACATAAGTTGACGACTCTCCTTCATTTGACTCTTCAAGCTTTTTCTTGCTTAGCTTTGGACTGCAGTTCATTCTAATTTGTTTCTCAATTAGTACGTACATCTGTACCTGAGTGACGTGACATGTAAATGAATTAAGGTTAGGGCTTTAGAATATTTAATTAATGGCTATAGTGAATATGTATAATATAAGAGCTGAACCTACTTATAAGTAATTGCTGTGCAGTGTTGATCAATAATATTTATTTTGTTTGTATTTAAAAATTAAGAACTTTACTGTACAAAGTCTACCACAACAGTTAGTGTACTAAAGTGGAACTAGTTCAGTTATTAAATACGGTATGTTAGGAACTATATTATATTGACAATAGTTTGCCCTGAAAAGCGCAAAGTTTAGATCCTGCAAGGTATGGAGGGAATAACATCTTCAATCATGTACGAATTCATTATTCGATGAAAGCGGTTCCAGCCCATTCAATATACCCACCCTTTTGTTTGAACTTTAAGAAATTGCTCTGGTTTCCGAATAATTTCAAGCTGAAGCCATTAACTGTTTTCTAAATATACATACATATTATTGAAAAAAGGATAATCAGATATCAGAAGTTCACCTAGGAATGTACTTTTAACGCTATAAAACCAAAAGATAAGCTCACATAATACAGAAGTACAAAAACAACATATTCTACTTGTAACCTCCAAGAACACACAAACCTTCTAGCACGTCCGGCGCTTACCACTGTATGGGAAAATTGTAGGAAGAACGTTTGAACAACATGTACAACAGATGCAAGGAGACGTTACTAGGAGTACGATGAAGAATTCTTTAATTTTTGTGATGAAACCAGTGGGAATCAGAGTGTTGAAGATTTTTCACCTTTAGTCTCATTTCTTCCTCTGAAGTGATTTTTATAACCAATGCTTCGTGGAGCATCGACGTTTCCAATTCTGTACGACAGAAATTTAAGAGACCTCGTTTTTGTTTAAATTTGATGTGCTACAGAATGATTTACAGAAACAACTAAAGTATCTTGTATGTAGCTCGAAACGGGAAACATGCGTTTGTTACTTTTATCATATTTCCGTGTTTCCTTAAAAATAAGGGTGGACACATTACCGAGTCAAACATTTAATAATAGTATTGTTATTTGTAATATTTCTTTTGCTACTTTTTTACTTAATACTTTTGAGTGGTGGTGTATGTATATATGTACATACAATACAGTCCCGATAATGTGAACACAGAAAACAGCAGCTGTTCTCTTTTAGAGGAATGATATGTACAAAATCATAACAGCGACTATATAATACAAATAAGCGAACATTTATTCGCTAGAAGTTTATATTTAAACCATTGTTCAAATTGTTCAAAATACATTGTTGTAAGCCTCATATTTTGTATTTCTTAAATCCGATACTTTTGTATATTACGCACGCGTTGTATTTTAATTTTTAAAGAGGTGTGATTATCATTATCAGTGAAATCCGAATTAATTTGATTGAATTTAGTAATACCCTATTTGCAATATATCTTTCGTATTTCTTTCCAGCCCCAGAAGATGTTTTCCTCTACGAAACAATTATGATACAGGAACTCGAATCGCGAAACAGAAATAAAGTTTCAACAACCATCTGTTAATTTCCCTAAAAATGTGAATAATAATTATTTAATGTAAGTGTCGATATATACGAATTATGTACATTACCGTTCAAATTACGTATTTGTTAGAAGTTATTGCTTTCGTTGAAGTTGCAAAACAACGTAGATGTAGGTAATGGCATTAACGGTAATGCCATTTTAATAACACTCATTCTCTGTCAAGGAGCAATAAAATTTATTGCGCACAACGTACATAAGTTGTGAGACTTCCTTTTATATCTCGCTGTCAGTTGCATAATTTCTAGTTAATAATTGACAATTACCTATCGTTTAAAATATTTACGGATACAAATACATATTAATTTATGTATAGCTGTCATCACAACTGATCTTTACTATATATCACCTCCTATCACCATTAGATGGTCGTAATTTCACATTGAAGAAATATTGTTTTCCTGTTTAAACAGAAGGTGAAATTGTATAGATAATATATTGATTCGGTTTGACTCACTTATTAAGAAGGCTAATTTAAACGATAATAAATTCTCTCCGACCTATTTAGAAATGCGGGACTAAACTTACAAAGCAACTACTGTCCGTACAAAAGTACTTTTGCTGCGAGAGAGTTGCTTGATGATTTGACTCTCCCTAATTAACTAATCTGACGCTACTTACTATGATTTTTCTGGGTTTCACAGTCGGGACTTAATTGCTGAAACGAGTGTTTCAAAAGCAGTATAGTAAGAAGCTTGCAAATAATTGATTTTGTAATGCAATTATTTACGAGTCCGCTTTAAGTTTCGATTAAAATAGTCATCATGGATATTTTATGGCAAGTACTAACACGTATAATTGAAAAATGGGTGTTTAAGTAATTGACGATATACAACAAACGCATGTGTCAGACTACGAAAAGATTAGAGTTGAATATATGGGTCTATTTCTCTGTAACAATATACAAAAATTAAAAATTTAACTTGATGATTTCAAGATCTTCGCCTTTGTATATTTTGAAATCGACGAATGACTGTATCGATATCCGTTCCCCATGTGCTACAAAAATAATATTATTTATAACCGGTACCGGAATGGTTTAGAAATTATTCACGTCTGCGTGCGTTCTAGAAATGTGGCAGGTATTTGTCTTTCGATTGTATTATTCCAGCTCAATCGGAATTAAAAATTACAATTGATAAAATCTAAACAATCCAACAATGATCTCATGAAATCTATTCACGAAAATAAATAGATCTCTCCAAACAAATGTTCGGCGCACGAAGAATGCCTCTCGCGCAGAAAACTGTTATTCTCCTTTTGTAACAAGCGAGGCATTATGGATTCCCAGAGAACCATTCTTCTGTACACTTAAGTGATTCGTTTCTCTGACGGACACATTATGAAACCAATAATGGAATAACAAACATGAGCCACGTGGATTTTCTCTTTTCTGGTCAGTGTCTTTGGCAGCGATTTTTTCCAATTACTCATTCCTTATTCTTTACCTTAAACAATGGCATAGCTATTCGGATACCGTTCGCCTTTGAAAAACGGTACGTTTGATTCCGGCTTCGCGATTTATATTACGTCTCTTCATACTGCGAGTTATCGTTATACCGATTGTGGATGGGATAATTTATTTTCGTGTAATGTTTTGTTATGACGTCTTTGTAAATATGTCGCATCGGGAGAGAGAGAATGTCGATCACTTTGCGATAACAAACAATCCTCAATTGACTTCCTTTAGCGAATGTTTCAATTAGACAAATGCCTCTCCATCAATCAGGAGTTAGTTGCGCGCAAGTACGACGCGGTATCTTGTACATTTGTTGTGCAATACATATATGTACATATTACAATACCGCGACTACTGCACAAACGGAAACAAAAATTAATTATGGAAGTTGAAATCATCACACATTGACGCAAAACAGTGTATATACATATGTATCGATGTATTGTTAAAATACTGACAAGTGCATGTAGCAGGTGTAAAAACTAGTACAACAATTTATTGATATAAAATTGCAGTTATTCAATCAAATACAAATATTTCTATGCAGTTCCGCAACGAGCCAATAAATTTTATTCATTCATTAGCTATTAAGATTTACACTGATGGGTTCGCATTAGAATTGAACGTTGACATGGGAAAGCTGCTTTAACATCTAAACAATTTTAAACTGAGACATGGAAGCAGTATTATATCTGTTATAAGCTCCAAAACTTTCTCGGAATATACATATATGTATGTATATAAATATTTATAATAGTAATAGCTGAACTGATTTAAGTGGTTATTAACTTTATGGCAACGATTTTAATACTTTCACGTATGTATTTAATAACTTACTTGTTACCACGCGTGAAAAATCGTGAACGAAAGAAGGTGCAATTCTTGGACTTTCGTTGGCAGCGAGAAATGTTTTGGTTGGTCACTAAGTTGGCTTAAACTAAATCAGGAATAAATTAATGCTTGGTCTAACAATAAGACTAATGCTTTGAAACCCACTCTTTATAGTTGATAATGGATGTTTAGGTTCAAAAGACTTGATTGTAAACGAACCCTAGAAACGGTTTGTGAGTCTAATAGGATTTACCTAATTTTTATTTTTGATCGAGGTACTGAAGGCAATGAGTGGGTAAATGAGTTCGGTCGGCGTTATAGTACCATCATCCCCGTGCAGCCTGGAGTTGCTCTCTGAAGTTGTAAAACCTATTGTAAAGACCAGAATGCGGGGTTCGTCTGAAAATCAATTTTGGAATGGTAACAGGAACTTCATGGAAGTGTCCTTGAGTTGCAATGAGACCACAAAACTTCAACGTAAATCTACTATCATTTGCATAAAATATGCCTCAGCAATGAGCCCGACTGTAGATTCTGTAGTGATATAGATGAAGCTACTGAGTATTTAATATGCCGCTGTGACAATTTAGGCGGCTTCTAGACAAAAATTTGGAACCTACAATTGTAAGATGTGTTAGATCAGAGAGGATCATCATGTTTTTAAGGAAGATAGGAGGTGATGCCACAATAGGCTCTTAAAAACCTAAGTGCTGACCTTTCAGGCTTGCCCTACGAAACTATCACAATTGTTTGAATTATGAAACGTCCCCCCGACACTTAACATTATGAGGCGATAAAAGATGAAGAAGAAGAACCATTCACCAACCAGTAATATTTTGGTTGCTTTTACACTAAAAAATAGAAGTAGAAATTATAGAAAAATTATTAGCAAGTAAAACACTACGTATTTGCTAGGGCTGTTCCTTCGATTTGATGAGGTTATCACAATGGGTCTTAGAGAGCTTGAGTGCCGTCTCTAGCTTGTAAACTAAACAAATGTAGTGTGTTGAATGTGAAGATGCTATTTTATATACCATACTTTTCATCACCAAATTCATATACAAACTAATGCATGTTATTTAATTACCACTTTTTCAGTGTCTGCATAACTGTACGAGGGATAAGCTGAATTTATTGAGAATAAGAAAATTTGAGTAGAGTGTGAAAGACAATCACACAGTGTTTATTTACAGCAACTTTTCATCTGTCATTTGACATTTAGTTGTTGAGCTTACTTTCGTTATAACTCAGCTACATATTTTTTAAAAGTAAAAAAAAATGGAATTAACCAGAGAGCATTTTCGAATCATAACTTACTATGATTTTAAAAGAAGTTTAAGCGCTTATTAGTGCAATGAGAGCTTATATTCAGTTTTGAGCGAACAAACACCTTCCTTAGCTACAATTTACCGATAGTATAGGGAATTTGAAGGCAAAAGGAATTCTGTTCAGCATCAGAAAGGAGCAGGGTGTACTGCTACGGCTGTTAACGACAAAAGCATTGCTGTTGTTAAAAAAATAATTGAAGAGTACAATAAAGCCACTTATGCGGTAATAGGTGCGGTCGTTTTGTGTCGCATCACCCTTCTGACTTCCGAAAATCAGAGCCTGTGAAAAGTTGTCATGAAGCTTTAAATTTATTAAATAATGGCGGGCACCAAGTTTTCTTCAAAATATTGACAGGTGACGAAACTTATATTCCCATTTTCGACCTTTCTACCCCCAAGAGAGTCGTGTATGGATTCACAAACATGGGGAAATTCCTACAATGATTAAGAAGCAGCGAGCTATGGAAAATGTTATGTATTCTTTAGAAGTACGGGCTTAGTAAATGCAATTAAGCTAGATGGACAAAAGACGGTTACAGCTCAGTGGTACACTGAAAAATATTTGGCTGAAGTGTTCAATAGAGTTCCAAACAAAGGAATTATGCTCCACCGTGACAGTCCATCGTCCCATACGACAGTTCCAACTCTCCAGCTATTTTTTGAACCTAAATGAAATTTTCGGGGTAAAAGGTTTTGGTCTGAAGAAGAAATTGATACCGCAGTTCACGCATATTTTGAAGGTATTCCGAAAGAAGATTGATTGGTAGCTTTTAAACAGTGGAAAGAAAGAATGGTCAAGTGTGCCATTGCTGAAGGAAATTACTTTGAGCATATTTCAAATAAAATCCTAGAAAAGTTTGTCCTTCACCCATAAATACAACTGTATGGTTTGGAAACTTTCTGAATACGGACGAAACCTAGATTATAGCGACAAGCACTTCAGATAACTGCTTTTAATTGAGTGAATAATTTTAGAAAATGATTTATTTAAAATTTCATGTAAACATCAAATTCAGTTGTATTGTTTCACCTATCAAGATGTTTTTCGGAATGTACTTCCTGTTAAGTTGTTCCGTTGATATACATCACGAAATCCATCTATTATAGTAAATATTTTGACAGATAATTGATGGATTGTTGATAAAACCGTCGGTATTATTGATTTTTAATGATGAAATAATTATACATATTGAATGAGGATTCGTTCGGCCACAATTCGGACGAAGAACAGATTTGTTTGTTTAATCGTTTGTGGGGCGCGCATAGAGAAATTTCTAACGTGCACATTTTAATTGTATCACTTACGCAATGGACAAACACATACCGGTTTAGTGTGAAAACTATCCGCTTATGAAATGGACGAAGAAGAAGTCTGATGATCGCGTTACGCTATGATGTGGAATAGTACGCGGTTTATGGTGGCGTGGATCGCGATAAGATAGCTATTCCGTTTGAGTCGTGTGTAAACTTGGTATTACGTCGTACAAATACAATAAATCAGTGGAAGACTTTTTGACATTTCGTCGTGGAATCTGGCATTCGGAAATATTTACATGTTGCGCTGTGACAACGCTATAAACGTACGCTTCTTACATTGTACGTAACTCACGTTAGATGAATGTAAAGTGTGTATATACGTTTCTATTGAAACACAAATATTTGATTGGCTCTTGTGGACGTTTGCCTTTACAGTTTTGTCCTCTTTTAACAAAGTTGGTACCTTTTCGTTAAATTATATTCGAACTATTGATAGTACGATTTTCAGAAAAAATTCGAGGCAGAAATCGGGCGAAATTGTACCAATCAATGTGCGAAGCCATAGCAAAGACCTTATATCGTAACATATAATGCAATGGACTCATATACAATGCCAAGAAATTATAAATTTGTCTAACTAACAATTATACTAGGTGGGGCATGGAAGCTTGACGAGTTTGGAAATGAAATAGTAGTAGGGTTCTAAAAGGTCGTTCCATACACAGTTATTTAATGTGAATACGTAGAATGAGATGAGTTCCATGAGTCTTCATCCTATGTGAAACGTTTACTTTTTCGGCCATGTGTGTAGGTATCGCTACAATTGTATCGAGTATTCTTTGTTTTAATTTGTTTTCTACCGCAATGGGTTAGATTGGCAAAAGGCACAGAATACATAACCATGTCGTGAAAACAAATGCCCAACAAAACATTTAACCCAGATATTGTTGCTCTAGGCAACACCGCCGTCGCGCCATCTTTTTGGAATTAATTTCAAGTTAACGCAACCATGTCACTAAGAAGTCTTGCAGCAATGACTGTTTGCAAAAAGAAAAGAATCAGCAATGCCAAATAGAGCAGCCCCAGATGGTATTGTTACTTCCTGAGTGTGAAGAAGATAGTGATGAATTTACGTTGGAATCTCCTGGCCTTCAACATCGTTTGGTTACCAACATAGCATAAACAATAGGTTGAACACACCACCTCCATTTATACTTTCTAGTAATTGTTGAAATTAACATCTACTGAATAGGTCGAGTGAGTATGTAGAAGGAATGCGTGCGAATAATCCTTTAAAAATATGTAAGAATCAGAAATCAACCGGCAAGTAAACACATGGACACCCTGCTAAGAGTTGGTGCTAAATTTGGGTGTCTGTGTCAACCAAGTCACGAGAACAGACTAAGAGGACAAGTTTCTAGTTGAAAGAAGCAGAAGAAGAATAAGAAGCAAATAACTGCAGTCTGTGCAAAATTTTACTTGAGATTTGTGAAGCGCTGCTGTGGATTCCGTTGAAATGTTGCTCTTACATCTTTCGCATATACTGCAGTTCGAACTGCATGAACAACAGCTGGTGCTTAGTCTTCAATCTAGAAACAGTATGTCGAAAATTTCGAGCCGATAAGTTTATAATGTTACCATAAGGAGCTTAGCCATTAAAGGGAATTCCAAAACATCGGCAAAATAACTGTTGTACTTTAATGAAAACTGTTTTACCAGCTTCTAAAATGCTTGTATAACAAAAGTGGAGTTCCGTCGTCCACTCCTCTGTGATTCCTGAAGTGGTTTTTAATGTTATCTCTTATAATAAACTATACTAATAATATTGACTAAGGAAGTTGGTAATGTTTTCTAATATATGCCATTAGGTTACTATACTTCATCTTCTATTATTCCGATTTGAAGCGTCTGGATGGATGTCCAAAAGATAATGTGATGATCATTTTTTCTTGGGTATGTTCGTGCTAAGCAATTTTAATTCGCTACTAATTTGGAGATAGCTCAAGATTTGTGGAGAAACAATTTGAATTGGTCAGTTTTTTGTGATCATGCAATATATGTACGTACTGAAGGGGACTAAAGTCATGAAACGGATCGGACTAGCGTAAAGGGGTTCGTGATCCTATGAGCTATGTGTGAACAAGAATTATCTTGTTGGAATAAAAAGTCATTATAGTACATATAGGGGACAAGGGGTTAGAGGGCGTTTCAATATAATCAGCGGCTGTCACACTGCCTCGAATAGCACTGAAAGTAATTGAGTACTATAAGCTCTAAACAATTAGTTCTGCAGCGCACATACTTTCCTACAGAGGCTACTTCTTCTTCTTCTACATTCATTGTATATTCCTATCTAAGACCATGACCATCGTTCTCTATCCCACTTACATCTTAGACATTAGTAGTTAGTTGCAAATGGAGCATTGCTATACCATAAGTCAAAATTCAAGGAATTTGATGATTGGTTTACCTTCTTCCGTCAACCATCAGGTTGTAGATTCACTATTTAAGACGCAGAGGAAGATATTGCAAAATATAAGTTGATCCCCCGCATTGAACGGGACTGTTTAAAAAAGTTAATGTTTATATAGCAGTCTCTAATTCCTTTCTTCTGCTATGTTTGTCAGTGTTTTGATTCTTTTAGGCATATTTGTGTTTCTTTTTTGAATTTAATATAATAAACTTCTTCTATATTCAGTACTACAAGTTTTAATTTTTTACTGGGCGAGTTCCCATTGCAGGTACTCATTTGAATACATACATATGTCTATTTTCTAAAGCCACAATGTATGGATATGGGTTATCTCTATTTATTTACTGGTTTTATTGAAACCAATTGAAGCATTACTAGACGCCAAGTCAAAATTCAAAGAATTTTATGATTTCTTTAAATATGTGAGTCATTCCCAATATTTACAACTATCGGTCCTGACAGTTTCTCCGGGTTTTTATTGCTCAATTGACTTTGTTTCCCTTTCTATAGGTCTTTCAGTCATGCTTGCCACGCTTATACAACTACGACTTTTAACAGTTTATCTATCATCAAGTGGACACTTCTGCAGCTTGACTGTTTCTGCACAATTATGAAGTAAAATACGTTGACTTTGAGAAGGAAGTGAATTTTTCTGCGATAGGACAAAAAAATCGGGCTTTGATGTGAGAAAGATATTGTAATGCCCTAACAGTGATTAGCTGTGATTCCTTATAAACGAAATGGTATGTTATTTTCTTCTGAAGATACTTCGCTACTGGTCTAAAAGATAAAAGAACGGTTGGGTACCGAGAAGAATTGGAACCTGCCGATGTAGTATTTAAACATGAAAGCGCTGTAGAGACCCCTTAATTCGTACTCGTATATTGCATTGTTCATTAGTTCTAGTCCTATTTGGTATAAATTTCTTTGGAGTCCATAATGCATCTGTGCTGTTATGCTATAAATGGCAGTTGGTCGAAAAGGTAGATGAAGTTTTTTGGTGCAGGAATCCCAAGAATCTTGGCGGAAAAGTGCTGTTGTCATAGTGTATTGAGAATTTTGAGTTGCTTCATGTTTTCTTGTTTCGATAATATTGTGAAACGTGGAAAGACGAGGTAAAGACTTGGTAAGAAACTTGGAAGTTGGACTAATAACTTACCAGTTGGGTACAATTTCGGCTTTAATTCGTGTTGTATTATTTGAAACTATTGAAAATTTAACTTTTGTTGAGTCCTTACATCTGTATTCATACCTACATATATGGACCCCACATAGTACATATACACTGAATCCTTCGTGAGTTTAGTTCTACTCTGTTCGAATTGCTTTCGATTCTATTGCGATTTGGTGTGTCTATGTTTTGTTCTCTCCGTCAACGAGATCTTGTTTAACATTAAGAAGTCCTCGGACACAATCCATTCGCATCTTCGACGAATAAAAATAATTCGAAATCCGACCCTGTTTATTTCCTTTAACTCGGAATTGAATCGCACACAACCGTGTCGAACGAGGTCGTATAATGAGAAGGGTGTCGAAAGGGTTATTAATAAAACGGGGTGTTGATGGACTTAAATCGGATAGTAGAGCCTACGCACATGCTTGCCTATACTAAAACATCGAGCTGTATGCGCATTCACGCTCACGTGTGCGTATGTATACGTATGTATGTCGGTGTGTATAGGTATACATGTGTACATGTTGCCGCCGAAGCATTCGCCTTTGTGCACTGCCCGAGGAACCCGTTTTGCTCATTTCATGCTTTAACGTTTTGTTTGCTGTAAGCGTACGCAGGGTGAAATTCCCTTTCAACGTAGAGAATCGACGTAATTGAGTCACCACGTGACATACAATAAGCGGAAAATCGAGAAAACGAGTGCGACTTTTATTCGGCCCTTTTTGCGCTTTCCGATGCCGAGAATTTCGCTCCTATATAATAAAAGGAGACTGACGAACTTGACATCTTGATCGTTTACAACAGTGAAATTGGGAGTACTACTCCAATTTTTTCTAAGTTATGTCAAATATGGTAACGTTCTAGTACAACTCTACAAGTGCATTCAGGAGGATTCTAAAGAGATATGAAACTAACGATCTAAAGAGCTGAGAAGTTATGGAAGTTATGGGCGGACATAATTTTTATCATACTTGATTGACGACGAGTTAAACCCATTGTAGTAGCAGTTTGTTGTTTGTTGTAAGCAATAAATTGTACAATGGCAAATTTTACTGCTTATTGCATACCAAAGTTAACTTATAACCTGTCACATAAAATAAAGGAAATTATACAGTAATGCGGAAATCGGAAACGAAACTAAATTAGGAAACGAGATGATGTAACATTCAGAAATAGATGCGGGAGCGGAGATGTTTTATGAGAGAGAACCTAATTGAATTCCTAGGAAAAACATAAGAACGCCTTCTTTTGAGAGTGCAGGACTTAACAAATATGAAATTGTTTCGACAAAGGGATCATAAATTTTAGTAGTTGCAGTGTGTGATGATAGAAAAAATCCATTGGAGGTTCAAGCGGAACTAATCAGAGTAACAGCAGCAAAAGAAAACCTTTTGCGAGATTAGGTTTACTTTTCTCATGAGAGTTTCGGTAACAAAATTACATAACCTGGTTGAAATTTTAGCGAAATAGTAACATAAAGTGACAATATTGTAATCATAATCTATTTCTCTTTTCTAAGTAATCTAACGGCATTTAATCGACAATTGACGGAAATTGATTAGCCTTCACAAGAACTATGGTTTCAATAGAAAAGTAAATCTATATATATATATATATAATTTCCTTATTTGTGTGTTCCTCTTTTTGCCTATCCAGAGCTTTTTGAAGCCCACTGACCGGCTCGAGAGCTGAAAATTGGCACGCATATAGTAAAATGCCTAGGCCAAATCCGAACGTAGCCGGATTTTTGATTTTTTGGTCTGTGGGCGGAGAATTAAGAGGAAAAAGGGGTGTGGCAAAATTCAATTTTTTAACATTTTAGCTTATATTTTCTTTTTCTTCCTGCCTGGCAGAGACAGGCTTAACAGCTAGTAAATACATAAATCCCATGTCCATACATTGTGGTTTTGCAAATTGATGAATGAGTACCTACAATGGGAACTTACACAATAAAAAATTTAAATTTATAGAGCTGAATATAAAAGAAGTTTTATTATACATATTAGATCGGAATAAAACACAAATATGCCTATGCATTATACGCGTCTCTAACAGTCAATGTGCAACTTGATGATTAACTAATGAAAGTCAATCAACAATGAATCCAGCAATGCTTCATTTGACTACTAAATCTCATTCCCTAAAATTTAAGTGGAATAGAAAACTCTCTGGCAGGCCTTAGTATTTTGCACCAAATTTTATTTTGTATTTTATGCTAATTGTTTACACGCTTAATAAATGTGACAGTCAAACATACTTGAATAATTTTGGAATACATAAATTTAGCAATCCACCCCATAAGAAATCAAGGAATGAATTTAAGCGTTTTCGAGCTTCCTCGAACAACAGTTTTGGAGCTTCTACGTTAAAGATGGCATTACCAAAGAACTACACGGAAAATGATTGATGAGGGCCGACACGTTACTAAGGAGTATTTAAGCAACTCCAAAGGTTGGTGTGAAAGCAATCAACACCAATTTACACAAGTATTACAGGTACGTTATTTTTATTCCCACAATCTGGCCCCGGATCAAAAACAATTGTGTGAAATTGCGCGGACTCAGCCTAGGCCGCTTTGACAATGATAATGCGTCGTCTTACTGATGCGCATCATTACCGACGATGAAACTGGGATATATAGCTTTGATATCGAAAGAAAGCAGCAACCAGCAATTCGGATCCTTGAGAACGTGTCGGCTCCAACAAAGGTTATTCGTAAAAAGACGAAATAAAGGGTAGGTCACCACATCCTTCGACACCACTTGACGTGTTTCCACTATAGTATTGGAGGACTGCCGTAGTGTTAATGGCGAATGGTTCAACGGTTGTTTGGTCAATTTCTACGAAATCCGAGACCTAGGATCATCTTGCATTTTGATAAAGTTCGGGCTCACACTTCTGCTCGAACGATTAAATATGTGACTGTGTAAGACATTGAAATAAAGGATCATTCGCCATATACTCCAGACCTGGCACCTAATGACTTCCTTCTATTTCCACGTATAAAGGATAAGTTACTGGATTTACGTTTTAAATCCATCGATGTAGCAGTGGACTAAAAATGAAATAAAGTTCCTAACCCTGAAAGATTGGAAAAAACGTTTTGGAGATTGCTTTCCACGTATGCAACCAACGGATTGACTGTAAAAAGGAATACTTTGAGAAATTGTATACAAATGTATTTTATCAATATATTGGGTACTGCTTTACTAGAATCAGTGGAAAGAGAACAGGCCTCGCATTACAAAATGTTCAAAAACGGCTTTTAACACTTTCGAATCATCTTATGCGGTATCTAAAGATATTCTTCTGCTTTAAAATGATATAGGAATAGCTATTGCTTTCATTTCGTAGAACTAACTGGGAATCTAATGAAATATTCTGCGATTATATTACCTTTTATGTAAACTCTGTATTACTAACCATTAATTCTTGAACTTGGACCGAAGACCGTGAACTTCTAAGCAGTCACGGAAAGTAAGATCCGTACGTAAGTGTTACTGAACGAGAATGCGTCAACTTTCCGTTTCTAAGAATTCACTCACTTTTTTAGTTCCTTCGCCTTCCGTGAGAAAATTTTTGACGGTAATGGAGAAAATTACATAAACGGAACCAACTTTGAACCCGTTTCGTTTGAGATCACTACGAAAGCGACTTCAATTGGCATTGAAACTACACCGCGGTTATAGCCTCGCACATAGATACGTACCACAATAGTGTAGCGGTGATTACAAAATCATGTTTGCGTCGATGCCAACTACTTTGGATCTATAGATTATGGTTGCAACAGCTACAAAGTTGATACAAATAAACGCACTGTAACATTGAAAATTCTGTTATTCTCTGAGCTTTATGATAGTAGTTACTTTTAATATCGCATTCGATACTGCGTCGTTCCGAAATAGTTTATATGAAATTGTCTAGTGCATTCGCCGACATGGGTAAATGTTTATAAGAAGGTACGCTTCCAGTGTTTTGAAGATTCCCCTGCGGCCCGGTTTGTATTTCTAAATAATTATATAACATTTAAGCAGCGCAAGAAATTGCAAAAACAGATGTATGTGTGTATACAACCATACTTTAAATATAATCGTAACCCACTTCATTAATAAATAGAAAATGGGCCTCAATCTAGGAATTCTAGGTGGATCGGTAGACGATTAAGTCGAGGGTTTCCGAACTGAGTTGTGGATGTGTTTATTTGAAAATTTCACCTAGAAGGATACATCTAACAATATATAATCGGCACTCATTGCGGCAATTACCTATAACGTAAATGACATTTGTGTATAATAGAAAAATAAACCATTATAATGTGAAATCGCGGTACACAACGGAATTCAAATATGTATCCAGTAGAATAACATATTGCTATAACCTATCCGTAGGTATTAGGATTGTACCTCACTGCAGGTCTTGACAATGAGAAATAAATAAAATTTTAAAAATTGGCAGGTTACACATAAGGTATGTCCGAAGATTTTAGATATTTCTGGCTTACATAGATTTGATTTTGGGGTAAATCCAAGATGGATAAGAAATTTTAATTGCATATAGAACAAAGGAAGTAAGTGGAGGAATAAATTGTAATAAAACAATAGACGCAGTTTTCTTGAACAGTGGAGTTTATGTATAGTATTTTAATGTATTGTTAGTATTTGTGCACGTTTCTGAATACTGACAATGTCTATATGAAAATGGTGTTTTTTTAAGTTCGGAAGCAGAACTTAATCTTTGAATTTTTCTTATCATGGCTCACAGCTAAGCTGTCATTGTGGACATAAAGACGGAAGAATCAATCATACGACTATAAGACATTCAAAAGATTAATTCTTAATGGTATTTCAAGCTTCCCGGCTCCACAAGGGAGAGCGAAGCAAATGGTTCCTTCCTTGACGTTCTTGTATCACTGGCAGTAAGCGGGAAAGGCTAAAAGAAGAAGAAGTATGAGGAACTAGTGAACGTATGCAATTTTTCAAGAAATTATCTTTATAAGCATCTTAGAAAATTTTGAATATCAAATTTATTAGAGGTCAACCTAAGCTTTTCCTATAGCAGCTCCATTATTGAAGTCCCAAACCCGTTTTACTTTCTTGCACTTACTCCAAAATAAACGTCTAATATTCAAAACGATCGCAAAAATTGAAAATTCGTAGAAGGTATCGAAGGACATTCTGAGGTTATTGCTTCATGGTCTAGTTTCTATCACCACGCATATTCGCAAATTTGGAATCATTAATGTTTATTGTCTTCGAGATCTACTATGATTGAATAATTGCTTGGTTCAATTGGATCGGCAAAATTTTTGTCGCGTGCTACCTTTAATGAACAGTAATTGTAAAAGGACTCTCGAGCGATTGGTCTTAATGAAGATTCGCTCAATTGAAGTCTTATGTCATCAGCATAACGTTTTCTTCTATCGTTCTAATCTGTTTGCGTAGAGAACGCTATTTAGATAGCGATAGTTGTCATTTTAACGTAAATACGTTGCAAATTCCCAAGTATAACAGACCTAAATTTAAAACACAAACAATTTTGTAACGCGCGCGTAATGATGCCCAAACGGGGTTCGTTAAATGCAGCACAAATGTTTCTATTTTTAGGTAATTTTTACGTACATTACGGTTATTGACTTTCGAAAATTTATTAAAATATTTATTCAGGCGATGTGAATGCGTTTTCTATTTACACGTTTATGTTTATGTAAATAATAACGTATTCATTCTTACGCACATAATACGATACATTCTGGAATTTGAGAGCCAGGTATAATATGTATGTGTATTAGGCAATGCTACTTAAATGTTTCATAATAGCAGGAGTTGAAACAGGTAAAGAACGAAGCACAGCTAGCGAAAAGTGCTATTTCAATAAATATGTTAAAGAAGCAAATATAACTTAATTTCTCTCATTATGAAAGATGCGTTAATAGTCAAATAATTACAAAATCCGACTAGCCTTTATTTATTTAGAATATAAGAGATATTACAGCAGATGCTTAGGATCGGAGGAGACAATTTCAAGAATAGATTACCCATTACCTTATGACATAATGCATGATATTAGAACGATATATCAATTTTTATCTGAATATGTGTCTTTCCAAACTTAAAGGGGCATTTACTAATAAACTTTAATACCCTTTCTTTCCTTCCTGGGAAACATAAAATAATTTGGAAAACGGTTGCGAAGTTTCAAAATGAACACTCCTGTATATTAGATTGTCATCCACAACATTCAATGCGTAAGTCGTTATTTTTGGATATCTCTCGTATCGGTGTCTGCATCAACAGCAGCAGTAGTAGTTGGGAGGCACGCACATCACTAAGTGCCCTCTAAATTTTTTCCCACATATCCTATCCCAATAGTCGTTCCGTGAGTTCTAAATCCGTTCTTAATGAGCCTATTAACTAATCACTGCATTTGAGCATTAAAACCGGTGTTTATAAACCGGGCGTCAGGAGCATCTGGATACACTGATTTCGCGCCATATCACATCCCGCCAACCAAAATAAACCGGCCATAGATCATGCGATCAGTTCACTCATTCTATGTAGAGACAAGTCAATTTACACCATTGCCCAAACGATTCGAACGTTTTCGTATATCACAAATGATTTATGGATTTCAAATTCGCTGAACGTGATACCGCTGAGACCATGCGCCCTACTGAGGTCTGATTAGCGGTAAATCTATAAATAGGGTCCGAGGTAAATTCCCTACTTTGTACAGGTTATTATAAGAATGAGTTATTATTGTTTTATTTATAAAGTTGCAAATTGATACATTTGTTACCTACGCCTTGAGATGCAATCCTCACATGAATTCAATGAAATCGCCGTAATCGGTACTATCTGTAATCGTAACTGAAATTTTGTACTGCACCATATTATTTTCATGTTTACTTCACAGGTTGTCACTGACCATTAAAATTTGGATAACGCCTCAGAATACCAGTTATACTAACTTTAGTGGTCAACTGCAACCTGTGAGTTATCAAAGACTTTTCTGCGACAAAATGGGATATGATGCAACTACTATGTGTTTGCAAAATATTCTTTCCCAATTTCGCTTTCTGAAGAAATATACAAAGCATAATTCACTCTGAGGAGATGCGAGAGTATTTACCAGATTTAGACATATATGGAAATTGAATTCAAAAGTGCGAGACATCTAAAGCGTTCCTCCGGATATAACGCACTATGTATTCACTGGTGAACTTTAAACAATTTAGATATATTACCTAGACGATGTAGTAATGAATATGTCATGTTGGGCACGTGCCCAATCAAACTCGTTTTAAAATATAATAGGAAATGCCTTCCTTTGGAGTGAAGCATTTGCGCTAATAGGTGATCCATGAATCACGACAGGTTAACAATTTAAAAGAATCGATGGAGGGTTTCCCAAAAATTCTCTAGTAGAACTTACCTCGCTCCTATGTTACAAATGAAGAACTTGCAGTTGTGGGAGGTCATGCTTTAGATACAGAAACCACAACAACAATTCGTATCTCATTTCAATGAGATACGAAACGAGAAGTATTCATAGATGAGGATTTCGGATACATATTCATAACAAAGGGCAAAACAAAACTTGTCACATAAACAATAGTAGTAGGTGTCCCTTAATACAAGCCCAATGGCAATTTTTGGTTAGGCCTAGTACGGATTGCTGGCTTTTCGACCATCGTCGAGAAAATTAAAGTTGGTGTGGTCAGCAGCTTCGCTCCAGTCGCCTATTATGACCTTAGGGTATGAATCTCCTGGCACCCACACTTACGGGCTAGAGTTTGAAGATACGCATCGATATTGCCTCAGGATTATTACGTGTATAACTTGATTGATTATTAAGTATGACATGATGATTTGGGTAATGTTCTTAAGTATCAATAGCTGTTGTAATCTGCAGTACACGATGAGTGGGTAGGTATCTCGTAGTAGCATTGGAAATTGCAATTCCCTCAGAATTAAAATTGTGGATATATTGCATATTTGGAATGGTTTTCAGACAGATTGTGAACATATGTTTATGTTTTAAAGCATATAGAGTCAAACCTCTTCAAGTCAACATTTTCACAACTTGAGTCTCTGCTGAAGTAGGTTATTTCAGTTGGGTAACGCGCTAGAGTATCATTTTAATAAATTTCTCTAACTTGAATTCTTTCAAAGTCAAAAAATTTGGAGTGGCAGATATAAGTTCGATTGTGATACTGGAATAAAACAGAATGGGCAGTTTTCCAAATTAGATAAGAAGAAAAACAAATGATAATAATGAACTTACCACAACAATTCTGATAGAAAGATAAATAGACGGAAAGAAGTGTGTCTGATATTTATAGACCTACGAACCTCCTTTGGGAAGATACCCAATTTGGGAAAACCTTAAATAATCAAACTGGCATATACAACAGGAGGCAATTGGAGAAAATCAGAGGAATTAAAACAAGTACAGGAATTCAGTTGTGTGACCATCTAAGCCCAGTATTATATAACGACCCGAATTGTGAAGGATATAGAAGGAAAACTTGAATCTATAAACGAGAATAGTAAATAGTAGTAATAACAGTAAAATAGAAGACTCTGGCTCCAACAAACCCAATCAGAAAATTGAAAGATGTTTAAAAAACTAAACAGAGGACGTAAAAACTTTCAGTGTTGAAGTCAATGCAGAAAAGGTAAATGAAAAGGAAGATAAACAAATCCTATGTACTGTAAAGAATTTAGAAATAGTGATAATCTACAAATATTTGAGCAAAATAATTGCAAATGAAGGCGGGAGAGATGAAGAATTGGCGAATACAATAAAGAAATCCTTAAAAATCTTATATCAGCGAAAAGTGGATGATGCAGAAGAACCAGATACCTAAGATGAACGAAGCGGATATAGAACATGTTAGGAAAGTAGTAGCAATAGTGAAATAGGACATAATAAGAATTGAGATTATTAGGAAACATACCAATCTGAAACTAATGCCCTGGAGTACTGTCAGTGAGCAAATTTATTCGATAACGACGTGACCAAAATATTTAAGTTGGAAACACTGATGTAATGGTAGTATTGCTCATTAGTTTCATAAACATAATCAAATATGTTCAAGTAAATCCAATAGTAAACTGAAGAAGTGATTCAAAGAATGGCATATGTAAACAAAACTAAAATGTCCCCAACCGAAGATCATAAAAGTCTCTCTAGATTTGATAAGTAAATGCCTTGAGTTGAATTTGCTCACTCTAGATAAATGGTATGAACGTACATAGTGAGACATCACGTCAACTGAAACATTTAGTTGGATACACTGAGATGTTGTTAGTAGTAAAAGTTGATGGCAAAAGTTAGAAACACAGGAACATAATCTATAAGGACACGATTTATAACCTACAAACCAGGACACTATCAGTTACTCACTTTATATGATGAAAATGATCCTCAATATATTAACAGACACAATTGGGCAAACAAAGAAGAGGAAGTAAGGGAAGCATGAAAAACATAAAAGCGAAGAAAATGAAAAGCAAACAGAAAAAGATATGAGAAGCATACCGAATGACCGAAAATACATTGCAAAAAATCGGTCATCTGAAGAGATGTAAGGAAACTGTTGAAGAAGTAATTGGAATAGTTTTCAGATTAGGTGTGGTGAAGATTACCTTATAATTTACATTGTAATTTCTAGTCCAACTGTGTGGACAATACGAATTCTACTGGGTTAGAAATTGGGAAGCAAAGTCATAGCCTTTCGATGTAATGGAAAGATGAATATACATATAGTTAGTGTAATATGTGACGACCTGTGCTGAACAACATTAACGCAACTGGTGAATACCTAAATAAAGATAAATAAACTGCTAAATACTTTTAAAACCATGTTTGTCAGAAAGTCTTTCATAGATTTTCTCCACATCAACCCTTTTGGGCATGTTATGTTTATTTTATTGACATGTTAACTACTGTATAATTTACATATTTATGAAGTTGTAGATTGTACATCTTCAACTTAATTGCCAGGCAACATGTGCCCCCTATTACTTCGATCTTCATATATAGTCTAACCTATATTCAGCCCTGAAGTCCTAGACCGGTTGCAAAGGCTATATATTCTGAGGGGAGGAAAACTCCCCTCTTCGGCCAGCTTATACATGAAGTTCCATTGCACACATATTTTGATACTCTTCATGTTTATAATTTTTGTAGGATTCACAAAAATTACAATTACTGTTCTTGAAATAGAAAGTGTTAGCAGTATCTGTTTACTAAAAAGAATCTAAACCTAAATTGAAAGGACTTCAAGAAACCATTATCGAAATCTTCATAAAATGTTGTCATATAATTTTGAATCCTAGTATATACATGGATAGTAAAAGTTTTGAAATGAAAATGCTACGGCTTGTTATTTCTATGCCAACGATCCTTTCGATTTTCAACAGTGTAAAAACTTGTTTAGGCTCAGGTGGCAGAGAATAAGTAGTTCACTTTATTTTCCACGCTGACGTAAATATTGCTCGAAAAGGCAAAGGCCGTTAGTCATCTCAATTCTCAAGGTTTATTTTCCATATATTTTCTATTGTTTCTTCCTTATTTAATGATCTTTTCTTACCTTCAAGAAGCACGGTTTAGATACGTTGTGAATTGTTTTCCTCTTGTTGATTTAATCAACATCCCAATCTGTTATAAGAAGGAATACTCAAGGTTGCATCTCGCGTCCCTATCGACAGCTATGTGCGACGAATTAGAATTGAATTTAAACTTGGTGCCCGAATGTTAGCTAAGGTTGACTAAATCAATCGATGAAACTTTTGTAAACTTGTCTCAAACTTGACATTGATGGTTTACTGATAATTCGTAACCTGTCAGTCGTTTTCAGTGTCGAGCTTATTTTATAAATACCGTTCTAAGAATAGACATGAAGAAATGTATGAAAAGTCGTAGCTTAGGGCTCGTATTTATTTCCACATAGTAATGCTATTAATATCATATGTTTGTTATTGCAAGAAAAGGAGAGGAAGTATCGATCTTCTGTAATAATTTCGCAAATGATGCATTCATTCCTCTTCAACTACTAAGAGGTTTATTTGTACAGCAATCACTGTCAGTAGGCAATAACAACGTTAGATTTTATTAAAGCCGTTGAACAAGTTGTTCGCCGCAGTGACAGGTGTCGACTTCTGGAATCGTTGGTGGTTTCTAATCCAAAAAATTGATAGGTTTCGAATAGCTGGTATGTCATATTTAATAAATATGCTAGCGCACGTAGCTTTTAATAAATTCAAGCGAGCAGATTTCAAATGTACCGAAATGAGTGTCGATGTTATATTTGGATTACGCTTGGATAAAGTCATTTAAATAATTAAGTAGGTGAATTCGAAATCCAGTGCACTTAGGTTAGAAAATAAATGCAATATGTGGGAGGAGAATGTGGGTTAAATCGAGCTAGAATATTAGATATTCAATTGAAGTTATTTTAAACATGTGATTACGGCACTTATACTTTAATTAATGAACGGTATTGAAATTGCAAGCGATGGAAACAATTGGTCATACTAGAATAAGTTCTTGTCGTAAATGATGAACACTCTCTTGGTACATGCATAATAATCATTCAAGGGGTAAACATTCATGCGTCTAAACATCCGAAATGGAATTAATTCGCAACACGAAGAACAGCAAACCTCGGAATATCAGTAGTATGTAAATTTAGACGAGCGTTGTATACTATAACGTTAAGTAAATAGAAAAGCAAGGTAGATTAATAATAAATATCGGATTGGAAGATTAATTTCAAAATCTGTGTAATATTTACGCTTGCACGTCTAAGAATATCGCATCATTTGACATTTTATTTATTGTTACTATTCCTAAAATATTTTTGATGTTTATAAAGTATCTGAGAAATAATTTGTCTACACTTTCGTTGTGAAGTGTATAGTTTCGGGAAAATAATCAAATGCACATACCATATTTACTAACCAGTCAATCACTATGGCAAGAATTGATTAAGAGATACGGGGAAAGAGAGAAACTAGACATAACATTCGTTTACGTTAGTTTAAGAAATTTAATCGAAATGATTGATTTGATTTTCAGAATATCGTCGTATACGTTTAAAAGTGCTGTCTTTGTTTCGCCGTATGTATTCGACCTAAAAACATATCGCATTTAAACATATTATACGAAAGTTAACCTTTCACCTTGAGTATCGTAGCGGAAGTTTAATTGTGTAAATGAGTGAAAATTGAACGCAAAGCATCATTAGCTAAGTCTGGTTAAAGCATGAAATATTTGTCTGCTTAAATAATATTTTGGAACGATTCCAACAACAGCCCTGACCTTCGATTTAGAACTTCATAATAAAATTTTGCAGAGATTTTATGAAAATATTGATTTATTTTCGTCGACTTACAAGGTATTGGAAATATTTCTACCTGAAAGTTTCTACTGTAATTATTCAGAGCAGAGCAACAACTTTTTCTTATAAAATAATATAAGGAAACAATTTAGACTGTATGTTATAAACATCCCGGTAATTATCCTAGATTTGCTATTATACGAATATCAAATACAGCTGATAGTGATGGAGAAATACATTGTTGGCCAAATAGCCGAGTACGATATTATAAATATGATTACACAGTCCAGAATTTTTTGATCTAACACTATCTATATTTGGAGTATTGAGTTCAAAGACAATAGTTTACGCCTAGTATCTATATTTTCTTAGTTACGACAATAGAGTTAATTACGCTTCTTAATTAGATTACGATTCAGGAAAGGAAACATGAGAGATTGAAAAATAGCATAATTGTATCCTCTTCACCATTCTTATGATAAAAAGCTGTATTGTTATAGTAACAATACATAACACTACAATAACAATTCATAAGATTAAAAAGAATTAGAGGAAACGTTAGTCGACAATTCGGAAGCTTGTTTGCCGGAATATTTTTTAATGAACTTTGTTAACAGTCTCTTTGCAAATCTTAGCAGTAAACTGTCATCACGTGTGAATATCGTCTTCCTTGGTAGTGGTCCTCTGATGAAATCTTTCACCCTGCTCTTTCTTGGCTGAAGTTTGTTTCGATAGTATTATTATATTTGATGTATGGTTTTATTACTATTTATTTATTTACCTGCGATAGAATACCACGTAGAACTTATAAACGATAAAACACGGGAAGAAACATTCAATTAAGAAATACGTATGCACAAAGAAAACTTATAAAACGAAAGAAGAAACCTAATGTATATGAAAAGTTATATCTAACGTTCTAAGCGTTTAAATCTAAGTACAGCGTGTTCATTACATTCATAATTTGCTTAAGTGATGAGGTACAAATATCAACTTATTTTAAAGTAAATTCAGCTCTTTGGTAATTTAATTAAGAGGGGTGTGATAACCATATAATGTCTTATGAAAATTTGCAAACAACAAATCCTCACATTTTGTATCTATATTGCGTACCCTAAACAAAATTAAACCTAGAAATTCTGGGGAATTTATTCTACTTAGTAAACATTTGATTCCCAATTTAAAAGTGTCAGTTCTACGTCGGACGAACAAGGACAGAAGCAGAATGCAGGCCATGGAAATGAAATTTCTAAGGAGAGTTAAAGGGATAACAAGAAAAGACCGCATAAGAAACACAACAATAAGAGAAGAGCTGGGAATGGAATCGTTGGCACAATACATTGAAGAAAGACAGCTATGCTGGTGGGGACATCTGCAGAGAATAAGCGAAGAAGTGCCAGTCAAGAAAATCTGGGAAACCAAAAGCAATGACAGGAAAAGAAGAGGCAGACCGAGAAGGCAGTGGGGAGCGATGATGGCGGAAGTATTGGAGTATATGGAAGGGTGCCAAGGAATTGGCACTGAATAGAAAAGAGTGGAAGAAATTTAGTAGAGGAGAAGGAGAAGCCTGGAAAGGCAAAATCCCTACACCTTAGGGTAGAAGGGGAAACTGATTATATATATATGTATATATATATTGCGTACCCTAAACAAAATTAAATCTAGAAATTCTGGGGAATTTATTCTACTTAGTAAACATTTGATTCCGAATTTAAAAGTGGCAATTCTAGGTCGGACGAACAAAGATAGCAAACCTCGAAGATTCAAACGATCAACATAATTATACGACGAAGCACGTCCAGAGACTAACTTTCGTTTGGTAATAAAAACAAAACGAGTACAGATACAGAAACCTATTTATTGCAACTAAAACTTTAAATTCTTTTTCTACAACTTACCCAGTATTTTATAGTCACTTGTCATAATGTGGCACAAGCTTTTGTTTGTCTTCCCCATAAAACGTTGCCGCCTGTGTTGTGAACTATGTGTCAACACGTTCTTTGAGCTCTTCATCGTTGTTGAATTTTTGGCTTACCAATTTTCGCAAATTTCATGGGCACTTCATGAAATTGTACCTGAAAGACTGAATTTCCGAAAACTATGTGCTTGTTGAATGCTGACAACACTTACAGAGCAACGCACAACCAGCATCAGTGCTGTGCATTTGATTCTTCGACACGTTACAACCAAGATGGTAATAATTTTCTAAGCAAGATAGTGACCTAGGATAACACTTGGGTCGCTAATGGAACCCCTGAATCTAAAGGCAATCAATGGAATGGAGGCACACATCGTCACCAGGAAAGACTGAACCCAGGAAAATCTTGACACCTTAAAAAGCATGTGCACACTGTTTTTGGATAGTCACGTCATTCTACTGGTGAACAAGGGTCGAAGAATGCTTTCAAATTGTATTATTATTATTATTATTATTATTATTATTGGGCCCAGTTTGACCACTCTTCGCACAGCCCTGATTTCGCCTCTAGCGCCTTCCATCTTTTTTGAACCTGAAGACGTTCCTTGGGGATAAAAAACTCAACAACGATGAAGAGTTCAAAGAACACGTTAACACATGGTTGACAACAAAACTTGTGCCACTGTGCTTGTGCTGTGATAAACACCTACAAAATGGTAGAAAAGTAGATTAAGGTTCTTAGTTTCTCTCTTTTGCAATAAATAGCTTTTCTGTATTTGTACTCGTTTTGTTTTTATTACCAACCTTAGTTTGTGGATATACCTCGTACAAAGTATTTATTTTCAATTATTTCTTGTTTCCTATAGCATTGTTAGATGTGACTGCTTAGTGAATTGTACGTGAAAAGAAAGAGTCGTTATTGGCCTTAAAAATAAAATTTTGTGTAGAGTATTGCCAAATCTTTGTATGTACAATACAACTTCTCTAACACAAATGTGAGTCGAAATTCTATTTTCTCAAATATCTCCTAATTCTATGATTTTGATTCAAAGTATTCTTACGAACTCTTCTCAGTTTACTTTTTCTTCACTAGAAACGTCAAATATAGTTCTATCCAACATCTAAAAGGTAAAAGATTAGCAAAGAAGACAGAGATGTAGCTTTATATTTATGGGAGGTTACACATGCACTCAAACCAGAATATTTTTTACTTTCTGCTGTGGTCTCAAACAATGCGACAATATTCATAACTCATGCGCTTGGATTTTCTTATCATTTAATTCTTAACAAAAGAAGAGGACATGTTCAACTACATTAAACAATGTCTAGATGGCGCATATGGCGTTTTATTTTATTAATATTGTCAACAGCTAGTCCCCAATCAGTAGGCCGAAAAGAATAATACAATGGTCTATCATCTGCATAAACGTGTGTTTTACAGTGATTGAGTCCATAGAAGAAATTACATGTAGATATCGTAAATAGGATAGGTCCAACAATAGATCCCTGAGGAACTCCATGAGGGACATTAAGATGAGCAAATGTGCTGTTACCGATTCTAACATACTGTTTACGATTGCCCAAATAATTTTCGAAAAGTGATAGAGATATATTTTTAAGACCAATATTATGCAAATAAACGGAAGAGCACGATGATTAACTTTATCGAAGGCTTTGCTGTAGCCCAATAAAATCCGTCACCTCCAAAGGATCGCCAGTAACTTTCAACAGTGCTGTCTCACAGCTGTACCCTACACGGAAACCCAATTGAATAAAAGGTAGTGTGTTTGTAGAAGATGGATATTGAGTTAATTGCATTGCAATAATTTTGCCAATATTTTTGAAAGCATGAGCAGGAGACTTATAGGTCTCAATTCACAACAATCAACGGAATTCCTGACTTTAGGCAATGCATGAACCAGGGCATATTTTCAACACTCCGGGAATACTCCCTCTAATAAACATACGTTAGTTATGTGCGTTATACAGCGAGTAATAATGGGACAACTGTACCGAATCATAACAGCAGAAAGACCGTTACAGCTTGGAGAAGAACACCTAAGAGATGTTGACTACCAGTTCATCTACACTACTGAAAGAGAAATGTGGATGTTGCTTACAATTTCTGTAATAAAAGTCGATCCAATCAGAACTATCGGCATTTATTGGAGAAGATGATTCAATGAAATAGTTATTAACTTTGTCAGTATCATTTGAATGCATGGGAATATTACTAGCACAGCTTTCAGATACGCAAAGTGTACGCAGATCGTTCCAGATAGCTTTTGAGTTATTAGAACGAGATATAAAATCGAAATATGCTTTTGCTGTAGCTTATAAGTTTTCGCAGTTAAGCTTCTTAAAGTTTTATACGCAGACCAATTATGGGGATTTCTCGTTGTACGAAATTTGGATTTGCTCTTATCTCCTCATGATATTAGTAATTTTAAATTGTCAGTGAGCCAAAGAACACGCTTTTTGGTGAACCTGCGAGAGATAAATGGAGACACGTGTTTTGCTAGCTCGCTGCAAGCATTTTCAAGAACCGTAATTTGTCACTTAATTTCTATCATTAAAAATTCTAAACATGCATTTTACCCCACTTTTTACCATGACCATGTGTATGGCGTGAACAAATATTTTCCCGCTCGGCAACGGCTAGAACGCCATTCACCCCCGTAAATACCCTCTTTTTTCTTTTCTCCTTTTTATATTTAGCTATTCGTACGTCGTAGATATTGTTCATTCTAAGAAAATCCACTAAAAAGTCTTTCATTAATCGGTACGCCTTCTTCCAATTGCATTCCGTTGATCGTTTTCATGAAATCTACTGAATTTTCAATCTCTAATTTATCCGTTCTCTTAGGGAAAGTTTTAAATTCGTTTACTAGCCACTTTGACAACTTATTGGTAGGGGAGTTTATACACGATACTATTGACCTCATTGTTTTACGCGGTTTGTGTATTTAAATTGTAACTTATTGTTAATTAAATTCGGACATTCCTTAACTGTGTTTATGACAAAATGTACTGTGTAATGTATGGTAAGGAGTTTATCGATGTGATGTAGTGTTAGTAAATTACACCGTAGTGCTTGCAATCACCTTCATTCACTTTTCTATGTTAATAGAAAGGAAGTGGTCGTGTGTATTGAATCATTTCATAAATCTAGCTTGCTGAACTGGTTAGTAGATGTTAAGTCTCATAGTAGTGCTATTATTGCTATGCAGACTATTGTAGTAAACACCAGGTTTATACGGTGGTACTTGTGGACAGTTGTTTGAAGATCAGCCGTGCCATAACAGTATATCAATCTTCCTTCTTGTACCTTATTTTATTTTTTATCTGCCTTTGTTGTGTCTCAATTTCACATTTCATGACATTGAAGCTGATAATATTCGTATTTATCATTTCCAGCTCGATATAATTAATATGTTTCTGTTTTCTTCGTGAAAATCGAACTCATTCGTTAGCGTTTAATGTATGAAATGCAGGCGCGCATCATCGTATCACGTTGTTCGCCTTATTTCGAAATTTAAATGCAATACGAATTATCAACATATACCTGGTCCATTAGTACTCGCGCCGAAGCCAGTCAGTCGGTCAAATGGCCAATGGTTAAAATCCGTGGGCCGTACCGGTCGCCGTGTCCTATTGGAGAAACTTATCGGATATCAATTTCTCGCACCTCGTTCGACGCGCACTATCGATAAGGCATCTTGTTTACTTATTGGCTATGCAGGTAAATCAACACGCCGCCACACACCACACAAATACTCAATACCTACGTAAAGGAGGCGACGACGTAAACCAACGTGTGGGCAACGTACCGTCCCGTCTCATGGTCGGGTCGAGCGGTGCGCGCCGCTCGCTAAGACCGTGACCACGAATCGTTACACCGGGCCTGCTGCGTACACTTCTGGAAACCTGTTCGATGACGCCCGGGTGACCGGCTTTCGTCTCAACGCGTACGCTTCATTAATGTTATTTGAATTTCGTTAACTTGTAGAATAGAAAAATTACATTTTACAGCTCAATTTTCGCCCAAATCATTCGGTAAGTTATTATTGAAGATGTTGTCTTGGTTAGCAACGAAACATGCATCCCGAACCAACTAATAGTTGTTTATTGTGGGGTTAACGATTTAAGGAGTTATATCCATAGAGAGTATTTTCCTGATTTTTTAAATCCATAATCATTATATTCAATCAAAATAAACTACAACCTATTTATTAGTACAGGTTTAAAGGTATTTGTACAACTTCTTTCTTTCGGAAATCTTGAAAATTGAGAGACATACAGATGCACCTGATTTCTCCCATCACGTGCGGTGACCACGATAAATCAAAATTGGCTTAGCTACGATCAAAAAACCAAACATTTATCATTAGTATATCTTTGGACGGAAGTCTGAGCGTGAGAATGCGAGCGTGCGGATGTTTAATTCGTGCTCCGTAGTGAATCTCTATTCGACGGGAAATTACGAGTATATAAGTCCAACAGTGATCGTAAAGAGAGGGGAATACTGGTGTGAATAGAGAGAATATTGATAACAAGATAGCAGTGAATGGACCGATAAAAGCCAAGGTCCGACGGAACGACCGGCCGACAGCTTTTTACGCGGTGCCACACCGAACCTGATCAAAGAGTGGAAGGGCGAGTGAGATAACACACAATAACGATAAGATAAGAGATAGCGAGGAATTTGTGGGTGTAAATATATATACAGGGGCTAAACAAAAGTTTACGAAGAAATAGAGATATGGAGAGTGATACATCGGAGGATATAGGAATAAAAGGAGGTAGAGAGCATGATGAGACTAACGAAATATTCACGAAAAGCAAGTACACCATAAAGGGGAAAAGATGGGGAAGGGGAGCTAGTGAGTATGATGAGAGAACTGATGAGAGAACTGATGAGAGACGTGAAGGAAATAAAGAGAGACCAGAAAGAGCACCAAGAGGAATTGAAACTGCTGGGAGGGGAGAATGAAAAATTGAACACAGAAAATGAGATAATGAGGAAACGAACGAGAGATATGGAGAAGAGAATGCACAAAATGGAGAAGACAATATCAAAGAATAATGTGGTGGTGATAGGAATGAAGCTTACTACGGAGGATAAGCATGATCTGAAGATAGGATTAGAGAATTTTATGAAAAACACAATGCAGGTAAACGTAAACATAACGGAAGTGATAAAAATGGGAGAGGCACTATACATGATTGAGTTGGAAAGTGCTAAGGGTTAAGGCGCAGTGATAAAAAATAAGAGTAAACTTAGACAAATAAAGGAGAAAATATATATAGACAACGAGTTAACAAAAGACGGACAAGAAATACAGACGAAGTTTAAACAAATGGGAGATAAAGAGAGAAAAGACGGGGAAAAAGTAAAGATGAGATACCAAAGAATTACAGTTGAAGGATGGGAATATAGATGGGATAGAGAGAAAGAGGCACTGCTTGAGGGCGGACATGAAAACGAGGACAGAAACTCAGAAAAGTAAAAAGAAGAAGGAATAGCGGAAGAACGAGGACGACCTTGGCAAACAAGAGGGAAACGGAAAAGAAAAGGAATTTAAAAAAGGTTAATCTAAGGAAAAAATGGGGAAAGGAAAAGGAGAAAAAACTATTTAGATTAGGAACATGGAATATTAGAAGTTTGAATGCTAAAGAAACAGAACTTGTAGAGGAGTTTGAAAAAGCGGCTCTGGATGTATTGATAATATCAGAAACAAAGAGAAAAAACCAGGGAATAATAGAATTAAGGAATGAGCGTATTCTAATATGGAGCGGAGTGGAGAACAGGGTTAGAACTGTTGCGGGAGAAGGATATATACTGAAAAGGGAAATTAGAAACTTAGTAACTAGGTGGGAAGTAGATAGTGAGAGAATACTGTGAATAGAATTGCAATGTAAGATATATTATAGCCATATACAGTCCTGATGAAAACGAAAAAGCTGGGAAAAAGATAAATTTTGGGAATATCTGGCATACGCAATAAAAATAGCAAAAGGGCAAATATTAGTAGCAAGTGATTTTAACGAAAGAGAGGGAGAAAAAGATGATACATATACAACAGTAATTGGAAAGTATGGTGAAATAGGTAGAAATAATAATGGGAAAAGGCTGTTAGGGTTTTGTATTGACAATGACTTAATAATAACAAACACGTGTTATGAACATAAGGAAATACACAAATTTACAAGAGTGGAACCAGGGAGAGGGGAGAAGTCAACCAAAAAGTTTCGACCCACCTAAGTAAATAGAATCCCTTAACGCGATTACCCCGTGAAATGGGGTTTTGATTGATTCTAAAGTCACCCGATTAACCCTTATGAAGTAGCAAATGATCACAAGAACTTTAGCGTGGTCTTCTGGGACTAAAACAGATCGAGTAATTTTTTAAAGCAAACAAGTTTTTCTACTTGCGGTACCTTTTCGCGCAAGGACTACGTTCACGCAATCGATTGATTCAAACGTATGGCCCAAAGAAAAATTGCATGGATTGAATTGATGACTTTTTTCCTTAAACAATTTTAACTTTTCGGAGACATAAGGTACGTAACAGCCCCGGTTCTGGTATCGTGGAAAATAATTCCCGTGTGAATTAAATCGTATTAAGTACTTTACGACCGCGCGACATAAAATACAGCCGACGCGACGCTTAAAATACGTTGAGAGAAATGTTCTGTCTTTGGTCTACCACTCGACACCGTTATATTTCAAACTTCACTCGAACGTGTGCCTGGTCTATATATCATACATTAGCACCGTTCATCAACACGTTCTCGACGTACGTCTCACCTACTCTGGGGTACGTCCGTGAAGTCATCTACATGCATGCATGTATGTGTGAATGTTGTTCGAGTTTTCCTCTTATCACTGCTTTTCTGTTTCATTTTTCTTGTACACACAACAGTAGAAGGCAGCAGATTGACAATTGGAGGGTCATTTATCTAAATAAGCTTATATTTAGACGGCGACTTTACGGTATCCAGAAATGAATAATTTGGTTTAGGTTACCTACTTTCTTACCAAGTATTGAAACTAAAATCTGGCTATGTACACTCAGGTAAGTAGTGTTATACATGGACATGATATTTTCCTTTAGAAAGAGATTAGGGAGGAAACTGCGGATTTTGAGTATTTGATTCATTTGGACTAATACATCAACATCTGGCAATAGAAATCAACAGCTTTCCCAAACTTTTCCTTTTATCCGAGTGGGAATTTATTATGTGCAGGGAATTGGAAACATATATGGAGACCAAGTAGACGAAAACATACACATTTAAATAAGAATAAAATCAAATAATAATAATAACAAAAGGAATTGGATGTAATTTAGAACAGAAATAAGTGGAATGGCCTAGGACCAGTACGCAGGTAAGTGATAGTCAAAATTGGCGCCATTAGTGAAATCACACGTAATCTATCATATAGGAGAAAATACACGCGGCAATATTATATGCTATACTTATCGACAGAAATATTTTCCAGTTTCCACGCCTTTTAAAGAAAGATTCTCCTAACCCTAAAGTGGAAGCGAAGTATACGCTTCCAAAGAAATAGATTTGTACCAGATTTGTTTTCTAACATACAGTTGATGCGATTGGCTTCGTTGCCAGTGAAGCAAGTGCTACGAAATAATTTTTTGATCGTAGACCAAACAATGTCTGTTGAATCTAATAGGAAGAAAATCAGAAATGCAGATTGAATGACACGAAGTACATGACATATACAGAACAATTTGGAAGACGAAACCATTACAAAATTAGCAGTGGAAGAAACACGATGAGAATTGCACCGGTAACAGAAAAAGGGAAAGGCTTCTGCACAGGTGTGAAAGAAAAACGGAAGACAAGCTTACTAATGCTAGAATTATGAGACAAAACCAGCGAAGGGAAATTTGCCTGAATGAAGGGCTTCATGAAAGTATACATGCAGAAAAGTAAGGGGGAGTAATAAGATAAAAGGCCAACATATATTGGAGGAAATTTATAAAAATAAGGAAGCTAGAACGTCTTGATCAAAAGATTAAAAATAATAAAAGTGTCAATATATTATCTTAAGAACAACCAAGAGCAGTTAGTAATAGTTATTAGTTATTTTGTTGATAGTTCCCAAATAAAAAACAAATGTTTGTTTATATATTTATCTAGTTATATTTTCACTGAAGAAGGTGTTCCGAAAACGTTTGTAAACGTTCTGAAAATATAACTATCGTTCAAACCAGCCTTGTTTTATTGACCTATTAGTGGTAGAGATCTATCATATAAGGTTAGTAATAGTTGAAACAAAGATAGAGATCTAAGTAGAACATTTGTAGCGGAGAATACGAGTAGAGTCCCGTTAATGAGTCTACCTGGAATACTGGGTACGAGTGGAGTCCCTGAAAGGGTACGAGTAGAGTCCCGTGTAGGAAGAAGATAAAATTAATTTATTTTCGAAAATCTTTTATTCTATTTAATCGTTTCCGCCCTAAAATAGACAAGTAGTTATTTGAAATTCAGATGTATTTTTAATTATTTATTCGGAATCATTAGAAAGTACTAGCTTTCTATTTAATCGTTATTTGTTCTTATTAATCCTTTCCGTCTTAAAATATTCTAATGTCCTACCTGCCTGTGAAAGAGTTTAATGATAACCATATTTCAAGATTTGATTTTATATTGTTTCTTATAGATTAACACCTTATTATTAAAAATGTATTTATGTATTTGATAAATTTATATGTGCAATAAAAAAAAAATAATAATAAACTGATAATTTTTTATAACTATATACTATATGTTTTATATATACATTTTCATTTAAAATAATATACATACGAGTAGATATTAAAAAAAAAAATTATTTTCGAATTTTATTTGTACCTACCAACAAGGATAGAAACTTTTACGTCTCGGGACTCTACTCGTAGTACACCTTTCTTGGGATGGGGATTAAAACAGGTAAACGGGACTCTACTCGTATCTCCCCATTTGTAGGATTTACTTAACGAAGGGTTTTATGCAGAAACAGCTATTCAGATTGGGCAAAGCAGAGTTGAATATGAAGGAGATGTAATAGAGAAATTTCCAAATCATTATTTTATTTTATCCTTGTTCTTGCGCTGCACTGTCAGAGGAGGGTCATCAAAGTGTTAAGTACAAAATGACCACAATGATGAAAAGTTCAATAGACATAAGTAAAAATATGTGCATGCGGAAATTATGAAATCAAAATTGGAAGAAATACTGGAATATACTAATGGGAAAAAGAAAATACATAATCACGATGCACATCAAACTCAAAACTATGTAGTTGAAGTTTCTGAGGAAGATTGGGAATAGGGCCAAATGTGAATTAAATCAAGGATGCGAAGATTAGAAGAAAACGAGCTAGAAACGTATAAAGGCTAAAATAAAACAACTGTATGTAAATGACATGGAGTTCTTATAAAGACAAATCGAGATAAACTCCTTGAGGGCATAACTAAAGTTGATTGCTGATTGAAGCTTATGATGCCCTTTAGATAATTTACCCCAGCAAGTTGGTGGCCTCAATGAAACCTACCACCTTGCTAATGGGAAGTCTTTCACCTCTTCTGGCTACAAGGCCCGAGGCCCACTGTACTTCATGAACCTTACACTGCTCAGCTCCTGGCATTAGCCCTGATCCTATAGTGTGGGAATGTGTGCTAAATCGACAGTGTCCTGTCAGCAAGTTCACTGCATTCTCTGATCTTATGGTATGATAAGGAATTCCACATGTAGGTTCTTGGCAGTATGCTCGTCTCCTTGTTTCTTTGTGCACCTCGGTTTCAATCAATCGCTTCGTTCTCACAGTCAACTTCTTAGTTCGGCGATTTCCGTGCTCATTGTCAATATATATTTTTTATGAACGTCTGTATAATGTTTTGAACAGCAAGTAGATTCCTTTTAACCATTTTACCGCTATCCGTATAAATTTATTTTGCTGGTTAAGGTCTACAGTAATTTGCTATCCTCCCTTGTAGTTTCCTTACCTTTTCTAGTCACTTTCACAAATTTGCACGTGATACAGTGGTTCAATCTGTAAATACAAGAGTCATTCTGGATTATTTTCTTTGAAAAGCTACATTTCTACGCACTTGTGCTTTACTGAACTATTCGCTAATTTATTGCAAACTTCCATGAAATGAAAGCGTAGACAGAATTGTACAATGTGCTTATTTTCATTAGCAAGAAATGTAGTCTATAACTTTGAAAAACGGCAGTATTTATGTTCTTGGATTCCGCGACGTCATAAAAATAAAAGTGTGTTTTTAATATTACATGTCGTTGGTTAAATACATTGCGGATCTCCGCGAACTAATTCCTAATAAACAGCAAATGTGGCAGCAACGATTTATTATATCGAGCTCAGCGGTATTTCCAATATTCATCAGAAATAATATTAGTAGTATATAAACAAACTCCATAAATTTAATCGGGCTATAATAAATTAAACGCTTCCTTTCTGCGAATAGCATTGAAATCTTGGTAGATGAATATATACCATATTGTCGTAAGAATAGCTGTCTAACTTATAATAGGTATTATTACATACTTTGGCTTTCTAATTATTTGTGAATTCCTTTTTAGTATTATGTATAAATATAGGAGTGCGAAATTGTTATTTATCGAATCATTGAAAGCTATTGGAATTCATGGAACAAGGTTACCTTTTAAATCCAAATTGAATTAGTATAAACGTCTGAAATACACCGTTAATATTTTCGAGAAATATTCCGATAATAGCGAGAACATGACCGGCAAACAGTGACTAATTTAAGAATTTCATAGGTATTAAAGTCGACTTTGTTACCTGTTACGTACGCTATTGCTCAATACATAACCGTTTTATTTAATAAGTAAACAATAACATGTGCTCTAAGTAAATATTAATATACATATGAGGACGATATCCGAGATTTAGGTACTACATACGCATGGTGCCTCCAACTTGAATTTAAATTGGAACCATATGGATGCCAGGCTAGTAGAACAAATATTTAAACGTAATTAAAATACAATTTGTTATTTCTAAAAATAGATTAATTAATCAAGTGCGTTATCAAGCATAACTTCGAATGTGCCACTGTAATTTATAAGTAGTAAACTAGTAAAAGAATATTCATATATATTGATAATCTTGAAGAAAGAATAAAATTATTATTATTATTATTATTATTATTTGAACTCGATTTTATACCGTTTAAGTATAAAAAGACACACAGAATTTTAAATAGTTTGAATACTTTAAATAAGGGCATTTTAAATTTGCCAGAAAATTTTGCTGTTTTTTATTTATATACGGCACGGTAGTTTTAAGCACCCTATTGGAGACAGCAAACCCAACAAGAAGAAACTTTTTGTTTGGTGTCACGAATGTTATAATTAATTTTGACTGTTTTTAGTGTACTGCTTCCAAATATATAAATTGTTTCCTTCTATAAGACATTTTTTGAGATACACGCTCAACCTGCCGATTGACCGCATATAACATTCGGTCTTCAGTCGATATTGGCAGAACGTCGAGTTCTTGGATTTACAAACCTGCATGTAATGATTGATGAAACAGTTTGTAAATGGTCATCATGGACCATTGCATACACAAGACGAAGGATTAGGATTAGGATTAAGTACAAAACGAGAAACTGGAATTCATCGACTGGATCCAACATCGTACATTTAAAATCTGAAGTTGAGCAAAGTACGTGAACGTAGTTTTTTCTGGTTGTCTACTTTCTCGGCAATCTTAAAGCTGATGGATATGTTGACCTACTAAATATCATGCTTGATACCTTGAATCTAGCGAATAGCGAGATAAAGCATTTCAGCAGGATATGAAAGCAATGAAGGATCACTAACAAAGTAGATGGGATATACACACGATGACAGATTATTTGTGCAATTTGCAAAAGGTTCATTGAAGAATGTCTCGCAAAAGAAGCTTCCGCATTGTCAGCTAAACTTTCCCCAATTTTTGTTGTTGTTGCAGTGTTATGTAACTGTCGAATTTTCCGTTCCAGATGTTCTTTGAAAGTCATCGTACAACTTAAAAAAGCAATTCGCTTTTACCTTTTAAAATATAGCGTTGGCCTCACTAATATTACAGAACTTTTCACGTGCCAACCAATAGACCAGACCAATAGATCTCTAATTATTTGTATTTCCCGTTCTAGACACTTATTTGCTACCTGATATACAGTGAACATTGATTTCCAGTCGAATCATCTTCTTTCTCGTACAGAAATATCTTATGTTCATCCCTTAAAGTTCCAATGAAGCTAATATAAATCTTCCTCATCCTTGAAATATAAATATATATAAATATAAATATCCCTCAAGATCCTAGAGAAGGCTAGAGTATTTATCAACTTATAGTACCCACCACAAAGCGCTATTTTATTTTGCACTTTCATGTCAATTTAAGATTGTTATTTTTTTCATTATCATTCGTAGAGAATTAATATTGTTTAAAATAAAATTGTGAATTTGAGAATAGGGGTTATCAAATCTATCTTCAGTTCTCAAAGTTGTATGCGAAATAGAACAGTAAGTAAAATAAGTAAGGAACTCTTGCCTGTGCTTCAATAACCATGAGCACCCAAATAGATTTAATAAGCTTCAAAAAGGTAACAAATTTGAGTTTATTTAAGTGGAACATAAAAAGTTTCATCCTTCATTCTCCTTTTACTGCTGCTTGCCTGATTATTTAGGTTAGTGTATACTTTTCATACCTAAGCATCTGATGTCTCCCTTTTCTTATTCTTGCTCAAAGTTTTCTACTGTCACCTAGCCTTTGCATGATTCTGGCATTTGAGCTTTTAGCAGTCCACGGAATTTCTAAACGTTATTTATATAGCCACAATTCAAAAGTCTCAAACTTCTTGATTACATGGGTCAGCATCCATATATGGCACCCTTTATGGTAGTGATGACTTGGGACAAAATACATCCGCAATGTACTCTAACTTAAACAACAACATCTGTTTGCTAAATATTCCCTTCAACTTTTTAGTTTAGTCGGAAGAAATGGCACTAACCTTCCCAAGTCGACGAATCAGCGCGAAAGCTCCATCTTCTTTAAGAGCTTTGGAGCCTCCGAAAGCTATATTTATACTAAAAATTGCGGGTTAACTTAGCGGTAATCATTATAATTATATCTTAATCTGAATTTGTCGAAAATAACACATTCCCTAAACCATGCTTATGATATGATGATCTCTACCAGCATTATGGTTATTCGGAAGGAAATATATTTTATTCTTATTGTGATTGAAGCATAACTGTAAATTTCAATTTGTCAATCTTAAGAGTCAGCAATATATTCATATTTCTCCATTTGAATGATGTAGCTCTGTTTCGAAGAAGATAACGTGTCCATTGTAAATTTTGCATAGATTCCCATGGCTATTTACTGTTGCTCATCACGTATCACTAACAGTGGAATATTCGTATGGTTGAAAAGCGAAAAATATTTTTTCATCTCATTCGACTTACATACATGTTTAAACGAATAATCGATAATAGGCAACACACAATAATAAATTAATAAACAAATCTTTCTCTTTTTCCAGGGCTGCAGGTAGTAACGTGGCCCTTGATCCGAATCAGATTTGCAAAAAGAGTCGAAAACTACGCGGAAAAATGGCCGAAATTTGTAAAAACGAAAGCAAATTGCTTCAGCAAATCTCTAACGGGGTACAGCTCGGGCAGCGTGAATGTCAATATCAGTTCAGATTTAGAAAATGGAATTGTACTTCGACGAGAAGAAGTATGAAGAAAGTTCTATTAAGAGGTAAGTTTTATCAATGTCAAATATAATTTCTGTAGAGAATTTTACCATAGTTATATGCTCGAAGCATTTAGGAATATACAGGAAAAATGTAGTTGGTTTTGAGGGATTGTGTGGTTATTACAGATTACTTGATTTATTCTTTGGGCTTTTTACACTTCCGTCGTAAATTTTAAAAGAAACTTTAGTTCGCCGCCAACTAGTAAAGAATTTGATGTCGTATTACTTCTGTATGTGCGAGAATTACATTTCGTTTTAATACAAATGCTCCAAGTTCTATTGATAGATTCGCGATTTAATTGTGATTGTCTCGTATTGCAGACGTAAAACTAGACTGCAATATAAAACTATATAAGTACACATAATTAAGGATGAATGGAAATAAGTAAACGATGCAATGTAGGAGCAATTTAGCCTTTTTCGGCTCTCGTTTACATTAGCGTTGATAGATAGGCGCTCGCAAGACAGCGAGAAGTCGTGTTCGGAGACCCCATAAAGACCAATAATCTTCATTATCTGGGATCATTCTGGGCGATTCTCGGTAAGACAACGGCGCGTACAAGGCCCGAAAGAGTGTTCTGCTCTTCTCCTCTCGCTGACGGTCGATCAGCAACGGTAGCGAGTATAGGAGCAGAAGCAACAGCCTTCCACCAAACTGAAACGGAATAACGACGGGGACAATGGACTTGCTAGATTTATGGACGGCAGCCACATACCTGTATCGGACCATTTCCAAATCCGAAAACACCAGCCTCCGCGTTCGGAATTCGGGTGCTTTTTTACTTATCAATCTCTCGAATTCATCTTTATCTGGTTGCATTCGGATCGCGGACGTTTGGGCTTCTTCCCTCTCGACCCTTCCGTCACCGCACAAAACTCGTAAGGACGCAGAATAGTTACGTGATACTATTGCAGTCAGATTTGTAGACTCAGATAGCTTACAGTAAAGTAGTCAAGCTTTCCTTATATTTTATCAGTACGTATGCCCTTTTAATTTCTACCATTCTAGCTGATAGACAATAATTTATTTGTTGCACTATGGATGAAATGGTTGTTCATTCTATTATATGGAGTTATATTTTCCAATTTCCTTCGTAGATGTTGTTTTGTAACTGGGTACGCTTTAACAACGTTATGAATAAACCACTAGGATATGTTGAATTTAATCCTAAATAGACTTAATCCTATTCCACGAAATTTCTCTACATACCTACGTTTATGAACTTCATTACATCCAATAATACGAGTTTAATTAGTTCGAGTGAATTGCAGGATGGAATGTCAAATTAATAACTTCCATCGATCCATTCACTATTATACGGTGTCCGTCGAAGTACAATTCGGAATAGAATATTGATGTCTTGAAAATATAAGTGGTTACGATCGTAACACTTAGAATCCATCTGAATACGAAGAAAACTATTATTAAATCCGAAGTATGCGGGATACATGCACGGAATAATAATACGCTTTATTGCGCGGCAGAAACTGCAATGATCTCGATTGTAGGCCAGTGGTTATAAACGTAATAACGCGAGGATATAACAAAAGGCGGCAGATGCGCACTGAGAAGTCGTAATAATCAAAAGAGAGGACCTAATGAAACTTCCATGCGGAATGCCGACTAGGATTCGATTTAGACTTGTTGCATTTTACGGCTTTGCATGCAGAAATAAAGCGCGGAGAAAGTAGGAAGCGTAATTTTGTCTTCTGCGATTATCCTTTAGTTCTTCATGCTAATATTTTGTTTTTCTTCTTTCAGTAAGTATTATTACTAGAGATCGGATTATATGTTCGAGATTTGACTAAAATATCTATATGTATACATATGTCTTAAATATGAACATTATATGTTGAAAATATTCCTAAAATGTATGGAATATGTAAAATATGTCTCAAAAGTATTTCCAGAATGTCGAATATATTTTGAAGTAACAAGGAAAAGAAACAACAATGAACAAAATCATATTTCGACATAATGAAGCAAAGTTCGTGGTACAGTAAATTATTTTCTAAAATTGATTTGCACCTTAAAATTGCACCAATATTTTCCACTTCAAAACTTAAAAAAGTTCTTTAATAAGGATAACATTTTCTGCATAAAAACTGGCAGCTTTCATCCATGTTCCCCATCTTGTGATTATTGGTTCCGGTGGCAAAGGAGTATTAGGTAATTTTTCTCTGCAACACTGAATCCTCAGAGGAGATTTAAAAATATTTTTCTTACGTTACCAATTAAACTATTAACTATAGGAAATAAATTTCTAATATTATCCACCACTCTGTTTAAACCGTGTGCTAAACACGTCACGTGAATTAAATTGGAATACCAAACTTTAAGTTGTTGACCAGTTTTGACCATGTAAGACGCAGCATCGGAAAGCATCAGCACAATTTTATTAATTGGAACAATGTTGGGAAGAAAAAATTCATTCAAGTTCCATGTATGAACCTAACCATTGTTACATGATTAGCTTATCAATTTGTTTACACGAAATCAAATAGGATCTTCCAGGAGTGTTGTTATTTATAAAATCTATTAATAAATTTGCCATATACCGTGTACATGTATCTGTGGTTTCATCTACTATAAAATGTATAAAACTGTTATTTGCAGTTTGCTTGATTTCATTAATTACGCCCTTACATGCATTTGTAACATAATTTTTCCTTAAAGTACTTTCGTCAGGTAACAGCATTTCTGCAATGATTTTGCAAAAGCCTTTTAAAATTTAGGTTTTTTAACCTATAAAGTGGGATATTAGCAGAAAGCAAAGCTTTGGTTAATTCCAAATTAAATACTTATTCACTCCGACTTTTTGGAGATGAAGATGGACCTGCTAGTGACTGACCTATCGACATTTGCAATAATTTTAGTTGCCTCATGTTTCCTAACTTTCGTGTATGAAGATCAGTCGGAAGATGTTGAGTCATTTGGGATTTTTTCCCAAATAAAAATCTATAAAAGAAGAAAATTATTGTAGAAAATGTATACACTCTTTTAGATATAAGATAAGAAAATGATTTTGAAATTAAAGGAAAATATTTTCATTAATTAAAATGATTTTCTTCAGCAATCCAAAGCAAATTTCTGAACCAATTGTATGGCAGACTAGAATTTGCAAAATAAGCATGTAATTCGAATTAAATAAATTGAATAAAATTGTTTTGTAAAATTATCAACTTACTATTTTACCGCACGCTTTGCAGAATACTTTTTCTTCGTTCAGAAGTAATTCTGGAACGGTCTTGATACAGGAGTCTACTAAATCGCTTTTCACTTTTGGCATTTTTGGATGACACACGTTGACACTTCACTTTATTCGGTGTTTGTAAATGATGAAAAGTTTTAAATGATAGATGCTGAAACGTATACACACTCTCCCTAGTTATTTTTAACCAATCAGAACTCACCTTTATTCGTTTAAGTTCCCATTTTTATTCTTAGAAACCGTAACAAAATAATCCTTGCTCTTCGGTATTGAACATGATATCTCGTTTTGAAGTTTAGAGGTAATTAACAATTCCTTAAAAAAATGTAGAAACACAAATTTCTTGGATAAAGCATTAATCCCTATTTAAATAATATTTATTTTATTATATTTAACGAAACATCGGTAATCGTACAATGTAAGTTTCCCAGAAAATCGTCTACTATATTTTTTATAAAAATAACACGACTTTCAAACGGGGAATATGCCAAATGATTTCAAATATGTTAAAATATTCGAAATATGGGGAGAAAAGCCAAAATATTCTAAATACGTAAAATTAAATTAGTGCTAAACGCTTGTATTTACCCTAATTCGTTTAGATCTTAAAGCGTCCAATTGTACCGTTGATAGTTATCGATGTACAAAGAACATATAATCCGGTCTCTGATTGTTACATTTTTAAATGTTTCAGATGATTTCTACTGTTGTAAATTTGCAAATTTCGAAAGCTTTGGTTTGGTTAATTGTAAATTAAGTTTTCTGGTTATTATCCATAATAAGAAGTCTTAGTTCTAAATAAAATATTCGAACAAAATCTGGCAAAATTTTACTCAAATTTGGTCCAGGTTTACTGCATTAAGTTTCACGATAGCAATGGATTATCAGTAAAAGTACGTGCATGGAATTGGAACATGGGTAAAACTATCTACCTAAGTATTGCTAATTTGTTTGTTTACTAAATCATTTTCTGGAAAATTAAGGAATACTCCCCTAACATAAAGCAATTCTGTACGGTGTTAATATTAAAAAATAAACATTCCGTTAATTAAATCCAAGAATGCTTACACATACAATATTGCTGATAGATGTGACATTTTCGAATTGTGCTGGTGAAACCTGGTATTGCAATTTCTATAGATTATCACGTAAAATTAAGCATCATTCATGAATTGTCGGTGTGCACATGCACCGTTGTTCATTTCATCCAATTAGTTCTGGACTTCCTCTTTAATTATCAGATTCGTTTCTAACAGTTACAATAATGAAACAGTCGATCCTTAATGTCCGAAACGTTTGTGAGCGGGCATATGATAATAAAGTTATAAAATCTATTTTGGGTTTTCGCAAAGAGAAGTCAAAGGTGATGGAATATGTTTTTGTTTATTTAGTTCGTTTTGTACAATATGAAACGAGCATTGATTCGGTTTGGTTATTAATCAACCTGTTAGATTAAAACGAATGGCTAACTAAATAATACAGTTAAAGTTACGAATATGAAAAATAAGAATATTTGTGGTTTAGAATGAATTCAAATACAATACAAGTACATATTTGAACGACGAAGTTACCTTTTTCAGTCGAAGAAATATCAAGAAGACCAAATGTCATTTCTGAACTTTGAAGTAGTCTCGAGTGCGTTAAGGTAGACAATATCTATTGTATGTATGTATGTTGAAGTCTGCTTCGGTGATGTCGAAATACTTATTTGAAGACCTCGAAGCCGATTTGGTGACGGTAAGAGGGTAAGAAGTAGGTACTTTATTCGCATATAAGAATAAAAATAATAATCACAAAATTCTATGTAGTACATATTCTTTCAAATCAAGTTTTCTCCTGTAACATTGGCATAAAATCGTAAACGTATTAAACCCTTTGCCGGTCACATCGCATCTTATCTAAAGTAGCAATATTCGAAATCGAGAAACCCGAAAGCCCACAGTGACAAGCTCCTTCAAAGCTATCTGAGACCGAGCAGCGCTACCTGTCCGTCTCTTATCTTTCGGCCGCATCTGTTCTCACAGTCGCCTATTAATTTACACCTCTAATTTTATGACCCCCTGTATTGGGTGGTTCGAAATATACAATAAGTCACTTTTAGATGTTTGTCGTCATCTCGCGTGTGTATTTACTATTAATAAAGTTAATGCACCGAGAGTGGAGAAGAAGGCATTAAAAGCAAATAATGTCCTTTAGGTTGCCGTAATTTTATTGTCTTTCGACAAACAGAAAAGCTCCAGGCTATATTTAGTCGGGGTTGCTTGTATGCGTTTAGAATTTATGTGTCAATTAATGTTCCGGTTAATATGTTGGATTACCACTTATCTTGATGTGGGGTGAGATAAAAGTGTAACACCGACCACAGAGGGAAAAATTAAATAGCAGTAAAGGATATGATGATGTTGCTTCATGGATTGGTAAATTTCAATTAGCTTGTAATGAATCGATCTATCTATTCTCATCGAAAGCATAACTTAGGACTCTCTTTCTAATTAGAATCACTAAGTTTTGTTTAGCATCATTAATCACTGAATCAATCAATTCCAGTATAAACTAAAAGAAATTGGACGTGCGTTGTTTCTAAAAGAAGTAATGAAGAGGATTCTATTCTTCAGAATTAAAGCTTAGTGCACCGTCAATTTACTTTCTTGTATAGGTTTCATCCGGGAATGAGTTCTAGAACGTTCAAACAATAGAAAAATGTACAAACGGACTATATCCCGATTTTCTTCTACAGATTTTGCTCTATAATAATTATAGAAGTGTTTTCTTTAAAACTCCACTGCCCACTTTTTAGATTAATGTTTGTTTACCTTAATTATCCATTAAGCTGGAATTGATGGAATCAAAAGTTACAATATACTCTAATTCTTTTATAATTTACTCACATAGAACGTTCTGGTATTTTTGTACCTATGTTGACCAAAGTGATCATAATCGGGGCAATGAGATAATAATAATAATAATAATAATTTATTTTCATTTTATAATGCAAACGGTATAAAATTCGTCAATCTACATACTTATAGAAATTTAAAAAATCTTATACAAAATAAATAAATAAATATAACAAAATATTTAGCAGTTATTCATTAAAATATTCATCTAATGAGTAGAAGGCTTTTTCAATAATTATTTTTTCAATACTTTTTTGAATTTGAAGGGATATAAGATAACTATAAAGTAAGTAAACGTGAGCATGACATCAAGCTTCACCACAGCATAATACGTACGAGACAGAAACAACAAAGAATACACAGAAGGGATGAAGTAACTTACTGGGGATAGAAAGGGAGCAGGAACAGGGAAGCAGTGGCAAACCAACGAAGAAGTGAAGAGAAATAAAGTCAACAATCCCGCATCCAAGGCTTGAAAGAGCAAAAGGATCCAATTGAAAAAGTAATTATGTTGACAAATTCCATCATGAAGGTTTAAATTTGCTTCTTTCTAATTATGTACAGTTTCTTTTTTATGTATTTTTATGCACAAACTTTCTTTCTTCTTCACACTATAATAAATTTGCCTATCTCACATATTCGTTCGTGATTATTTATTATCTTAAGTGCACTATTTTATGTATCTATATTTATCTTGTAAGTAGATTGTAATCTGTTGGGCAATAAATAAGTTGAATTAAATTGAATTGAATTGAAGACCTTTGAAATCTTTCCATTCACCCTAGCAGCTTTCTAAAGCAGTTTCCTGGAGATTCATCCTTTGGATCTTTATCTTCAAGGGACAGGTACAAGTTTGATGCTCTTAAAGCATATCGTCTTTATACACGTCGTGTCCAAACCTGTACTTGACCTTCCTTAATATATTGACCTCAATTTGACATTACATTTCTTTGTGTAAACAGTAAACATACGTCTTTATTTTAATCTATGGTCGTGTGAAAATAATTTCCTTCCGAAACCTAAAAATTCGTTTAAGCAGAAAATATTTTTATTAGTATGTGTGATAATAAGAAAATATTTTCTGTTAGAAATTTTGTGTTGTTTGTTATGTACCTACTAAACATATGACCGGATTGTCCGACACGGATTGTGATGGGTCTAATATATGTTATAGAGGGACCTCCCCTGAGTACTTAGGTACGAACTTTCGTCCTAACGCGCCTTAGTATTCGGAAAATTACCATGGCGAAAAATATTATTTTTGAATAATTTTACGAGAAATGAAATATATTTGTTAATATTGTGTAGAAAGAGATTGAAAAAAAGTGCCCAGACAGGGTTTCAACACACATCTCCCTGCGTCGTAGCCCTAGATCTTATCCAATGCGCTACGGCGCTTGCTTGAACAATGTTTAGAATTAACGGTATAAGAGGCTAAATGAGAAACTTCAATATCTTTTCTGACAATTTTCTCAAAAACTACGTCGCGTTAGGACAAACGCTCGTACGTAGGTACTCAGGGGAGGTTCCTCTATAACATATATAAGACCCACCACAATCCGTCTCGGACAATCCTGATGTTCCCCTTATAAGTAATAAACATTAGTAGTTGTTTAACTTCACATACGAGTTGATAATGACTTAAAATACTTGAAGTTGAATGAAGTATGTCTTCGATGAGGGTTAGCGTAATATCCCACTCGGGATTGTGACTCGCTACAAGCGTTTATGTCTCTACATCTAAATAACAAACATCCTAGTTGAATATTAGGAGTTCAGATAAGGTCAAATTTTCCATATAAAACTTTAATACAAAGAAAATTAATTAAGGCTTTCCTGTAATAGTAGGAAAATATTTGTTCTTACAAATTTTGTTGAATTTTGCTTCCACGGTATTCTGTTTTAAAAATGAAAAAGTAGATTAGTTAATTGTAACTCTGTCCAAGTTCTTGAAATTAATTGTACCATGTTACCATTCAGAGAAGTTGACGCTATATCATATTGGTAAACTCCTCACCTCGCAATCATTTAATTAAATCCGTATTTCGCCAGCAACGGGCCAAGAATCTTCAAACCGTTCCTTACCGAATTCTGAAAGTTAATTTTTCATTTTCATCACAGATATTAGAGAGTTATTGGAATTGGAATTTGTTCTTCTTTGGCTCAAATCAAACAAAATCCATACTGCGGAAAATACTTTACAAGAGGTTGGAGAGAGTTTTAAATACTACCAAAAAAAGTGAAATAAAATTTCACATACTCTCACATAAATTACCTCACTGAGATGAATTTATTTGGCAACTTTTACAAAAAGTTGTGCAAGGACCGCACTGTGGCCTACATTGCATATACCAATAATTATTACGGAGGGAATTATGCTTTGTTTGTCGCGGACTGCAACCGCAGACCGGTTTCGCCCTTATTAGGGGTTCATCATTACGGTATAGCACTTCCACGACAAACAAAGCTCCCTACCACGAGATGATACACACGTTCATCATTCAAGATTTTAACACCATAACGGTGGCTCCATCTTGCTGAACGGAGATAATTATTGGTATACCGCCCTCGACAAGTCGGAGGCGACTGAAAACAATTTGAAAAATAGTCTCTCAGTGAGATAATTTTTGTGAGAGTATGTGAAATTTTACTTCACTTTCTTTGGTAGTCCATACTGCGGCTTATTATACCATGGAATTTTTTATTTGCTCTAAGGCTGTTTGCATTTTACAAACAATAGTTTGTTCTCATTGAATTACTAAAAAGTAGAAATTGTTAATGATAATCATATCTTATGTTTAATAGTCATAAGAGAGGATTCACATTCTTAGCTCATTACTATTATTAACATCCTTCTCTAACGCGTTAAAGATATAATAGTCATTTCCTTAGAGATTTTATAATTTTGAATAGATAGTATAAGGAAAAATGCCTGAACGCCAAGATGACTAATTTATTCCCCACTTTATGTTCTATGCATATTTATAGTTAGCAAGCTTCGTACATTCGTTAACATTATTTTGCACTAATTCTGTATCGATCTGATTTCACATTGTTTAATGGTGCATGAAAAGAATATCATACACAGGTGCGAATAATTGACCGATTCGTCATAGTTTTCACCGGAATAAAATAAGGACAACGAAATACTTCATAACCATTCGACCGAATTTCTTGTGATTCACATCTGCGTGTCTAATACAATCATGCATAGAGAGGAAGCAAAGGAACAGTTACTTACTGCATATTTATTACATCGTAAACGTAGTGTAGACAAATTGGATTTCTTAAATAACGGTGAATGAGCTACCGCCATAAAAGTCTCAGAAAGATTTGAAACGATTTAATTGTAGCAATTTCTGCTTAGGTTAAATTCACGCTAATTTATTTTATATAAATGTTAGTTAACCTTTTGGGTTACCTTCTCTACTTTGTGTTTGAAAGAAAAGGCAAATTTAAAATCTATGTACCGTTATGAAGTATATGTGGTGAAATTTGTCTTTAATTTGACCTAGAAGGAGGTATAAGGTATTAATATGTATTTAAATAGGTCATGAAATATGTATAGATTTGAATATAAATTTTAATAGAAAACCAGTTACAAAAAGGCACTTGAGGTAGTCAAAATTACAAATGAATAAAAAGATAGAAATCTACATAATTCTTCAATAAACAACCTATCACTGAGGTTCGTTTGTTAGGTAACTCTCACAGAAAGTTGTGCAATGGCGGCCTTGCAGATTACATTGCATGTGCCAATAATTGGTACGAAGGAAACCGTGCTTTATTAATCGTAGACTGCAGCCTTAGACTAGTTTTCGTCGTTATTAGGACTCTTCAGTACGGTGTACAAATCTGCGAATAATAAATTTCACCAAACTAGTGGCTCTATCTGTCCTACAGCTGATGAACAGATCACTAATTTAGTAAAATCTTTCTATATGAAGAATCCTAATATAATGACGACGTTTGTCCTACGAAAAGTTTCGATGGGGTGTAGATTTAAGAGCTAACATGCTAAATCCGCGTTGATACTTACAATACGTACTTACCTCCCGAACAGATATTTTCAACTGCAGATCAACAATGAAACTGGTGTCAGTTGGCGTACCGCAGCTTTCGGTACTGGAACTGTTTCCCTTCAACATCTATCTCTCTGATATTTCTAAGTTTTCCAACAACATTGCCCATCTCCTTTTCACAAATCACCGCCGTCCAGAAAATGCAAAATCAGATCCCGTAGACCTAAAGATATCTATCCAAATGAAAAGTCACAGCAGATACCACCAAATTATCCACAGTTTTCATCCGGAAAAATGCTAAAACCGTCATTCATCATAAGAAGCAAAAGTTGCTTTTTAACCCGCATTAGAATTGCGGTTAAACTGATCTTGGAATTTTCATGCCCGTTTACTATTACAAAAACAATAGGTAAAATTTAAGAATAGGGTTTGTCCTGATCTGGTGGAGCTGAAGAGATGATACAAAATGCGTGGGAACAGACGCACCCCGAGAGACGTGTTTTTCTTTGCCAGCCAGATTAAGGAGTGAGGAGTCCCTCGATTTTTTCCTGAATTGGTGGCGTTGGGGAGATGAGGTGCACTTTTGAAGAGTGGAGTAGAGTACTGCCTTCACACTTTCATGTTTGGAGTCCCGAAGAGCTGGGAAGTTTTGCTTCTTATGAACTAAATGTCTTCAAATATCCATGAGGAGTAAATGTTTCGGGGACTAACTGGCCAGTATCTATGAATACTGCTGTAGGCGGGGTTTTCGGCAAATGACTTATTGATAGTAATTATCACTTTCAAACAATTATTACAGTAAACATAATTAACTATATCTCAGCTTGAATTTTTTGGATTTGACTTCTATTATATCTGCTATTCAACTTCATTTTTCTTTTTACACAATGGAGACAATCTCCACATTAAAGTAATAACTACCAAAGTGTTTATTGCTTTAATAGCTACAAATGATCGTGTAATTAATGAATAGAAATTGATTACGCCGATATGGAGGTAGGTTGTATGCTGAGTTCTGTAAGGTTTAATTAAATCTTCACCAAAACCAACGCAAAAGGTGCTAAACAGAAGAAAAATTGATGTTAATTAATGTGTTGCCTTATATATAAAATAACACGTTATAAGAATAGTACGTAGAAAACATAGGTGTGGCGCGGATGTAATTATACCCGTAACATGAATGCACGGTAATTGAAGTATAAATATTTGAGAATTCAAAACCTCCAATAATTGATGAAATTTGAATTAATGCTTTAAATACCATGTTTTATTGCGATAATATGAAATGTACATAAACATGTTAATCTATTCAGGTACACGTTGTTAGAATATTGAACGACGTTAGTAATAGAAGTGTATCTAAACTCGCCGATCAATATCGAATCATTAAATGTAATTGGTGTAGAAATAACGATCAGAACCAATAAAGACAAGTACTAAAGGCAATTGGAACGTATGACAATTCTATGTGAAATACGGGCTATTGACGAGAGATTTACTGGTTGACAATGCTGCACTTCGTTCTTACATTTTATTACGCACTGTAATATTAGTCAAACTAATTTGTACATATGTACGTAGGTAGATAGTACATTCACACATGATCTCCAAGTTAAACCGAAGCTGCTACATTGTCCACTAATGCATACTTATACAGTCTTTGAGTATTAAATTAGGACCGGACTGAGAATTTGAAATTTGTTCAAAAGAAATTGTCTCGATGAAGAGCTGTAGTAATAATTAATTATTGTCTTTGAATTAGATTTATTTGTTTTCGTACCGTTGACTAAATCGCTGGTCATGAAAGATCTTTAGTCAACATCAGTTAAATTATTTATTTCCTTGCATCGTATTTTTCGCTTTCCTGATAGTTTTGGCTTTGGTAGCACGTGACGTTATAATATCTACCATCCATTGTTTGGTCGCTCTATACGAACGACGATGTAGAATTTTAGTTCGAACTTAGAGTCGGATAGAAAGCTGTAAATCCTTTTATATCGTTTGAAGAAGCTGCTGCAATCGCGTAGTTCTGGGGGTGATGAGCAGAGATTTAATTTACCACGCAAACTAAATAGAGAATAAAAGACATCTTCAAGAACAATTTTCTATTTAGGAATTTGATGGTAAGGAAGGAACATAGGATCTATATTAGCCTATGCTGAAGGAATCTTTAGGCGAATTGTGACATGAGTTTCTCTAATCATCGGGGTATCTTATTCAAATACTTCCTTGTATTTTTGCTTCCATCATCTTCACCAATTGGGCCTGAACGGTTTATAAAACCACAAATATGTGCCCGTAAGATTCATAGTACACACATTTTTAATTTTTGATAAATCACTATAATGAGGCCAATATATTGAAACGTTAACACATTGATATTCAGTGAATCATCTGAAGTAGCAGCAGCACCCAAACACGTGCATTCAGCAGATAAATCTGTCTAGCGTAGCAGAATCCTTTAAATCATAATTTACGATTTTCCGTATCCTACTTTTAGAACAATGTATAGACAACCAGCAATAAATTAATCGCTCTCAGACGATATACAACGTCAATGAAAATGAGTTTTCAGAACATTTGCAGATGATATATGTGAGCGTAAGGTGCATACATACATATGTACATACATATGTAACGTACACTACTCTCGTTACGAAATATATTACAACCAACAGTATTTTAGACGGCAACCTTACGTGTTAATTTAATTTATTATCGTGTAAGTTTACTTTAATAATCTCTGCTAATTTTCCGGTCATGTTAATCGTTCAACAGCTTAAGGTTGCATGTACTATTTTCATAACGTAATTACTAATTATTGTAACGCTAGAGCTATCGAATGACTTGTAATCAAGTATTTCGTGCATACGAGGTGTGTATCATAAATTCTCGGCCTGATATATAAGAAATAAACTTGGTAAAAACAATAACAATTTTTAGTTTTCAATATAATCTCCCCTAACTTCAATACATTTCCTACAACGATCAGTTAATAATTCTTTACCCTCAAAATGTCCTATTGCAGTTGCTTGTAACTCACTATTGTCCTTGAAACGATTTCCCATACGGCTTTTTTTTCTATAAAAGAGAACTATTGTTCCATTTCCTGTGACAATGGACTCCAAAATCGGTTTGGGGTCGTCTAACATGTTTAAAAGCAAACATATATTTCTTCACTTTCAAACGGCGATCTTCTAATACCATTTCTTCAATCAGTGCAATTTTTTGGGCCGTTCATTTTAGTTGGCCGTTTACAGGATTCTTGCCTTCCAATCTTCTTATTTGTAAAGATTAAATTTAAATAGTTTCACAACTACGTGAAAATGTGCAGGAGCCCGATAATAAAAGTGATACAGTCTATAAATGAGGAGGTACAGTAGAGGTTAGAGTGAAAGGAACAATTTCGGAAGATTTTAAATGGGAGAAAGGTATCAAACAAGGGAATGGTCTAAGCCCACTCTTGTTTATTACTGTAATGGACATGCTAACCCAAAATAAAAGAGAGTAAACGAGTAAATACCAGTGCATAGCTGGTTACAAGAACCTAGCACCGATAGGAATTAAGTCGCTACTGTATGCAGATGATATTATCCCAATGACCGAAACGAGAGGCAAAATGCAGAAACTAATGAACATCTGGGTGAAGGAGATAGAAAGGCTAAAGGTACAAATTAACATAGATAAGACAAAATATATGATAATAAATCAAAAAAGAAAGAGGAGGAAACTGAGCATACAACAATAAAGGACCGCGTATGAGAACAGGTATCTTCATTCGAATACTTTGGAAATGTAATATCAGAGGATGGCAGAATGGATCTGGAGATAAGTAGTGAAATGAAGCAAGCAATTAGAGTCCACTACGCAATGAATAAAACCATATTCGAGAAAACGGAAAACGGTCAAGACACGAAAACCAGGGTATATAACATAATAATGCTGTGTGGGGTGGAAACGGGGACGATACAAATGAAACACAAATCGAAGATAATCGCAGCAGAAATGAAATGTTTAAGGAGGATAGCTGCGGTAACGAAAATCGACAGGTGTAGAAATGAAGATGTTAGGGCGAAACTCAAACAGGGGCCAGTATTGAAGAAAATTGAAAATAAACAACTAAGCTGATACGGACACAGTGAGACTGGACCAAGACAGAATGTTAAAGAAGATTAACGAGGCGGGATTGGGAAGAAATGGAAGAAGGAGAAGACCGAGGAAGACATGGAAGGAGCAGATCCACAGAATAAGGGAGGAAAGAGGTAAAGAAATGAGTAGTATGCAGGAACTAACGCATAATAGAAAAGCATGAAAGCAATGGGTAAAGGAGGGCGGTACTCCAAATCCGACGTCCTAGAGGAGCAGAAGGATAAGGTGAAACAAGAAGAAGATATTTAGCGCTTTTTCTTTTTTCACTATTCTGTATTTTCTTACTAGAATTGTTAGAAATAATGCACCACCTCGTAGAGTCGGATTAGCTAGTTCCCAGACATTTAGTCCGCTGTACAATGGAAGGATTAAGGGATTATGTTAATCCTCTAATGCTAGCCTGTTTTTCTTAAGTTGTAATAATAATCCCTTCGAATTTGCTAGTGTAGAGGGAAAGAACTAAAATCTTGATAGACACCTCACCAAGGAAGCTGTCCATTATTGTTCGTCTTCAAAAGAACATTAATTATTATAAAGTGCAATAATTCCCCCACTTGAGTATAATAAGTTAAGTTTATCAGAGGATTGAAGCTCGAAATCTAACAAGCAGTCAATCAAAGATTAGATTTCCTTTCAAATTGGCTAGTCATGCTCAGAAGAATAATGGATCAATTATACGCATTAACGTATTACATAGCTTGTACGTTTGATTCCGTAACTAACATCTCGAACATTCTATACTAAATAGAAGTCCCTTTCGACGTAAGTACGCAATGAATAGTCATCGTCTTTTGTTCTCCCATCTTCGCCTCGTTTCTTTTCTTAACGATGTCTTGTTTGACGTTTCATTTGCGATAGTTCGAATAGTTGAATAAGTAAATCGTAGAGTGCAAACAATGCGAAGCGTACGTGGATACACAGCACGTCGATCTTTATCTGACAGAGGTGACGGTCGACGACAATTATCCATACCTCCATACCTGGAGGTATCTCCCGTTGCCCGGTGGAAAGGAAGAAATCTGATTGAGACACGGCATCAGATCCGAGTGAGTCGATATCGACGAAGTCTCCGTCGATTGACGACTCGAACTGGGTTCGATATATCAAGCCAGCCGCTAATAAATCCGGTTAGATCGCTCATTTAGATCGGGTGGCCTTCCTGAGAAGGGCATATTTGTACTAATAAACATCTGGCAGCGGAGCGAATTTTTGTAGTACTAATTTGCATCCGACCGTAAACCGCTAGGAAATCTTGATAAGTTTAACGTCACATCGGACCGAATAAATTAATATTTTCCGCTCCACTATGTAAAACAAACGAACTCGTTGTGAACGCGTGTGTATTAAAATATCATTAGAGATGTCGAGTGTAATGAGTAACATATGCAAATGCGAATGCAAAATATCGGCGGTCCATCACGAACGGTTGTAAAGAGATACTTATAAATACCTCAAACGGAATAAATAGCCATTGGAATTTTCTGCCGCTAGATGACCGCTTAATTAAAAGTGATTGAAAATCTGCATGTGTAGCATTTGCAACATTTACGCATTTTTCAGGATATGCATAAAATATAATGATATAATTGATTGCACGTGGTGTAATAGTGTATTTATTTATGTACCAACAATTTTAGTAAGCAACTCATCGAATTGTTCGTAGAAATTCCTATCAGATGAATAAGTCTTATGATGGTAGTACAGTGGTGACTCGATTGAAACTACCAGTCAATTTCTTTATTGCCCTTTAATTTCTTGCAATTTGAAAATTGCGTGACCTCGATGCATGAACTACACTGTTTCAAATACTAATATCTTGTGCTTTTCACAATTATGTGGGTAAAAAATTTCCGCACTCAAACTGAAGATCTAAGCTGCTCTGTTCTACTGCTACCTTTACTGACATATCATATAGATGCTGCTCTTAGAATTTACTTCAAGTACAGTAGACCTCGGTTATAACGAACTTCAATGACCGTAGAAATCGGTTCGTTACAACAGAAAACATAATAAACTCACGTTCAATAACTTTCTCAAACAAAATACGGATGTAAAAAAAGATACAGATGTGCATATAAATGAAGAAACACACCTATATATGTATACATATTATTTAAATACAGTATGTATACTATATACATAATCAGTTATTTTTCTTTGTGTGTGAGTATCCGCAATGTATGTTTTATTTACGTGTGTTTCCACTTTTGCCAAGCTACAAAAACTTCTTTCGATGAAAATTTCAGATTTTATTCAAGCTTTTAAACTGGCGTTATAATCGACTGGCAGATTAACTGGCACTTTTTAATTTTCCTGTAATAAGTAATTTTCGTTTATCTTTCCCTGACATGTTTGCACATAAAGGCCCGATTATTTTATATTTTGATAATTTGCTTTCTTTGCATTGATCTCCTTTAAATTTTAATGTTCTGTCAGGTGTTAATTTATAAAAAGGACCTGTTTCATCGCCGGTGTAGATATCATCTTCGCTAAAATTTTCTAATTTGTGGGCAAACTGTGCTAATCCAGTTGCTGTCCACGTTGTGATCTATTGATACCGTTTCACCAACAATTTTCTGCTTTTGTTCTTAAAATTGCTCCGCTTATAGTTGCGTTGTTTAGGCTTTGTCGAGTGAACTACTTCTAGAATGCTTGACCTACGTCATCATAGCGGCATTTTCGCACCTTCTTCACTTTTCCGTTTGTATTCTGAAATGCTTTAAGTGGTTAATTTCTGTTTTTCCATCCACCAGCAGTAGTTTTACTGAAATTTCTTGCATGGCAAACTTCTTTTGTTTTGCTTTTCCACTTTGTAAATCATAAATTATTTGACACTTATCTTTAAGTGAAAATGATTTTTGCGTTAATTTTACTAAATTTAAAAATTTTTAAACGTCCGTTCGAAATAATATAGATTGCGAAGCAAGCAATGTAAGCGAAATATGTACATAATACGGGTATTCCCCAGTTCCCTGATCGATAACGCTTCATTGGCCGACGATGAGTTTGCTCAAGACGAAACAATGCTCGTTCGTTATATCCGAAACATCGTAATACATGGGTTCGTAATGAAAGATATTTGTTAACATGGTTTAAATAGGAACTCGGACGGGACTTTCAACATGGTTCGTCCATACCGAAGACTAGTTTATAACCGGGAACGTTATAATCGACTTTCATTGTATGTATAGCCTAAATTTTCTTCTGCGGGTGTAATTCGTATATTTTTATTGTTTGAAATGATGCCCAGCAGCTGCCGCAAAGTTAAAACTTACTAAACTCCACGCTTATCTGAGGCGATCGAAAATTTACCATTTTATTCTTATTGTTTCAGATACTAGAGAGACTGGGTTCGTGAATGCCATTACCGCTGCCGGCGTGACGTACGCCGTAACGAAAGCATGCGCCAATGGAAGCCTGGTGGACTGTTCCTGTGATAAGGCGGCCAGACGCTACAAGAAAAACGGCAAGAAGAACAAACTCAAGGGGATGAACTTGCCGCAAGGCGAGTGGCACTGGGGTGGCTGCAGTGATAACATTAACTACGGACTTCGGAAGTCCAAGGACTTCATGGATACGCGGTACAGAAGGAAAAGTGACATGAAGACTCTTGTGAAGTTGCACAACTACAATGCCGGAAGATTGGTGAGTATACTGAATATATTACCCATCTTGCCCTGTTTCAGTCCTTATTTATTAATTCCTGAACGCAAGCCTCTTCCATTGCATTTTCTAGAAAAACAAGGTAGAAGCATATTCACGCTACAGCAAAATATATACATGTGTATTTCCTATGACGTAGTTTGGAGAATTTTGAGGTGTGAAGTAAAAGATTGGAGTGATGTATTTCGGAATCCGCTTACGTTACTCAGTTGGCTTTAACTAAGAAGTACTAACACGTTTTTAACCTGATAGCGGTTTTGAGGCCTTGAATCTTGGTATGGTCAATAGTAACCATCACTCTTTTTAAAATTCAAAGATATTTCCGTTCATTTGACTTTGGTGCGTCTCCTTAGTAAAGGTTCAACACTTTCAGAATTTTCGGGAATCTGCAGAATAAGAAAGTCTGTTAAAATGCTGACAGTTTTGAGAAAATCAGTTTTCTATTCTTACATTGCTAGGCAATTAGCAATTTCACTAAAAAGATAATCTTCTGAGCATTCGTAATATAGAACCTAACTAAATTAGTTTTTGTCCTTGCCCACACCGATGTTATGGACATTTTTAATACGTATTTCGATTACTAAATGGTCATCTTTAGGAAAAAGGATAGATAGAAGCCTGGGTCCTGAAATTCACACTATCTGTGCCAAATTGTGATGATTTCTTTCCTCTGTGACGACTGACGTTTATCACCTGATGGCTGAAATGTGTATTTGAAATTTTCTAAAAGACGGTGTGGTAGGTGTAAAAGCGGATTGGTTTCAACAATAGCATTCTTTTCAAGCTACCCATATTTCAAAACAAACTTTTCGCGCAACACTTTTCTTTCCTTCTTTGTAGCTTTCGTTAGTTGTTATGGAGTCGATAGTCACCTTTCTTCTTATGCTGTCGCCTTATTCTGGCATTACCTGCTAATTCTATTAAGAGGGTTTAGTTATGAACGTTTTGGAGATAATTTTGAACATTAAGTCTCCATTTTTTTATGTCCGTCTACTCGATGTTTCCTTCATCGTTTCGCATTTGTAGAGATTTTGGATAACCTCCTCAACCTTGATGAACTCTGTAGTATCTTGAATTTTATGTTGTTTTCGTGTTTTCCGGTTTGATACTCTGTTAACATATTTTCGGGTACGAATATTAAAGTTATCGTTTCAGTTATCAGAGAATATTTTAGTATTCAAATAAAGACGTAGTTTTCCTTTGTTTCAGGCTATAAAAAACCACATGAAAACAGAGTGCAGATGTCACGGTCTTTCAGGTTCCTGTACGCAACAGACGTGCTGGCGAAAAATGCCCACGTTTCGAGAGGTAGGTAACCGTCTCAAGGAACACTTCGATGGGGCGTCAAAGGTGATAGCCGGAAACGACGGCCGCAGTTTCATACCAGACGGCGAAACATTGAAGCCACCTGGTAAGGAAGACATAGTGTACTCCGAAAAAACCTTCAACTACTGCTCGCCTAACATGACAATCGGGTCGTTCGGAACACAGGGAAGAATTTGTAATGACACGTCGAAAGGGGAAGAGGGATGCGAGATCCTTTGCTGCGGAAGGGGCTTCAATACGACGAAAGTGATCGAGGAAGTCAGCTGCAATTGCCAATTCAACTGGTGTTGTGATGTTTTGTGCGAAACGTGTAAATACGAACGAAACATAAATACGTGCTTGTGATGAATGAAATAGTAAAGAAAATAATGGTAGTAATAAAAAGAAATTTAACAGACTATATTAGTGAGAATGTTTCGTGGGAGGAGAGTAAATCGTGTACCATAGAGACTTGTATATAGTTGTTAACAGGTATATATGTATGTTCAGAACATCTATATATACATATATATATATACATATATAACTCGTAACTGGTCTATTTATAATTGGATATAAATTTGTCGAAGTGATTATTTGTATACTAATAAAATGTTGTATATTTAAATGAGTTTAATGCAATGAATTTTCATTTTTATTATCCAGGTACATATCTCTTCTTCTGCTGGGCTGTTTTACCCAGCACGCTTTCTTCCAATGCTGATTGATAATAACGTCTAACGCGGTAGGTAAATTCTCGTATTAAATATTTACCGCGCTCCAGTGGAGAGCTACTTATTTAAACAGATGTTCGCCTCCGAAATTCGTATGATCGGATTTATTAGTTAATAATTCTCATTAGGTACATTCGAAAATTACACATAACACGTTAAATTTACTTTTTTTCCCAAATATATTTGTTTAGGTGTGTAGCACCTGTGAAACAGCGACTCTAACTTATTGTTTGGTCTGGTTTAATTAAATTTCGATGACGCATTAAAAGTTTTTCTGGAGTGGGTTATAAAGTTTTTAATACGCGTCTTTAATATAATAATTGGTTACTTTTTTTTGAATCCTTGAGCACTCACACGTAAAGCAATTACTTACATATTTATTTCTAAAGTACTACGTACCGAGCTCGAATATAAAATAAATATACGAGGTTCATATTTTACGGCGCCATAAAATTTTAACCGTTTTGTAGGAGAAAAACGAGGGCAAATAAACAGGCTATGTTGAAATAATATTATTTTAATTAGTCCTAGATGGTATCCATGCGTGTCTAATATTAGTGTAAGCATCAACAAAGTTCAAGACTAAATAACAAACTTTATATGTGAACGTTATTGATATTTGCTTTTCGGTCCGTACATCCAGGAAATGTTGTTACGCACTGTTGAGATCTGTCAAGAAATCATATTAGTAAGGTGCAACACTGCAAAATGTACTAACAATAGGATGACGGTTTCCCGAAGAAAATGCGTGAAAGAATTCCTTTCATGCTTCTATTTCCACATTACAGATTCAAATGTTGAACATTTTTCATATTGCTTTGATAAAATTTCAATATGTCAATTTCCATTATAACTCTTCCACGTAACATTTATTTATCGATGGCATACTCTGATGTCAAACTGCAAATGATGATGTTCCAAATACTAGTGCCACAGAGAAGTCAGATAGCCCCTTTTTATGAGATAATTAACAACGGTAATTGGTTTTGCATGAAAACGATTCCTACGTTAGACCATGGGAGAGGAAATATCGCCATAATGTAGGTAACGTTCAACATTGTACGTAAATGAATTGGATGAGCTATGCAACATACACATGTATTAGCACTTTTATTAATATAGTTTAAAGAACAAACAGAACGATCAGTACATTAATTTCTGGACAAATTGCAAATTATCATTTCTGCAATTCCAAACGTTTTCATGCTTTTAACTTTCAAATATTTGGTCCATTATTTGACGAAAAGAAAGTTAATAACAAATACAATTTAACTAACGATAATAGCGATAATATCTAAACTGCATGCAACGCAAGGAACCGTCAGTCATGAATGTGAATATCCAATCAAATTATTGAATGTAAAGCGCAGTCACATAATTTAGGTTACAAAAAGAAATTCTCTACGATTAAAGTTGAAATCTAGGACAGCTTGAAGATTTTGCTGGAAATCAACTCTAATTAGGAAAACCTAAAATTTTGTAAATCATGAATCTTTCCAACTGTTGATATCAATATAATTGTTAAAAACCATATTGCATCATTTTTCAGGAACAAACAATTAATTACAAACGGCTACTTTAAAATTTAATTCAAGGTCAAGGTATTTTAAATTTAAACAAGAATTAGAGAATACCATAAAAATGTTTGAAATTACTTTTTGAGAATTAAATATAAACTTTTATTTAAATTAGATTTAGTGATTAATTGAGAACAACCTCCTTTCAATTTTAAGACAGATATTCATCATCAACTAACTTTTTCAACATCGGAGCAAATATATCAAGGTAAGATAAATCATCCATCCTCACTCGAACCAAGAATTATTGCGTCTTTCCATCACATGCGAGCTGGATAGTCCGTACACCAAGTTAAGCACCAGAACCAAGCAATATTCCACGGTAAGTGTAAAAATACAATTAACATAAATAAAGCCGGGCTATCTACGTAATCGTAATAATCAATTTACGTCTGTTTTATGTTGCTGAATTGAAATAGTCACATGTCCGTCAAAGGAGCTTAAATATAGAGTGCGAAAGATGCTTTATTTTGGTTAAAAAGCGTTCAAGGCTTCAAACGCGAAATTGCAACGTGTAAGTCAATAGCTTACTTACTTACTTGCTTACCACATGTTGATGTTGGTATGTATTTGTGTAAGTGTATGCAAAGAAATGTTTGTTTAGTCGCATCTGTCTAATGGTTTTGGTGCGTTCGACGTAAATTTAGCTTACCTTGATTTCTTTTCCAGCGGGCTTGAACCTTTCGAAAATTAAAAAGCGTTGGGAAATATTGGAATATAAATAGCGTTGGGTAAACATTTGGAATGTATTTGTGTAAGAAAATTCCGTTCTAGATTGCTAAGATAAGGAGTTGTATAGTAGTAACTACTATCCTTATTGGAATGTAATTTAAAATACCATGAATCGTTTTAAAATAAGTGAAGTTTTTCTGACAATGCTAATGTGTCCCACAAAAAAAAAACGAAATTAGTAGCGTCCAGATTTCTTGGACAGAGAACTGTGAAATACGTATAATAGATACAAGGAAAACAGGTATGTCTGTGATTTACAATGAACTAAAGTAAAATAGTTTTTATCTTTACCACACAAACCGTCTCCGAGAAAGTCACACAGATTGTCAAACTACGTATTTGGAAATAGCCACATCGATTTGGTAAGGGTAAAAATGACTTTGTTTTATGTACAACAGAGAATTTTCTAATTGATGAAAAGAGAAAGTTTACGTTTTATAGAAATTTTGTAATATTTGGCAAGAATTTCAGTCCCTAAAATTTTTCCATACCAATACGATTTCAAAAACGGTCCATTACTTCCAATTTGATATGTTTTCAGTAACTAATATTTCTGATTTTTAAGTCTCTGCGTGTAATATCCACAAGATCGCAAGATCTCTATTTGTTTCTCTGAGCTTAATACACTTGATTTTGTTGACACCTTACCAAAGATCAAACCAGTTCTTAACCACAAACTAGCAAAAAACATGGTAATCTATCTAACCACATTAATATGCATATGCGGATACAAATTACCAAAGACATATCGGAAAAGCATTAATATCCAAAAAACGGAAACAACAGCGACATAAATATTTCAGTCATCTGTAATTTTGTAATATTATTAGTAACAGCACTCAATATCAAAATACCCTTCATTCGGGCGAAATTGATTCAAGTATACAATACACATTTGTTAAGTATCCAGATGTGCAAAAATATGTATTTTATACAGAGTAGGCTGTTTACTTTATTACTTTATTTATTTTAAATTAATTTTATCATAAGTACGTGTGAAACACTTGGTCTTAATTATATACTCGCATATTACAATAGCCAGGACTAAGAGTTCTATTGGCGAAACATCAACAGCTTGAAATTACAAGGCTTTGCCGAAGTATAAAAAGGAATCGGTAGGTATATGCGTTCTTAGATATTGTTTAGTAACGTTCGAACCTGTTACATACTAAACGTCTAAAGTATTATTTCTACTTCATTCGTTAATTTCGCGTAATGCAAATTTTAAGAAACGTGACTTTAAAATATTTTATAAATGTTACCATGGTGTTGATCGATACAATTAAAAAATTTCATAAGCTTAAATCACCACACTTTCGAGTTTTTGTCACGATCAACTTGCTATAGTATTTGCTTTTTTCACTAATATAAACATGACTAACAAATTTGAACCAATACAGTTGAAAACGTCCCAAATGCCCAAATTTCTTACGAAGCGCTGAATAAAATTAACTAGATGATGAGAAAGACGTTGAGTTCATAAAACACATTGACAAAATAGTGGCATTAGTTATGATATAGTTTTCGTCCTCCTAAGCTTAAAATGATAACCAAATTATCTAAGAGAAAATTTAGTTGGTGACGTTCCTAACAGATCACGTGCTCCGGACGGACAAAAGTTGGATGACGGGAAAGATGTCGAATCCTTGAAAATATTAGCGAACTAGTTGTACTAGTAATATCAGACAGAAATAGTAAGGAGGTACCCAAGGGGCTTTGAGAGAAGATTTGGCACAAACCAAACTTTTACATTTTCAACTGTATTGGTATTAGTAGCGATGAAAATCTGGGTCTACACGTATCTGTTACACTCTTCAAGCTGGTGCACGATACTATCTCCCGAAAAAAGGAGTTCATAATTAAGGAGGACTCACGATTCATCATAAGCAAATTTATTTAACTTATTGTTAGTGCTGGAAATAATAATAAGGGAAAGTTATATCCAAACAACATCTCCAATCCATCAGCAATCTATTGCCTATGCAGTAAAAGACAAAGGGTATTTAGACAATTTAAGGAACAGGGGGAGTCTGCATTGATACCAAATGAACAAAAAATAAAATGTATAGAAATGCGATGAGGAGTGTCAGAAGAAAGTGGGTACATTAAATTGAATGCAGGAAGAACAGAGTATAACGTCGAAAGAGAATGAGTTTGTGCCTTTTGTAGTAAAAACGTAAGGTTTGGGAAGAAAACAAAACACAGGAAAGAATTCTCAGACGGGAGACAGCAGGAAGATCATTAATAACGATTCTGAGAAGCAAAATATGTATTTAGAGCAATAAAGACCACAATATATGAAACCAATGTTCCATCGGTTGTAATATGTGCTAGTGCATCTTGGGTGACAGCTAAACAGGAGGGAACAGGATTGAAAGTCCGGGAGAGGAAAGTGTTGTAAAGAATCTTTGATAGCGTCAGCGTCAATCCCAAAATTCCCAATAAAGCAAGATCACATAGACTTAAATAGTTCGGCCATAATGTTCGCATGTCCGAGCATGAACAAAAAGGAAGACGTGGTTGTAGGTCGCGAGATATGATGTGGAAGAAGTCGAAGTTAATGATGGAGGAAATGCAAAGGTCCGAAAAAACGAGTAATGATGTTCTTACTAGCATTTGTACTCCTAAATTTTAAGCAAGAATGAAGTTATGTAAAAGTTCGCTTCAATAAGATTGCGGGTGCTTTCCACGTTGCCAACTAGCGTGTGTTTCGAACAAATAAGAAATTGATTATATGGTTTATAAGGTATTGTCGAAATAGTGACTCTGGTGATCATTTCGTGCTTTCTTTTCTCCTAAATTCCAAGAAAACAAGAAACTAGGTGATGTAGGGTATCTTAAAGCCATGAAAAAATTGCCAAAATAGTGACGTTAGTACTAATTTTATGTTTAATCCCCTAAACTTAAAATAATTATGAAATTATGATACACAAACTTTGGTTGGTCTTCTTTCAAATGTTTCCAATTTTAGTTTTTGGTTTGTGCTGAGTAGAAATTCCTGTAAAATCAGTTGCAGGATTCTTCGGAATGTAAATTTGTAATATAAATATAAGTACACGACAAATAACGCTTTGTATAGGGCTTTCCGCGGCAGACTCCAAGACCATCACGTGCAACCTCCACGAGACCAGAACGGAAGTCATGAAGTTTGATTAAATATGGTTGTAAGTGCTGGTCACATTGCTAACAAATCCTATGTGCCGAATACGCAAGAAATAATCTTTTTGATTCTATGCACTACTTTTAGGTCAATTACAAAACAAAAAATTCATATTAACCAGAACATTTTTCAGAACGGTACCACTTTGACGATGTGTTTACGATCAAATGATATACAATACCATTCTGAAATATATTCTGTATATATTAAATTTTTGTTTCGTAACTGACCTGAAAGTGGTAAAATCTAAACATGGCAAAGAAAATGTAGTTCTTTCTCTTTAGTTTTTTCGTGTCCTAGGTAAGAGATGCTGGTTCCATTCTTTTCGTCTATTTCTTACATTCCATATCGTACATCGTCAGTGCCTTTATCTATCACATGGCCTTTGCCTTCCTAATCGTTACTTTATCTCTATTTATCGGTTATTGCTTCTGAGTCTACCCCTTCCTTTCCCCTTTCTCTATTTCAACAACCTCTAGCTTTCCCACCTAATCCGTTCTGATACTTTTTCTCAAGCGATCTATGTTTATTAAATATAACTGAGATATAAAGCCCGCAATACACGATCATAAATTACATGTATTTTTCATGGATTGTCAGTTGGTGACAACCAGTCGTATGAATGCTTACAATTGCAGTACCGCATCCGCATGTCATCGCAAGTTAACAATCAATAAAGAAAAGGTTTCATTTTTACTGCGTGCAATCGGTGCCTAACAAATTGTAATACGGTTTCATTCCTTACCATTTGACAATTCATGTAGAACTCATTTGCTTAATTGTTAGATCGAGAGATAAGGTTTCATCGCTCACACTGGTCGTTTTTGATAATTCAGAATACGCTGTATTGAAATTTGTCTTCATAGCGGCTGCAAGATCCTCCTTGTTAACGATCTTCTGTTTGCCAGAGCTTGCCTCATCAGTCAAACAGAAATCTCCCGAAGAAAAATTGTTGAACCACTTCTCCGCCGTTTGGTCACTTACCGCATCATTTCCACAAGAATCTGTATTAAATAAAAATGCACGAACATTTTTGGTTTCTTTATATTATATCTGCATACGGTTTAACACCAATCATTTAGCTCCTCTGTAGGTTTATGATCACTTCCTACTTATACTTATATATCTTTGTGCTTTTTCACAATTTTTACCCCTGCGTTTGTTTTTATATTTTACTGTTCTTCATATTATGCAATTATAATGTTTCCCGTGAGTACGATTTCCCCTTTCTTTTACTTCCTTAAGCATAAATTTGTTAAATTTTTTTCCACTTATCTGAGTTTTATCGTTCATTGTTTAGAACACATAAATCTTGAAATTTTAAAGGTTTTGGTTAGTTTTTAAGATAATACTTGACTAGGAGAAACGCCCTCTTGTTTCTCTCTATTAATTGTGACAAATCCATTAAATTCGTAAAAGAACTGGTTCGTGGTACTGTACGATCTTAACGTCTGCCATTCTTGCAAATTATGTTTTTAGTGCCTGTAAAATATCTATATTTCTAAAATTACGTGGTACAAACGTATCCAGTTGTTTATGTTCTTATTAGTAAGGTTGTGTTAACGTAAGTACAGACATAAGCAGAATTTAGATTTCAATGGATGTGAATCCATTGAAATCTAAAATAAATCGTCTCAACAATCGATTAATGCTCTCCAAAATAGTTACACCGAAAGCAGAAATCAACGAATTTATTGAATATTTACCGATTTCAACCTTGATTTTATAAAGGTTATTGGAGATATTTGTGTTCTACGAGAGATATTGGATGGGAATTATTATCGAACTTTTCACCAGATACATGAAATTACAATAAATATTTTTAGGCGAACATAAAAACATTTAACAAAAGATATAAGCCGTAATAAAAATTTCCTTACGCATATGAAATGCCTCGTAAACTCGCGAGCGAATAGTCTGTATATTTACCTATGGATTTGATAATGGAAGATCGTATTTCGCTGGCATTTAATAACATTTTTTAAATATGCTCGCTCTATCCGAAATGTATGTATATTGTTTCAGTCGATTATGTAGACTACATTGTTGGCTGATTTACAACTTAATACACGTTCCAGATTTTCTGCAGACACTTGGAGGTGTACGTACGAGTCGTAGAAAACTCATGAAATATGGATTACAGACGCTCACTGTGGCAGGATTTATAAACAGATCTTTCTTCTTATAAAATGTGAGTCATATATGTATACAATGCGCATTCATCGTTGGTTGAATCTAGTAATAAGATTGATAAAGATAAACATTGTTGCAACTGAATCTATTTAAATCACCTATTATTGTGGAATCTTCGGTTAGGCAACTTTATGATTGTATATGAATTAGTATCCGAGGTACATCGATCGATAGTTCCTTCCATTTTCCTTCCTTGGACGGTATTTGACTGGTTCTTGTTTTTAAAATATTTTATTTGTCCAAATCGATCAGAAGAACTTCATTCCATAACCCACATATTCAAATATCGAGAAGTGAATTGGTAAAATTTATGTGTGTTCATCGTGAATTTCAAAATTTTAGGAAAGATCTATGGAATTGTCAAATATCCTCGTGGAAAAAATAGTCCGCTATTGAATAAAGTGCACCTGGGTGTATGTGTCATTCTAATAAGGAATATTGGTCAGTGCTAACCTTGAGTCTACAAATACATTTATCCGAGCGAGAACGAATGAAGAGTTTTATTATGAGATTGAGGCAGATAATGAAGCAAGTGATACACCCCATTTGCATTTTCTTACTCCATTGTGTAGTTATTACTGTCAAAATTAAGCGATGCCTAAAGTTTGAATAGGTGGAGTAGATAACGGGAGAGGCTGATCAATACTGTTTAATAATGCGCAACACTGTTGTAGTGCCAGTTGCCGATCTCGTCCTAACAATAGAAAGAATCATTCCTTCTCGCTCGTAGACCAATATTTCTAGACCAGAGGTTTGCACTGTCCAGTACTATAGATAATTAGAAAAGTCCTACGTTCACAGAAAATGGTAAGTTTGAAACCATTTTGAACATTGCACAAACTCCTTCCATAAAACTGTAATAAAACGTATCGCGCATCTTAAGTAGCTTGAAATGGAAACAATATCGACCTAACATTCACTTGTTATTCTCCATTTGGCAAGTCTACCTAATCTTCCTTACGTATTTACCTCCAGAAGGCAGGTATTCAGAGTCGTAAAAGCAGAAAACGGTAGTGATAATGAAAAAGCGACAAAGGCGAAGCATATGCGTAGGTGAACGCGTTAAATAAAGACGTAAAAAGGCTATAACATTAATCGATTGTATCGGTACGATCAAGAAACGGCACATCGATCTCGTATATATACCATCGAGTGGACCAGCGAACGGACTTCGACTCTCTCGGTTCAATCTAAATATAATCATGACTCAAAATTTCGAACTTTTAATCAATCGGTCCATTCAGGTTGCGTGATCAGGGCATGTCCACGGCAAATTTATATCCCGGACCCATGAAGATGGCTTAAGTGCCCCCCAGGAGCCAATCTGTGTGGTCTGTGTCCGGTGCAAACCTTATCAACCGCATTATACCCGATTACTCGCTCTGACAACTCATTTCATAATTATCACTCCGTTTGTCAACTGCTAACTATAACATGCTGAAGATATGATCCCCATTACCGCATATATTTATGCATTATTTCGGTGGCCCCCAGAGAAATGAAGATGTCGTTCTTTTGGCTTCTTCTTCCCTTTTCCTCCGCTTATATCTATATGTATCGGCTCACAGTATGGCTACGAGAGTATGTGTGTGTTCGCGTTCTTTCCTCCGTATATTTCGTTTTGTTTCTTCTTCGAGCATTAAAGTTTGTAATTAAGTAGAGGTGAACGAATTGGATGCAGACCTTAATACTAAGAAAATGTTATTTTATGCCTTTGGTAAATGCGATGCTGCTTAAGCTCTTAAAATAAACGTTTCTTAGCTTAAGCGTGTTTTCATTCGGATTAAACTTATTTTATGTCGTAATATGGAAGAGAAAATTCCTGAAATGGGCGACATTAAATGAGACATTCAACCATGACCAACGTACTCCGTCTAACTGCTTATCTTGCATAAACACGTTTCCAGTTAATCTTAGTTATTTTTGTAATAGTTTTTTTTTTTATCTAAAGCAAATGTCTAAACTAAACAGGAAGTTATTAATTATGTGTGTGGTTACGGATTTGCTATACCCAAACTTTTCTAGAAAACATATTGATTTGACTTTCATCAATTTGTTTACCGGTCCTCAAAGATTATATTTTATGGTGTTAGTTTTTATAGAGATAATTACATATACTACGAGAGAAGTTCTTTATCTCTCAGAGGTGAAAGCGTAACGTAAATTATCTAAGAAATTATAATTGTTACATACCAAGAGGACGGTGTCCGCGATATATACGAGACGATGATTTATAGTGAACCAACGGATACCAGATATGTTTAAATTATTGGAAATCAAAATAGGAATAAATACATGAATATGTACGTATTATATACCGCTAGATTGATAGTCAAGCCGCAGGAACAGATACGAAACAACCAACTGTTGCTGGAAATAGAAAGAATGAAATAGTTGCAAAATATCACAGAAAAATCGATGCATGGTACTGTCAGGGTCGATAACACACAAGATCGATGCAAAAATCAGAAGATTCAAGAATGTAAAATAACGAAAGAAATAGAACCAATGTATTTATTTAGATTGGAGGAAGTTATACAAGCGAGGATAGCTGGAGATAATAGCTCTCAGTCAAAACGTAGTTTAGATAGACCAAGGATAATTGGAAAGGCAAAATACTTTGAAATAAAACAAGGTAAAAATTGAAACAAAGCAAAAGAAGAATGCACAAAATGTCCAACACTTACAAAATAATTACATACAGCACTTGCGGAATACAAATGTTCTTTTGCACATGTTAGGCTTTGTCATATGCTCATCTATCCGTTTCCATGTAGCGAGAGAAGTATTTGGGATTGGCGAAACCGTTATTGCATAGAAGGCTGTTAATTCCTGGACCTCCAGTAGGGTCTGAATTAAAAAAATTAATAAAAATAGTTAATTACATCCACTAGCTACATACCAACGTAATTGCCATGGAGATTAAGATACTTATCAACGCTTAACTAGCTTTTCTATGCCTTTTTCATAAAAAGTTTCCGCCCGTATGTTGAGCTAGCTTTTCACAACGACTTGTAGTTGCTCATTCATGCCGAAAGGGTGTCGACTTTTTCATTGCAGAGAAAAAATGGAAAAACTCCAGAACCAGGTATTAGTTGTAGGGTTGACAATCAAACACGGACATTGTCTTGGAGCAAGGCAATACCTGAAGACAACATGCTCTCCGTTTGTTTTGAATATTCCGTCTCCTCAGTGTCTCACAATACGCTTCTGCAGTGATTGGTCCCTTTCACATGGTCACATGGTTCCAAAATACTACGGCCATGAAAGAATGGATAGTAATAGTTTGTCTAAACGTTTTGCATTCTTTGAGGAGTAGGTGTGCTTCCACTGTATTGCCTGCTGTTTTGTTTACAGGTTGTCATAGTGAAAGCAAGTTTTATCTCCTGTTTAAATTTTCTTTCCACTTTCTGCTCGCCATAATGCGACAGAAACGTCAAAACTAAACTGATTCACTGACAAGGGGAACACCAGAATTGTCCAACACGGATTTTGATGGGTCTTATATATGTTATAGAGGGATCTCCGCTGAGTACCTGGGTACAAGATTTTGTCCTCACGCGCCCTAATTTTTGAGAAAATCGTCGAAAAAGATGTTGAAGTTTCCGATTTAGCCGATTTGGCCCTTTTTTCCAATTTCTTTGTGCACAATATTAACAAATATATTTCATTTCATGTAAAATTATTTAAAAATAATATTTTTCGCCATGGTTCCAATTTATTTATGAATAAAATCACCATTTCAAATATTCGGAAAATTACAATAGCGAAAAATATTATTTTTGAGTAATTTTACGAGAAATGAAATATATTTGTTAATATTGTTCAACAAGAGATTGAAAAAGAAAGTGCACAGGCAAGGTTTGAACACACATCTCCCTGCGTTATAGCCCTAGATCTTATCCAATGCGCTGCGGTGCTTGCTTGAACAGTGCTTAGAATGAACGGTATAAGAGGCTAAATAGAAAACTTCAACATCTTTTTCGATGATTTTCTCAAAAACTAGGACGCGTTAAGACAAAAGCCCGTACCTAGGTACTTAGGAGAGGTCTATCTCCAACATATATAAGACCCATCAAAATCCGTGTCGGACAATCCTGGTGTTCCCCTTGTGAACCTGATGACCTCAACAAGCCCTAACCTTCCTATAATGGAGTTTTTGAGTCACAAAGTTGTAAACAATTGACTTTGAAATTTTACAAAATTCGTCGGATGATTCTAAAAATCGAAGGCTACACTTATCCCAATTAACTTGACGAACTCACTGCTTCAGGCTCAGATTTTCTTCGTTGATCATCTTCACCACAAACGTATGTTCTTCTGTCTTGAAATTTGCTACACCACTCTCGCAACACATCACCTCTCGCAAAGTTTGAAGAAGCGTACACGTTGGTCATTATTCGATGATGTTCAGCGGCGTTACACCGTCTTTCTTGTAGAAAACGAATAGATAATCCATATTCAAGAGCCTCAAATCCTTCTTTCCAGAAATATCGTGGCGATTACCGTTTGGGAAAGGCATTGTTGGTTGACTTTAGGCTGAAAGAAACGATACGATTAATCCAAAAGCCCACTGTGAGATATTCAAACAACTAAGATAGGCAATATAAAAAAAAAACGCCGTGCAATGCTGAACTCTGGAGAGAACATATACCCGAACGCTATGTTGCTATCTGCATTTAAGAACTTATTCAACAGTTCAATTGGGAGGTTTAGACCAATTCCAGTATTGCCGGGATTTAATTCCAACCAAAACTTGGTTTGGTTTGGCGTTGTCAATTGGCTAAAATTACAAGTAGAAGATTCTTCTTAATTTGGATATTTCAAAGATTCCTAAACTGTATGACAAATGTCATTACATGGGCTGAAGTTCTTAAGCATGGATAAAAATGTTTCATATTTGCAAGTTTATTTTCGAATCAATCTCTTAGATCTGCCTCGATGATAAATGGAGAAACTAGCAAAACAACCTTGGAAATGGGTTGCAATTTTATTAATCTTTTCTTAATTTTTGCCTATCTGAAATATTTGAATGTAATGCTTCGGAAATTGAACCCATTGTTTAAATAATCGAACCAGGCCTAAATTGCTGGTAGTTCAGGATAATCGATGAAAATCCGCCAAATGTACCTGGTACTGTAATTATAGATATGTATGTTTAGTTTCATACGAAAAATATGCTGCAATGCCAGAAAACGATCAAATCTATAGGCGAACAATTTTTATTTACAAAAGTATAAAAGACGTGATAAACACAAATAAATAAAAGCACCACTTGAATTCGTATTACGAGTTCTAATTGTAAACTAAACCTCCATAATTACGTTCCTTTAATTAGTAGCACATAAAACGATATTAACGCACCAAATGTAAAATATGCGTCCACAACAAAGCCTATTCTGAGAATCCAAATGAAAAACGCGATGGAATAAACGCGCGGATTCGTTCCTATTCATTACACTTTCGTGTGAAGACTTATTCAATAAACGCCGGATAGTCGAACATACGTATTTATGCCAATTCATTTTACTTAGCAATAATATTAATTTGAACGTTGCAAAATGACATCATTAAGACCCCCATCAAGAGCAATTAAAGTAAAAGAATATTCGACGAATGTGTGCGAGTGTAACATACGTGCGTATATCTCGGTGCACGACGGGACCGTGGCTAACTAGTAAAATAAGTTATTAAAGAACCAGCCACTCGATTGCGTGCTGGAGACAATTTCGATCCAACAGTCACGATATCTTCTTCAGTATTAATATCTAGGCATTATTTATCCGTCGAATGCGATACACGGACGAAAAGAGACCACGCACATAAAGGAGAAAAGAAGAATGTGTGTACTAAATGCTTATACGAGGATATCTCGAAAACATTGATAGCGTTTTTATGGGTAACTATCTTTAATCTACCTTTACATATTTTTTATTGAACGCCTATCTAATCATAGTCCTTTAGTTCTGTTGATTGACTCTAAAATTAATGGAGCACTCACAGAATAAATACCTGCAGGTAACGGAATTCACCAAGGGGACTCTCTAAACCAATCCTGTGCATGATCATAGATGAGACAATAAGCAAGTGTGCAAACTGAGAGGATACAAAATGTGGGACGAAGACACATAAAATTCCTGTGTTATACCGATTATGCAGTGGTAATAGTAGAAAATGAAGACAGTTTAAGGAGGCCGTGGTTAAAATAATATATAAAATTCACCAAACTTACTTTTACCATACCTTTGAGATATAATTTCAGATACGTATTTCGGCAACTAAGCATATATGCTGAGTGGAAAATTGAGGGAATTAAGTATCGCCAGAGACATTTGGTTAACCCCCACAACAAACAATAATGGCAATAGTATCCTTAGTGAAGTTCACGCCAGTGTTCAGTGTGTGGTTTTTGTTGTGCAGTGTTTTAAAGTTATGCAGAGTTCCGTGCGCGGTGTTTCCATGTAAAGCAATTTAAATCTTATAACATTTTTTATATATCTCTTATAATTTCTGAGTTATTAAGTCAAACAGCGAACGCTAATGTTGACCTTAGGACGGTGTACATTCCGTTATAGTGAGTTCGGGAAGCTCAGAAAGTTGCAGTAATTTTTCACAAATATCCTTTAGGTTAAGCGCGAATTTCGTGTGGATTTTCGTTTCTACGCAGGTGTCTGAAATAGCCAACAATTATTTCGGCTGTGAGCTGCGAGTATTGAACTTGTTCAAAAATTTATAAGTAGTTACTTGAAGTTTCTTGGACAGGATTTGTAAATTATTACAATAAGATTATACCAAAACTGCTGACGGCATATAAAGAACGCAATGCTTGGAATCTACATAAAACTCATTTAATCGTAGCAGAGGGGTGTGAAGAACTCTTCAACAAGATTATTTCCGGTGGTAAAACTTGAGTTTCCTACGTCAACGCAGAGGCAGTCCATCCATGGATGGAAATTATACTGGCTTACCTAAATTGAGGAAATTAAGTATCGTCAGCAATACTTAGTCAACGCGCACAACGAGCAATAATGTCAGTAGTATCTTTAGTGAAATGCAAGCAAGTGTTCAGTGTGTGATGTTCACTGTGCAGTACTTTGAAGTTGTAAAGTGTTCTGCGGGCGGTATTCGTTGTGGCCGTTGACCAAGTATCGCCTGAGACACTTAATTCCCACGGTTTTCCATTGAGAATGGTAATTTGGGTAATTTGTATTTGCTTTACATATGTAAATGAAGACAATTTTCAAATATTGTTGCATCAATTAAATTAAAGCAGCAAAATAATTTAAGCTACTTATTGATATATCTGGATATGGTAACATTGACGAGTAAGTAAGAAGGCCAGCTATAAAGGCGATAAGGATGAGAGCATGTTTAAGTAGTTAAATAGTAAAATATGACGGTTTTGCATCGAAACCAAATTCCATACAGAAGTCTAATTAACCCTTACAGACGACCAAAACGAAAAGAATACTAGAAACAACGGGGAAGAAAGTATTGCTTAGAATGTGTGGAAAAGTATTATTGAACGCAAAAAAAAAGTGCGGATATTAGAAGAACTTGTAAGACAATATCAACGACTTAATACGTAACTTGAGTTAATACTTAATAAAAAGAAGTAGAATGCACATATCAATCGGTCAGATCAATGAGTTATGAAGATAAGCTAACATCTGTCACTTATGACACGAAGATCACACCAAAGATGGAGCGATAATCAGCGGATAAGATCCAGCCAAGAAGACGAAGAGACAGGCAGAAATGTCTATGTAAAAGAAGGAAGAAGAAGCAGGAACCTTTAGTTCTGAAATTCTCTGCCCTTATTTAATATCTCCCTCTTCTCTGCATAGATTTCTCTCTTACCAGAATTTCTTCCTATTTATATTCTCATTTTTTTCTGCGGCTCGAATAATCGATTTTCATTACAGTAACTTTCATTCTGCTATAGTTTGTTTCGTCCTCCTGTTCCTGAAGCCTTGTTAGCCTCTCCAGAAGTTGGTATTCTTCATCGGGTATAAATCGTGTTGGGAATTGGTAAATGGTATGTTCCGGAAAGTGTGTGTAAGTCCATTGCAGTTGTATTACTCAACTTATAATAATACTCATGACGTCAATTTGAAAAATATGCGATACAACCATGGCGGTTCTTGGGAAAGGTAGTAAATGGCAGACGATACCTTCCCACCCTTTACAGGCACCTGCGTGAGGAACAACACTACCTAAATTACCCTGAATTGACGTCAGTTCCTAGATTTGGAAATTCCTATGATTGTAGGTATAAATCATTTTCAATTTAACAACTGCATTACTGTTGGGACTTACGTATCATAGAGAACTGAAGCTATACTATTACAATAATATAGATGATTTATAAATTCGAAGCGGTGTCTGTGTCTAAGGAAATACTATCTGAAAAGTAAAAGTCTATTTAGTAATTGTAAAAGAAAATACACATAACTATCTTTAACCGTCTTTTTCAGACGTAAAACTTGATTACCTGCTAATACAATTTATTTCAATTATTTCGGATGTAAAGCATAAAGCTCCATGAGTTTTGATAGAAGTAGGCCGATTTACCACACATTGAGAAAGAAAGCAATAAATAAAGTCGACGCTTATTATTTTAAATAATTTTCTGAGACTAGTTTCAGACGAAAGTACAGCTTAGGAATATAACCTAACCAAGTACAGAGCTCAATAAAATAATGCACAATATATTGATGAACCACGTTTATTAACATTTTCCCCTTTACTCTCAATGCGTTTTCGCATCCGTGAAAACCAATCTCTCACAATCAAATATTTCTTTCAATCTTCCCGCATTAAGCCGCTTATTTGATCTTTAAATGTATCCACCGCTTAATCGGCCGATGTAAAACGTTAACACTGTAACCTATACTTCACACGTGAAAACAAAGAGAAGCAAGTGGATGCTAGGTTTAAACTATGTGATTATCATCCACCATTTCAAAAGTTTCCAGCCAGCACCAGCCCGAGCGTTATCAAAAGGCAATATGAACCTAATGTATGGGCGTTTTCGGAAACATTTTGGAGAACTTGACGCAAACAAACTATTGACAGCATTAACAGTACCGCAAGTGGAAACATTTCCAGTGATTCCATAGAAATGTGGCAATCTAATTTTTCTCGGAGTCAACTTATTCTTAAAGGCCAAAACCGCCGCTTATTTTCTTTACTAAGTCATAACGGTGTCCCTATGTTTTATCACCAGTAATGGTGCATCAGATAGAACGACCAACTGTCAAAGCCGTCTAGTGTAGTCTTCACATTTCACAGGGTATTTTGTCTAAACTGGGATGAAATTATGGGAAATCTAACAGAAACATAGCTTACATACCTTCAAATGTTTGTCAGGCTATAAAGTTGACCTTGTTTTCAGATTTACTTCTGCCTTCTTCTTCTTATTCAACTGCCTTGGCACGATCAACCCATGCTATTTTTCCCCTGTATTTTCATTTTATATACTCTGATTTATTTTGCTGTACCATGATTCAACTATGCTATTTGTCTCTTTTTAACTACTTTACCAATCAGTGTGGCTTTTAGATTTATTGTTATTTATGTGCCTCTGATCTTATCCTTGCTGGTCTTACTTTCAATCTTCCTGAGAAATCTCATCTCGATTATTCTGCCTCGGTTTCTGTTTTTGTTATCCAAGATTTCTTTGTACATTTTTGTTCTGATTGATTTTTGTATCTCCTTTTCTCTTGGGAATGTTACTCTTAATATATTATACACCCTTCCTGTCTTGCCTAATTTTCTATTTATATCCCTATATATGTTTTCGTTTTCTTCTATGATTATACCTAGATTATTGGAGTTTTTGACTTCTAACATCCTTCCTTTCAGTTTGATTACGTCTCAATTTTCTACTAGTCTCGTGTATATTTTCTATTCGTCTCGTCTATATTTATCTCTAAGTTTGCTGCTGGTATACATTTAAGTTTGTGTCCAAGCTTTACTGTACAATATTTCTTATTATCCTATCGGAAGCTTGTTTCGGATTCATAAATTAGAGATGCATGTCTTTCCTCTTTCTTAGTAATTTGTCAGTCATCTGTCTTATTAGAAGAAAAACGACAGATAATGTTTGCTTCGCTGCTTTATTGTGAAAAACGGTGCCTTTCACACCAATCTTTAGAATTACTCTTTACAGTTACATGTCGGTCCTCTTTAGTCATGTTCCGAATAAGATCAACATTTCTTTTGGTAATCGCCTCTTACGTTACATGCTGATGGCTGTCAACACTCAATTCTGCATCCTCTTAAGTGTAATTGGGTGATATTAAGGCTAAATTGCAAAAGCCTGTGAAACAGGGCCAAGGTTATATACAGGCTAAAGAGCCATAATCAAGGCCAACTTCACTAGGCATGCACAAGGGGCCAGGCGTAGTCTAGACAAGGAATTTAGGCCTCCACAGACGGCGGAGGCTACTAAACGTAAAGAAAGGACGGAAGTCCAAAAGGCGAGGTCGCAGGGCAGTACTGCCGCAGCTCTTCCGAAAGGCAAGGGGCCAGAAGGTTAAGCCTTCAAGGAGGCTGCTTTGGAGAGGATCGCGGTAGTATGGAAGGACTATCCAGCCACCTAGATGGAACCGGCACAACTTAAGGCAAGCTAGCACTCTATTATGGAGGTATATAACAGCATTACCTCAAGTAATCTAATCTAATATAATCATGGGTGATATTTAACGTGACAACCTAAATTTCTCGGACATAGCCTTTGTTGTCCACTTCGTGATAGATTTTGGGACGATAACTTTCTTCCGCGAAACCGCTCTCTTAACTTACGGTCTATGGTGCTTAGCAAATTTCGTAATGAATAAGTGATTCGGATTTCCTTACAAATCACACCTCGATTAATCAAAAGCAGCGTGATACCAGCGGTCTATAGTCAACTGTTTAAAATTATATGAAGAATACTCGATCTTAAAAGTATTCCTAAATACTTCCTTACCATCACAAAATGGCAGTACAAACCCTGCTGGTATTTTTTAAAATTGACCCCAATGGTTTCGAAGAAGTTTGAAGAAATCAGAAAATTTGTTGTTGTACACCTTCAACGCGTGGGACCAATCCAAGGAGCTTGACTTCTTGACTTCAACACAATTATAATGGAGAAGGTGAAAAGTCAGATAATTAAAACTGTGCAGAGATGACATCTGCAGAAACGACAAGCAAAGTGAAAATATAAACAAGTTGAGCGACTATGTAAAGACACGGATGGACGGCTGGATGCCGATTTCACAAAACTAAAGACCTAACACATCTAGACCTGTAGCATCATCAGGACTTTGAAATAGGTGGTACTTGAGCTGGTAATCGAGCTCTCAAAAATGAAATGGTAAACCTGTACACAGAAAGACTGTCTTCATTAAAGAATAAGCAGAAATCAATCTTTTATCTATTATAAACACATACATACATAGTTTTGGCGTTACGGGCGTTTAAAATTTACATTACCAATTTTCTGCGAGCGTCTCCTAGCAATGTTACATCCCTTAACTTTCCCAAAATATTTTTACCAAAAGTACAATTTCTAATGGGAAAATTTATTAGATTACTAGATTTCTAGATTACAGTTTGTGCTCTAGAACTTTTGATTATTTCCCGAAAAGATTTTTCGAGTATGACCTCGTATAAGAGCCCTATCTGCAGAGAACGATCCTACACATTTTACAAAACAAGTTGTAAATAACTATTTAATTAACAACAAAGTAAGTATTTGTCGTTGTAATTAATGCCTTTTGGACCGCTTTAAACACACGTATGCGTGTATACCTGTATTTTACACAGCATCTTACACATACACACACGGTGATGGTATGCGATGTAATTTTTGTTAGTCGGTGTGTGCGTGAGCAGAAGAGAGAAATGTACGTGGCTATGCACCTATATGCATGTGGCGTAGGAATCAGGAGGATTGTAAAAGCGAGCGGAATAAATCCGTTGGAAAGTATGCATTAAGTATCGATCGACATTGGCCAATAACAACACGATAACGTTTCGAGAATGAAGATTAAAGAGTTGTTTCGACGTTAATCGAAATAAATTCTCGAATGGAACGAGATCATTGCGAATACGTTCTGCATTTCGCTAAAAATAGATACATAATGGATGTCTGGAAAAGATGGAAAAGTCTAAGATAGGCATGTCGAGAAATGTTGACATAATACTGTGTGAAAGAGAAAATTGGAATTGATAATATCGTTTTGGCATTACATTCGATTCTAGGTGAAATGTATGAGGTTAACCCAATAGCATCGGGGATTGTGAATTTCTCAATAACCATCTTGCTCAGCACGACTAGACGAGAATCATGAGTTAATAAATCCAATGTGATTGTTTTAAGCGCAACATTTCTTCAATTTTTGAGATACAAGTGTGCTGTGCTTATTATACAACTTTGGTCTTGTTTTCCATATCTTTACCATATGTGGTTTTATAACTACTTTCTATTCACTTCTCTATTTTTTTAATGATTATTAGAAGTCATTTATTTATTGAGTCGAAGATTTATTTGTTGATATTTTTATATTATACAGGTGGGGAAATGTGATTGATGTTCTGTACGTAACTTTGCTTTTTAGTATCAATCATAACTACAGATTCATACAAATATGTGTAAAAATGCAGCAGATATGATTCTTACCTTAACTACCTCCAATTCATAATAATATAATAAAAATCATTAGTCGTGAAAACAATTACTTCTTTATTTATAAAATTGCTAATATCAATTCTGAAAGGAATAATTATGGGTTAATGTCCTATTGATTGATATTATATCGCATTATAAATGGTATACATCACTAAATTTCCTACGCATAGGCACTTAATTTGAACTAATTATTTTTAACTGTCTAAAAGCTCGGCAGGATTCGGTCTCTACATTCCTTCGTGGGCTTCGATGACCTCCGAACAGGAGAGGAGTACTGCTGCGACTACAAAAAGTAGCCCGCAACCGGATTCCAAGATATCGACTAATAGTTCTCTAATTAGACGACAGGTAAAAGATTCCAATAAGTTTAATCGACTAATTCGACAATAATCCGAGCAAAACATATATTGCATTCCTATCTTAGATATTCATGAGAGAGCAATTTACTGCTAATTGACTCGCCGGCTAATTGATACTACATTGTTCGATTTTAAAAGTTCATTAATTTTAATTATTATCACACTTAAATGAATTTCAATTATGGACGGGACGTCGCGTCGTACGTTCTGCGTCCGTCCTGCTTCGTCGAACTGGCAAAGTACGCGTGGAAAGTACGACGGAACCATTTATATAAATTACTGTCTTATCTACGTTTGTAGCATTTTTCAATTTGCGGCCAATTAGACGGATCGACGGTGAATTTTTCCCTTTCAAACGACAGCAACCGGAATATACGTTTATTTATGTCCTGCGATTCGCGCTGCTCGGATAGTAAACGAAAACCGAATAAATTTTAAATAATCTCGCTTACTTAATTTAATTAATTTCTCGATATCTTCCGTTTCTGAAATGGAAGTATTTATTACATCGATCTACATATTCGAAGAAGCGCGTATAGATATTAATTTGGTCAATTTAGAACTACTTAAGTTGGAAACGAAGTAATTAGATAAGGAGTTTTATAGCTTTGAGATGCCGTTGAAGGAGATTCGGTTTATTTTCAAGTATGCATCGTTTTCTTACTTATTAGTCGTCATTTTTACTTACCAAACTATTCTGTGGATACATTTGTTATAACGTTTCTGTAAGAGTTCTAGTACATGACGCTATTTATCATCTAACATGGGGACGTTTATTTCAAGACTATAGTTTACCTTATCCAATGTCGTTGATGGTAGAACTAGAACTAGAAGACTTGGTGAATACTGAAATAAATAATATAAGTTTGAGTTAAGAAGAAAGGTAGTGATGAGAACGTACCTTGCAAATAAAATGCTACCATATGTTATATGAAAGTGCAGATATTCTCGCAATGTTATTCCTGGCAAATCATTTAAATAATTGTACTCCTTCTAACCAACTATATTTCTCTAAAGAACAGTTCAGAAATAGTACAAATAATTGATATTAGCATGTGGAATGACATTAGTAATTGCATTCTTACATACACCCGGAACTGCCACCATTATTGTATCTTATACTTACGTATAGGCAAAAAGGATATTGTGGTGATCTATTTTTGATTTCGATATTGATTTACACCAATTAAGTAAATATTAACATCCGAGCCTTTTAGGAAATTAGATATTTAAACCTTTACCTTTAATACATATTTAGCGAAATAAGCGAAAATGGTTAGATCCCGAAAAGAATATTGGATAGTAGATGCACCAGTAATAGCATGGGGCTATTCATTCCATTGCATTTTCTAGATACAGTTTTAAGTCACACTTTTCCTTTGTATAAAATACTAACCTTTACATATTTTCTCGAGAATAAGGTGTTGTTAGTTGCAGTTGTTATGTTTTGGAAAATTATTTTTACATTATTCAGTCACAGTGCAATGCGTAAAAGCATACTTACAAGCCGTGCAAACATAAGTAACTAATTTCTTAACTTATAAATATGTACATATCCTTATATATATATATAAGGAAGAATTTAGAAGAAATTAATTTTCTGTCAAAGTCGAGAAATATTTGTTAAAGTCTTCTAGAACTTTGCCTGAAAAATATTGTGTCCTTCTGATTTAATATTATTTATATTCTGAGTGAAAATTAAAGTACAAAATATGTGACATTGCCACCTGAAGACTAAATCTGAAGACTAAAATACTAAGAGAGATAAGAAAATCAGTGTTTTAGGTTCATAGAAACAAAAACAACGTTTTCAACCTACAAAAATAACGAAACTTGTATTGGGAAGTATATAAGCCACTGTAACAAAAATAAAAACGCATTAAAATTGATGATATGAAAGAGTAAAGAATTGGCATAAATTTTTGTTGTAACCTAAAACTAAAAACTGCCACAGACAGAGACTCATCGAATCCTAAGAGGAGGCTTTGGCGACCAAACCGAACCAGAAGATCTGAATAGCATAAACGCTTGCAACAACGCCGAAAGTCTACTGTCCATAACTGGCAGTCAGTTCAAGCATTAATCCCGACAACTTACAAAATAAGCAGGAAAGTGTACGAAATCATCTTCTAAGACAGATCCACCATATTAAAGTACCGTAAATTATTGTATGGAATATACTGGCGCCGAATTGGAAGATGAACTAAACGAGTTAGTTTCTAGTCTTCTAAGCACCGACCAGCTAAACATTCAAGTTGAAGTGCGAACAGAATTGCAACAAAGTGTCAGGGATAATCTTTCTCTCTAAGAAGGTACCAACTGTTGGGTATACGGCCATGATCCCGAAATAAAACATCAAGTCAATCTTGATGCTTCTTTTTCTTTGAAAGAATTTGTTGCACTGTGAGTGACACATTTTTGTACGACGTTTAAAGCGAGTGTGAGACGATGTGAGATGTGAACAGGAGATGGAGAAGTAAAAGGAGGATGCTGCACCATGACGACGTTCCTTCGTACGCTTCCCTTATCATACGACAATTCCTGGTAAAGATAAACAACACCCTCTTACATGCCTGGCCTTGCTCCCTGTGGACCTTTTTTTTTCTCTCAAAATGCGCATTAACACTTTCAGATTTCGGATAATGTTTTCGATTATGAGATTAAAGCTGGAAATGTATAAAAGCCCAAAGCCCAAATACATGAATAATAAATTCTTTGAATTTTTTGGTAGCACCTTGTATTCAGGTCCAAAGATGGATATTTGACAATTTATTAGATTTTGCCAAAAAGTGGCTCTATACATAGCGGTTAGTCAAAAACACGCAAAGATAAGCACAGAAGAAATACGTAAATGATTTGTAGAGGTACTGACATTACTAACGGTAGTAAAAGACAATATGTACGAGGGCGATTTGTAAAGTAAGTTCTCTTTGGTTATTAAAATGAACACTAATAAATGAAGGGGTTTTTATTATATACAACTTAAAACTACTACTTTCAACTATTCTTCTACGTAGTTGCCATTAAGATTGTGACATTTGTCATAGCGAAGAATCAGTTTTGTAATGCCCTCTTCATAGAACTCTGCCGTCTGTAAATTAAGCCATGCTGTAACACTGACATGTAGCTCTTCATCGCTCTCAAACTATTGGATCCAAGCCATTTCTTCATATTAGAGAAAAGGTTGGTAGTCGCTAGGAGCCAACTCAGGGCTATTGGGAGGATGCTCAAACACTACATTACACATTAACCAAAAGTCACTACAGTTACCCTTCCACTCAATTATTCATCATGGACATTGTTCATCCTTCTCTAAACATAAGTCACCACATTGCCACTCATGAGATTTTCAGCATAGGTAAACAGAATAAAGTTTACGATGAATTTTAGCATGTTCTTTGCACACAGAATTCGGATAGTCGCACACAATTCACAGCCATCGGGATTTACAATTGTGGGAGTTATTTTAAACGACCATAATAGCACGAATGATATCGGCCCTGCGATCGCGTCGATAAGCCCCCTATTCTCCTCATTAGGCGAAAACCAGCAATTTTCCTTTTTGGTAGGAAATAATTGGGTTTGGGGAGTTATAGATCTGTTGCTCTTGTCCTCAGAAAATTTAGACGCTTGCTTTTAATTTTGATTTGGGTAATTGCAAGTGTACGGCGCACTAAATTTACAGCTACATATATTATAAATCAACCCATCTTTCTGCAGAACGCAATAGGTAAACGAAAACTCAACACACTTTATTTTGTTGATGGATCTGTTCCATTGATTTATAAGTAACCTTACAATTAATACAATTAGTATCTAATACATAATTTCGTAATTACTTCCAATAAGCTTTCTCATAAATGATTACAGTCGTTAAATATTAATGAATTATAATCATTAACTTCTCCGATTGACTGGTACAATGAAACAAAAACCTATTCTTGGACAAACCGCAGGGGAATGCGTTTCACATACGTAGGTACACTAAATAACAACAAAGACAACACCAACAACTGCATCGACAGGAACAAAAAACACTGCACAAGAAAGAAAGGAAGAAAGAACGAAGCATGAAAGGGAAAACAGATACGACGAACGCGTCCGTATGTACCTGGACGATAAGGCGCACTCCCGCAACAGAAAGAGTAGATTATCTGTATCCGTGTAACATCTTAAATCTTTGCCGATATTTAACTAGCGTTGAAGATGAGTTGCGGCCGCAAGGAAACCCGAGAACCCTAATAGCCATTAATAATACGCCGCCAACGCGATACCGTGCTAGACCTCTTAATAACCGATCTGTCTTGTAGCCTTGCCCATGAACTAGAACTTGTTGCATAGCACAACGCGATTTATAACATAACACTAACATACATTCCTTCTTTGTCGACCGTCCAGCACGGCGAATATGCGTTTATCGCGACGCGATCTGAGAATATCGGGAGTGAAATAATTATTTTATTTTATCGGTTTAATGTGCATAAAGAACTGAAGGTTGAAAGAAAATATGCAGTTCGGAATATAGTTTGAACGGTCATTTTGCAAAATACCACAGACGTCTTTTAGTTCGATACAAAAAACTGTTGGCTATTATAACTCAAATAATATAAGGCTAAGATATTGAATGCTACTTTTAACATTACATAAGTACCGAAATACGAAATTAAATAACAATACGAGAATAATATACTAAATCACACTAATTAAAAGTTCCCCAAACATCTTCAAGATTTATGGGAATCATTTTCTAGAAACTAAACTTTCTGAGCAAGTTAAAGTGGTATAGTATTCCTGATCCAAGATTACAGCAGAAAATTTCGTACTAGAGCCAGCATCTTTTTACAGTTTAACGTTCTGAAAAGTTTACCGATGTACTCTAATGTGAATCGAAAGGGGTAGGACATTTTAGAGGTTTGTTGGAAGGCAATCTAAGACAGATTGCTAGGAAACTGAAGCAGTTGTTGATGTTAAAGTGCAAAATCTTAAACTACAGTGTTCCTTTAGAAATATTGCCTTAAACTACAACCTATATTTTAAAAAATATCAGATGCTTTGATTAAGTCACCACAGACATAATTCTTTGCTGACGTTAACATATCAGATTATTCAATAACAAATAGTTACGTCAGCTGTTTTCAACTCCTATTATCAAGATGTGCCTTACCTAAGTAAGAAATTATGGACACACTTGCCCCGAACGCAGTCAGAGAGGGAAACTAATCAAATGGTGGAGATCAGGTCACCTAGACGGGCGGTAACGGTCTGCTTCAGAACATAAAACTTTCGTGGGCACACAAATACAGACGCACAGAAAGGGTCATCGATGATAAATGATAGCGGCCGATGACAACCAATACATCTGCAAGTCAGCGTTCGACTCCAGGTGGTTGATACGGAATCAAGCCATCAATGATATCTGTATAATAACATAATAAAGAAGGTGCACTCGGAGCACGGCACGGGGGCAGGTTCGAGACCGCGGCGGGCTTGGGTGGTCCGCGATAGCCCCGGGCCGACCGTGTGACCCATCATTAGGCTCTTGCAAAAGGCGTTCTAATTGCCCGTCCGAACACCCGACCACTCTATCTCTCACACCTTCTTCTCGACTCTTTGGTCTTTGTGCTGCAGTGCGTCTTCGCATCTCTCGTGCGGAGAACTCATAATACGCGCCTTTTGCACCGTATATACGTCTCTCTCGTCTCCTTCGCCCTGGCGGTTTACCGCCCCTTCAACGGCAAGGAATGTAAAATGAAATGTCCAGGCTCAAAAAGAAAGAAAATCAAAACGACTACCTTGTGTTTTGTATCCTCGGCCATTGCTTTTTATGACGAAAATAAAAAATTTGCATGAAAATAAATCACTTCAAGGTCTGACTATGTTGTAGAGGGACTTTGGGCAAAATTTCAATACAGCATTTAACTGCTCAATTCCCATATAATACCAGTTCCCAAATTTAGTAATTGATAACATACAACCATTATGAACACTTACAAGACCGTATTGTGTTATCGAAGCTGTCATTCAGAATAGGAAAGAACGAACACATTCTGCCTTAGACACAATCTTCAAGTAATACTTAACCTAGAAAATGCATTTCACACTGAGGCACTTATTTTCCTTCAGCACTAATAGCTGAAAGTTTAAGCCGTCTAGTGCCTTCTTATCATTAGTCTCTGAGGGTTACTCTTAATTACTCTTGATTGGTAGCTTTCCAGTGGTATCAGTTATTTGTGGAGTTTGTTAAAAAGGTAGTACCAGAAGGCAATAGTGTAAAAATGTGTAATATAGGTAGGGGCGTGGGTAGGACTAATTTTCCACTCGCAGTCGACCTCGACAGTACCGCGAGAGAGTTTAAGGCGACAGTACGTTGCACATAACGTTCCTTTCCAATATGACTGAATATCTTAGGCATTTCCCTGGACTAGAATATAGAAGTCCGCATTTTTATTGTGCAACACATAATAGCGAATTGCTAAGTCGCGATAAGTTTGAATGAAGAAAACATTGTAAAAGTAAACATCATGTATTGAATTTAAGTAACAGTATTCCATACTGGCAATTTATATATGATTTTATTCTTATGTTGTGTATGCAACATCTACAACATCTGGTATCTAATGAACGTTTTCGTCTATTTTGGGCTGAGTACGTTCCCTCACGGAAGTCGCCAACATCTGTGCAATTACAATATAATTTGTCACGTGTTCAAGGTACAGCAAAGGAATGTATAAGAGATTAGTTGAGAAATAAGAAAATATGCCTCTGCGTGGATGAAACAATTGATGCTCAAGAACACAGCGTCGTTCATATTGCAGCGCGTCCTTTAAAGCGTGATGGTCCACCAGCTTCATTGCTGTTATCCAGTGAAAGGATTCAGAAAACTGATGCAGAAACCGTTGCCACGATAATAACGAATTCGTTAAGAGAATTTTCTATCACAGCAAACCAAGTCACAATGTTCGTTACTAACGATGCCGCAACAATGCTGAAAGTTGATGGGATGTTGAAAATAAGCTTTCCGACTCTTCTTCACATAACATGCCTTACACACACGTCACCTCGTAGCAGAAGTCAGTCGAAAGATGTATCCGATCGTGGATAAGTAACTAGCATCTACCAAAAAAGTGTTCATCAAATTTCCCAAACACATCCGTGTATTCAAACAATTGTGTTTGAAATTGCCAGCACTACCTCAACCTGTAATGATGCGATGGAGAACATGGCTTCAGGAAGTATCTTACTATCAGAAATACTTTTCACAAGTGAAAATGTCATCTTGATAATCAATTTAAATGATTTTGTAGCAGTTCGCAGATGGTCAGCAACTTTTTCCAATTCGGACGGTCAACAACAAATAGATGAAATACCCATGAACTATTCTGAAGTTGCACAGTTGATTAAATTTAAATCATCATCAATCTAATGTTATCCAATTCGCATACCAAAGATATCATCACATTTTTCCAAGTTTTATTTTTTATTTAAATATAATTATTTCAGTTTTTACTTGCTCATAATTCTCATCCAGAAAAATTCGATGCGAGAGAGTATTTCTTTTTCGATTCGGTCGCGAATTCCGCCGCCTTGGAATGTTGGTCCCGAATCCATCTACACAAAACTGAGATTTGTTTAGCCGTGTGAACTGTGTTACGTGTTGATAACCGGAGGACATTCTCATGCCACTCCGCGATTTATCCGTCGTCCGGATCGAATAAACCGGCGGTGGCCGTTGACGCCGGGAACTAGAGACGTGAAATTCTGAAAGATCGACGAGCACTCCTCCGGGGTTTGCGGAGAAGAACAGCGAAGAGTTATGGTGAATGGGTGGTGAAGCAATTAAAACGGAAAAATTCGATCGGCATTCTCACAGCGTGTATTCTAGTTTTTGGATCTTTGGGAAATTTATTTACACGACCGATACAATTTGAACTATTCGGTAAGGACAAGCGTTTTTTCGAGTCTTCGATTGATTTTCAGAATATTATCGAAATTAGTGCATAATTATGGGAAGCATGAGAAAATTCTGTTCCAATTCCGAATATCTTGTTTATGCTCTTATCATATTTATTTAATCCTTTCGACTGCAGTGTAGGGTTGGACAAGGCAGTAATATACACATACAAATATAATACAAAATACAAAAACAAGCTAACTTAATATTGTATAAAACGTATATAATTCTATAAGGGTACACCAAAGTTAATAATGCCTAAGTTATGCCATTCTCTAAATACAGGGTTTAATGAATAGTAGCTTTAGACAGCAGTAACTGGCGAGTTGATTTCCTAAATTTATGTGCCCTCCCCCTTCAATGTATCAGGCAATTTATTTTAGACTTTTACAGCTATATATCGAAGATTCTTCTCACCAAATGTAAGTCTATGTTTGGGTATTTGCAAAGCATATGTATTATGTATTAAGCCATCAAAATTTTGCTTGGCATACAATAACAGACCCCATATATCTATAAAAGTGAGTGTCATAATACTATTTGTTTTGAAAAATTTCTGCACGAGATTTGTGAATTCACACCATTCATTACACCCTCTTTGAATCACTACTAACACCACAAATATTTAATCCATACAAAATGACAGCATGTAAATGTTGAAAATAGTACATTCTTAATATTAATTTATCTATCAATTTTCTCAACCTACTAAGCAAGAAGTGAATTGGTGCGAGCCTACCACATAATTCATCTATATGGTCCCCTTATTCCCGAGAACTTAGTGCTATCTAGCTTTGCTATACTTTCATTGTTTACCTTAATCAAATGAGAAAAATTTATATCTCTTTTTAAAACTTTAAATTGTATATACCTAAGCTGTTTTTTGAAGTGTTTACACATAGATCATTGTTACGAATATAATATAATTGTTTATTTTTCTTAAGTTTCCTATCGGTAATGGTTGTGTTAGTAATTCCTGATCTTCGTACGCCACAATTGAATCCAATTTGTAAAGAGATTTTTAGCTGTCTAATAATTATAATAAGTAAGACAAGTTGATTTAGTCCTTCAGTTTTGGTTGCCTTTGGTGATCTGTCAATTTGAAATTGATGTGGTTTCTTTTAGTTCCATGTCAAACAGTAGTACCCAGCATTTCCTTTCAGTTTGCATTTACATTAGATGCAAACTGAAAGGAAGATATAAGGAGAGCGGCAAGTTGGAGAAGAGTCGCACAGGCAAAAGTAGCATGAAGAAGTTGAAGGAAAGCCTACGTTGAAGAAACAGACTTGCTTGATCAATGTCACGCTCAAAATTAAACAAAAGATCAGAGGAGTGCCCAGAAAGAACTAATAGGCCAAAGTTATATATTTGATGATCTGGTGAATTGTTCCTATAACAATAATAAGCAGATTACAGTGTTTGCAAAACTACTAAACTAAAATATTGCTTGAAGGAAAGTTGCTGCCATGCCTATCCCCTATTACTTTATAATTGAATTTTTAATACAGATATTTAGCATAGTCTCCACAATTTTTACATAAGTTTTGATGGCAATTCATGAGATTTTAATTCTTTCCCTAATTATTAAATTTCTAATTGAAGACTGTAAGTAAATGTAATTTATTATTTAATCATTATTTTGGCCTCATACTTGAATAATCAGGGGGCATGATTCTATTAACAAACAATTAAGGATAAGATGAATTATGTACTGTCAATGAGGTAAAACGGAATAAAGGCCAATAGGGAAACATGCACGATTTTACGGTTCATTATTTATAAATTTATCAAGTTGTCCGCGAAGTGACCAAAATAAAAACGCGTTCAATTCACTGGATGGCGTTCCCAAATAAATAAATAATAAATAACGGCGCTTGTTCGTAATTATTCGTGGAAAAAAGCGCCCGCAACGACATCTAGAATGGTAATCAAATCACGACGAGCTCCAGACAAAAAGAGGGTGAATATTAGCGAAACAAATACAAGTGGCTTTTTGCAGTTTTAAATTTTCCGTTTGGTCGGACAGGTCCGGGGTTGAGGCGAGGAGGCGGCGACAATGTCCTGGCTCGGTTTGATTGACAGGCGAGACTCGATATGTATGACATGAGATTCTCTGACCATATCGAGTGGACAGGTTCATCTCAATTCAGATCACGACGGTTTCTCTCAAAATCCAAACATTCATACAGTTTATGTTACACATATTTAACGTACTCTCGAGCACGATGAGAAAAAAAGGGGTACGGGATGCACGAGATGTGACAGAGATATGAACACGAAATTTTTCATGAGTTTTGTGATGCTCATCACGAAATATTATGTCAGGCTTCTACATCAAATTTCTACCAATCATCCTTTTAAAAGAGCAACTGCGTCGTAGTCGCGGTAGATAATTGATTTGATGAAGATACGAGGGATGTTCAGTCTAAGAACAAAGGAGAAAATCTAGTTAATAAAAAATGAACCTCGGAGAAGTTATGTACAGATTGATTTCGCTTGACTTGATTTTCTCCGAGGGCTACTTTATGTCACAGAATACGATCCAATAGGGAATGGAAAAGAAAAATATTGTAGAGGAGTAGAAAAAATATAGATACCTGTGGGCTAGATGAGGAATTAAATTTTAAAGTCATTCTTTTTTTTACCATATTGATTTGGATACTTTCAAATACGTATTTTAGCAACTAAGTTGTAATCCTCACTAACAATAAAAGCAATTTGATTTGCGTTCTCACCAAACCATTTCTTACGATTGAAGAGGATGAACTTAGAGAGGGGATCCCAAAAATTAGGGGAATTAGGGACTTACTGAAGAATGTCACTTGGTTACTGGGCTCCCCATATTCGGCAATTCTGGGTTAACACAACCATTAATGTGAAAAGTTATTAGTAAAGGAATTCTGTTGAGATGAGTTTCACCATTATTAATTTCACTCAACATCATTTCAGCAAATTTTAATATCGGCGCATTACACGATAACACCTGCGCATGCGCCCAATGACTTCGAAGTCAAGACTATGAAAAATATTAAATCCCACAGTGGTTTGGGTTGGCAGAACTTGCTTTTCTAGTGCTTGTACAATTTGTAACTTTAACGACGGCCACCTTTTCGATGAGCCTGCATAATAACCATTAGTAATAGCTCATCACACGACCTCTCTCAAACTCAAACTCAATGCAATTAAATTTTGCAAGATTCCCAAAAAATTCTCCAGGAGTATGATTATAGCTAGAGCACGGATTATATTGATTCTCCACAGATATATTAGGTGCATAGAATACATATATTCCGCTCTCTATTTATAACTAATAAAGATGATGTGTAGTCCTGTCTGTCCGTTAGGAAGGGTCAAAACTACGTGCATAGTGACAACCGCTGATATGACTTTTGAGAAAAAATGGTTGGAATCATCAATGAGGTCACGTTTTAGGCTATACAGCACGTGTATAGTAGCCGAAATCAGGGGCATCGGGGACAGCGAATGTGTTGACATTTTTCATCCAGAAACTTAAAATTTTATAGTCTAATTAGTTACTGTAAAGGGTGGAGATCGTCACTGGCCAGACAGAAAAATAGAGTGATTAAATGGTACGGTAAGTTGCTCCATTCCACTTTTAGTATAGTGTATAAGGTTCTGATCTAGATGCTTCCTACCGACAGACTAATACCACCTCCACTTTCTCTTCATTTGGTACGTCGCATTTAATCTCCAACCCAAACGAATAAATGGTAAGACTGTATGTTGCAATATTGCAAAGATTTCGTGTTTGAGCATCTTAGAAGCAGTCTAATACCTTTCCAGCAGAAATTTGATACTGGCTCCACCGACAATTTCACTTATTACTGAAGTGAAACTTCTTTCTTCCCGTAAAGGTAAATCCAGAACTACATGCGAGATGGGTGACGGCCAAAGCGAGAGTAGGGGATTAAATTTGACCTCGAAACTGGTGTTACCATTGGTGAGAACGTAAGAGGGAAGTGTATATTCAAACTACTCAGAGTCATCTCATTTTATTTGCTGGTATTGATAGCCATGTTATTTGCTTAATAATCGTTTCAATATTTGATTGAATTTTTGTCATTTTTCTTAATTTATGAAGTGCTGAACACATTCAAAGTCTCAATTCAGTTGTATGTTTTATAACACACCCCAATTTTTGTGTAAGGTTATTCTTTTTCATCATTCGATTTATCCAGATTCTCTATTATACTTGTCCGGACCTTTATTGAGATTGTTTTTCTGATTTTGTTTTCTCTACTTTCTGCAACTCTTCTTAATGGTTAATTTTCTTTCGCTTTTCCTTTGGTTCTTCAATTTTTTGATCCTTATCATTCGCATGGCTCTACTATTGTTTATGATTTTATTTCTGACCATCCTTCTATTCTTTTTATTTTTGTTGCATTCTCTTTTAATTAGAATTATGATTCGCCTTCTAATTATTTCTCTAATTTATCCTCTAATTCTTCTTGTGCTTCTTATTCTCCTTCGGTTCCTTCTTTGGTTTCTTCTTCTGTCTGCCACTCTTCCTCAGCTTTCTCGTTTGGATAATTTTTCCTAATTTGTCTTCTAAGTGACTCCTATACGATATTTCTTTATAATGTTCTTAGTCTTCGAATTCCCTTCTAAGTTTCTTTTCTAGCATCTTCTTGTTATCTCTTTTTTCAATATTACTTCCTTTTTCTTCCTTCTGTTTCTCTGTCCTTGAATTATATTTTAATTCTTATTTCGATGTTGCCTCTTATTTTCCTGACCCTTTTCCTGGCGTTTTTCAGGCGTCCAGCTTTGATCCTTACTTCCGTCCCTGATTTATCGAATTTTTCCTTCGATTCCCTTTCAAAGACTTCCAATTCAATTTATCTTTTCCGTTTCCTGTTATAATTGCTTTTGACACTTTTGCTAATTCCGACTTCTCTTTCTTTTTAGTTCGATTCTGTTCCTGAATTATTAACCAATTCTTATGTTAATCGTTCTCCTTATCCTTTCCCATTTTCTCCTTCTAATTTATCGCGCTCTTGCTCTTTGTGTGTTCCGATTTGCTTACTTTTTCTTCTAATTCCTTTTATGGCTTTTTCTCTGTTTATTTTTATGGTTGTTCTTCTGATTTTCTCGTTGCTGCTTCTTTATTCAATTCCATCATTTAATCATCATCTAATTGCTATTTTGATCTCCGCCCTCATTACTTTCTTGTTTTCCTACAAGTATTATTAGTAGGTATTGCTCTAAAGTTCCTTTCGATTCTTCATTTCGATCGTATTTTTCGAATATCTGAATTCCTTTTTGACCTTTCTAATTACTTTATTTTATTCTTTCGCCTTGTTTTGCTTTTTAGTTTTCTTCTCTAAATTATTCTCTAATTCTTATTTTCATCTTTCTTATTCTTTAGAGGTTTAAAATTTTCCTAATTTTGATCTAATTGTGTTTTGTTCCTTCTTTATATTTATAGTTTTTTAATTATCTCCTAATTACTTTTCAGATTTTAGTACTTCTTTGCTTCCTTTTATGATTGCCCTGGTTTGGTTGTACCTTTTGGAAATATAAATATGCGTTTTTCTTAGATATGCACTGACTTTAAGACTATAAGAAAATCGAATCAAAGGATAACGAAACTGTATAGAACAGGACGTGGATCTTGTAAATTGGATTTAATTTACCCTCATCGGTTATAAATTATGAGATGAGAGTATTAAGTTGATCCCAGAAAATGGGATCGTTTCGTATTATATGTATTTTTAATCAAGATGATTAACACTTTCTATAGAAAAAGATTGGAATCATCGTCTGTTTTAAGCGCCGATCATACTTGGAGCTCATACACACATAAATCTTATTATACTGTCTTTTCAATTGTGTCCGAGCGTTCATTGTTACAATTATCATCTAATATCGACGGCGCGATATGCGCAACGTAGTTCACCAACGTCGTACACCAAAGCGAGAATGATTCCGGAAACTTTCAGTTACACACGCATGGCTTTTACTTCGTCTGGTCTACACACTTCCATAAAATTTTCATATTCTACTCCTCTTGTAGATTCTATTTATTTTTATTGTTTCATTCGTGTGTGAAAAATGATGTTTAAATATCGTGCTGAGGAAGTACATGTATAAAAAATTAACGATGGGACAAGCTAGAAACAACAAAAAAACTGAATGTAACGTATATAACTTGGCAACGTTGGATGTGTAGTTTGAGTGATTGTATATGATGTAATGATAAATGTAGAATTGGGGAGTACAGCAAAAACACCTGCAGAATCTGAACGATATGAAATTTGGGAGCGAGTAGTTTAAATCTAGTACCAATACAACAACATCGTACATATAAACGAAAAAGTTAACTCAAGGATCGAGGAGTAATAAACATTCTCGCTAATGTACAGCCAAGGCAGATAAATAATATCATAGTAAGATATTTTGCACGGCCGTATATATCAAATTCAGGTACAGTCTTAGTTGAATAGATTTAAATAGCATCAGCAATGGAGTGTTCGGAATCATTTTTGTTCGGGTGTACATCGATTGAAGAAGAAGTAAAGTAGAGATGGAAAAAAAAAAAGGAAATAAATAATAAAAAAGATATAACAAAGACAAAGATGAAGTCAGGAATGCGTCGGAGGAGTCCGTGGCCGGCGGCCAGTGGTCGATTTTTGATGCGATCACCTCCCTGGGCGCGTGACCTCCCTTGTCCTCTCGCCACGCCGTTAATGACAAGTGAGCAAATGGAATTCGATGGTTCCTTGATGGTCCATCGTCGTACCGGAGAGCGCACGTATTTATATCTGTGACAATATTGAACGTTCCCACGATCAAAACGGTTTAGGTCTCGTCCCATCGGCAACGGCGATGCGCTTCGCGGACGCCGACTCCGATCGAGATGGATGCCGTAAAAATCTTTTATATATCTGGAATTCTCGGAAGCAACGGTAGCAATATACTGAGTGTTCATATCTACCATTTTTTGCATTCAAAGGAAAAATGAGGGGAGTAACGCGTTTAGTGTATTTTTTCAGGATTTATAAGTAAAGTACTTCATGTAGTATTATAGGCTCTTGCGGCCGCTGTCAATGGCAGAAACCTCTTCTGGGTTTTGGCCTCTGTTACTATTTGATATTTACGCTTCGCTTTCTAAGAGAACAGTAACAACCGAGTCAGAAGAAGCGCTTCAAAGGAACCTTGAAGTCCTGAACAAGGAACTCAAAGGAAGGAAACATGAAAATGGTTATTAAAAAGATTAAATCAATGATAATTACAGGAGAAAAGAAAAGACATAACATCAAAATCGAAGGAAGGACAATAGAACATGTTAATAATTATAAATAAATAGAAACAATAATACAATGGGACAGAAAATGGAGCAAGAAATTCATGAACGAAGGAAAAAATCGGCAAGAATGTTTTATTAGATGAGGACTACGTTTCTGGGGAAAAGGGTACCAAAACAAATCAAAACAGAGACAGTGAAAACAGTGATAAGACCAAGAATAATGTATAGCAGTGAGACTTGGACAAAGTCAGAAAAAGTCAAATCGCGAGTGAACGTCATGAATATCAGATATCTAAGACGCATAGAAAATAAGACCAAGAAAGAGCAGATAAGAAACGAGAAATACTAGCAAAGCCTAGGAATTAAACCTATATAGGAAATAATAGAGGAGGGTTAGCTAAATTGGTTCGGTCATGTGTGCCGTAAGAGTGATGAACAACTGACAATAGAGAGTGTATGAGACGCACGTGACAGGAGAAAGCAAAAAAGAAAGACCAAGAAGAAAATGGAACGACGACATCAGGGAAAGTTGCGGCAGAAAGAGGAATTAAGTGGGAAGGAATAAAGGATCAGACCAGAGATGTGGTGAAAAGAATTATACAGGAAATAGGAAACTTGACTCACCCAAGTCTTACACCGAAAGGTAGATTGGCATACGATTAACTAAGTAAATAAGCAACAGTTTCACTGAAATGTTGAATGTTTATGTTCTAAGGCATCTTGCTTCATTTCAAATAGTTCACTTGTCATCACGTTCCACTTTCCAAATTTGCAGGTCTTCCATAGCTGAGTTCATCTGTAATGGACTCGTAACTCTCCTATAGTTGCTTACACAACTTAATCATTTCTGGCTTCAACAATATCGGCTTTCTATAGATTTATTTCAATCCACCGATATTTCCAGTATTGTTTCGGTGAAGTTTCTAGCTCAAAATTATTATTTTATGTTCATAACACCTACATACATTTACACTGAATTGTCTTCGTTTTCTTGGAAGGAATCACCAACCCAATACAGTTTTTTTACCGTATAATACAGATACAAATATGCCCAAATACGGGTTTCGACAAATAAATTGCCATCCTCAGCGAAATAGGCATCTAGAAATAGAAAACATCATTCCTGTACTTCAATTAACACAGTTTCTACAACCGCGTACTTCATCATTGTTCAGATTACACTGAGAAATTCTGGGGGCTTTTCTTTCCATATTTGTATTGAGGATGACCACTTAGTTGTCAAAATAAGTATTCAAAAGTACCCAAATTGAGATGACAGTGCTAGGAACGATTTTATTCTAAGTTAATGCTAACCCATTAACGTTACTACCCTTTAGAGTGCAACATCTTTTATCAAAGTAATATGACTTTAAATATAATATGTCGGCCTGAAAAGGTACTAATAAAACATAGGAAACTTGAAAAAGTAAAAAGATATTTATTGGGCAATATGGGTGGTGGTTCATATATGCATCACAGATTCTTACTATCTAAATAGTAAGTAACTTTATCTGTGGTCCTTTTATAGATCACATTATAAACCGCATTACGTACTAATTCGGATATCTTACTAGCTATGTTTTATGAAACACAGTAAAGCATAACGTATGTAATGCTACATTGCATTTACTACATACAATTTATGTTCATTTGGGGTTTGCAATACCCACAGCGACGTTGTATACCCATTGTGGGTAAATGTTCCCTTCTATTGGAACTAACAACATTTCTAAAATCAAGAAATGTGAAGAACTGTAAGGCTAGGAGCATACGAAACAGTCATAAGACCTGCTGTATTATATTCGAACGAAATATGGGTGATCATCAAGGAAGAAGAGAACAAACTAGAAGCATCGAAAATAAAAGTCCTGAGAAAGATACTTGGGGAGTGAAAACAGCTGAGGGCGAATGAAGGAATGGATGAATGCTGAGGTAATGAATATGTTCAGAAAACCAAGTATTGCAAACAAAATTCGGGTTCAAAGATTAATATGGGTGGGACACATCATTCGAATGCCAAAACAGAGACTCGTGAAGAGGGTACTGTAGGCTGGGGAAAGTTAGAAGAAGAGAAGAGGACGCCCAAGAAGAAGATGGTTGGAGGTGGTGGAAAGAAATTTGGAAGAGATCGGAATAAAGGACTGGAGGAACAGGGCACCAGATCGAAGAGAGTGTAAAGAAAATAACTCAGAATCTGGAAGCCAGGGGATTTAGGGCCTGTAGTATATATTGAAACTTGTAAATGAAATACTACTCGAGACTTTTTCTTTTATTGCTTCGTATTTCAACTACAGTTTTTGAACCTCGTTTAGTTTTGCTGCAGAAGGTGCCTACCAGTTGATTTGCAAGCAACACCAAAATTGTACTGAGGAACTAGTTTCTGTCTGGTGATATTTTTATTATGTCTATAAATAATAATATCTTATATGATGGATCTCTACCACTAATAGGTCAATAAAACAAGGCTGGTTTGAACGATAGTTATATTTTATATAAATAATAATAGAATTTAAGATGGAACTGTCTAGTAAATTATAAAATATTTTGAATGACCAGCGGAGAGATGCTTGAATTATAAAATAACACTCGATTAGTTGATCAAAATGATCAACTTCGCCCATGTTAGGATTGTAGTCAACGATTGGAAATGGAAAACGAACTTCTTCCTTCATTATTATCTTAGCTCAAAAAAATTGACAAAAATTTGTATGCAAGAATATTCTTTGTATCAGATAAAATATGTAATAGCACTACTTACCATTATTGATAATTATACCAAGACCACATCAACATTTATCAACCACGAACATGATGTCACTGAATTTCACTAATGATCGGTGGGATCAGTGGCTCATAAGTATATGGACCACATGAACTGTAACAACCGCCAAATTTAAAATGTAGTTCTTATACAGACCATAGACCATTTAAAAGGTAGACATCAAGTAAATGACTATGCGCAGTAACTGTAATGTTTACGAGTTAGATTAGAAAGTACTAACTAAAAAGTAGATCATATGACGACCCACGAAGGATTAATATAGTTCCATCCTATTCCTTCGTTTTTCCAATAATTACAAAAGATTCCATACTAATTGGGTAATCGCAACACAAAACAACTACGCGATATAACACTCAGTATATGTGAAATTCCTCGTACAGTGAATGGTAGTGATATACATCGCGCGCGCAACGGTCGAAATTCGGATCGTTTCTCTTCAAATTTCGGACATCAATCAACGTGTCAACTTACCCAAAAATACACGAAATCATTACCGACTTTGGGTTTTTCTCTCGTTTTTATTTATTTGAGAGACGTCCTGAGATGATGACCGTATCCTTGTCTCTCTCCCTCTAAGGCTCGTCCTGTCACTACATTAGTTCGAAAACCATGGCGCTGATATTCGCCGTTTTACCGTTATTATCTTCACCTCAAATCGTTACATTCTTCTTACACATATGCCCGTCTTCCTTGTTCGAGTTTTGAGACAATTTTTCCTGGATAAAGTTACTTACATTTATTTGAAGATTTATAAATATTTGAAGTGTGCTGTCAATGGAATCACGAATATTTCCCGCATATAAGATGAAACAAACACTACCCGTGTTAAGCTACCTAATACATTATTAAAGAAACACACTGAGATAAGAAAGGAAAATCAAACACATTTGTTCTTATTAGTAGGTACTGGTGCTATTATTGGAAAATTCACTATTCTTTCCAGACAACCAACGATAGCCATAACTTTCGTAATAACGTCCGAGCTTGGTACATGTTCATCAAGGAATCAGTTGCTGAGCTCGATTATAATTTCAAAACTTTGCAACTACACCATGGGATGAACAAGAGAGAAGTTTTTCCTCCACGATTGTCGTAAAGAGAGAGACGGTAACGTTAAGCGAAAAACGCAGAAAACGTAAATTTATACCGTGCGAACTGGTACGAAAACAAACATAATGTTTCTTTTACGGTTTCCTCCGACACCACGCAATTTCGATGATAATTTCTCGAAGACAGTAACTCGCAAAAAGGTGCACCTTTTGAATTTCAAAACGCGCTCTCGAGCCGCCGCTTACGTGATCCTGTCAACGACGGTACAAAAATATTTTGTAAGAGTTGCTGTCGAGACCGCATAAAGACCGCATGATAATACTGAAGGAAAAAGATGAATTTTAAAATGGTGCGATTTACTCATTAAATGAAGCGCAACGCTAAAAATATTATTTTTCGGGAAGTTCCTTAGATTAGACTGCTACTCCTAGATATAGAAATCTTCTCAATTCTTAGAATACGAATCAATTCCGAAATTGGTTTTGAACAGACACTTCAACAATTACTACCAACTCGTAACATTTTCCACCAAAAGTCAAATAACAAATTTTCATATTAAACTTCACACGTATACAATGCAATCGGTTAAAAATATGCTAAGATTAGAATACTGAAATGGCGTTCCATGAAACATTAAGTGCATTGTCGACCAGTCCTGCGGCGATCATAATGATAAATATTCGTTTCACCTATCAATCAGTAGGAGTATATTTAGTCTAGTTCCTCCTAATGAATTTTCCACGTAAGTTAACATTATTCGATGTCCATCTTTCAGACTCAAAGGTAAACATCGCGGACGAAGCTCAAACAGAAATCATATACACACAGATACAACACTCAACGTGCGCATCCTCGAACAAATACGTGCACATTTATGTTGACGCGTCGGGTGAAGAGGTAAAAAGCCCAAGCACCGACACGGGTATGATATGACGAAGATTTGGCACTTGACTAATTGCCGACGATGATAAGTGAGTGGCCGGTAATTAACTCATCACTAAGCGGTTTAATGAAATCATCAATCAGACAGTTACCTAATCTGGACCACTGTTGCACTCCGATGGTCGGTTTCGAGCTGATGCCTTCAGAAAACTTCTCGAGTTTCACACGCACACATTAACACACAGCTCGTAATACGTTTTAGTTACTTATACGAGACAGGTGAAGTCTAGAATAAAGAAATTTGTAAAGGTTAATGTCGAGCCATTATTTTCTTAACCGTTTTATTATGTCCAACCCTTTACTTTTTCTTGTATCTTCTTTGGCAGAAAGATGTCCTTTGATATGTGTAGATATAATATTTCTTAATTTTTAGAAATGAAGCAAGGACGACAGTCATAAAAGTTGTTTATTACATTTCTGTTTCTATAAGATATTGAACTTGTTTAGAAAATGTCAAATATTTGGGGCTAAAATATTTATTGGAATAACCGAAAAATCTTTGAAGTAGACAAAGAGGAAGAGCATTGAATTGGTTTATTATATCTGTCACAAGACATACATTTTCCAGGAATTCAATAATTTTTTTAAATCGATTTAATACCACGCACGTTCACTACAATTGCCTACACTTACTTCGGCAAGTAATGGTATATATATTTAAGCAAATTGGAAAAAGAAAGAGATCGGTACAACGGAGAACCCAAAATACCGTATCCATAGTGGTATTAAGTTCTATAGTGTAGTGTGCAGTACTATCTTTACGAAAGATGTGGATACGTGGGAGAAATAGAAATTACGAAATAAAAGTATTCAACACAATCAAGACCAAGTAAAAATCAGAAAGATGCTGATGATATAGTATGCATTTTATAGATATCTTTGACAACAAAAGGCGAGAAGCTGCAAGTTTAAGAGATTTAAAGGAGAATATCGCAATAAGCTGAGCTTCGATATTGACCACAGAATTACAATATAAAGATACAGACAAGCTTGAAAGAAATGAGAGAACTTGATCCAAACACATTGAAGAACATGAAAAATTGAAACAACTATTAGGAAGAAAAAGGAATTATAAGAAGTGATAGTTGATAAAAATAAATGATATATACTCGAGAAAACACAAACAAAAAGCACTATGAAAGGTTTGCCCGTTATGCTGTCAATTCGTTCATAAGTAATCTAAAGCCAGATATTAACTTTTGGAACTTCTTAGCTCATTCATTTCGCTGCGGAATTCCTTAGTGTCAGTTTCCAAACCCTATTTGGTCGTATTTGTAGTTACTAGGGTTTTTCATTATTTCCAACGACTACCTTACTAAACGTTGATAGTCGTGATTCCCCCTGGAAAAGAGCCTGCAATGCTATACTGCTTTTCTGTACGGACTCGGCAATTCTCAAAATGTTGTTAACTTGTGCAACATAACAATAAATAAAGAAGAATCCAAAACAATGGTAATCGGAGAGCAAAAACGAAATGGAGAATACAGATTGATGGTGATCAATTGAAACATGCAGTTAAATAAATATAAAGATGAGAAAAACTAATAAATTACGTGACCGTTGAGGAAGTAAATCGATAAAACTGTGCCTAAAAGTTTTGGAACTTACAACTTTTGATATAGTTCCCCAAATATGCAAAATTTTTAAGTATCGTATGCCAATGGTTCCAAAGTGTTTCTGGGTTTGGTGGTTTCTTGCTGGTAAATTACCATGCAATATCATTTAGGTTTTCGTCAATTACTACTAACTGTTTTCCTTAACTTTAACCACACATCCCATAACTTATTTCGTACTTGGCGAAAGGCACATCAAAATCTGATTTAATTGGTATCTGGCTTGGAATTCGTTTCCATCAAAATTTGTTAAACTACAGACTGCCTATACGATACTATCATTTTCTTTGTGTTTACCTTCAGATGAAATGTTGGTATGTATTAGTAGATAATCAAAACTTTCTCTACCGAAATTGGACTACAAGTATGAAAATGGGACGTTTGAGAAAAATTTGGAACAAAACGCGACCAATAAAAGAATAGTCAAATAAGAACCAAATATTTTGATGGAAGCTGAACATAGTCGATGTAGTATTAAACATAGAGCGTGGTTGAAATACATCGTGAAAACTGATGAAAGTAAGGAAATTAGAAGCGCCAATCAAGAAGGACATGAAGTGGAGACATGTGAAAGAAATTGTTTAAACATTAAAGAAGAGCTATAGCATTAAGTAAGCAAGTAAGTATTTGCAATTATCGTTTATCTTTTGAATGTTTGCACAGAATATAAATTTGCAGAAAATACGAGTATGTGCTTCACCTGCACTCAATCATTGAACGCTGCAAAGGATGTTCGAACAGAACGTCAATCTGCGTCAGCGTAATTACAAAACGAAGCAGAACATATTCAATTGCTTGCTTGCCCTTTTGTGCTAAATAAAAATGGGAATCTGGCAGACATTTCATTTGCAGCAAATCAACGTTGATAACTTTCATTAGTTTAGGAGTACCTATACTTTCGGAGAAGACAGCAGATAAAGAATAATAAAACAGGGACTTACATGCCCAAAGCGTGGTATTGCATTTGTTCTTCTTAATTATGTATAAGCGATTGGTAGTTCCAACTGAAATCTTTTGCCGACAAACGCCTATTGTGGTGTTTCATTATTTCATGAAGATGAATTTATATGTGAAGTCAAGTCAAATATTTTGTTAAAGAACAATGCCAATACATTCAATAACACCGCCTCAATGCTATACCACTAAAACATTTTCAATAATTGTAAATCTTTAACAACTAAATTAGCTACATCCCAAGAACGATGCTTGTCCCTTTCTTTACGAAAGCTATCGAATATTACCTCCTCGCGTTGTGTGTGTATCGTTATTATTATGAGTTCAACACCTCGTGTCGGATGGATATTTCAATCATGATCGGGAAAGTGTAGACTCATGGTATGTAATGCAATCGTTGTAGCCGTGACAGGTTCACAATGGCCGACGATCAAGAACAATAACTTGGTGACTAGCATAATGTGTAGCAGGCTTTTTGTGTCGGGCTGCTTGCATCATAACATGCATATTTGTCTAATTAACCCGGGACTCTTTTGTATGGGAGCCATCCACAATGGAATCCGTTCGATCTACAACGCGTTCTACACGCTCCATTCAATACAGGTACATAAGTATGTGGACGAGTATGTATATTTAACCGTGCACTTGCTTACTATATTAACTAATGGATCCTTTTGAGATTGATTCTTGCTTGAAATATTTATTTTCTGAGATTAAGGAAAGAAGGAAACAGTACGAAACGCGAAATGTTGCGGAAAATCGCATCAATAAACTCCTCATCACGATATTTGTAATCAGTACTAACAATGAGTGAAATGCCATAATATGTTTCAGACTCATGTTCTCAAGACCACTTTGACGTAAGTGTAATTAACACCTTCTAAACCAAATGCTGAAGGGATTTTGCCTCTGCGTATGTATGAAGCAATCTTTCAATGTTCTAGGAATTTGGCTCTAACTCAATCGCGTAAATCTTATTAGCTAGAGGCAAGCCTTAAAACGTTCACGAAGCTATCCCGTGCAATATTGTTTAGTATACTTCAAATACTTGATTGATACAGACATATTTCCGTACCGCCGATTTTCCAGTCGAAACGTGACTAACAAGTTTTAACCCACTAAGGATTATCGTTTCCTTTATATTTAGGGAGCATGAGAAACCTTCACAAATTGTTCATCATCTACAAAGTGTATTTGAAGAGGCTGTAGGATCTAAAAGCGCAATCTATCGATGGGTTGGTCGTTTTAGAACTGGTTGAACGTCACTAGAAGACGATCCACGCAGTGGTTGGCGCAACACCTGTGTAGACGAAAGAAACGTTGCTACCGTGTAGAGCCTAGAGAAACATCAATAACTATTCGCTAGATTGATGTTAGTGAAGGAACAGGTGCACCGAAGATTCATGAAATTTCATACCAACGTTTGGGCGTGAACAAGGTTTGAATCCACTGAGTATTAAAGGTGTTGGGATAGGAAAAGGAACTGAGCAGGGCCGACGCACGCCGTCAACTTCACCAAGTTTCTACCACGTTACTGCGACCATTTTTGGCAAGGGATAGTAGCATCGATGAAATATGGAGACGTAATTTCGATCCTAAGGCCAAAAGTCAGTCGAAAGAGTGGTGCAAAGCAGAAGCTTAAATCACGTGCAGTTCCTTAGTTTGGAAAAGTGATGCTTACTGTATTCCGGGATTGCGAAGGAATTGTTTGGGTTATCTACCGTAACGTACTACAATCAACGCAGAATATTATTCTAATTTTTTCCTGCCCCATTGTGGTACTCACTTTGCAAGAAACGGCCTGTGAAGTTGCATAAGCGTCAGTTATTGTAACAGAACACTGCAAGACCCCCAACCGCACGAACAACAAAAGATGCTTTAAACCAGGTATGGGCAACCTCCGGCCCGCGGGCCACATGCGGCCCTCGAGTAAGATTTGTCCGGCCCGCTACTGAATTCTTTCGTTGCATATTAGCACGGCCCGTCTAAACTTAATTCATAATGAATCATAAGGATACTACAAAAATGTATATTTTTCAAGATTACTCGCAGCATAAAACTTCTACAAAAAAGGTTGCCCATGCCTGCTTTAAACGAATTGCGATGGAAATTACTTTCACATCCACCCTATTCATCAGATCATGCTCCTAGTAATTTTCATCCGCTACCAAATTTTTAAGAACCACTACGGGATGGTCGGTTTGAGATAAAGGAAGAAATACTCAGTAAATTCAGCATTGTCCTAAAAGAGAACTTTTGAAATACGAGAATTTCACTTTATTTAATGGCTTTCATCTATTTTGATTTTCCTAGTAAAAGGTAATAACGTGATCTACACATGTATAAAAGAAAAAGAACAAAATGATAGGTAGATGATTAGTTTCAATTTTAACCGCTTAACAACCGATCTATTTCCATAAAAGTGGTTGACGAAACATTTTCTTAATTTACGTATACGTTCATTGCCGGTAGTGGCAAGACATACCCCGAATAAAAGACAATCCTTATTTGTGGAATACTAATTCCTAGAAGGGGTTAGGTGAGGGACAGTGGTTAATTACTTTTATCTTTAATTACTTACTATTTAAAGCGATTCCTATTTATTTGTCAATGTATTTAGACATTCTTAATATCCAGAGAATACGGGTTTAGTAATGAAGATTTTGCTACTTAACAGTATCAAATATTATATTAAAAAATACGTTGTTAAAAACTGATTTTCAGCTAAATTGAGTTCCCTTACATAAATTCTGAGTTGAAATGGTCTAGTTCTCAAATACATCTCTTAATTTACATAAAAAATAAATTGTTTTGTTATACAGAAACGTCAAATTTCGTGCTATTATTGACTTTTTCCAAGAAACTATATAAGATAGCAACAAATAAATCGGCAGGTACCAATTGTACACCAAGAATGGTCTATTGTCTGGTATCCAAAAATAATAACCGATAATCCCATAGACGAAGTGTACATCACCACATGGGTGATGATCTTAAAGTTATTTTTCATCTTTCCTCCTCTGGGGTGCACGTGGACAATGGTGGTGTACATGGAGAGCGGTGGTATACACTGGCAAACAGGGGGATTTTCTCATTTGGGAAACAGGCGCGCAGTGTCGATTATGCGTATGTGTGTTTTGCGATTTGGCCCAATATCTGTGCCTTGTAAATCCATCGTTGAAACTCAAATCAACCGATACCTTTTACATAGAATGATTGCACATGTAAACGGGACTCAAGTTGACCTCGTCCGTTATCTATTTAATGTATTTCTCTGGGTTTACACTTTATCTATACCATCAGCACGTATCTGTTTGGTTGGTTTGCACTTTGTCTATGAGATTGAAACTGCAGGTGTGTTGGTGTACACTTGGTCTGTGTCCAAATGAATAAAGGTAAACTCTGTGTAGAAAAACAAAAGAGAAAATAAAGAATAGGCACTGAGCAACTTAAAATGAGATAAAACTTTTTTGGAGGACGATTTAAAGAAACAGGTTTCACTTTAGGATAAATGTATTTGTTATATAATAATTAATAATAATAATAACTTTATTACCCAACAGATTATCCAATAAGAGGGCAATTTACAAAAAAACGACAATGCAGTGTTACAAATCAAAAACTTAAACGTAAACTTAAACTAAAGCTAAACTTAAAAGGAACAATTTGAACAAAAAAAAAAAAGATTGAAAAAACTGATCGCTACAATATGTTAAACATAAAAGAAGCTTCCAAATAATAGTTTTCACAAAAAAAAAAAGAAATACTAATGCGCGACAGAAAGATTGAAAGGGTCAGGATACGCACCATTCGCATTCCTACTCATATGATTCCGTGGCGCTTTAAGTAAAACATTAGTATGTGCTCGTGAAATGCAAAATGTATCCAGAGATCTGCAATTGTATTGAGGAACAACAAAAGATACTTGGGAAAGTAAAGATGGCGAATCGATTTCGTGGTTGATCAACTTTAAGAGAAACCTACCACTAGCTACTTCCCTGCGGCGAGATAAAGATTCAAGATTGTGCCTCTGAAGTAGGCTGCCATAATCAATGCCACGAGGAGGATAGACACCATCCGATTTATAAGAGAGGTACTTCAAAAATCTTTTGAACCGCTTCAAGCTGCAGTTGATGATGATGGTAGTGAGGATACCATACAATAGAGGCATACTCCATCTTGGAGCGAACAAGCGAGTAGTAAACAGCCTTTAACGCTGCATCATCGGAAAAGTGTCTGCAAGTTCGAAATAAAAACCCAAGTGATTTAGAAGCTGAGGAACCGATAGCTTGTATGTGTAAAGAGAATGACAACTGTGTATCAAACAGTACACCAAGATCTCTGAATTGGTTCACTCTAGGAACTATAGCATTAGAGGCTGTGTAGTTATATATCTCTGGCTGAGAAGAGCGAGTGAAGGTAAGTGTTGCACATTTATCAACATTCAATTGAATGTTATTGAGAGAGCATCAATCATTAATTGCTATGAGGTTTTTTTGTAGAATCAAGGAATCAGACGTTGAAGTATTCTTGTTGTAAATTTTGAGATCGTCTGCATAAGCAAGGAAGTCACAATCCAAAGAGAGCAAAAGATCATTCACGTATATATTAAAAAGAAGTGGACCTAAATTTGAGCCTTGAGGGACTCCACTGGACGCAATGAAAGAGCGAGATAGAAAACCATTATAGTGCACGTAATATGTACGATCATGAAGATAAGATTGCATTAGCGCAACAGCACCAGGACAGAATCCAATCGAAGAGAGTTTGGATACTAACACCCCATGATCAATAGTATCGAAGGCTTTGCTGAAGTCAGTATATATAGTGTCTACCTGAATTCGTTTATCGAGGTTCTCGCTAATGTACTGGGTAAACTCAGCTAAGTTGGTGGTAGTTGATCGTCCACGAGAAAATCCATGTTGATGAATAGATAGATAAGGTTTGATGGAGTTATACAATCTTTCACAGAGAAGTTGTTCGAAAACCTTAGCACAGTTTGAAAGTATACTAATAGGTCTATAATTGTAAATATTACGCGCGTCACCTTTTTTAAGACGGGGTGATCCTGCTAATTTTCCAAGAAGACGGAAAAGTAGACGTTTTGATAGCCATATTAAAAATCGTACATAGCGGTTCACACAAAATTGGAACACAGTCCCGAATAAGAAACCTAGGCAAAGTGTCATCTCCTTGAGTCATGGTCGCTTTGAGCTTTCTTAAGGCACTAGTAACCTCGTTAGGAGTAAAGTATCCAATGTTAAAAGAACAGCTATTAAAGTCCGAATAAAAATGGCTAGGATTAGTAAGTATGCTATGAGTGAATACTTTGGAGAACACATCTGCAAATGCTTGAACGATATCAATTGGTTTCTCAAGGATTGAGTTGTCAACATCCAAACACCCAGGAATTCTGGAGGTAGATAGCCTAGAGTTTACAAGCTTCCAAAATAATTTTGAATCACCAGCTATATTCATTTCAATAGTTTTATGATATTCCCTATAAGCTCCATTGATTTGTGTCTTAATTAAGGACCGTAATCGTGAAAATTCGCTATGATAAATGGAAGACTTAGTTGTTTTCCATTTCCTATGATAATAATTTTTCAGTTTTAAGTTTTTCTTAATGTCTGTATTAAACCAAGGTGGGTATATTCGTTGGGAACTTCTGTATATTGGTACGAAAAGATCAATAGTAGTAAATACTTGATTGTAAAATGCAGAAATAGCATCGTCGACATTAGAAAAACTGTTCAGAAAGGTCCAGTCGACATGCAAGATACTGTCGTACAGCGACATAAAATCCGCTCTTGAAAAATTATATCGCAAGTTTTTATTAGACGGGACGTTATTTCCTGCTTTAGACTTGGTAATATCTAGGATTGCAATTAGGGCAGGGTGAAACACATCTTCGTGTATAAGCGGAACAATATCATGGCTAACGGCAATAGTACAAGAAAGGTTAGAGAAGTTGTTGTATTAAATGAAGATCGTAAGGAAAAATTACATTGTAGTTTCGATGAAAATTGACAAAATAAAAAAGAATTTTACCCAAATTCCTAGAATTTTTATAACATCCCTCGCATATTAGACGTAAGTTCTTTTTGGATTCATTTGGCATTCATATAGATTAAATGCATATTTCAGCACTATATGTTGATTTATTTCCCATTCGTTAATGTCTACGAGAAAATGTTACTTCCAGAGGATCACGACAACATAAATTTGTTATTCGACCAACATGTAATTTTCAATACTCACATATTAAAGTAATCGATTTATGAGCATCACGACCAAATACAATGTAGTTTATTCGCCTAAACAGCGAAGCTACTTAATATAAATATCACAGTATGAGTAAGCATGAAAAATTCTGCCGCATAAAAACTGATCGAAAGAGAATGTTCATTTCTTCTAAACGTGTTTTATATAAGTACTAATTAAGCTCTGAGGTTGCGTAACGTATCTTTCAGTACGTCATTTTTAATCTTATTTCAGTCTTTTTTTTTCATCGTAATTTAATTAGGTTTTACCATTTAATATTCGATTAAATATCGGAATATACAGTTAGTTTACATGAAAGTGTACATTAAATCGGGCAAAAAATATGTTAGTTAACGATTACGTGAAATTTAATGTATTAAATTAAATATTACTAGTTGGATAGATCGAACACACATATTGGCCACACAACGCGGTAATTTTAAAAGGGACTGTTTGGAGCTTAATTGAAATCGGTATAATTAAAAGGTTAATTGAATGATTGAAAAAATCGATCCGGATTTTATAATTTCGTTTGATGTTTTTTGAGCTTCTTATACCGGTCAACTTTCCGAAAGAACGGAGATTTCCTACTAGTAGTGTGAAGTAGATTAGCGGGCAGTAAGTAGAGTGCTGTACATATTTGTTAGAACGTACAGAATTATATTAGCCAGCTAAGACTGGACTTATAGAACTACGCACTGAATGCACCTGATTGTGTCTCAGATCATTTTGAATAGATCCGTGTGAGATTTGTCACTTGAAAATTGATTTGAAACAAATGGATTCTTCCTCTGACTCAGCGTCAATTGGGATACATTTAGATATGTATATACTTTGGTAACTAAGTTGTTATCCTCAGTCGCAAACGACGACGACGACAAAGATTCAGGCATGAACGTCAGTTGACGAGCAGCACGCCCTATTCCGCAAATATAAATTTATGTGGTAAGGACACTAGGAAATTTTGCTTAGTTTGCCCAGTTTCGCCAAGCGAAATTTTCTTACTTCCTTCCGGTGAATTAATAAAACGAAGATTGTAGGAAATGAACTGCAACTGAATAGAAGATTCATATAGATAGCATTCGCCGATAAACCCTGATTGGTATAGGGTACCTTTCACAACTTATACTTTAAATTAACAGAAGATACCCCAAACAAAAACAGAACATTCATAGGTGTAAATATTTTAAGTTTTGTAAAGAACGGTAGACGTGAAATGTAAACGCCAGTAAAATTTGGACCATACCTGGAGCAGAGATCAAGTGGGTTGTACGAGTCTTATCATGTGAGCGATAAATTATATGTGTTGACACTTCCAGGAAGAACTTGGAACGTGTGAAAAATAAAGGCGAATGTTTACAATTTAGGAAAAGAAATGTAAACGCTAGCAAAATTCGGGTCATACGTTAAGCAAGGTGAAGCGAATATTTAAATAGATTATTTTGTTCGTGAGTCTGAGCGTACGTGTTGTGGTATACTCCAAGTTTTACGAATTCGAGGACAATCTGAAAACTCAAGACAAAGAGCTTGTAATCTTCAGCAGATTTTCTGCAATTTACAAAAATGATTTAGTATCTGCCATTTAGAATGTTGCTTAGTGCGGTAGAGTTACGACGAAAATAATGCCCAATCCAAGCTTTTTCCAGTATATACGATTAATTCATTCAAATAAAGTTGGCAATTAAGTCCTGTATTGTTACTTTTGGGCTATCGTTTCCACTTTTGCAGTAGATGGCGCCCCGCTTTCATAGGTTTCTAATACATCTTGCGCCTTCTCTATAGACCCGCGTTAGGATTTTGCTTATAGCGTTCAGTTGAATAGGTCGTTCTTCGTAAATAAGTTGTTCCGTTTTCGCTTTAAAGTCTCGCTAGGCAAGAATATACAAGGGAATTTGACTCTGGGAAGTTTAATATTGTCGTTGTGTAAATCGGGAAGCTACGCTTCCCCAATTTAGCTGTACGGACTAATCATCGATGTTGACCATTTGCTTTTCCCTCTATTGGATAGGATTTGTTTTCGAGTAAGAAGCGGCTTTCCTACTTTTGAAATATTCAATTCTTTTAATATTTTAGGGGGGTCAGATTGGTTTACGGATAAAAAGAGTTTCTCTTACATTTGTTAATTTAATAATTATTTGATCCATTTAGTAGTTTAGGGGGAAGGAGGTCACAGTTACTTTTCGCTTGGATATATTTTTGTTTTAATTATGTTCTGCTAAAACTGTCAGTGGCTGCAAGGCCGCTGGGATTCCAACGGTTACTGAAAGCGTTGTAAACATTCTATAAGAAGCTAGTTTAATTGAATTCAAATTAATCGATACACCTCAAGTGACATTAAGGAGCTGTTCAACATCATTCTCTCGCCTCAAGTGATTTTTAATATTTTATTTATGTTGTTATAGTCAGTAATACAGTCTTCAAGTAATTTTGCTGACTAAAAGATCCAGAACATAGACGGTTCTGATAACCTCGTTTCCCTACTAAAGAGACTAGAGGATCTCTCTGACTCCAGACACTTAGCTGTGAGCCAGTTCTATAATTGGAGAGTGGCGCCTTGTTACTGAATTCTAGAACTTGAACCTACGTCGTTTCCATTGAGCTAGCACGGTCCGGATGTCCATCTTTATCACCAACTAAGTGGGTTATTCGAATGGTAACGATTAACTTCAGTATCGATTACGTTTCCGACGTTTCCTTTTAGTATTATCATCTTACCAAAACTTTTAAAAGCCAGTAACAAGTGGGAATCGCACAAGATAATGAAAGCTTTAGACGCTAATTCAGTTAACAACGCTCTTCGCCAAGTCATTATAGACATTCAACAAAGGGTGTATTATTAATTAAATTACGCGTCCCCCTTTTGTTTCTTTTATGTTCCCTCTACGTAAGCTAGTGACTTGTTTATCGAAATACGTATTTTTAAACGCGCAAATCGCTGTGGTAAGATCAAGAACTATTTTGTTACACCTGTTTTAAACCACAAACCTCGTTTTTCTTAGTGTGATATGCCAAAAATACAAAAACTATCACCTACCAATTAATTCGTATGTGAAAACTGAAATAATTCTACAATGTGCGGAAATTGTAATAATGATAATTCGATGATTTTTATGTCACTCTTAACTGGTTGCAAACATCTAAATATACGTGGAAGTAATAAAAAGCAAACGTAAAAATTTTAAATTGAAATATTTGTGGTTACACAGGTGTTCTTCGCAACACGCTCAACGACGTAAAAGAAGAATACAGTACGTCTGCACTTTCGCGAAGCAGAAAATAGAATGAATGATAAAGAAAACTCAGCGGTTAACTCGAAGGCTGTTAAAATATGCAACTAGTGTGGTACGAGTAGTATCATGGGCGACGCGATTCCTCTTCGATTCTTTGTTTTTAGCGTAAATGCATCGTCCAGAGAGAACACCAACGTTGATAATTGGGCATGCCGACCAATGGACGATGATGCATCGACACCTGTACGACCTTCAGTTGTTTACAGAGGTGTCTACTATTTTCACAAAATTACAGTAATAATAGATCTTGTGTTTTCCACCCGACGGTCACGTACGAAACTTATGAACTTAATTAGTTTCTGCTGTTCCCTTACACTCCCCGTCTCTCTCTTCGCCGAGATATGTTGGTAAACAAGTTATGGGAGGTAAATCACTAACGGTCTGTTTCGATTGATGGTTTAAATGATCGATATGAGTAACGGGTGGTATTTATTCTAATCTATATCATACTCAATTTTGTGTTAGACTCAATAGAAGAACCTTCCTTTCCTAAAGCGCATTAAGGTTTCTGTTAGCAATCAGAAAATCAAACGTATGTACAGTATGAGCAATTTCTTAACGCGATGTTCCTTGACTGTCAAAATGAAGTTTTCAAACAGTCAACTTTGGAATAAGAAAGTCATTTGCAAGTATACATCCTGGCAGCAAATATCTACAGTTTGTAGGATGTATGTCTTTATTCAGAGTATTTATTATAGTGAGATGGGCTATACAAAATATGTGATGCTGTTAACGTGCTACAGGATCTTCACCATTGCGACTACCATAATAAGCGTCCCTTTTTGGTCTTTCCAATATTTATCTTTTAATCTTCTCCTTGCTTCTTCTCCCCGTGTCTTCATTCATGTGAAAACGAGAAATTGCGGCATCGAAATTAACATAAAAGAAAAGAAAGTCTCGCCTCCGATTGAGGGAAAAGCAACGTCGATAATTAGCTCGAACAGTAAAACTTGGGGAAACCAAACTTCTAACGATGCTATACACTTTCCAGCGTCGAATTTCCGTGTATATCCTCGAAATACGAGAATCAGGGAAAGCGATCTGTTGGATTCAATATTATGAAGCAGAATGAATTACACGTGCGTCTCCAACCGGCGCAGGCAGTACCACAAGCTTACGGAAGCAGGGCGCCATCTACGGCAAAAGTGAAGCGAGAGACCAAAGGTAAGGATATAGAAAACTGTAACAACCATCTATCCTCTTCAACAATTGGTGTTGCGGTTGTACTTTACGTCTCCCATTTCCTTACCATATCCTATGTGCTGTCAATTTTCCGACGTCTTGCTACGAAATTTTTCTGCTTTCCAATACTTCTACCTCACGGTTTTACCATACATTCATCTGTCTCATTTCGGTTAGTCTCTGTAAGTGCCCAAGCCATTCTAATCATTCTCTTTCTAAACATTTAGGTAAGCTGGCTGTATTTGCTTTGTATCGAATTTCTTCATTCTGACTTTTATCCATTACGGCCACTCTTGCATCTTACTTACTTGACGCTTGCTTCCAACATTTCTTATCATACGCAGAACTCACTTCAGTGCTGATAATATCATTGAATTTGTGCGTTAATGATCCTTTACACTGCTTTTTTGCTATTTCATTCACAAACCGACTCCACATTCGTTGCTAAATTGGGTAAATATGCGATATTTTGGGGCATCTGCCCTTTTCATAATGTAATATTATACTAAAGAGGACAAAAACAGATGACTCAGCATACCACATATTTGCCCAATTTATAACCGTTGCTTCGATCACATTCCAGCTGCTTTTTTAAAGTTAATTTTATAGCTACGATCAGGTTCTTCTCAACTTACATTACTTCTGGCAAAATTTGTTGCTTTTGTATAGATATTCTATTTGTCTTCTCTGTCTACTTTACCAAGAGCCTTCTGCAGATGTATGAAACATAAGTGAGTCTCCCCTGTATCCTTTATCTGTATATCTGATCACATTTAGAAGTCTGAATTGGTCTAACAGTCTCAAGGTTAAAGTTTGTAAGAGATTGGTCAAAATTCTCAATTTCCTTGGATCATCAGAGAATTTTCACACGAACATTAAGTTAAACAACACTAAATGAATTGATTTGGAAGCATGATTGCAAATACTTGCTAATAGCACATTCAATTGGGGGCAGTAAAAATTTCAACTTTGATTTTATTTTCTTTAATCTGTGCGAGCCTTGATTTTGCCCAACCTCTTTACAATAGGGGAGAAATCAGATGAAATTTGTTGTTTTTGTATAGACATTCTGTTTGTCTTCTCTGTCTACTTTATCAAGAGCGTTCTCCAGATCTATGAATCATGAGTGATCCTCCCTTTTCCCCTTTATCACTGTCTCACTTATTTGTCTATTTATTAAGGTTTGATAAAAGAGTGGATGACGTATTATCATTATGTAGTGTAAACCGGACTGACGCCCTTACTTCTCCGAATTTTAACGTCGCGCCTTGCACGTAAATGTTGACAAAGACCGGTTTACACTACTTAATGATAACACGTCATTCCCTCTATTATCAAACCTTACTAATTATAAAGTTAGCATCTATCACTCCTCTGTTTGCCCTAAAGCCATATTGTGTGTCTTAGATTTTTCTCTAACTTTTCTCTTATTCTACTTTCTATTACATTGAAATAAAGTTTTGTGACTGTGCTGATTAATGTTATTCTTCTAAAATGTTTGTACTCTCTTAAATCTTCTTCTTTGTATAGTGGTGCAATAATTCCCAGTTGCCAATCTTCTCGCGCTCGGCTCTCTTCGTAAACTTTGTTCATTTACTAGGATGCTTTTAATATTTCTTCATTTCCGGCGTTTACAATTGTCTGTTTTTAAATCATCGCCGTCATGTACCTTCTATTGCGTCTTGATGATTCGTTTTATTTTGCCTGTTTGTACTTGCAGAATTTTGAGAAGGTGTTGTATATAATGCAGTTTCCTTTCTTTCCATTTAAATCCGTTATTGAGAAAAATGCTACTTATGGTTTATGTCAGTGTAAGCACAGATAAGTTATACGGATAGTCGTTTATGAAAAAATTAACAACGAGAATCGGCTTCAAACGGGAACGATTTGAAAACGATTCAGGAAAAGTAGCCATAATGTAAACAATCGTCGATATTTTACGTAAACGTATTGAATGGGGTATCTATATCTGACTTATTTGTGGTGTACTTTTCATTACTGATATTATAATTATTGTTGTTATTACCATTACAGTAGGAAATTTTAAAATAAACTCTGTTGGATAATTTCACACGTTTGCCTGTAATATAGTCTTAGTTTCTAGGAGAAGAGTCAGGTGTAATTAAGTAGGGCAGCTACCTGAAGTCAGGCATTCTTTCCCATTGTCATATATTTCTTTCAGAAAAATTCTTCACGAATTCCGATCTAATACCAACGCATCCTTATCTACTCAATAATTTGTACCACGAATGCACTTAGTATCTCCTGTCACCATTTCTTTTTGATGTCCGTTACCTCCATGCGTTTTTTATAGCGCGTCGCCATAAACTCCCGTTTCTCTATAACGCTCGTAGAGACTGAGACTTATCCATAAAATCCCGAGAAAAACGACCTGTTCGCGCCGAAAGGGAAATCTAAATGTGATGACGGCGTTTGTGTTCTGCGTGTGTTGGTATCGCAGTTCGACTCCTCTTCTCCTCCTCCTTGATCTACACGCATATAAACGCAAACGCACTCGTAGCATCGTCGTAGATACATACCACATACGTACATACCTCTTGGTCGTTGTCAGTCTTTCAGTTGGTCGTGCTGAATGCTAATTCGAAGGTTTGCCGCGAGCAGCTCGATGGTGTGCGCGATAGTGGTACACCGCGGCGTTCCCATGTACCGAAGCGACGTTTTACCGGTCTTTCACGGCTCGCAGCCTACTTTGACGCTGATGAATATCATGAATTGTGGTAGTATATCGCCAACGCGATGTCTTTCATCTTTTACTCGTTTACCCATTCCTCAAGACAAATGACCGACCTGTCAAGGGGACAAGTTCAGCTTACTAATTGCTTACAATTAGTTCAGTAATAATACTACGGATAAGAAACCTATCAAGACACTATTCGACCAGTCATCGTAATTTTCGTAGGGAATATTACATGAAATCTTTATTAAATCACATCACATTTAGATGTTATCAAGCCCTCGCTGATACAATGTCGAGAGTAATATAGTCGTGCGTATTTATACAATTTGCAAATCCATTATTGTCTCACATAATGTCTTCGGTAGTAAACTAAAGCAATAAAATCTAACAGGACCTAATACAAGATCTGCATAACATATTGCGAATTACATAAATGTACCTATAACTCTGGTAGTCTGCTTCTAATGCTCACTACACCGCGGATTTAAGATGATAGACGGATAAGTGTATATAAAAACGTACTCTACCAGCTAAAAGTTATTAAACAGAATACAAAGAAACATATTTCACTCAAAAACCATTTCGAATGTCTGCAATTTAATGTTCTAAAAATGCGGTCATTTGGAGGAAGAATACTCTACCACATATCATGTTTGATACAATCACATTTGGGGAGATTCTTTGGAAATCTGAAACTGTTGGTAGTCTTGTACTCCATTCTGATGATAAATTCTTTACCTTCAACTTCTTTAGCATCAGGTTGCTTTAAATTGTAAGTAGATTTTCATAAATGATGAGCTAACACTTACGAACTTCGGGATGTATTATATAAAAATAAAAAATTAAATGATAATTTGACAAAGAAAATTTGTTTATACCACTATACCTCACAATGAAGCAGTTATTAACTTGAAAGCGCTTATTACACTGCCTCATCTAATTTATGATTAAATCGATTACCATTAAACGCTTCGAGAATAGTGCGAGACATTAAATATAGGTCATTGTGATGTGTAATTTATGTATCGCTCGCTTGCCAGAAGAGGCTCATTAGCGATATTATTTTAATGTCACGACTTTTGTTGGGAAACATTCCCGAGAATGAAATTTATAATTCCTACATACTTTCTTTTCTTTCTCTTCGCCATTGATTCCCTTTTCCGCGTTATAAATCTTGTTTGTTTTGTAGTGTTCGCGACTTACCGAGGCCCTGCGGGTACGTAATTAATCCTGTAATTAAAATTTTTCAAATAATACGAAGTGATTTAGTAATAAGTCGTTTAGGTCTCTTTTTATAGCATAAGTATATAAGTAGTACACTTGCACATTATTTCTTAATTTGGAAAAATGCAACGATGGCAATACTTTACTTAAAGTGGATATAGTAGGTCAAGACACATTTACATATTTTACGGAAACGATGGTGCTGAAAATAAGTAGGAAATGTAAGTTACATGTCAGAAAAATACTCCAAATCAATGGAAACCCTGATTAGTGATGAACGCCTTGGGGATTTAGAAAACTATTTAAAAGTTTGAATTGATCTAACGATATAGAGGCATCGGGGAATTTTCACACGAACATTAAATTAAATAATACTAAATGAACTGATTTGGAAGCATGGTTGCAAATGTTAGCTAATAGCACATTTAATTGAAATCAATTCTATCATTTGGAGAAAATCTTGCAATTTTAGTACCTCCCCGATATTTTTGGACATAAGCTTAGGACCAGTTAAAATGCCAACTTGATTTTCTTTAGTCTGTGCGAGCCTTGATTTTGTCCAAACTTCTTACAATAGGGAGAAATCAGGTACTAACCCGAATTCCCAATGTCCACTCATACTCTAGTATATCCTACCCCAAATCAGGAAAGCAACGAGTAACTACCTTGTTTCTATCATTCCTAATGATATCAGACTCGCTAATTTGCCAACCGCCGATAATAGAAAAGCCCGCCATCCGCAGAAGAAAATGTTTATGTGATAGATCCTTACATTTGAAGTGAACATGTCAAGCTTGAAACGGATAAAAGAATTAAGCGTAAGCTAATTCAATCTAAATTTAAGCTACGAACGTTTTCCAGTGTGTAAAAGTCAAGTTAAAAGTCCAAGTTAATATGGTGGTTTCGATTAGGTCAGAAATTAGATGAAATCAAAATTCCAGTTTACCTTTGATGATTAGGTAATTTTTAATCGCGTTTTAATTTGAAAACCCTAGAGGAATAACTTGGAAGAATAAATACAACTATCGACAAACCATAAAAAGGCATTAAAGTTCAACTTAGCACGGATCCGATTTTTAAGCCAACTGCTACAGAATTAAAAGTAGTAGTACCGACAATCACGCGTCAGTCGCCCATTATTGCCTTAGGGAATGAGTTTTCATTTTCACTGGTTGAATAGATTGGAATTCGTAGAACACGCACTAAGGCAGCTCCTGTCCCTGAAATCAAACTCGTAATGATACGTCAAAAGCTATTTTCCTTGAGAACGAAGTGTATTGTTGGACCAAAAATGAATCGGCTGATATGCAAACGTTCAGATACATAAGATTCTTGGTGTAGGGGCATACAGAAATAACCTTTTAATGTCCTAATCCTGTCTAAATCCGTTCTTCTACAGAGCAAGAAATTTTAGGGCGCTTTGTCCAATGTAGATTACACATTGAATTTGCTCTGACAAATGCAAGTGACTCAGTTTATTACATCACACAATTACCTATAGGTATCGGAATGCTTAGACCAAGAAGATAACCATATTGTAGCAAACCCTTGAAGAAATTGAGCTTGATTCAGTTTTCTTTTCCTTAACTATCAAATATTGGTTTTGCACCATTCTTTTAGATCCCTATTCGAGTGTATCTTGGCGGATGAAGACAATTTTCAGAATTTTGGAACCCTCGGTCTAAAACCATTATGTCTACATCTGTCAAAGTTTTGATCTAAAACGGGTTTCAGTTCCTTTTTGGTAAAAATATTTTTCGAAATTTACGACGCAAAAACCTGTTTTTTTACTGACGATATTAAAATATTTATCAAAATGGTTGTATGATATTCGAAGATCTTAACACAGTAACTTACCGGTAATCAGTTAATCATCTAAGTTTAAATATTGTTAAATGAAAAGGTATGACACGTACCTAAAAATAGATAGATGTTGCTGTAACTGTATTTTTTATCATTGATAGACGTTTGACCGTTGTTATATTTCCGATGACTAGTGCATTATATTTGGAACATATTAATCCAAAGATGGTGAGCGTTCGTAGTATGTATAATTTTTGTATATAAAAATTCGCTTTTACGAATTTGAACTGCTTTATCTTACTGCATAAACATATCTGTGATATGGTGTTCAGCCTATGAAGTACGCATTGATAATGATTGATAATTGAAGTTGTGCAAGAACAATTTCCATGCCTTAAGTTACCTTTAATTTTCTGTAGTTTTAGTAATCTTTTTATCACAATCTTGGCTATTTTACTTCATCACAATTGCAAGGACTGTGAGTATGTGGTGAGTAGTTACTGAAACAGTTAAGTGTTTATATATGAAATTTTCTGTACTGGGGTTTAGATATCTGGAAAATAAACATAACTATTATACGACTTACCTCACATATAAAATTATATTTTCGATAATACAGTTTTCCAATTAAAAATTATAACCTCGTGACTACTTTAATTGTTGACTAATGGGTGAATGACCCATTTGAAATAAAACCTTAGTGATGATACGTTATTATGAGAAACACTATCCGCCCTACTATAACTGAACATTTGTGGAAATGAGGAAATCATTACAATGCATGGAGGTTAGATGCTGGTGTGGCGCGTGTCTAACAACAACAATAGTAGTGTGGTACATTTTAATTCGATTTCAACGCGGTTGGTGCAACTCTACCGGTTTCATGCTATTGTGGCCAGATACGTTCGCGTCAGTAACTTGTTCAGCGAAGGAATTCAGTGACCTCAATATCCATGAATGAAGAAATTGCGAAGAAATGCTCTCGATTAATCAAGGAAGATAAGACCAATGCGGTTGACGGGACGCGCAACAAGCGCCCATCTCGGTCGAGACATGATATGTTGAATGAAGTCAATGCAAAAATCAGGAAATTCATAATTTCCGAATTGCACGAACAGATTCCAATAACGTCTCGGCATCTTCAATAAACGAAATTCTAGCCGAGCATCTTTATTGCAAGAAGCTTTGTGTCAAATGGGTGCCCAAACAGTTAACGGTTAACCACAGGTAGCAACTCATGGGAATTGCTATAACGCTTCTTGATCATTATGAACAAGACAATGATGACTTCCCTGATCACATTGCAACTGATGATGAAACGTGAATTCCTCGTATCACACCTGGAAGCAAGCAGCTGTCTTTACAGTGATGTAATACAAGTTCCCCGAAACAGGAAAAGTTTAAACAGATGCTATCGAGTCGGAACGTCGTGGCCAGAGTGTCGGCTTGGAGTATATACAAGAAGAACGACCATAAATTCAGAATCGTGTAGTGAATGAGACCTGAAGCTTTCTTTTACACGACAATGCAATGTCGCACAATGCAATTCTTACACATGCATCTGACCTAGCTTCAAGCAATTTTCATTTGCTTCGTTACTAACTACGAAGAAATTGATGGGTGTTATGGTGATAAAAGTAGTGTAGTGTATATAATAACAATTTTGCACTCATTGCCGCTTAGTTTGTGAATGGTCACGTTTTCTATATTGACCCAAAACAAAAATTCCCTTATTCTTTATTACGACATCGAACCTATTTAATTTGTTAGAAAACACCTGACCTAACGTTTCTTAGGAAACATTTATCGGCTTACCTAGAATTACCAAGCATTTGCTGCTAATATCCATACATTCCTTGATATTAACTAAAAATTATAAATATACTCAGGGAGTAACTATCAAAATAATCAAGCTTTGCCTGCAATATTCAAATACGGTGACTGCAGTTTCATTGGGATTCGGCTTTAGTAGTTGATATCAGGATATTACTTCATCTTAATTTCCAATGGCCAGATCTTACATAATCAAAGAAACCTATCGACTTCGAAAAACCTTATTGTAAATACTTACTTCTTATAGGATATACTTTTCATCACTTTAGTGTTTCTATTCGATGCAGATTCTGCAATATAATGAATCCTTTGTATAATGCCGCTACATAACCATTACATCAAGATGCTTTGGCTTGAAGAACGCAATTCCCATTTATGTTATGTCCTCAATTGTGAGGCACCAACGTTTCAGAAAAGTTAACGTTACATCAAACAAATTTCAACTTTTAGATACTGCTTTCCGCTAAAAATGCCATTCGATGCTACAGACGTACTGTGGGACCTGGATCCATTGTAATGGTTAGTAATAACATAATTTTTGTTTGAATGATATCAGGTAGTTTTTAACTTGAACACAAACACCAAACATCTATTCATTGTTTATTGCAATAAAAACTTTACAAATAATATATATTATACAGTACGTTACGTCATAAATTATAAAAATATTATATATATCTACAGTGATATGCGCAACTGCAATTATTATTTACAAAAATATCGCAATATACAACACTTACAGACAATAAATTAGTCAAAAAAAAAAACAAACTAAAAACGCAAAAATTAAATAAAAATATATATAATAGGTACACGAATGAGATACACCATGCTGACACACAAACATATATACAACAAAAATAATAAATAATTATATTAAATTAGTGACGGAAATATAAACAGGAAAATTTAGGCTACGGAACAAAAAATAGGATAAAAAGTTACAGCAGTAAGATATCTATATACATTAGTAATGCAGCAGTGACTTGATACATGTAGTCAACGAACGAATACTTTCAAGGATATTTAATACTATTTTATTTGTTTGCGTTTTTTTAGTCAATAATTCGAATTCAGTCTTTGATGCCTTTACTTTTGTTAAAAGTGTATTTCGCGCTTAATAATCAATATTTGAATACTTGGTTCCCATGACTAGAGATTGCTTAAGTTCCTTGATGAACTGCATGAAATTACAAATTTAAACGAGATAATTATAATTCACTAAGTGGAAGCGGATGAATCGTATTATATATTAATATGTATATCAACATATTGATTACAACAACAATTTCGTATTAGAGTAGTTTTAACCAACCTACTAGTTATGTGACTTACACAACTATACGTCATCGGCAAATATTGATTACAAGCTCGTAGATCAATAAATATTAAATAATACTGATTGTTTTCGTCATATACTTTTCTAGGTCTCTCTTTATCACGAACGACCAGCGTCAATATAACTCTACCTCATAAAATCTAATACTTCTGAACGTGTAAGTACAACCGTATAAACAGAAACATCCAAAAGGAAACAGCAAGCAGCGCGTCAGTTACAAGCAGGTATGTATTTTCTTTTTGAATTTGCAGACATCACATTTGACCTCACAACACCATTTGAAAGTACAATTACATCTTTCGATCAGCGTCACCTCTTGAGGTTTAGATCCTCGCCCGCAGCACATGAGGTCGCAACCATCCACTCCGGGAGACGTTTCGTTACACTGACGTCCGTACGTACCTTGGATGCCCAATTTAGGATCCTTTTCGCAAAATCCAGGGGACAGTTCCAAATATACCAGATCATCTGAACTCGGTAGTTTATGTTCGGGGTTATAAGGCTTGAGTTGAAATCCGTATTTGTACTTTCTATTTCTGGTTCCTCTCGTAGTGTGAATGCTGTTGTGGATGTTATTGGTATTGTCTTTCTTCGGACGTTTACTTCTCGCTTCGTTTCCAGTCCTGGTAGCTCCGGAATTACTAACCATCACTCTAGAAGCACCGTCGAATCTATCCTTCAGACGATCGCCTATTGCTCTGAATGGTGGTAAACGCATCCAACAGGTTTTTACAGTGCAGGAACCGGACATTCCGTGACATTTACATTCTTGACGCATTTGTGATTGGACGTGCTGAAAGTAATGGAAATAACCAATGTAATAATAAATAATTTCTGTATAGAAGTTACTAAAAATGAGAGGGTGTACATTGTTTCGCTTCTTATTGAAGTTTGGATAACGTTAAGTTTCCAGTTGATAGAGTAAGCAAAAATACAATATATATGTACATATTCGTTGTAATATCTTACTGATAAAGATATTATACAGGGCCACTCTGACCAATAATTTTAATTGTAACCTTATGGCATCGTTTGAAAGGTAGAAACTTTGTTTGAGTTTAGGTTGATTTTGATCAATTAAATAAATACTAAAATTATAGTTATGCACTGAATTATTAAAGATTCTAAAATTCACCTCTGGTTAATTGTCAAAAAATTTGACGTTTTTTAATTCTCTAGTTGTTTATACTTTGCTAAATTTTTGCAAGAGCGTTTATACCTTGGAATTTATTTTAATCATTGCTTAACGAGACGTTTAAGTGTTTACATAAGCAAACTGGTACATACTATAGCCGACAAAGTAGCAGCTGTCTTAATAATTGGTCAATGTAGAAACGCCGCCCTATATCGAAGACTTGTTTGAGGGAGCCACAGGTAGTGTTCAAGGTGCCACACGATCTGGTCGATCAACAATTAGTAATGACAAGAAAATTGACATTATTGCAGAAATGGTAGTAAACCCCACTTCTTCTATAGTCCAAGTTGCGTCTATCTGTGAAGTCAGTCAAAGGACATTACATAGGGTGTTGGCTAAAAACAAATTTCATCCATATAAATTGAAAATTGTACATCAACTTTCAAATGATAGCCCCGATCGAGGGCTAGAATTCCGTGAAAATATGTCCAATCAAATTAACCAACAACACCAGACTACATAGAAACAATTTGTTTTAGTAAAGGAAGTACTTTCTTCCTCAATGAAAATGTTAACACACGAAATGTGAGGTATTGCAGTGACACCAGTCCTCACGTCTTTCATGAGAAACATACTCAATTTCCTGAAAAAGTATATGCTTGGGCAGGTATTTTTGGGAAACCACAGAGTTGGGACTCTCTTTCTCAATGCTGACTTAATCAGTGAATTCTATCTGGAGATGTTACAAAACGCAATTCAGCCATTAATCCTTAAAATTCTGGAAGATAACCCCGATGAATTTGGCAACTTTAAAATAGCGTTTCAAACAAAATGGTGTTCCTGTACACTATTATGGTGCAGTAAGACGTTACCTAGATAAGAAATAGCGTGGTAGATGAATAGGATGGCTAGCTCGGTCATCAGATCTTACAGCAGCAACTGACGGTATTGACATTTTGAAACAACGAATTGTTGAAGAATGTATTTTGAATACTTAATATAGGAATTGGTTTTTAAATCTTCTTTAATTAAATGCGAAACTATAATTTAATTTATCCATCAAAATCAGCCTAAACCTAAACAAAATTAGTATGACTGAATAGGTATTTTCAATACCTTTCAAACGAGATGTCACTTGCCATAAGTTCCCATTTAAAATTATTGGTCAGAATGGCTCTGTGACGTCATCTATGACTATTACTATTAAAAGTTCTCAAACATAAAACGATATCTTTCAAGGAGTTCACATTTAAAGTAACAAGATAATGTTTGGTTGATATGATTCTTCGATATCTCCGGAATACGAAGCCTGCTTTCTTAGAACTAGCAACCAACAATGATAAACTTGCAAAGTTGATATCCTTCATCACGTTACCTTGTCAATTACGAGAGCGTCTCTTAATTCCAAAAACGAACCGAAGCGAACAAAGACGACGGAGGAAAAAATCTCAAGCAGAAATCATCGTCCGGGAGCCATCGTTTAGATCGCGACTGCGCACCGAAGTGATAAAATTAAAATTCGCCGTGTGTAGTGCGCCATGAACCGTGCGATATCCATGTAATATGGCCCCCGCGGTCCACAGATGTCCCCTTAGATGCTGAGACGGCGTCCCGTCGTGCGACACCGTGTTACACTAGATAATACCGCGGCGGTACATGTGTTCTTCGGCCGGTAGGCAAGAACGGCCGATGCATATCCATCACCCGCTTAGCGGACGCAACGAGTCTGCGGAAATTCACTCACGTACCTCTCGGCCGACTATCCGCTTATCCGGCGCGCATTTAGCTCTCTGTGTGGACGAACGCCGTCGGAAATTAATTCATATAAGTCGGCGGACAATTAAATAATACGACTGAGTTACTGCGAGCCTTCGGCGAAGAGCGCGAGTGAGTTTTACATCGGAATGATCGAGCCGAAGATAAAAACTAACCGTCATCGAATATTGTAACGCCGCTGTTGGTTCGTTTATCATGCGAATGTGTTACGCTGGAATGTATTGAAATACCTTTAATTATACAGAGTATTTCGTTACCCAAGTGAAATCACTGATTTATCTGCTGAATATTGGTACAGGACAATCTTAAGAAATATCAAATGACCAGAAATGAGACTAAGCATCTTATCAAGGAAGCAAGGAAACGATCATGGGCCGATTTCAGAAAGAAAACTATTTAAAAAACCGAAAACTATTCTATAGTATGTTAAAACGGTTAAAACAAAAGAAAAAGATACCAGGACTACAAAGCATAAAGGATAAAGAGGGAAACATACCAACAGAAGAAGCAGAGAGCATGGAGCTAACAGAAGATATACAAGATGGAACGAACTAGGATAAGATGCAACTGAGAACTGAAGGGGAAAGTCTAAGGAGACGAGGAATAGGAGAAGACATGATAAAAGTAATACCAATTTTATATAAAAACAACATAAACAAAGTATCATCATACAATGACGAATCGAAAGAATTTATTGCAAAAATGGGTCTGAAACAAGGGTGTGTACTCAGCCCATTACTGTTTTCAATCGCGTTAGACGATGCCCTTAAGAAATGTTAATAAAAATAGAAGAGTATGTTCCTAGGATTCTGGTAGATGAAAGCAATACAGTTACAAGGTATGCTATTCGCAAACGATATGGTAATCGTGGCTGAAACCGAAGAAAAATTGCAACATAATATAAACAAACACGAAAAAGAACTAAGTGTGATAAACATGGAAGTAAATGTAAGCAAAAGTAAAACGATCATAATGGCCAATGAGTCTAAAGAACATAAAATAAAAATTAATGGGCACTTACTAGAACAAATCAAAAGCTACAATAAGAGTAGACTGGTAAAGTAAACAAGGAAATATCAGAGGGAAAAGGAAAAGTGGAAAGACTATATAACATGCATCATCTTCTTTGGGAAGAAAGAAATTCCGAAAGAAACCAAAGCGCAAATATATCAGAAAGTTGAATCATGGACGTTAAACGGTAGGAATAAGAGTAAAATTAAGGCAAAGGAAATAAGATTTCTCAGCAGAATAAAACGGATCATTAGAAGAGATAGGGTAAGAAAGTAGTAACAGTAGTAGAGGAAGAACTAAAAATATCGTCGATAGAAAAATTCATATAAGAAAGACAGCTGAGTTGGCTCGGACATCTACACAGTATGAATAACAAACGATTAGAGGAAAGAAAACATTTGAAGCCAGATTACCAGGGAAAACAATGTAGGAAGACCGCGAAGAAGATGGGTAGCACAAGTCAGACAAGCACCTGAACAGAGAGATATAATTTGGAGGAAAGCAGGAACATTGGCTCAAAACAGAATAGCATGGAAGAGAAAAATTACACAAAATCGCCTCACCGCAAGATATAAAGAGTCTCGATTAAATAAATAAATATTGGTACAGTATCGAAATTCGATTACTCGTACTACCCCAAGAGGTTACCCTCTCATTGGCCCTTTTCTAAGTTAAAATAGGAAAATTATGAACCACAATGAACTCAAACGATTTTTTTCAGCATTGCTGAGCTGCCAGAAGAATGGCCCTCTTAATAGCCTATTCTATTATTAATGAATACTACCACCTCACTAACTTGCTTGTTCAACATTTTCCCGGTTGCAAAAACTGAGATGCGAAATGTTCACTTCTTACCGTACTCCACCCTTGACATTCACATAATACATGCAGTTCCATTCTTTTTACCGCGAGCTTTGAAACCCAGTATCCCAGTGGTCTAAACGAGGTGTGTTTAGACCACTGGGATTGGTAGATGAATTGAAATTTGGTAATAACTATTTAGTTCTTAGCTTTAATAGAACCTTAATAAGCAAGCAGGTGTCTTAGTCAAGCTGCTTCTTTAGAAAGCTCTTCATTTCGGAATTTGGGTTATGTGGCATCGTCTTTAAATATATAAACAGATGTTCCAAGGGCTCTTTTATCTGACACTCGCGAGTGACATTTCCTTTCCCTTGCATTTCTTCCCACCGAGGATAACTTCGTTGTCATCAATTCTTCAAGTTTGTTTGATATAATCACTATGAGGGAAAAAGTGCATTTCCCATTTTACTAGTTCAGGAAAGTCGGCATTTCAAATTTTGCGATAGAAGATTTGGCATATTCATTTATATGTAAAACAATATTCTTTTGACAGCTGTATTAACCGACGTTCACGAGATTCGTTTCCTTTCTTATGCACTTCCTTCGCCCAGAAACATAAGTTAATTATCGAAATCAAAAATATCCAAATTGGTATAATAAGCATAAGAAGTATTTTATATGATTTCGATCTAAAATAGCGACCATCCTACATTTCCTACTTCTTCATTTTGCTGCTTGAATTATCTTTCGAATTTGCTCTGTGCACGACATACTACATTATATCGAATTAATTCCATTGTATTTCTGGACAAGCCTAGACTTAATGTGTGGATTTCGAACTGAGTACTTATTTCGTAGTGGTCGCAAAGTTTTAATTGCATCCCTGTATTCACAATCTATGTACAAATAAGCATAGCTATCATATCTATCTGGAAGAGATTCTTCCTTGATCTTGGTCCCGTCTGCAAATCAGTTGTAAATTCTTCTAGGCAACTCTTACCTCTCAAATTTTCTACTTCAACACAGTGCCCCAATGGCAACAGTGAAACAGGTGTTCTTCTAAACAAGATTTAATTGAAACTCACACGTGTTGCCTGTGTTTCACCTTTTGTTTCACTGCAGATAATTTGGAGCTCTTTTCAAATTGCTTCATTGTATAATAATTGTCACAAATATCTAATAAATGTGCAAAGGCTGAAAATATTATTAGAGGATTTGCTCAATTTGCGTCAATAGTATTATAACTATCTGAAACGGCTGTAATAGAATAAAATAACATTGCGCTGTACGAATACATTGAAGCTGAAAACGTGTAGTACAGTCGTTTCAAATAGTTGTAGTACTATTAGCGCAAATTGAGCAACCCTAATTATTAGTGTAGTTTCACGTAAGTATAATGGATAGATTGTGTTGTATTTAGTCCTTTTCCTCACTCTTCAACTTTCACCCCTAGTAGTTTCTCCAGTTCCATTCTTTTCAGTCTTATTTCGTTCATAAATTTACTAATATGTTTGCCAAATTAATACTGCTGGATCTCGCCATTCTCATTAAATCACATTAAATGAAATTCCTAGGTCAAAATCAAAGAAAGTGTCAATATTTCTGCATCGCTGCCATACATCTCACGATACTTTCCTAGATATATACGTTAAGAAAATTTGCTCTAGGTTATTAGATAACTAAGTTATAATTACCCGATACACAGCTTTTATCCGTTTCCGACACAACTAACAGGCAATCGTGATTAATGCGACAGCTGTAGCTGATAAATATAGGCAAATTAATGCTACGCGGTAGTTCCCGACTCTACGGTAACGAAATCTTCATTATCTACGTTGATGTTATTAATTAGATCCGATGCAGACACTGCAATTAAGAGACCGGGAACGATTTTACACTTTCCATTAATAACAACGCGACCGCAACGCACATACGTGTATTGCATCAATAGGTATTAACGGTGAAGTCTATTAAATCAAGCGGTTTTGCAATAACGTGTGGTGCGAGGAAGAAGGATTTTGCTTTGTAATCACTGCCTCTGTCTTTGTCGCTGGAAAGTTAAATTATTAAGACAAAGGAACTTGAAACGAGAGAGATGATGTATGATGGAATGCGGTGAAAGCGAAATTGATTAGCTTATATATTTCTGGTATTTTATAAACAACTTATTAGCAGTTGGAATCGAAAATCCACAATAAGTGAATCGTTTATAGAAATAGCCTAAACAGTATGAAATTTTTAAGAACACCTCGATACAGTTTAAATCTAATTTGTGACAGTACGTATAATGCCGGTTTTATTCAAAGATGATATCCTTATTCTGATGTTCTCTTTTGGTTCTAATTCTCGCGTCCTTGTCCTGAAGGTTTTCTTAAACAAAGTTTTAGATGAGGTTAACATGGCTTAATTACATCTAAAATTTGTGTTTTAATGTCGATCGGCTCCAAAATTTGGAAAATACACGATTCCGAACTTCCTAGTTCACCACATATGTACATATGTATATACCAAATATTATGATCATTACTGATTGTAATGGTGTAAGTCCTTGAATTTATCCTTTAATGTGCAGAACGTTAAGATTAAGGATTTCAAGTTTCGTCTATGTAGTTTATTGGAAATTTTCAAAACAAATGTACATACAATAAATCCATCTATAAAATTATGTAGACTTAGTATAGTGTTATATTCTTTCAGTACTTATATTGCTTCATTCGTTTCCTTAGAAGAACTAGGTTTACCGAAAATGGTTCTACAAACCACACACGTACAGCACTTTACAAACTAGCAGAAAATGGAAGAAAATCGAAAGCGAAAAAGAGCGTTAAAACGTCAAGTTAAGGCAGCGACCGGACAGTAACAAAACATTCTTCAGCGCTGGTCGGTTCCGCGGTGTGAGAAAAAGAAATGATTTATGCAGAACGCGATCATTACTACCGGGTGGTCTTATCAAATTAAAATGCATATTAACTTGTTACCGGCCGCCCATCATCTAGTGACATTTGCTCGAGGCCTCACTTCTCAGATACGAGATTTCATTAGCACCAATGACGATAACCCGACGTACGTACTGACCGCAAGCGGACTTCGCGCGAGGTGGAAAGAGACCACCGGTGCAAGAACGGTCATGAAACGGTGGACCGCTTAACCGCAACTACAACTCGAACTACATAACCGCACAGTATGTTCGTATGTACGAGAACGCGTATGAGGTGTGTTCGAAAAGTAAATTTGTTTCTGTTGTCTTTGTTGCTGGAGTTTATTGTTTTGCTATTCATTACTGGCATCAATGGTGAAGTTATTGTCGTATGCAAATGAATTTAATTGAACATCGGACGATTTATAATAGATACTGAAGTTCTTTTGTGTAATTGCAACTATCTGGGCTGGCTGAAATATTGCCCACCTTTTACGAGGCTATTAGTGCGTTGCAAGGACTACCGGGAGCTTACCAGGTAGGCTGATGAGAGATGGAAGTAGTTGCTGATGACTAGACAATAGAACAGAATTTGAAGAAACAAACTAATAACTAACAAAAATAATAGTGGTAGGAGCAAACGATTAAATGCTAGTTCAAAATGAAAGGAACACAGAAGTCAAATCTTTGGAAAGTTAAAAAAATTTCAGACACGGGTGGATATCGGAAACGGAAGGATTATAGAATGCTATCGAAATTAATTTCTTATATAAAAAGCAAATACCAGATTCACATTACAGGTAATAGTCCTAAAACCAATACGCCATTGCGACAACAAAAAGCGCAATCTATACGAAATTTTGTTAAAACAGGGATAAAACTTGGAATTTTTTATGTAAACAGAAATTACGCGATGAATCCAAAGAACAATAGTCTGGTGCACTGATGCTAACACATCAAAATCGTAGTAAAGAAGAAAGCATGTACAAAGCAAGGAAATTACGAAGGTGAAAAGCTTGAGATGTTGGCGAAGAGACGGAATAGGAGCACTAGCAGCGACCAGATAAACTGAATGTATAGGTGGTCAAGTTATGAAGAAAATGCTTAAAATCGGAAAATTTGAGGAACTCCGAGACATACGCAGAAAAGTAAATAAATAGCACCAAAAAGAGAAGATACATAGGCAAAGCTTACAAATTTACAGCCCAGGAACCTAGAATCTATTACTCGTTACCTCGTTCTACTAAATTACGTAGAAATCGATTTATACCGAAGCATAATCCTGAGCAAAATAATTCTACGCTATTTGACGAAAAACATGCCTAGACCTACGACCAAAACAAATATTCCATCATATTGCAGGCTATGTGGATCACATACCACCGAGAACACAGTGGTAAGAGTTTGTGGACATTAGACGAAGTACTTCAAACTAATACGAAAATGTGCTAGCACATTCAGGTCAACACGTGGACCTCACCAACGAGGCATCCCTTTTTGGATACCAGATCTGATAGGAGTTGAAGGTAATAATAATAATTTAGCAATAAAGTGGCATCCTTCTGGAACGAACACATTTACATAGCCTTTGTGTAGGATACCTGTGCGCTCTTTTCGACAACTACCAAGGAGTGAGGAAAGGCAAAGCAGGCGCAAAGACCAGATAGAGCAAAATTGATGGATTTTAAAATTATGGAAAGTTTCAACACAAAACACCACATTCATGAAGGTAAGAAATTAAAGCTGCGTACATGGAAAGTATGTTTCGTTGATAACGGCTTGTTTACCAAGTCGGTGAGTATTTTGTCGACAAATGGAATTTAAAGTATTGTTGTCTGGTTTGGCAGTATACATAATTCAATTCACACGAAAGATCTTCATATGATAGTCGTGCGTTAAGTAAATGCTACGCCTCTGGAAATATTTTTTAAAGAATTTTTCTTGTATGAATTCAATAAATTGAAAGTTATCATAATTTGCGAATCAAACGACACTGCAATATCTTAATTTAGTGGTGGTAAGTGCTGTAAAGAAGTTGATAAGAGCAGATGCGTATAACTGGCATATGTTACGAGTTACCAACTGATTGTTTTATGTTTCGCAATATTGTTGATTTTACACCACTTAAAAAAACAAGATGACTGGGCAAATACGTCTGCCTCCAAAGCAATACAATCGTCAGTTCTATAACAACTTTTCTAAAGATTTACAAATTGTCAGCATACATCAGCCAGTTGGCAGCATCTGGAGAAAACTGACCAAGTGTCCTAGTCGGTATCTCTTTTCCATAGCGCAGAATTATCACAAGTATTAGCACACATACGTACAGAAATATTAGAGGCATTTTATAATAAGAACATAGGCACGTATGCCAAACGACCATCTGACTCCTGGACTATATCGAGACATCAGCATACATACTTTGATCTCTTTAAGATTTTGAAAGTCCAAAGAGGATCTACATTAGAGGGATGGTGTAGCATGAACCAATATCAATACAATAGTAGTAAAGTGGCAATACATAGTCGAGTGGATGAAATACGTTAACATCGCGTGTATTATTTGCGTGTGTTGGCAGTATTGAGACTGAAACAGCCGGTCAATTTCTGTAATGGAGAAACTGCGGGTGGTATCGTAACACACATCCTTCCAAAGAGGGAGAACCTAAATTTTTATTTTATTCGACTTCCTATTTTTCTAATTTGCACTACTGGTCACAACAGTGTGGAAAATTTAAGTATAAATTAGGGAATAGAAACAGAGATGCTTATAATCTTCTACATCAATCTGTACGTGTTTAACCTAATTAAAAATTTGAAAATCGACTTTATTGGAGTTGAAACATATTTAAAATGCTTCTTAAAAGACGTTTTGGAAAAGTTTTAAATACGTATTCTGACAACCATCCCTAGTTTCTGCTTCCCTGCTTTCTGCGGAAGATAAAGAGATAGTTAGCGAGATATGCGTTGCAACATACAAATAAGAACGTTAATATAGCTTACAACACAAATGAGACAAAGTGCAAAATTGAAAAGAAACTTAGATTTTGCGTATTGAAATGTTTGCATTTTGTTTCTACAATAATGAGGCTGCGATTAGTTTTTACATTAGGTGATGTGGGACTTACCAAGATACTTTAACTTCAATCGTCTATACAAAAATTTTCATCGATAATCGAGAAAATAAATCGATTTATTTAAAGTCGAACTGCATAAGATACTTAAATCTATTCTTAATGATACTTTCACAAATCCAAGAAAAGTACGAAAGCCCTCCAGACTTCATTCAGATTTTGAAAGATAACTTTTCGTTCACTTCTCGTATATACCATCGCTCGATGTCTACGAACCGTCAAATCGAATAAGAAAAGTGTATCAAATGAAGTCTTCAGAGAGTGACACCCCGTAAAATATTTCATTAAGGCACAGAAGACTGATCCACCGTAAGCTAGTTACCGCTTACGCGTATACCGAAATTGACGGACACGTCTGGGATCGAGGATAAATTAACATAACACGAGAATATCTTTATAATAAACTCTCAGGCGTTATCTCAATTATAATAACGTTAAACTGATACGCGGTGAAGTGGTGCGGTTGATACACACCTGGCAGCTGAACGACTGGTTCGATGCTTTTGTGTAGAGGATATATGGTCAATATGTTTCTTCTACATGTAGTTACTAATTGGTGTAATGGCGTAATTAATTTTAGACGTTGTTTTTCTTTGTAGCAATGTTTGTTGTGAAAGGCTCTTTCTCCCTGTATTGATTTAAAATTCGATAATATTTTGGTTTAATGGTAAATAACACCAGACTAATAATACGGGACGTTAATTTATGAAGGAATTCATTCTCGGTGGTTTTTACCTTCTGATTACACATAAATATCAAGTTTGGTATTATAGTCTGTAATTATCAAAGAATAAAGAATCGTTTATAGATTGACACACTTTAAGGCGGTTAGCTATAATTAGCATTAGTATTAGCAGTTTTTTTTTCATTACAATTTTAAGTCTAAATAGTACCAAGCAACGCGCAAACATTGCGTAACGCTAAGTTTAAATGTAAAATATATTGTCACCCCTGGGCGACGTGAATTCGTATTCTTTCAAACTTGCGTAATAATCAGAAACTGTTAATAAATTTGATGTATTGTAAACATCTATAAGCCTGCATGTACGTACCGTTTAATAAACTAAGCTCTCAAATGAGTTGTGTCGTAAATTTAATACACATGTACAGGATAATAATTGCGTATGTATTTACTTTCACTTCTCATTACGTAAAGTTGTATCAATTCATGTGTAAGAATTTGCACGTTTCTGCAAATAAACCCACGTGCGTTTCAACTCATTTTTCTAATGTTTGTAAATAAAAAGGATTTATATTTAAATACTGAAATTAAGACTTGTATTTACTTAGAAAATAGTACAGGAATATATGCTCAATTTCGTTTCCAACTATTTTACTTTTGCGTGTAGGGTACATAACTCACTTCTGATATATTTGAAAGAAAGAACTGGTACAACTGGCGATGAGTTTATCAAGCAACTACCTTCTATAAAAAAAAGTATCACTCGCTACGGAATTAATGTGAGAGGAATACAAAAGATTTGATGCCAACTGCTTTCGAGCAGTAAATGCTAACTGGGACATAAATATAATATGATTTTCCTGACTGCTAATTGTCATTAAAAATGAGAGATTCTCTCGGTAAGGGTTAAAATAGAGCAATGCATGCAGCGATTGTATACATTCTGATTTTAAGTACATTTTAATGATGGTAGTGCTTCAATGGTGATGGGGCGTATAATTGCTAAATAAAAAAGGAGAAACTCAAGAAAGCGAAAAACAGTAGTGAAGGTGACTCGAGGAAAAGGCAACGAATAAATAGATACGAAACTAGCCAGGAATGGTAAAAACACTCTAGCTGATGATGCAGGAGTAAAAGGAGTCAGACAGGGCAAAAGGCTCTACGAAAACAGAAAATGTCAATGCTATGAAGCGTAATATTCCTTGGCACAGATCGCTGAAGAGACAAAAAATACGTGGAAGAGTATGGCAAATGAAGACAAAATATGAGAAAAGGGAAAAGCATGTTTGTTATAAACCGAAAATTTCTCCTAAGAAACCGATATCCAGCAATTTACGTTTCCTATTGCAGTTTTCATTTATTTATTTATTATTATTATTTCCGGGTATCTTGATTAGAACTTCCTTAAGCACCTCTTTGCAACTATTAGAGTCGAATTCGGGCATAAAGGAGGCGTATCAGCTCTGAACGCTGCTGATATTGATTGGTGTCAATAGATATCAGTAATTCGCCCTTACATCAAAAGACGTTTCATCAGCGGGTAATTCTTTCCCTCAGGAAATAACACGTGCATTTAAACGCGACTTATCTGTGTCGTGACTAAATCGATCTCGTTTCTAGTAATTATTAATTTAAACTGCTGCGCATTATAGTAGACTAAAGTTACCGGAAAACCGGTGCCCCCGTGGCGTATCATCGTATTAAATCTGGCGTATAAAGAAGTGGATTAATACGTTTTTGCCCTTAGCAACTTTTGAGTTAGTTTGTTTCCTGTCTATCTTCCCAATTTTGAAATTTACCATAATTTACCTGATTTAAAAATTGAATTCAACTCACGACTAAGAACGTATCCAGAGTGTGCAGATCAAAAAAGGAAAAATTAAATGCTTTGGGCAACTTACATTATTGATTTAATAATTGTTCTCATCACTTGCAAATGTCACAATGAATCTTTAAAATGGAAACGAATAAAGCTTTAATGTTTCAAATATATAATCCTTGAGCCATTCTAAAAACTGGAAGATGATTTACGTACCAGATATGTTCTAATTCAATGCATATGACTATTCTGTATGCTTTGATATTAATTGCTAGAATTTACTTCTTTACACTTGCTCGAGAGGGCACAACGGAACACTATTCTTAAGCAGGCAACAGAATTCTTCAAATGATAAGATAGCAGGCACTAGCAATCAAACTAGTCGTTAGAATTCAGGATAAGGTGTATGTAAATGACATTACTCTAAACCTATCCAGTTCAGAAGAAGTGGAAAATACTGTTAAAAACCACGGACAAAAGAAAATTGAATAGAACTGGCTTTTACTTGATGAAGATCCATAATAATAATAATGAATAAAATTCGTAGAGTAAAATCATTTTACAAAAGAAAACATTTAGATGCAGTATTGTTGACACTATTGTGTCCAAACATTGTTGTCCATAATCATTCTTCCTTTCACTATTCTCAAAAAGGAAAAATAAATAAGAGAGTTCTAGCAGAATCTAGAATCTTCTGAAAGATAAGTAATAACAAAGTGTTATGGGACGGGAAGAAAGACAGACAAACCAAAAAATGGGGCTTGTTCAATCGATTTCTAAAGAAATACATATATAACTGGTTTTACTATCCTCTTAGAACTAACAAAATGGAACAAACTTTACCACATCTACTTTAGAAGAAAACCTACATACGATTTCGACAACAAAATTGTTCAGTGTTGTCTTTAGTGGAAGAAGGCAGAGGGTTGGTGTATTTCACATAAAGCTTGAGCAAATACTACGAGCAAAGCACCCTACACAATACATTAGTGTCCAACTGACAGCGCGTACTGTGCACTGCAGCACTTTACCAGATCAGGCTCATTACTGGTTAGGGGCGTGATGTCTGTGATCTGTTGTTGTTGTGCCTTGCTCTATGCTTATTGCCTTGTGATTTCTGCGTTTTTCTCGTAATTGGGGATGAGAACTTAGTTGTCAAGAAGCATATCAAGGTTTCGTTTTTCAAACTTTAGTGATATATCTAACAAAGCTATACATACAACTTGTAAGTAAAGAAAATTGTGGTATGTCCTAATGAAGCGGGAAATTAGACTTTATTAACGGCAGTCTAGAGTCATAATTTAGCCAACGGTTTGTTGGACGGTGAGAAAGGCAGCACTCACTCGGTTCCCGTGATTTGGTGGAGTTGGCTGTATTTGCTAGAGTTGGGGAGGGTTAACGGAACCCTTGGGCGGAGAAGTGCCCTGGCCGAGATGAGTTCTTTTGTTCTCAGGTGGTGGAAATGGCAACGTTTGCCGGACTTGCGCCAATTCATTAAATTACCCTTAAGAATTTTACTGGACAAAATACTGATTGATTAACGAAGAAAAGATTTGTTGAAAGGAGTAAAATTCAATCAATAGTGTGTTTGCCGAGTTAATCCGTCCTTAATATGGACCCTGTTTCCTCTTTACTAACTTGATTCCCTAGTACCAATTCAACTAATTACGTTGCCGAGTTGGTGTACAGCCGTACAACGCTGTGGAATGTAGACTGTAGGCGTATCTATTTAGAATAGGAGGAAGTCGTTTATGGACATATTCAGCCCTACGCTACAGCATCAACCTACGACATGCTCTCGATTTTGACTTTGTTTCCAATAAAGTATCCATACAATTAAAACAATTCCCTGTATTATGTGCTGAAGCTATTTTCAATTACTTATGGCACTTTCGTAGCGATTACAAGAACTGCAGTGCAGTCTAATTAGCACTCTTTCTCACATTTGTTTATTAATACGGTATAAATATATTATTGGGAACGAGGCCAACATTATCACCCGAATGACTGCATAAAGGGATCCTAATCCGTTACCGATTTTTTTAATGTTACCAATACCGTTTCACGATATACTGAAAAACTGTATTTCATAAGTGTGTGTAATTCGCGCATGAAAATCAGGAAAAGGGCAAGACACGGACAGAATCTAAGTAAATGTGATTTTCGAGTGAATTTCAATAAACATCAATCATGTATTTACGTGATCGTGTTGGCCCGTTCATAAACCATCTGTATTTTTTGTGAGGGACGTCCAACTGGCGAAATTTCACGGGTGCGTCAAGGTGTTGGCGCAGTTTAGTTACAATTGTTTGCAAAAATTAATATTCTGTCGATATTTGTTCTTTTTTATCAATTATGACAATTAATAAATATTATTATGTATTATTTAGAAACATCCTGGATGAACCTATCAGATTTTGACATTAAATATACTGAAATAAAGATTTCAGTAGCGGTGAAGGCATGTTGCAATCGATGACAAAAAAAAAGATGATTAACCTTCATTTACAGTTCATTTACAGACTTTTGAGCATTTTCTTTACAAACAGCTTTGAAGCAAGGAATTATCAACATTTAAATCAAAACTAGCCACTAAAAATTTGTCATATGTAGCCCTGATTCAAAGTTAAAACAAGTATACATCATGAACGAATGAACTTGTTACAAGGACTGTACTACAAAAGCATTGAAGGTACCGAACCGGAATTTAGACGAACTATTTACTGTACAGGTTTACATATTGTACACGGTACGATAAGTACTATTATTACAGATAAATAGCCTGTTTACTTACAATTCTGCCCGCCTCATTGTTATGCAAATTCATCTTTTCCCTTAAGCTCCTACCCCTTTCGCCAGCATCGACGAATTCTCTGCCGAACTTGAATCCGAAGTCGATATTATCGGAACATCCTCCCCATTCCCAATCGTGTACACTGTTGACCGACGTCGCAGTAGAAGTAGACGTGTGAGCTTTCCTTCTATGTCGACTGTAATCGCAACTGCAAGTTCCAATCGTTCCTTCACTGCAAGCCCTAGCTATGGCATGCGTTACCGCGGCACTGGTTATCGCGTAAATAAAAGCTGTTTCTCGACAACCTGCAAAAAAAAAAATTATAACAATCAGAAAGTAAATAAATAAATTTCGAATTATTCTTAGAACGTACAGAGTGACATGTAATCCGAACTAACTGGAGATGTAATGTACGGAAAAGGGGTTACAACGTATAATTAGAACTCTCAAAAAGCATCTGAATACCGTTTGATCTCGGCATATAATGGTCGAGGACAAAAGCCACGACAATGGGACACAACTTATTCAATCGTTCAAACATCTGGACATGTAAATATATTTAATCTCTACAACGTGAACCCCTTGTATTCTTTGACATGCTGGCGATATGCTTCGCTTCCTTTCTTCTTTACTTCGGTTGTGAATACGTTTTTATTAGCTCCTAAATGACTGGTTGACAATCTTAATGACCGTAAGCTCAATAACTTCCTCCCAAATTTGACGTACGTGTGATAAGTAAAGAAGAGAATGATTCGGTAATCGTAGTTAAATAATTTCAGTAATATTTGTATGTACCAAATCTGTTCTCAGTGGTAAAATCCAGATGATCTAGGTAATTTTTTCGAAAAATCGCTCCTTAGATTGGTGAAACAAAGTATGGGAAGTACGGAGAATATATTGAAATATTAGAATAAAGATTGAAGTTATGAACTTGAACAGCTAACTTCTAAGGTTGTATAGAACCCCTGAAGTTTTCGTAATGGCGTTTTCACAGCTAATGTAATATTTTACAATACAATAGTAGCACTAGTTTAGATTAGAACTCCTTACACTTGAGCAAAAGTCGGTAGAAGTTATAAAGTAATTGTCTTTTCGGAATGATTCAGTCAAATATAGCAATCTGTAACCAGCTGGCACTCTAATAGCCAATTAGTACGAATATTCTCTTAAATCTGAGGTAAGTAGTAAGTAATTTCCTCTTCCTCACAGTAACCGGTTATAGCTAATGAAAGACAACTTCATATTCAAGCTTTAAATTGTTCGCAATTCTAGTTTACAGCCTAACAACAAACTCAAGCAGCGATGATAATTATTGCTTCGCTTCCCGCAGTATTTTATTTAAAATCTAATTATAAACTACACGAACCCACCCCTAGTTTTTAACCCTCCCTAGGAACGAGAACACACAATACGTACCTTAATATTGAATAAGTATACGGTTTCCTTACACCGTGAATCAATACGTTTTTGATTAGAGCTCAAATGGACGGTTGGACCCCTGCGGACAAATTACTATCTGCGTGCCCCGTTCTGCCCCACTTTATTTATTGTTATTTATCTTTGCGATCGCATTGAAATACGCACCGATTTTTCCATCCGTTGATATCTATATTCCTGCAATGGGAACGTGTTCGTGCCAGGACAAGTTTAGAAGAAAAAAACAAGGAGAAACACACCGATATCTGGATCATTTTTTCTCTTCCGTTGCGTTGTTGATGCATGCGCGTGTTTTGTTGTGTTGCGTTCAGTTTGTATGTAGTCGTACTGGCGTGTGTATGTGTGAGTAAGTATCGTATTGTGGCATTGTAAGTATATCCTTACATATGGACCAGGTAGGAATATATCAAGAGAAACAGCGGGGTACATCGTGATGACGTAATTACCCGGTCGGACAGCAGGGGGTCACAGATTAACGAAATAACTATAACTCATACCTTACCCGAGTGGACTCACACGAGGTTCTAAAGCTCTGGAGGGAGTACACTGAGATAGGTGGTACGTACGTACGAAATACATAAACGGCTAAATTGATAAAGTTCAATGCATGCTGTAGTCAAGACGTCTTTTTGGGAAGATAGCATCTTGTGTTAAAAATGAAAATAATTTGTTATAGTTCTCGTTATATACATGAAATACAGTTATGGTGTAGGTTTCCGTGAAGGATGATAATTCATGGAATGTTGAATCGCTCGAAAACACAGTCACAAAAACAATTACTAGAGAGGAAAAGAAAGCAAAATATCACATAGACGTCTAAAGAATAACGTTAACTACTGCCTACTAAACCATAGGTCAAAGTGTAGTAAACATCAACGAGGTTTGCAAAACATCACGGCTCCCTTGAAAATCAAAAGATCTATGTAGGCAGGAGAAAGGACCGTTGGTAAAGCAGAAGAAATACTACCAAACCCCTACCAAACATGGCAGGGGAAAAAGGGATTTTCTTAGTTATAGGTAAAACAGCTCGTCCTTGAGCATTCAGAAGTCTTTTAATTAAAGACTTACCAGCAAATTGGAAATCTAACATAAAGGCATGGATGACGTAAGATATCATATATGAATGGCTGCAGCGACTTGATAAGAGTTGCATCCTTCCAGAATTTGATGCCCCTAAAAATTCAATTAGAAAATGAAAACGACACTATAGAAGCAAACGATCAGAGGACGAAGAGGACGGAGAGGACGGAGAGGACGGAGAGGACGGAGAGGACGGAATGGACGGAATGGACGGAATGGACGGAATGGACGGAGAAGACGTAGAGGACGGAGTGAATGACTAAGCCCCTGAGTCGGTAAAATCATATGATGAGGCACTGAAGCAAATCGCCCATTTTAAACGCTTTGCAAAAGATGACTTTATAGCATTTCAACATTTGAAGAAATTGGAAAATCATTTTCAGAGTCATCAGTCGAAATATATATATATATATATATAAATTCTATAAGAAACAATAGAAAGCTGGCGTTAATATAAGGAAAACGCCACGAGGAGGGGTGGGACAATGTTTTGAGATGGAGATTAAACAATATGATAACTGCAAGAACCAGAAGACCACTTGTTAAGCTCTGATGGAAATGTTACACTTTAGTATCGAAGGAAGAAGCATCCTGGAAAGGAAAAATGATAGAGCAACTAGGAATCAACACTATTTCAACGTGATAATCGCGCTAACATTGTTGTTATTTTAGAAAGACACTGCTAGATATAAACCATCAAATTTAAAGTTCCAGTTGAAATTAGAAATAATTAATAGTTGGTTATTGCTCCGAGTCACAATGATGGGCTTGGTTCTTTTGGTAAATGGCTTTCGTCCTTAGCGTGATCGACACATCGGTGAACAGCGCCAATTTTAACTGTGCTTGAGTTGGTTTCGCCCGTACATTGGTAAACTTTGGATTAATGAGTAACTTGAACTTCGTCTTTCCTCAGTTGTAGGTGATACATTGCTTACACATTCGTCGAAACATAGTTCAAGCCAGGATGGACAACGTTATAAAACAGAAGGATGAGTCAGAACGAGAGGCGAGACGATCGCCAAGTCATCAATATTTTAACAAGAAAATGAAAAGATTGTTTTTTTCTTACGAGTAGAAATGACAATTCTCATTATGATGATACCAAAAACGATTTTCATACACGTCTTTAACTACTGCATTCAGGTCGCCAACAGCAAATAAAATAAAACAAAGTACGTTGGGAAACCGTTCTCCAAACCGCATAGTAGATGCAACGTATATGTTTAAAGTGCATCTCTAATCTATGGAACTGAAAGCATTTCGATAAATGGGAACGGTATAAACAGACTAAGTCTATTTAAGCCGGTAATTTCAGTTAAAATAGCCTCATTGTCGCGCTACTCGACCATTACGAACAGGTGTGCTCGTTTAAAAACGAATAATTCGCCGACGAACGACGTGAAATATTTTAATTGAAAACAAAAATAAACGAAATCGCGTAGCGGAAAGGGGGCGAACGAATGCGAAGATATTACCCGAGGCGGATGCCGTCGCGATCGCATTAGACGCATACCGCGACGTAATTATTATTAATTATACGGCGGAAGGGTTAGGGGTCGAAGCGTTACAGGTGCACGACCACGGATTATATCTTGATTGTGTTTACCACACGATTTAGAATCTCCGCTTACCCACAAACGACCGCATAGGATGGAGGAGCGGTCGCGAGGACAAATTCATCGAAGACGTCGCTTTAAGATCCTTCACGGCCCATTTTTATAATTTAATTAACATGAAATATAATCAGATAATGTCCGAATGTCTTTCGTGTTTTCGATTTTCGTCTCTGACAGTCAAGTCGTCTGGATTACATGTCGTGAACAATGGAATATGACGTAAGATTGACCCGAAAGAAATTCAATCTTTTAGTTGAAGTAGGTTATCGTTATAGATAGCGGGAGTCTCCTTGTTGCAACCGGAGGAGTTTTAGAAAAGAAGTATTGATAAAATTCCGTTGTAATTTAACTTTCGAGTTCCTTCATCACTTTCTACTTCGAAAGATAAATATGTAAATAGGTCAGGATGTGTATATATATATATATATATATATACAATTAGTGGTAATTTGGCACAATTGGTGATAAGTTAAGTGTAGAAGTTAAACAAAGAAATGAGTTGTCCAAAGACGAATAGATCTTAGCTTGGTGGCTAAAGAACGTTCAACTACGATTTTGATGACTGTGACGACACTGCAAAGCTCAAAACCTTAGTAACAAACAGGTCAGTAAGAAACAAACCCAAATTACTATCATGATGCAAAATAAGAATAAGCTGAGGGAAATAAAAGAGAGAGTATATATAAATAATCAGCTAATAGGAGAGGAACAAAAATACAGAAGAAACTTAAACAAATGGGAGATAAAAGAGAAAAGAAGGAAAGAGTGTGCAGATAGGATATCAGAAAATTATAACCAGTAGAATGGAATACAAATGGGACAAGGAGGAAGAGGCACCGACAGAACTCAAGGGAGACCCCATGAGTAGAAACCCAAGAAACTGAAAAACCTGCATAAGAACGGAAGATCGATGACCACCATGGCAAACACAAGGAAAAAAGGCATGCAAGAATAACAACAATGAGATTGAAAAGGACAAAGATTTAAAATTAGTAAAGAATTTGGAAAATGTTAGAAACTGGAAAATGAGTTTATGGAATGTGTAAAGCTTAAGTGGCAAATAAGAGGAACTTGTAAATGAATTTGATGTAGCAAACATGGTTATCCTTGGCGTGACGGAAATGAAGAAAGAAATGAGAATGTTGTATTAATATTAAAAATGGTCACTACCTCGTTTATGGTGGAGTTGATGGTAACTAAGGAACGAAAGCGGGAGTGACAATGATAATACGCAGAGACTGGTTTGAATATTTTAAAAGGTGGAAAATGATTTCTCAAAGATTGCTCAGAATAGCTATAAACGAAGAGGGAAGTGAGGAAATGACAATTATCGTCACATATGGACCTTCTAAAAACAAAACTAAATAAACAAAAGACATATTCTGGGACCAGCTACAAAGCGAGAAGGATTTAGCAAAAAGTCATGATAGTGGGTGATCTTAACGGACGTGTAGGTACAACTAAAAAACAGCTTCCCCAATGGACCATGTGGAGAAAATACGAGTAATTTAAATGGGGAAAAATAATTGATTTTTGAATTATGAATGATATGCGAGTAGGTGATGCATTTTCTAAACATAAAAAGAATCCAGTAATATATACGAGTGAGGGATTCCAAGAATGATCAATCAACCATAGATTTGGTTTTAGTTCAAGCCAAATACATGGCGACAATTGTATTCATTCGTGCTATGAGAGGTTGCAAAATAGGCTCAGGTCACTTACTTGTTAAAATAAAATTAAAAACAAATAATCGGAAACGACATACAATTTACGAATATACCAAAAAGAAACAATTATAAACAATAAAGTATCAAAATTGAAAAATTGAAGTTAATAAGTATCGAAATGAGCTACTGCAAAAGGTTGAACGAAAAGACTGTGAAAACAAATTGGGAAGTAGGGAGCAATGTAGAGACATTATGGAAAACCTTCAAACAACTAGTATGGGAAACAGCAAAGGATGTACGTGGAGCGATGAAAGGAAGAAAAACTAAAGTTACGGTATGGTGGGATAATGATATAAAAGCGAAAGAAGGAAACTATGGAAAAATGACTTAAGTAATAAGAATAATGACAACTACACGGGATACAAAGAGCAAAGAAAAATTGTAAATAGAATTTGGAAACAAAATGGAAGAAGACAGCAAGGCAAATGCAAAGTTTCTCTATAAAACACTTAAAACCTCAGGGGAAGGAAAACGGGTACAAAAGGCATAACGATGCTGCAGGAAACTTCCTGTTGACTAATGCACAAATTGTAAACAACTGGCGAAAGCATTTTATGGGGCTTCTAAAAAGAGTCACAAATGGGAGAGGAAGAAATGAACTAGAAAAAGTAGAATTATGAATTAGGATGATCAGACATCCTGGGAGGAATCCCAAATTGCCGTCCGAAAACAAAAAAATGGCATAGCATGGCAGTATTAGGGCCGAATTAATTAAAAGTTTAGAAGGCGAAGACTTGGGACTCATATAATATCATTATTGTCAACTACACTTACTGGCAATCAATGTGGACAGAACTAATATTCACTATAAGGCAATTAATAAAAAAACATGTAATATAATAGCAATTTGTTTTTGTGTTTTGTGGATTTAGAAAAAGCTTTCGACACCACACCTAGGAAAAAATGTGGGAAGTACTGGAACAAAGGAATGTAGGTCAAAAAATTGATTCAAGCAATAAAAAGTATATACAGCTGCACTAGAAACGTTGTGGGAACACATAATGAGACATCAAAGGAATTTATAACAAGTATGGGGGTAAGACAGGGAGGAACTTTGAATCCGCTGCTGTTTGTAACCTTCCGACTGCTTCCTTAGAAATAGGGGGCTCCATACTTGGCAGAAACGAAACTAGCAACAGTTTCAGGTTACATAGATAGAAATATAAACACTTCTCTTTCGAGCTATATCTACCACCTTTTAAGTTAACGAAAGAGAAAACAGAAACGGCAAAAGTGGTTAATACCCGTTTCAAAAAGCTTTTGCTCCTCTTATAAATCAATGACCGAACATGCCCCTGCTGCACGGGTAGTAGTAGTTTAATGGATAAAAAGAAGATTTCTATACTTTGAGTTATTGTTAAATTAACTCTATGATTTATTTACATAAATTAATACCTGCAGATCACACCCAATAATGCTCTTGAACGGTAATTAACACTTGGCATAAGGGAGAAGAAACAAAGAAAGCATGCAATCACTGTCTTTAAGATCAAGATCCTTATGAGACGATAATTTTGTAGTGCTTCTTGAACTTCATTATATTGTTAACGAGCAATCCTTACAGTGCGAGACTTTTGGAAGATCACAGAAATTACTGTAAATGGGCTCCGTTACAATCGCAGTGAAAACGTAGACGTAAAATTGTGAAAATCTACTTCTTACTCATTTTCTCAACCTGGCTACGTGCTCAATTCCACAAATCCTGGCTTTCTCCCAAACTCGAGGTAATGTAAATAAATTCAAGTTTGTTCCAATAGAGAAGTAAAGTTCTTTGATATCTTCGTCATTCTACTGCAAAAGAAATATTTACAGATGGCACTATTTAAATACAAGCGAGAAACACTTAGCGAACTCGCATTTTTAGAAGCGTCTCGTTTAATCTATTGCGCGTCTTGATTTGTATCGCGCAGACAAATAAACAAAATAAATTACCACCAACTCATTAATGAACGCTGCACGTATGGCCCTCGATGTGTTTTGTATCGGTCGCGAAACGGTACGAATATAAAATGAACGTCATTTTTAAAAGGCAAACCGGGTTAGATTAATTCGGAAGACTGATATAAGCCTGGTGGAAACTCAAGCTAATTCGCATTAAACAAGATATTTACAAGTGACACCCGGTATCTCTGGCGAAGCGTGGGCCAAAAACTGCAGGTGTCCCACATTATGAATGGATACACGCCAGGTAGAGGCCATAGAGATGTTGGCAAGCTCTTTCCGCCCGTATACGGTACATCTTCATTTCTGATTTAGTACGTCTGCGAACATTTTATATGGTTCTAGGTAGTTACATTTTATCTATAGGCAGATAATGCGTGCCAAAGTTGAGATTTGTTGCGAAGTTCGTGAAGACATCCAGAGCGATTTAAAGTAATGTAGTTTAATGGTATTTATTGTCTCATAGTTTCAGTTTATTGGTTTATACGTTTTATTGAGTATATTTTATTGCTCGGTTTAGTTCGAATTAATAGTTAGGTCAAAAGAGCTTAACTTTTACAATTAAAGTGGGATTATAGGCAGGTACATCTTTGACTGTTAACATTGATCACAATGAGAATTTTGATCGTTTAGGTTAACACTAAACGATTCATGTTAATCCCTCACTGGAAGCATTTGGGCGAAGTTAATCTTAATTATTTATATAAAAATTCTCGCCGTACAAGAAACAGGACATCCAAGAAATAAAAATTAAAAAATTATATTGGAAACACCTCAAATAAAAAATTTCCATTAAAATCCCCAAAATGGAATTTTCTTCATTCTTATCGCAAAAGGATGAATAGAAAAGGAATAAAGATTCTTAACGATAAAATAATTACGTATCCTCAAAGGAGACGTACAGCTGTATATAAAGATGGCAAAAACAACAACACGAGTGCGCATTGAATACAAGAAATGTCGTATATGACAGGCCGTATATGATTCTAGTTGTTTATTACATGACTATTGGAACGTTAAGTCGCGTTACAAGATATGCCAAGCATCGATCCTTTAGCGGCCATTTAATATATCTTCTACACCGAAGTACAAGTTTTTAATACCACCTTATGATTTAGTTGCTATTGCATTATCAATAACTTTTTTACGTGACTTGTTTTCTTCTCGGGAACTTGTTTCTACGTCGACGTCCAAAAGTAGTGGACTATAATAAGTGAAGCATAGCAAATACTTTTAACGTAAAGTCTTTAAAATCGGGTGGAAGCATTAATTAAAATGGATTAGAGTTTTCTTGAAAAATTAAACATTTTCTTTATTTATGAGTAGTTTATTGCTTCTTTAAACAATATTTTATGTTACTACAACACGAAAACAACACATATTAACAATTGGTGTCGTTCAGAAACAAATCGTTTAGAATTTTCAGTTTTGTATATTCAATTGTTATACAATTTCAGTGTATTAAACGTTCCTGCTAGTAAGATCTTCGATGTTCTTAACAAATTTCAATCACACTCCGAAAACTTTGTCGATATATATAATCAACTTTGTTGCTTAATTTTCAAAACAAAACAAGTTAAGTAATTGTATACATAGCCAGAAAATTGTCATAAAATTTGCTTAAGAAGTCCCTCCTTTAGTGGTAGGAATTCTAAAGAAACAAAATCGAAAACAATTCACCATTAGTCTAGACAATAACAATGCTGATCATGCTGACGTGTAAATATCACTTAATAGGGCACACAGAAGATCGTGCGCATCAGAATCAGCTGAGCAGCCGATAAATTTGAGTATTGCAGGAGGTTGATACAAGTTACAACCGTTTCTTATTATTATAGAGCTCTACTTGATCCGACAACTAGTTAAAATTGTTAAAGCTTATAATCAGAACCAACGTTTCTTTCCCCAAATCTTTGAAGCGTTGCCAGTTACGAGTCACCTATCATCGGTCGATAATTGAATATAAAACAATCAACTCAGTCACCAATCAAATAATGTAAACACAACAATGAGGGACCCGTTTTGATGACAACAACCATTCTTCGTTAAAGTGTATGCGAAAATCGAGCCCAATCGATTTCTTTGTTTAGTGCACGAATTGAATTTCAAGATCTCGTTATATATTTATTTCCTGAATTGATTTTATAGCAAACAGATATCAATCCTACCTTCCGCCAAAAAATATTTTCAAAAATGAATTCTGTTTTTGGATAAACGACTTTGATAATAAGCAAATCTGTTGAATTGGGAGCGATGAGAATCCAACGGAATTTTTAAAAACGGCACTTCGTCCCCAAAAGGTTATCGTCTGGTGTGGACCTGAATATTTCCAAATTGACTGGCCAGAGGTTGTGGTTGTTAATGTTACATGACATCGTGCTATGATGACTAATTATCTTTGCTCAAAGATGGGGGCTAATCTCAGAAACGTTGACTTCCAAACCAAGTGGTAAGTCGTGCGGCAGGGGACGCAAAACCTCGTATCAGGGATGTAAATTGGTATTCAAGATCATACGTGTTAACACAACTACATTATTTCTTATAACTTATATGGCTGGTGCTAGCCATGAAATCTAGAGCTGTTGATGACTTAAAGAACAATATTGGAAGTATCATTCATGATGTGCAGTCCGCTATATATGACGAATTGGAGGTTGAATACTAATGAATATTAATTTATATTGATGATAAACTTTCTCATCATCGATCTCATATTTCTTAAGAAGCTGACAAATAACGGATGACAGAATTCCTTAAAAGCTTCTGTTGTGGACACCATCCGTGATATCCCATTAAGATAATTCTAAATCAATAATACTTTTCATTGGGATTGGTAAGTGCGATATTTTTATTGAAATACTCATTGTTCCTGGATTGGACGAAACTGAACTGTTTAGAGGAAATTTTCTAAAAGGCAAATTTTCGCTTTTGTACCAAAATGTATAGATTACTAGAACGAAAAAATACAAAATGTCAATGGCAGTTCACCTTTTCGTGATGTTTGTAATCACGTCTGCTTCATTCGTTTTCAAGAAATAAATCAATCAAGTTTATATTATAACCAGTAAGTTATTTTCGCCAGAATTCTATTGCTTTTACTTTTAATTTGTCCTTGAAATAAAGAGGATGTCTTTTAAATGACTTCTTCGTCCTTTCGATAGTTATTAGAAGGCCTTCGGTTGGTGTATGTGTTTTTATCACGTTTTTGCAAACTTTCTGACAACGGGGATTTTTAACCGAACTGGACCACACTCACAACCAGCTAAACGCTATCAAGTGTCCAGCACGTACCCAAATGATAATTGGATGGCCAGAAACGTGCCCCTTCAGCTATCTTTCGCTAGGGAACCTACGTTAACAACGTTTTACACTTTTACGCCTTATCTAAAAATTAGTATTCAACTTCGTCGCTGGCATCAACTTCCACCGAAAAATCCAATTTTATGCCCGATTCCTAATAATATTAATATTGATAATGCTCGACCTTTCACGCCGAAAATATTAACGATAACTTCACGCGATTCAATTCATGCACGTATCTATATTCGCAAAATATCTCCAGATTTGGCTCGAATCTATTCGCAATATAATTGAATTCAATTCGTTAGATTGAAGCAAAGGTGTTATAAGCACGTTTAACAGAAATAATATGCGTTCTCTTAAATGCGTTACTCAGATTTAAAATTAGAATAAACTCGATGTTAATCGGTACGATTAGTGAAAATGTTTCCACCGTAAGTAATTGTTATTCATTGAGGCTAATGTTCGATTTGCCAACCCTCTATTTCTATACCATGCCACATGCTTCAAACGAATCTTCATTGTCACCGTTTTAGAACAAAATATAACTTAATACTGCACGAAGATACACACACAAGTACTTCACTAGACGCACGTATTTTCCGAAGTAATTTACTAAGTCGGCGATAAATCATAATGAAGATTGTACCGATCGCATAATTCAGTCGCTTATCTAATTACCATTACCTACGCAAGTTAGGAAGTAGATATAACATACGCCGTGGTATACCTATATGCAAGCTGTATTACTTAATAGACGGACGGTGTAAAACAGCTTTCCATTATCGTTTTCAATAAAGGCGAACTGTATACGGCGTAGATACAGTCGCGTATACACTAAATTACGACAGCAGAATCACAAAATAAATTTTCGCTATCTCCGCACCACATAAATGAACCCATAAAGTTCGAAATGAAGCAGACTTTTCCTCTGAAATCGGGTAATTACCGTTGATAAGTTTAAAGAACTCGCAGCGTTGCTTTACCGCTCCCGATAGTGGAAGCCATTCAACGTAAGAGAGTGCCTAAGAATACTGTCAGTAAAAATTAAGAGCACGGCAACGCGCATACATCAAGAATTTTTAAAGTCCTATGTATAAATTCAGAGACAACCATGTGGTTTGTTTCAGAAGCTATTTTAAGTTAAATACGTGTATATCTACGATAGTAATTTTCTACTGAAAAAAAAGAAAGAATATTTTGAGGAAAATAGAATTGATGCAATTTCAGTAATAGCATGTCCAGAATTAGCTGGAAATCAGCGTAATTAAGGTCAAACATAATTTATGACCTTTGAATATTTGACTTGGGTCTCACACCTAACGGTAAAAGGCACAGGACTAAGAAGAAAAGTATTTCATTAGCAATACTACCAATTTTTGTGCGATGCTTCTTAATTCTATGTCGGGCTACCTCAAATCTAACTCCAAATTCCTTTTATCCCAACTTTACAATACCAAAGCTACATATTTGCATTTTTCATTGATTGATGTCTTCATCGTATGCTTAAGTGTACTCTGTCTGTAAAATAGCTAATAACAAAACAAATACTCTTGCACAATTTCGTGATGACATCTGTACACAATGGCAAACCACTCACTCACAAGTATCTACAAATAATAAATGTAATTCGAGTTAATAAGCTACAAGTCACGTATTATTAATATTTAGTTAACGCATTACCTACAGAAATACAAATTAAAACTTTTACGACGATAATATTTATTCAGACGTGTTAACTTGGTTCTGAAACATTTAGGTTTGAAAAGGAAGCACTTCGAGGTCTAAACAAACAAAATATGAGGCAATCGCGTATTAGAATGTAATCCAAGTGAAATGGGTGTTATATACCTGGGCATAGTTCCACATACGACACCAACAAAAATGAAGTCTTAGGGCCGATATAGTTGGAACCGGCACGCCACGTTTTGACGCATAAAAAGCTTGTTTTCGAGTGAAAGCAGCGTCATAAATCGCCCGACGAAAGTGGGACATTTATTTTATCAATGACTGATCTTTGCGTGTTATGTATGTTCCGTACGTAAAGTTGTCAATCTTCGCCGCAATAAACTGTGAAAACGTGATTCCATTTCGAGAAACACTTTCAAAATGCTCTCGAGTCTTACGAGGCGACGCGCCGTAACGTGATACTGCGAGATCGGCTCAAATGACCGACAATTAAGTTAAATAAACTTATCCGATGATGTATCGTGTTTATTTAATCGGCAATATAAATGTGTCCGAGAAGATACCCCACTTAATTAGTACTATGTAGAAGTTTTAATTTGTATTGATTTGGGGATCTTGTATAATATCAAGTAGCACAGATGCTGGTCCCAAAGTTCATGACATTTTGGAAAATATTTTTTATTTTTACAATGATCCTACGAAATGTAACATACTTTTACCTAACCTGATGTGATTGTTAATTATGTACGGTTGCTATCAGGTCCTGCTCAATATTTTTGGTTATTGGATATCTCTATTTATGCCGCAAGGCGGAAGCTAAGATATACGTTTATTATCAATAGAGAACAATTTACAACGCGGTTTACGGGACTAAATAAGGAGCATTTCTATACGAGAAGAACTTCATGTTGGCCATATAGTAGCTGGTAGACGGAGTGAAGTAAAGTGAATCAAGATAACACTTTGTTCAAGTTAGAAGACCGCCAGGTAGGAGGCCCGAGAGATACTGCGTCAGCTGGTCCTCATAATCAGTAGATGAACATTGCATTAGTAATCGGGATAAATCCCTAAAAAAGTACAGGAAGAAGAGAAAAGGACGACAAGTATTATTTACACACATCAAAATTTGCATCCGCATGGAAAAAAATTTGGGTAAATAGCTGAAACATCAAGTACCGAAGCAACTGAGTATTAAGTACCTTTTCTTTCATAGAAGCTGCTTATTTCTTGCTCGATCTATTGTGACTCGATGCCCCATTCTAATAACAGCAAAGAAACGCCTGCGGGGTTGTACAAATAGTTGCATTGTATATGTGATTATCTATACGTTTATTTCAATAATATGCGATTCCTTTCTCTCTGTCTATTTGACCTATTTGCCAAACCTATTTTCCTGTTGTATATATTTTATGTTCAAGTTCCCATGAAGAAGAAATGAAGCAGTTATATCCCTTCTGTAAAATCTGAAAGAAGTTTCTACCATTTCCTCATTTATCTTTTTTCACGTTGCTGCTTTCATCACTTGCAAATTCCGATAATTACCACCAAAGTATTTTCTCCAAATCAGTACAGTTCCCAACTTTGCTTGCCACATCACTGGACGAAGAATGAAGAAATTAGACTCTTGAGTCTTTTTCAATATTTGTATTACTTCATCGATAATGGGTAACGTATATTTAAATAAAAGAATCCTAAAATTCCATCAATTCTCAGATACCGATAGAAAACAGAAGAAAGAACTAAAAAAGAAACAAAAGTAGCTCCCGTGAGAAATCAACAAGAAGATACCCAACATGCTAGTAGAAACGATCGTTTGGGTATGTGGACATCAAATCGAATTATTCAAACGGACGGTGCCTACACACGCGTGAACCTGACCGTCCGGCGGAATAGGGCAAACAACCAAACGGTCAAAATAGGAGGAAGAAGAGTATCGAAAGCTTCATCGACACACGAGCGAGAGAAATATCTAAGAAAAAGAAAGAAAGAAAGGATACGAGAAAAGGGAAGAGCAACGAACAGAGAACAAATGATCATCTCGGTGATCGCGAGGTTTCAAATTACCGACCAATTGGGAACTAATAGGTCGAGTTTATTGATGACTTATCTTCGAAAATAACAAATAGCTGCCGAACTCTGGATAGATCAATAGATAAAAGCTACTCGAAATGCCACTTTAGAAGCTACGCGAGCCTCGATTCTTTCCCATCTCGTCTTTTACAGGTCCGCGTGTACCTGATGCCCATTATCTAAATTAAACTGATTCGAGGTTTAATTAAATGATTGACAAATTGACATTATTAAGTTAACCCGGCTTTACTATTAATAGGCTCTTAAGGATAAATTAGGCCGATCGCATCTTTCACGTCTAAATAATAATTATTTCGAAGCCAGATAGATTGGTGGGAAATAATTTGTTATATAAATAGTACCGATCTCCTTTTTCTGTAGGCTGTTCGTTATAGTAAATGTTGAGATTGTTTTTGAGTTGCTTTGCTTATTTTAAGAGAGCATGTGGACGATCGTTGTGATGTAACTAAAAATACAGGCAATTAGTTGGCTCAAATCATATAATAAGTAATGCTTATTTATAAATAAGGAGGTAACCAAATGAGAAGAAAAATATATAAATTTAATTACAAGGCCCATTACTAATTCAATTAGCTTATTTTGATTTGACAAGTTGGAGGACCAGGAAACAGTTAAAAGAAGCAAGAATTGATGTTAAAGATGTTAAACAAATCGCAAAGTAAAACTAAATAATTGTAAGAATCAAACCCAGTACTATGATACAATAAAATCTGGAAGAATCTCTATATAACGACACAGTTATATAGAACACAGTTCCTTGATAGCCGCCCATTAACGCACCTAATTCATTAAGTCATTATATATAGTGTCCTTCAGATTTTATTTTATTAAGATTTTGGCTCTCAAAAATAATTTCCTATTGGCAGTACTTTGGTTGATTATATGTTTCTGAACTTTCTGCCAAGATTAGAAACCAAGGCATCAATGTTTCAACCCTATATGTAAAATTATTTATTGAACTACAAAGCTGAAACAAGTACTTTATAGAATGAATAACAATTTGGCCAAGATAACCACCCAAGTTTATTGCTAATCCTTCAGAAGCTAGAACGCGAGTAAAAAACAACCAATTCGAGAAGGTAGTAGAGGTATTAGCAGAATAATGATGCTTCCAGATTATTGAGGTTGTGAGACAGAAAAAGATATACCAGCATGTTCTTAGCTAACAAATAAATCAGAGTACGAGCAAGGTAAGGCATTAACGTTAGACGTTTTGATTTCCAATTATAAAGGTGGTTACATACTATACGGTGAGCAACCAGGAATGCAAGAGCTGATCTGAAATTGTTAGTTAATATTATTGAGATGTTGGTAGTAGCGTGGTAGTAGCTAAATTTGGCAACAGAAAGATACATAACCACTATATAACCTATACAAGGTGAGTGTGTCTGTGCTTCATCTTCAACCTATACTCTGCTATAGGAGTAGGATATAATATTAAACATGTGTTGCTCAGTGATAGGCGGAATTCTTTCAACAGACAAGACAAGACAGATACATCACAAGTAACCAAATTGACAGAACAGGGTAAGGACAGGATAGCAAATCTTAGAAAAAGAAAACTGCACACGTTTAGTGTTTTTGTAACCTAGTACATTTCTGGTTATTCAGTATGTTCATGATGAATAATCTGAGCTACCTATAAGCTGCACTAATCCTTCGTTGCTATTCGATTTCTAATAGCAGTTAAGAGGGAAGGATTTGGCTTGTTTTTTGGTGCTGCTCTCTGTAACTGTCTGTGATGACATCTAGAAGAAATGAGACTAATACCAGAGTTGCGGGATCACCAACTTGTGCTTCCATTAAGCGTTGGAAAATCTGGAGTAATTACTCCAAAACACTGCTCTGTGAAATTCCAGCTTGGATTGTAGAGACGGCAGATTTTTGCTCAATTATACCTTCATACTAAACTTTGTCGAAAGTTTCGATGACCTCTTGACTCCCAAATCCATCATCTTACTACCACCGTGACGTTGAATTCGTGATCAGTGTCTGACAAATTATCAGAATAGTTCATTTTATTGCTTCATTGCATAAAAGAGTAATATTCTACGACTGGTAGTACCATTCCTCCGACTTTTGATACATACGCGGGCCTTTGCAATATACCGATCAATTAAGTATAAATATTGCTTCAATAGGTTGAAGCATGTAGGATGCAAAACGTTAAAAATACATTTTGTACAGCTCCTTGTTCAATAAATTCACTACTACCCTTACCACACCAACTTTTGAAAATTCCAAATACGTATTTCTATTGTGTTCTTCAATTCCTTCTGGGGATCACGTCGACATACGTATTTGAAGTACGTATTTCCCAAATATCGGTGTGGTCATCGTAAGAACTAACTTAGATCCGTGTAAACCACCAGCATTTCTGTCTCTAAGACTTCATTCATTGGTTGAGTTAAGCAATGTGCCTGCTGATTTGTAGAATATTTGTGGTGCAGACCGATCTGTTGATCTGCTATGTAACAAAATCTACGCATGTATTGTAAGAAGTAATTTTTTAGCTACAAATAAAGTACGATGAGATCATCAAAGACATTGGGATGAAGCAATGAATTTGTACCTTAGCACTTAAAACGAGGTGCAAAGCAATTCCTTTTATTTTAGACTAGCAGTTCACAATCATTAGGCAATCGAAATTTCAGGCCATTAAAGAACTAGTCTAGGAGAGTTGAGATGAGGAAAACTAAAGATAATTATTCTAATTATTTTGAACGATTAAATGAATTGAAATTTAGGCCGAGAACGTTATTGCTAGCCTCAAGAATGATGCTGGAGGACAATGTATTGAAAATGTTTAGGGCTTCAATAATACTTCCCTATACATAGCTTATGTTTCTAGGGTATTTCCTGCAACTCTTATTAGTAGTTCTTCAGAAATTCGGGAAAGAAACACTGGTACCCAGATGCAAAGAATATGTGATTTTATATCTTCAATCTGAGCCATTAGTTGTATCTTGAAAAAAAGGGGATGGTTAGTTCTTACAAATTTCACCAGTTACTATAAGTGGAACCTGGTTGACTGACTCAGTTTTGAATCACGTCCCATTCAGATTTCAATTGGAGATTTTGCCTTCCCCCAAATTATTACTGGATTTGTGGATTATTGCATTTAAAGACACAAAATTTCAATTTCTTTCTACAGGAATCGTTCAATAGATAACAAATTTTATCATATAGACCATATTAAAAGAATGATTTCGGGAAAAGTTTATTGCCTATATTAAATGAGGAAACTCCAAATATATTGGTATTTCCTCTTATAATTTAAGCTTACAACGAATATCAATGTTTATATATTAAATCGTCCGATTTGTAGTGCTGGACGGAAGTAACTTGTAATTATTTTTAGTCTGTGTCCCTTACTTTATACACATCATTATTTAAATTAAAAACATGAAACTACCTGTACACACAAAACTTCCCAACGTAGGATATTTCCGCATCCACACATTTTTAACGCTCACTATAATTCTTGCGCTCCTTTTTTTCTCGTTCAGAATTACCTTCCGATTTGGCCCGACACGCTCGCAATAGGTTTCCGTTGCCATCGAAAGAAACTGGATCCCTTTCAGGAGCTAACTGTGAGCGTACCACAATGATGACAGCAATAAAAGTAAATGAAGTCACCATTGGAAAGCTTGTCCGTAACAGATCGTTTCATTTACATGGTCGGTACTATTGTCACCGACTACCGTACATCAATACCTTCATAAATCTACAATGATTGATGAAGGGCACATTGTGCAGCCCAAATAAGAACATCGTAGTTTTTATTAAGGCGTATCGATAGCGATTTAACAGCTACAAATACTTAAGTATTTCACTCCGTCGTCGTTGTTAAAGCGTAAAAGAATACGAAGACAAAGAAGAGAGTTAATAATTACCTGCTACTTAATAAATAGACAATTTTATTGTTTAAGAATCGGCCGGTCTGCTATACGCGCTATAAAAAGCGGATTTCCAACCTTGAACTTCCTTTGTATCTCGATCTCGCAGACATAAATAAAGGAGTCATTGTTGCAAAACTAATTTATATTTATGTGTTAATACCGTATAATTTGCAACAATTTAGGGAGCTTGGGTAACCCCAAATGAGTTATAAAAATTATTAGAAAGATGACTGATGACAGTTTTCAAGGAGGATCGACTTTTCGGAGGTGTTAATTCTGACAGCAATATGTAATTAATTGTGTGAGGTTCTTCTCGATAAAGCAACCTTAATATTAATATGAATTTCTCGGAACCGTTTGTGTGTGGCTGTTGTTTTCCTTTCGAATTAAACGCTTTCATTATAAACAAAACCATCACTTAAAGCTACAGTTGCATGGAATTCTCTGTGTTGATATTCTCATCCTACGTAAATCAAATTATTAGGATATGTATAATCCATATGTAGGTGCAGATGACTTCGATTTTGGAGTAAATCAATTACACAGATTAAATTCAATGTTTGTCTTTAACTGATTGACAATAGCTGGAAAATGATCAGGTTTGGAAGCGGTTAGTACCTATTTACTGTTTTTTCCTGGCTATTTTAGCTGAAGATCAACAAAAGCATCGCGAGATAATTTTCTTCAAGGAGATTTTGTTTCCCTCAGGCTACACATTCAAACATCATCTGAATGCTATTTTTCTTTCTTTTTTCTCGCAAAATCCACGACTAAATTCTTCGTTGAATACACCCATCGTAAAATATAGTGACCGGTTGGAAATCGTATTACTTGTTATATTTGTAGTCTGTTTAATAACAGTCATATCTCAATTGATTTATTTGGAGATTTTATCACCCACATGTCTAAGTCCTACGATATGATCCTAATGTTGTTGGTATTGCCTTATTGAAACACCTCTTTCACTAATATTTTCTTCTTCATTGCAATATAACTTAAACCCTAATAAACGTCTCCACAAACACCTCATGAAAATAGTCTCCAAGTGGACCAGCCGTTCAGTATCAGCTGCCGCCTCATCCAATCATTTACCAACTTTGTGTATCTTATTTCAAAGCGGCATACTACTGCTATTTTTCCAGATGATCTCCGGAACGAGCATTCAACTGGTTGGTGATGTGGACAGAAATGTATTCCCTTTCCACTGGAATTGTGGGAAGCTAAGCATCTGCAAACAACCACAGCAGCAGCGGCCTCAAATTACTTCTCATAAATTATCCTAGCAGTTTAACCATTGATAGTTCCGTTTTCCGTTGTATCCATTTTTTTATAGTGTCAACTGAATTCTTCATGATGCGTTTTAACCCAGCTCGCAAGTTCGTTACTTCTTCACTCAAATTCTTTATATTTTCTGACTTACTGTTCACTATTTACATTTTTCTATCGATGATCGAAATCTGTTCCATTTTATCGGCAACCATTTTTCATCTTGATTAGAGGTTGGTTTGGGGACTTCTATTGATTTGTGTTATATCGGGTGCCCAGGAATTAGCTCCATTCTAGATCCGGCGCTTTAACGAAAACAAGTCTGGTCTTCAGATTCGACGGTTATCAATTGATAATGGTCAATTTGGTTTGATTAGTCTTCATTTTACGGACGGATTTTGACCTTACCAGTAGTACTGATGTAGTTCTGAATTTATTTGGATGGGCGACGCTAAATAACTTTAGTAGGATTTCTTTCATGATGGCATGATTTGATTCGCATGTCATGACCAAAACTACGATCTACCAACCTCTGATCGAGAAGTCGTCACTGTTAAAATTTAGGCAAACCCCTGCTTTATGTTGGGTTCTAATTTCTGAAGTTTTATCGAGTCTTCTATTGATATTTCCTTGAAGTCCTCGGATATTCTCAAATCCATTTCGGGGATATCTATAATAACCATATCGATCTTTCCAATTTTATCGAAGAGGTCAGTCCTATTAATCATCAGCAGTATCCCTCTAGTAATCCTAATCTGTGGTAACTTTGTCCATCTCTTGTTCCAAAACTTCTTCGGGCACTCTAGAGGATGTTCCTAAAATCGTAATGTCAAATGGGGGCACAAGTATGATCTAGCCTTTGCGGTTTTTGTCAACTCAATGGTAAGTACTTTGATTTCTTAAATACCATGAAAATTCCCTCAATACTCAACTCATGTACTATCTTCAGGATTATAGCAATTTAAATTAAGGAAATCTTTAATTATTGCGAGTTGGTTGGTTCAATGATTTAAAAAATACACCAGAATTCCGTTTGATGGTTGTTTGATCATTAACTATAGAGTGAAGTTTAGTTTCCTTTCAGAAATTTCAGAAACTAATTGGGTTATAGAATTGACAAATGTCACATTTTCTCTATAAATTCCAACTTGACTAACAATATGACTTTAAAGTATATTCCTAATTGCTTCAAAATAAATGAGTCTTTGGGTACAGTTAACTATTCTCACTAATCGATCGATATGACTTGAAGAATTCCAAAAAGTATTCCAATAAAGTTCTGTCTGAAGGGTTGCACTTTTATTTCTCATACAGCTTTCCTCGTCTTCAACTTATTTCTAAGGAAACCAAAACGATTTGGATTTTTGTCGTCTCTCTCATTCCGCAATCATTCTAGGATTTTCTGAAACTTATACTTTATAGTTCCCTGCTGTTTGTTACGTCAGTTCGAACCTGTCATATTCGAAATTTATTCGGTTAAATCCTACACTACGTCGAGGTAATATACAAATATGCGTAAAAAATAAACACCTAAATAAAATTATTTGGCGTTCGTATTCTTCTAAACGAATTACCACGAGCTCTAACACGGCATGTTAACATGTCCATTAGAGCGTATATATTTAAAATAACTGTTCAGCAAATAGCACTCCGAATGAATGTTTATGATGGTATCGTTTTTACGGCTATACCATTTATCGGGAATTGAGTGTTAATTGTGCAATAAACTGCATAGTTTGACGTAACAATTCACCATTCTTGCATGTGTATAACGTTTATTTACATTAACTGTTAAAAGGTATGAGGAAAAATCATCGACAGGTGTGCACTCGTGGTTCGACTTAGTTATTGATCTATTGCACAGTAGATTTGCCATCTAACTCTAGAAAATTCTACTTATTCAAAGAATGTGGCATTTTGAAGATTTTGATACAATAATGTTAAGTTTGGTATATACAGAATATCCTAATTTGAAATTTACACTGAGAATTGATTTATCTTCCTAACCCACAATTTACTTTACGTCATTTAAAACGTTCATTAGTAAACCTTCTTTATTGCAAAATAATGGGGAACTAGTAATTGAGGGAAATTTCCTGTAATCACAAAGAAATAAAAACCTTCTCCCAACTACATAAATAAAATTCTTGATTCGATGAGCATTCCTTCAATTTAATGCTTTTATGTGATAATACTAAAAAGTATTGTCGTCAGATCTTTCACTAGAAAAAGTTTCTCTTCAGCTTTCACATCTTTACTTAACGTATTATTTCGTATGTTCCCAATCCAAGAAAGTAATGAGCAAAGTTTCGAATTAAGCGCGGAAAGTGTAACACAAATTTTCATAGGATGGTTTGCTTTCCCAGCATTAATTTATACATGAAGATAACACGTAACTATATTTAGTACTACTTGCTCCTTCCGATTTCATAGACAACGAACTAAGAAATGTAGCTTTATTATATTATCGATGGTTATCGACACACCATACTAACACTTTGCTTGTCATATTGCCTGCTTCTCGAAAACTAATGTAAAGTCTATAGTGTTGTCGACAATAATTGGATTACCCGTAGAGTACTTCTACATATCATAGATTAAAAGCCCCGAATTGCTCTTGTATTTCGAATTTATTCTATCGTTCGGAATATAAGCTTATTGTTTCATTTTGTTATGAGTTTAGGAACCTGCTGCTCGAGTAGTTCCAAAACTATAAGATGTAGGATAATGCATTGGACTACAAAAATGTGAGTTCAAGGAGCCAGAAACAGGATATGTAACTCTATAAAAATCCTTACCTCGATCAACTATTTTTCCAAACAAATTCTTCCCTCTCAAGAAATTCTTCGTAGAACAATTCCATCTGCGATTTCTGAATTGATACTGACACTCCTGTATCGCTTGGTTGGCGCCTTTCGCGATCGCTTGTAGCACACCCGGATTTTCCCTGACCAACTTCTGCTGCTTCTTTCTCAACGTGGTGTGGATTGATGGTCCGTACATGGTAATACCTGGTGATAACGGCGAGAGATTATTAGGCTCGCCGGCTTTCGCTATACCCCTGTAAAAATTGTTCAAAAGAGAAATATATCAGCAACTACATTATGCCTATAATACAGATAAGCGGTAAAAATGAGAAGGAATAAAACGAGCGAATCTTAAGATCGAAGCGGATGACACGCTGTTGATTTTATTAGCGAATGTAAATATTCAATACAAGATAAAGCTATTAATTTCAAGAACCCCGCCGTACATATAAACTTAATACTTAAGACGTAGTTAACTTTAATGCGACTATAAATTGCTACTAGAATCCTGGTGCTGCGTTCGACCAGCGAAGCTCAGAAAAAAACGTTGGAGATTTATGAAGTACCGTGCAAATTTGAATTTATATTTAGAAAATTATTTATTTATTTTACCTTATATTTCTATTGTACATATATGTACGTAGCAAATTAATTCCTAATAAGGATTAGAGAGTACGTAGTTTAGCGGTAATTAACAAGGTTCTTATTGCTTGCCTTTAACTGTCGGATTTTCTTTGGGAAACCTAGACAGCATTCCAGATGTTTCATGTTTCTTCACGCGTAACAAAACTGAATTAATTCAGCACCAGTAAAAGCATACCTTCATGCCATTACGCACACCAGATTCCTTTGGATCTCGGTGAGGATGTAAAGCAACATTCTTTCCCAATACAAATTATGATTGAATATTCTATTTTCTATCATGCGACAAGTAACTGAAATTCTCATCATTAGTGTGTCTACCTTATTACACCTTCCACAATGTTAATGATTTGCCATCGCAAAAGTGCATCCATGTATCCTTAAACTTAAAGAAGTGTGTATATCTACAGGATTTTTTTAATCTAAAGGATCCCAAATTCGAATTGTAAATTATTTAAGTGGCACTCCAAATCGTGGATCCAATAATTGGAATAGGTCTAAGAAGGCAAAAACGTTTTTACAATTACAAATTTTGAACTGTTTATTGTCCGGTTTAGTTAACTTATTTTGATAGCTACTGTATACTTCAGTCGTTCCGCCAAGCAAAAGTGTCCTAAACGCACCGTCGATTTGTAAATATGTATAAGACAAAAAAGCAATAAAGACGAACGTATCGAGAGCATTTATGGAACAATAAATTTCAAAGGATTCTGCGTGAGTTGTATTAAACGATCGAAAGAAACGCACGGAGTTACGGTTGACAGCTCTAGATTTATAATTTGATATATGGTAGTGTTCGACAAGACCTTTTTTCTGTTAAATATCCCGGCCGCAATAACATAACTCAAATCGCTGTCGTTGCTTATTGTGATTAGAATTTATTAATTGCCTTTTTAATGCCGATAATCCGTTAATTATGTTATATCTGACTTTATAAGTCAGGTAGTTGTGGAAAAAGGAATCAGGTTTTGGGAAGAAATGAAATTATTTCAAATCTAGGAGCATAATGAAATGATCCACTAACAATTCAATAGAAAAGTTCATGCATTTCTAGCAAATTCTTACAGTTTTCTAGCATTGCAGCTTAAGTTTTCGGGGCATTCCTCTGCATGTTCTTCCTAAGTGTCAAGGAGTGACTATTATGTCGCTCAATTTCTTCAGCGAATGATTCCGCATACCGGAAGTATAATAATAATAATTTATCCAAGAGGTTGGCACTCAAGCATAGGAAACATTCTAGTATAGTCTAAATAATATAAAAAATAAATATTATTAAATTAGGTGAAAGTAATAAGTTAATGCAAAGTTATAGTAGCATCTTTAATACTTATGAAGATTTCTTATCACCACGGTTGCAAATCCTATCCAAAGGGGCACAGTAAGCTTTTAGGGTTTAAGTGCAAGTGGCACCCTTAGGAATAAATCCAATAGATTTTCTGAAATCCCTCTGAAATGATATGTATGTATTTGACAACTACTCAAAACTAGCTGCACAAATTACAATAGAGTATACACTTTTCCAGACAAATCAAAGGGTTTTTATCGTTTGAAGCTTTGCTATGAAAATCTCAAGCTGCATTCTGGAAGTACGCTGTAAGTTGAACGAGTTAAGCACGGTATTCTAGAATTTCCTTTATATTTGCCAAGAAAGTAATAGGATACTTGCACCTTATCAGAATCGCACAGGTTAGAAGCGTAATTAAATAGAAATGAGATTGCTACAACCCAACAGTTTTTCGCCAAGTTTTTGGAAATATCTAAGCGTTGATATCATCAATTAATTGACAGGAAATTTATATTTTTCTTTCCGTTTTAGTTAACGACTTCTCGTCGGATTGTTGTAGGAAGTACCATCTCAGTGTTACATTACATCGAAATTGTTGTATACGAAACGGAAACATCCGTCTCCACCCCTCGTATTTTGGAACATATTTTGAGAAAATACGAACTCTGTTTCGAAACAAATATTGAAGAATATTGCGCTCAGGGCGTACATTTGTGTTGGTACAGAACTGATACAGAAATGCACTGTTACCTTTAACTGAAGGCAAGGAGAAACGTGAAGCTTACAAACCTTTCATCTCATCTTTGAATTATAGTAAAATGTACAACTCCAAATTGCATCCAATGCAATTTCTTCACATCGCAGGACAGACTAACTACTTCGAATTAGCAGATACCAAATTAGGGGAAAATGGAACAATTAACTGAAAACTGTTCACTTAATAAACATCAACACAGAAGTGAAATGGATTCTATTTATAGAGCTTGCAGTATAAATTAGGAACCGCTAAAAGTTCTTTAAGGCGTGAGTGACCTATTTTGCAAAAACCAAGCGATTGTCCATTAGCATATTAGTTGTATATTAGTTAATAAATATATATACTTTCCGACAATTTATTCCATTACATTGTACAATTCTTTTTTTTTTTTCTTTCAGAAAACTTGGTATTTAAATAACGTTGGGTTCGTAACAATTTCTGAAATAAAATATTACGAAATCATTACATAATAGTCTGAAATCTCTTAAAGTGAATTACCATGTTTGTTCATTCAGAGTTGTTGAACTTCTCTGGAAAAGCAAGGGTCAGACGAACACATACTCACAACCAGCAAAGTAGGAAGCTTTATCGCGTATATTAGCCTGAGGAAGTACAATTATTAGAGAATCAATAAGTTTGACGAATGGTACTTTCTGTACTGAGCACTTAACTGCATTCGAAGAAAATAAAAGGATAAAACTCAAAGACATCAATTGTAGACACACAGAATAGAACTCTTTATTTCTTTAATTTGTAGGTCTTTTAAAAAACTACTTAAGCCCAGTGGTCACAAATTTCCGGCCACACTTTACCCTTTGCAATCCCCCGCTAATTTTTATGTTTCCTCTGTTTCTAAATGTTCCAACACAACCCCTCTCCACATTTTCGTCGGGCTACCCCTCCTTTATTTACTTTCCGATATTTTCCATTTATATTCCATACTATGTCATTGCTCGTATTTGATCGATTATTACATAATTCCTAAAATTCCATAAAGTTTATTAGCAGCAATGTTACCCCATTCTAAGCACTTGTTGATTGAAACTTTGAACTCATTTTGGTGGAATAATTTATTTCGGTTCCTTTATTATCTCTTTTGATGTTACCACCTCCAATAAATTTATTTGTTTCCATTGAAGTGATAGCTCCATCTTCACTCATCCCAGGCATATCTTGTTTATTATTTCAATATATTTACTATTCTGTTCGAATTCTTCTATCTGGGAGCAAGTCAAACTAGTACTCATTAAATGAATTTACAAACGTATAGATGGAAACTTTTCTGAGCAGCAGATAAGAACGCAACTTACTACCGTAAGCAATAAAGTTCTGATCGAGTAATGGAACATGGAAAGAAACACCCGAATGTAGAAAACAACAGTAATGCCTCCTGTGACATATCTCCATATTATCCATATGAAGCCAACATCAGAACAGAACAACAAAATCAACAAAATTGATGGCAACGGTGGAAATGAAAAATATAGACACGATAGAAAGCACGACGTTCAAAAATAGAATAATAAAGGACAATTTCAAAAATGAAGGTAAAAATTAAGATAATTAACAAGAAGAAGACGAAAGCAATGAATCAAGCACAAAAATAAACGACCATCGACTCCAACGAAAGCAAAATAAAGAAACTAAAAGGGAAAGACTGGAAGAAAAACTATTAGAAGAGAATGATGGACATCAATGTCGAAAGCTGACCTGGATGAAAAGACTGCGTTATACCTCACATTATAGAAGAAGAAGAAAACAATAAACCTGAACCAGCAAACGAAAATTTGAGACCAAAAGCAACCGGCAATAAGTAACGTCGCGTCGCAAATTTTTTTAAGTAATTCAAAACTAAGAGTAACAAATTTATTAAGTCGTATACAAAACCTTTTAGCTCTGTAGGGCAATAAATTATTTATTCAATCAAACTTATGCATATAGCCAAACGATAGTAGCTAAAATCTGGTTTCAGATCATAATTATCATGGTTGTCAGAATATAACGTGGTATAAACTAATTGTTGGGTTATGTGAAAAAGTGTAGTATTGGTGGTACAATCTGCCTGGTCTTTGTTGACTTTTCAGTAGAACTGGACAGCTTCCCACCTCAAGAGCTGAAAGGATTATATTTCATAGAATGGGCCACATTATCTACATGAAATTTTCTTGACCAGTTTTTCCATTGAATAAATATCAGAGGCAAAGGATGACGTTGCTTATAATCATTGAATCTTCAGCAATTAATTATTGGACATTAATATCTGAATCAGGATACTTCTCGAAAGTTTTAGATGTAGTGGATTTCGGACTCTGCCCAACTTTCACCAAACAATATTTAGAGATGACTACATAATAAATTACACAATCAATTGGTTAAAAAGAATTTCGTCGAACAGTTTGCTGAATATCAAATTCTCATAATTTATTCATATTTCGCCAGGGAAAGTACGTCATACGAATTCTGTCAAACCAAACGCTGTAGGTACAAGCGACCTTTTCACATGTGTAAATTATCAAGCATTAGAATTTTATTATCACCATGTTCTCATATTTCCCGATAGTGGATAGACAAAGCCGTAGTCAATTCGTGTAGTATTTCGAATTGTTTGAAAAGAAATAATGTGAAAATCAAATATTAACTTTACTGGGTGAGAATTGTCGGTAAACAAAACAAATCTTTTTTCGTCGTATTGACTTTAGGATTACGAAAATAAACAGAAGAAAACGTTCACCAAACAGAACGAATGTATTTCGACAGATACGTCGGAAAAAAGCTGGCGCAGCTTCGGACGGATGAACGTGAATGTAATGTCACACTCTATTCGGGAATCGAAGTCACGCATCCATCTTTACGAGAGTAAACGCTGATGGTATCGGCATAGGAATTAAAAAATACAGGTGGAAAACCTGTTAGCATGCTAATTTTTAATTTGTTATTATTAATCGTACGAGAGGTATTAATTTTAATATTATGCATTGCAGTACGCAAATATAAATAAAGATCGTAAAAGTTTCTTTACTCGAACCGGTGGTCTTTACAACCACGTATTACGTTGATCAAAGCATCGTGTTGGTAATAAAAAAGAGAAAAACGACACCATCTCGAAATGAAAATTTTCGATCGGGTAATTTGCGGTGAACTGCGAGCTATTAAATACTCCCTTCGGGCAGGTTGAAATGACACTATAAAATTTCATGGGGCTCGTCGATTATCTCCTGAAATTTTAAGCGTACGCCTTATTGCTAATGATTATTATGAGGTATTGCTGGTTGCTACATACAATCTACGTTTCTTTAAAAGTTGTTTGCAATATCTGACGCTTTTAGATTTTCGCAAATAATTAAGTACATTATTAAAGTCCCAAATCACATTGTGTATTAGGTAGAGTCCAAAGCATGGACAGAGATATGTACATTTAGAATACAAATCTGGGAAAAATACAAGAGGTTCTTACAGTGATCCTTATTTTGACGTTGTGATTTTCGGAATAATTACAAAGCGATATATACAATTCACCATAGTTCCATAGTTAACAGTTGATTTGGTATACGTCTGTTGTCAACAACGCAGCTAGAATTAACGGTCGAATTTGGCTCTACTTGCAGGTAATGCCATTAATTTTAAATAAACAACACTGCAGCGGATGTGTAAGCTATATCGGTAATTATCCAAGCCAGTAAACTAGTATTTAGCATATGCCAGATATTTCCTGAAACTGTAGTAAGAATGCCGTAAACTACAAAGGCAGTTTACGAAGAGAGGCCAATAGGCCAGCGCCAAAACAAAAGAAAGCTCAGTAATTGCGGATCTCTCTGCCACTCAACAACTTTCTTATTGCTACGTCAAGGCTAATAGAGCAATGTAACTGTAATCAACTTGACTTCACACAGGCACATGTTGGGTACTATGGCGAGAAAGAAACCTTCAAGAAACGTTTTCTGACTAAAATCATGCCTCGAAATGATTGCCGTCAATGGCTACATCCTTCATTCGACAAGCCATTTCTCTACCTTGCCAGAAAAGTAGCTTTCACCAACGTTGAAGGAATTGATTCGATTTACAACTCCATATCTACCATAATGCTACTTCTTTCGAATTCGCTTCCCCACCCATTCCAGGATTTAACTGATCCCACGCCCAAGTATTGGCTTGCATTGCCACCTCTCAATCGCCGATTTCCTGTAAAAGGAATGACAAGGCATTAACGCCTTTCGAGGAAGAGTGGGCTACAAAGCAGAACGCCGGGTACCTCCCCCATCTTTGCTTTTACACCCGGTTGCGGTTCCATTCAGAAATGGTACGTAATGATGAGGTAGCCATCACGCGTCAGATAATCATCACGGTTACCTTCATTCATAGTGATACCTGCGATCAATTTTTGATTACTTTATAGAGAACAAATCAGGCCGGAACACATCGCATATGAGCCCTGGTTGCCAAAACTGCAACCAACCATTGGACTATGTCGACTCGTCTGTTTTCTAATAAAACTTAATGAAAAAAACATATTTCCCTAGGCAGTTACTCTATTTAACAACAGCCTATTCCATTAGACAAGTTGGTGGTATAAAGCTGATGAAGGCACAACTCAAACTTAAGGCAACACCAAACAATCCTGCATAATTAGTTTGTAACGTAGGAGCAATGTGTTCTTAAAGTTTCAGGCATTGAAAGCTATTCGAATACCTTCAGATAAAGACCATTAATCGTTTATTTATTGATTTCTGAGAGGTACCATTTTCGACTTTAAATGAAAGTTGTTGTCGTTGTTAAACAATCGACTAATTGCGTTAATCACACTGTCTCATACTACACCATAATATCATTTTCCTGGGAGTTGTTGTAAAAATTGATATTCAATAATGACTATAAAAAGAATTCCTTCTTCTTTGCTGTTCATTCGTTCAATAATTACCACCGCTAACTAATTTCTGATTGGACAATTGTAGGTGTACTAAACGAGACTTCGTTAACAGGGACAGTAATCACCATTTTACTAGGCTCCTTTAATTATAACCATTTACTTGATGTTGCAATTGTAACATGCTCGTTAATCAGCATATCGTGTTAGATAATGTCTAGGCATTAACTTCAGTTAATAACAATATTAACGAGCTTTCAAGTTACCATGCAATCACAGCGTAATTACCTTGAATGTTTACATAAAACAGCTGCATTTGGTTTGTTTTCCTTTTTCGATAACGTAGCAGCCATAGCACAGCACCATTTGTAAAGTAATTTACAAAGTGATAATAAATTTTAATTAAGTACCTCTTGTATATATTCATTATTCGTTAAGAAAATCAAACGACCAATTACTGCTTGTTCTTGTATGCATGTTGTTCATGAAATTATAACTAGATGCATACAAATTTCGTATCTATGCGCTTCATTTTCTCAAAGTAGTCAAAATTCTGTAAATGCTGAAGTATATTGTATCGATCGACTATTGATGGATAAACTAATTTCAGTAGCTCATTATCCCACTTTACGAAAACCAGCGCAACATACTCCAAAGCAATTAAAAGACCACGCCACGATAAAAACCGAATAACTCGAGTTCGGAAAGCAGTTAAACATCCGAACAACGTTAATCGCGAAATATTTAAAATGTCATATAGAACAAACCAGAACGAAGAGGAAAAATAGAAGACACGCGAGTCGTATACAGAAGAAGAAAAAGCAATGGAAGAAGAAGAAGAAGAAGACCAGAGCGTGAGAACGGTGGATCATTCAGTTGTTATCTTCACTTACTGTCTCGGCAATATGTTAACCTCTTATCTAGTGGATTCCACCGTTAAAGGTATGTCACCAGAGCCGACAAAAAAACTCGCCACTACCGTGGACTAATATCCAGAATCCCGACCATTATTCCTCCGCCACGTATTCTATCGGACGCGTTCGTTCTCTTTTCAAACGGCGGTAACGATGCTCCGACTAAGCGAGATGACGATGGGCACGAAAAATCGAAGGGAATCTTGTAATGAAGTGGCATGATTTTTACATTACTCGCCGGACATTTCGGCATCCGTGAGGTTTTTATTACGTCGTGAACGCGATTCTAGACAATTATCTAACGAGTTTCAATTGAATCACAGACGGAAATAGAAGAAGGAATACTTCGTTGGGTTAATTTTTCATTATCCTCCATCAAAAATAATTATTCCAGAGGAACAATTTGCTATCGCTCGAGTTGAACTAAGACATGTAGCTTTAGAATGATCTGAAATAAAATCATTCTTACTTCTACTTCACAACTATAGTCCTGTAAATGAGTACTTCGACAACAAAGTTGTTATTTTCAGCGCGGAAAACAGTGACGTTGTAAATTTTGATTACCACTGCTGTTGAGAAAGCACACAGTCGACCTACCTGCAGTAGACTCTGCATTGGCTGCCCGAAAAGCAGTTAAGTTTTCTGCAATGCCAATAACAACCTGGGTATGGAAATGCGTATTTTCAGGAAATCGTTGCGGTAAGGGTAAAACTATTTTATGAATCCTTCACGATTGGTATCAACGGTCCAAACGTCTTTCTAAGTTCTGAGTTTTGGCACTGTTGAAGAATCTAAAAGTATGGGCAACGAAACGTCGACATCAACAAGTGTGGCGTAATTACTTCATTTAACCTCACTGGAAATCACAAATACTATTATTAATGAAGAACTTAAAAGCCTTTTGCCATCTTTCTGGCAGTAAAATGATTCCTCGGTCATAACATTTTTGTTCTTTGTTTGCAAAAAACTGATCAAGACGATTTTCGACCCCCTCTTTTAAAGTGAAGGTTTTACCGTCTAAAGAAATTTGTAGAGACCGGACCAAGTAATAATCAGAAAGTGCCAGATCTGGACGTGGGTGTGGCAGTACATCCCATCCCAGCTGTAAAAGCTTTTAGAGAGTTACCGAACTTATATGAGGTCTCGCATTATCTCGGTGGAACATTACACCTTTGAATCATTCAATTTGTCCAGCTGATGACAGTACACTTCAGTATTGACCATTGTGTTGTCCGGTAAAAGCTAAAAGAAAACGAGTCCCTTAAAGTCCCATCAAACAGATAGCATCACCTTTTTTGATGAATAGCGGCTTTCGAAGTGCTTTGAGCCGGTTCATCTTTTTTACTCGATGATCTCTTGCGTTTAACATTGTTGTAGACAACCCATTTCTCGTCTCCACTGATGATGCGCTTCAAAAATGGATCATTTTTCACATATTGACATTTGAGAAGCAAATCGCCGACGTCAATGCGACGGCACAAATTTCTTTCCATTAGAACATAAGGAACCCATATTTCGAGCTCTGAGATTAAACCTAGGCGTTTCAAATGATCATAAACGGTCGAATTCGATACATTTAATCTCTCAGCGACCTCTCGAATTGTAATTCGCCGGTTTGCATCAATTGATGCCTTTCTTATGTCTCCATAAGCCTCAACTGGCTTTCCAAAACGTGGTGCACCTTCAACATCAAAATCGCCGGATCGAAATTTTGAAAACCAATTTTTACACTGGCATTCTATCTATACATCTTCTCCATACACATCGGATAATTTTTTCTTGCATGAACAGGGTTTTTGCCTTTTTGGTAGTAACAAAGTAAAATATGCAGAAAATGCTGCTTTTCACTTTCCGTATTTGATAGGGCACCAACCAAAACCTATTGCGTAGAATCAATCGAACACAAGCAAACCTTGCGATATCAGCTGCCAAAATATATAACGACCATGCGGCTTAAGTGTGAAATTGGCTGTGAAGAAATACAGTTAAGTCCTCTGTTGGAGAAAAACGACATTACTCTCCGAACAAACCAATAGTTAGTATTACTACAGATGTTATGGGATTAGATTCCCTTACGTACGTGTGCATTATATTGATAACGTAGTGAATAAATAGGTCCTCTTACAAAAAGGTCATTCAGTTATGTCCTAGTCAAATCTCGATTATAGTTTAATTTACTCTCTTCACAGCAACAATCAGGACTTAACTATTACAAGACTATTACTACCTTTTGTTCCAAATTAGTAGTACCTAACTTCCATGTATGTAATTGTAGCCTTCTAATCTTTCTATTTCACGCATATTTCAAGACAAGCAAAACAAAGAAAACAACGGACGAATCCTCGACGAAAACAAAAGAACTCGACACGCGCCAGTTAATAAATCATCATCGGGGATTAAAACTAATGTCCGTGTCATCCCCGAATCTCGATCAACCCTTCTCGACGTGGTGCATATCGGAAACAAAGGACAGCTGAAATATTACGGGAGTCCCGCAGACAAATGATGTGACCGAAAACACATTTGTTGATGCTCCACTATCGCGCGCGGCCCACCACGATTAAACGTGTCGAAACGGCTAGTCCGCGTCCGTTCATTTGTTTCTTCCATCTTTTTGGTCCGGGGTAGTTCGGTAATTTTTCCATTTGGGTCTATTGTTTCGTTTCGTTTCGATTAATGCTGCCAGTTTGTTTGAAATGACGACATTTCCATCACAATGCTGGTGAATCCAACATAATACAACAGCACTATGGTCAAAATGTCAACAATTCGAACATATAGTTACGGTACGAACTGAACTTATGATGCCAGGTTAATTACTAGGTGGGGATGATACGACTTGAAACTAAACGGGAATTTATAAAAGCGAGGATAAGAAACCCGTTTTCTCTTGTTTTTAGACAACGCCTAAGCAAATACCCTGCATATACGTACATATACTTCTTATAGACATAAAAATCATGTCGGTTCCATCCACATATGTATACCAGATGTACAAGTATGAAATGCTGATCTTTTTCCTAAAAAGACGTTAAATTCGGAAGAATGATAAAAAGAGCTTTATTCAAAGTATCCTTCATAGCTTATTATACATTTTTCCTTTCGGACAATTTGTGAATACTACGCCAGTGAAAATATTTCCCTTTTGATGCGAACCATTCATCCAGCCATTTTTTCACATCTTGGTACGAACTAAAGCGCATGGGGTAGAACTTCCCAGTTGAGTGCTGTCAACGTGCCTCGAACCGGTTTTGCCATTTGTGAAGGACCACTGTCATGAAGAAAAATTACTTGATTTACTAGGATTGTTCCCTTTTTCGATATTCTGACATCTTTTCAAGCAGCGAACGGTTTAAATCGGTCAATTGTTATTGGTAACGTTTGGTATTACCAGTTTCCCCAGGTTTTAACAGATAATAATAGACCACGCCTCTCTGGTCCAACCAAACACAGAGCATCGGCTTTCTGCCAAAGTAATTCGGTCCTACGGTCGATGTGGATAGTGAGCTCTGGTCTACCCATGATTTTTGCAAAATGTCACATCTGTTTTTGCGCTTTTCCATTTGTCATTCAACTTATGTAATACTCATCTACCGGTCTTCTGAATCTTTCCCATCTCTCGTAGCCGATTGGAAACAGCTTGTTGACTAATGTCCAATTGCTCGGCGGGTTGTTTTCGTGTTTGTGAATCATTTTCGTCCAACAATGCTTGCAATTCCATATGTTCGTATTTCTTTTAGCGGTTCTCCACGTTCCTTGTCTGCAACATCGAAGTCACCACTTTTGAAACGCCGAAATCATCGTTCACACATATCTTGCGATGAACCATATTGACCATGAGCTTCTCGAAGTAATTGGTATGATTTAGTAGCAGTTTTTATTTTCAAATAGAAACAAAAAATTAATGCTGTCCGCGAATTCTCTTTGTTCGGTATAAATTTCGACATATTGAACACCACAACACAACACTATGGACAGACCCTTCCAATTTATCACTCGTGCATGTCTGACACTTGTCGATGACACAACAAAATGGCGCAGTGTCAAATTTTTATAGTACAAACTGCATTGGTGCCCGCTGTGTTATCTGAAATACGCATTTCATACCTGTACACCTGGTGTATACAGACATTTACTCCATGCTAAATCGGAGCCACCAACACTAAAACGGAAGGGAGACGAAATGCCATTGCAGTTGAAATCCAAACAACAGGTCTTGGTGCCATATCGTAGACTATCTATCACGGATACCAAACATAGACACCTAGGACTGTTAAATACGCTTCGGCCATCATGGATAGAAAAAGAAACATTTTTCTGACGAATTTTTTGCTGCAAAACGGCTTCTATACAATCAACGAGATCTTTGAACGAATCATATTAGTATGAAACTATGTACATAGGTATGTATTAAACAATAATACCTACACAAGTATACACACGCACACACAAACATTCTTATATTATGTATTACCTGCAATTAATGTATCATTAATTACATCTTTGTTTTTAACGCTATCTTATATATTGTATATTAACGGTAAAATAAAGTCTGTCTATCTGTCTATCTATATATATATAATTACTAGCAACAATCAGATATGATGGAATAAGAATAGAAAAAATGAAGTCAGAGTTGAGTGAGAAACGGGAGGCCCATTCAATTCGGGAATATTTGACTACGCATGCTGTTTAAAGCCCTTGATAATTCCGACGTCTCGCCCAGAGTTAGGCAACTGTAAAGAAAGCGATTTGCTTGAATTTCCAAATTTCCACTTTGCCAATTTTCCGGAATGTCATTCTTTTAGAGCGATGTGTATACATTTTCCCTAGCATAATTTAGTAATATGGACAGGATTAGACTGCTCTAAATCCATCCAAGCCGGTTAGGTAACTTTTCAAACTTTCCCATTTCCTTATCTAACAAAATTGTATAAAATTAATAAACTAAATCCTTTTTATTTTCTTGCTATACCATGGCCGTTTCATAAGCTCAAGGAAAAAGTATTAATCCAACGAATATTCACACAAGTTCGTGATATTAGAGAGATCGATGCTTGTACTCGACCATATCCCGGGAGATATCGACGCTCGGTGAGAAGAGTAACCCGCACGACGGAAGTTCCTTACCGAGGCATCGCCGTAGATCCATACTAGAGAGAAGATTTCGAATCGAATACTATCGACGATTTACACTCCCATTGAGAGGATAATGCTGTATTTTAAAGTCCCGTCCGTCGCTATTTATTTGTCGCAATTCATTTACGCTGATAAATTGTATTGGCCGCGAGGATGTATCGTCCATATACGCTGACAATAAAACACTGCTTAATGTGGTCCCAGGAATGTACGGGATTGGAAATCTAATGATTCATGTATTGTTTGCGCGGAATATTTATGCATGTAAATGGTGATTTATCGTCAACAGGTGCAGATAGATTCAATAAAACAATGTTTCCGATGGCTTATATCTTTTGGGATCTTGTAAATATATGCTTATCGCGGTCCTTTAGGTCCACGGATATTGAACAAAAGCTTCGATACTGTCAATGGAATTGCGCTTGATGATGGTCATAAGAATGGTTGGTATTAGACCATTGTTACTTAACGTCGAGCAATTACCGTGGCGTTGTAATTATTTTTCAACGAAAAACCAATACTGTAGATTGTTAAATATCGTACGGTGATTTACTGCCTGTGAGTTTGAACGTTAATAAATCAATTACAGTTATTCTAGCGAGGTTATTTCCTTGTTAGTAAGTACTTATATATATAATGGAGATTGGACACAAGAACGGCGTAACTTAAAAAATTGCTAGTTTACAGAATTTACCTTTTCTCTTTCAATTGCATTCGGCAATGAAGGCATATTTGCAGCAAGTAGCTAAACATATGGGATCATATTTAAGATGACCAATGTTCTAACTCTTGTTGTGCTAAAGACAAGGGTGCATTGAATTTGTCCACGACAAATGGATACCATAAAACGAAACTCGCGAAGAAGTAAAAAAGGTTAAGAATTACGAAAGTTATAAAATCTAGTTTCGCTTTCCAACCAAATATTGAGACTTACTCAACTTTATTTGACATTTGCTTTAAACAAAAACATATTTTGAAATAAAGTCGTTGGTAATGATAATAGCTTTGTTAAACCTGTTTATAAAGGAAAAGAAAAATGAATGTGATCGATCACGATATTGATGTAAGCCATACTATTAAGGAGTATTTCCAGAAATTCGAGAAAGCTCAGATCATAATTCCACAGCCACCAACTTGAAAGTTTGTCAATTCATAAAAGGAATATTGAGGCTGATTAGAATATATCGCAAATAGTCAGACTTTGTCGCAAAGTGAACAAAGAAACAAGTATCACCTAACCAATCAACACCTTTCAACTCGTCCAAAATCCAGTATTTGATCTACAACTGTTGAATTTGAATTGTGGGGAGCTGCGTTTTCCTGGTGATTCGTGCTGGCAATTGTCTTTCATTTCCCTTTTTCGCCCACCAACGTTTTCAGTTATCTTTACTGCTTAAAAAATTCTTGTTCCACCGCAAGAGCTTGCAATATTCACAATTTTAAAGGTGCTGAAACCAAAGATCTCCCCGCGCTGCCCGTCATGTCGCGTTCGAAATCCATCGATTGTTGGTCTTGCTCATTTTTCAACTAACTACGTTGATAACCAGCTCTGAAGCTAAACTCTATTTCCCCATATAAGCAACTTTTTCTGATGACATCACTGTTGAACTGGCTCAAGTTAAACAAAAGAGCATCTCCATTTTATACAAATTCACTCTCCAAAACAATGTACGATGTGCGCTCTTATCAGTATTTCATTGATTTACTAAGGTCCCAAAGTAAATGCCAACTTTGAATTCAACAACATTTGGGTAACCCTTCCGCGAAACTGTAAATCACAAGAAATGTTTGAGTTTCATTACGTTATTGTTTATTACACAATTTGGTGTATAAAGTGCGAACAGACGTATTAATGATTTATTCCTGCGTTTGAAACAATATTTACAAGAATGTGAAACACAAACCGCTTAATCGTGCAATCACCACCAGTCCTATGGAACCAATCAATACATTTTCTACCGTAAGCTTTTTAAAATATCCGTTGATTGTTTTTAGTAGTCTAGTTTTCAAAAAACAGAAACAGACTTAATTGAACCAAAATCGTAATTTGGAACAGAAAAACTCAAAAAATAAAAGATAACACAAATGTTACATCACTTATATGAATAAATAATTGTAATACATTTACTAAAAGATATAATGATTTATTTTTAGCTATAGCTAATTCGATTAATTTAACATAATGTTACATATTATAGTTATTTGGTTATTTGGTGCACGTCATTCTTTAAGTTTTTACTTTGACAAATGTGAGTTAAGTATAAAACATCAAGCTCCTAGTTTTTGTAATTTTTATTGCCTTCGTTTTTCGTTTCTTTTTGCTTTTTATATGGATTTCCTGTATCTACGTTAACATCAGTAACAGTTTAAGAATATCCTTCCCTAGCTAGAAACATTGAGAATATAATAGTAAAATAAAAATTAACTACATACCTAGATACCTTCCGTTTTATATTTGCTTGAATTTAAGATTGCAGTGTTAAATGTATATGAATATCGCCCAAGGGTAGTGTTATATATTCGTTTCATTCCACGGATTTCAGCAAAGTTTGTCGCCTTCGGGACAATGGTATGAATTTGGTTAATAATTGGCTTAAAAATCTTGAAGATGCAAAATAATATCCATCCAATTATTTAAGAAAAATTAAGTAGAAAGGTCTACAGTTTAAAATGAATAAAAAGAAAAGTCCATTCTAGTCTTACTACGCCGCCGTACAACAGTCGAATTAAAAATTTCACTTTCATGCTTTTTGTGTTCCTAATAGACTGGATGGAATTTAAAAGTTTCCATCACGCATATGGTATGATAAAATTAGCATTCCTATCTTTCTTAGTTTCAATAAAAATAAAATGAATATAAGTCAATATGCAAACTTAACATTTTAAATTTGCTACAAATATCACTTTAATTTAGACCCCTTAGAAACGGAATTCTTGCAATTTTTGACAAAATAAAATGCATGTTTCCTATACGAATCTTCAATCGTAAGTGTTTTTATCTGAATGGTGCAAGAGGATGCAAAACCAACCTAAATTTTTTAGACGTTGACCGGATAATTTTGCTTGTGTGCAAAACATCTCTGGATAACTCAGAGAAATTAAATGTTTCATAAATCGCAAAGAAGTCTCTTTACAAAGGGAAGAAAATTCTTACTTGCTGCCGGCATAGCTTCAGAACACTCTACCTTGTTTAGTTTTGTTCTCTGGAAAATTTACTGTTTATTGGAAAACCAACACAGTCATCCATACAAATTACACAGTAACTACGCACCAAAAATTTTACGAAACATAATGTAATAGTTGTAAGAATAGAACATCGGCTACAAGAATTGTATCCTAAATAAGGACCCTCTCAGTACTTTTCCAGATAATTTCGAGATAATATGTATTGAAGGAGCACGTGCAAAGGAGGTGGTAGTGTAATAATTTACCTTCGGCGAAATTATTGCTGCTGTAAACTATTTGAGGACCAATAAACAGGAAGTGGTATTAACTGACCCCTACATATCTTATCCGGTGTGAAATAGCGATTTAACTCGATTGATATCGATAGAAATAATTCAAATTTATTACATGCATCTTTTCTAATAGATCAACTTTGATAAGATGAAAAAGTTGTAGTATATCGTATCGATTGAACATTTACTATTGAGATCCTTTGCTAGGTAATTAGACCCACATCGATACCTTTCCTACTATAACTACCTTCAGGGGCTTTTATTATTCCATAAAATAGATTAAAGAGATGACCGAACAACGGAATGAGTCATAGTCTTTGACTATAGATGCTTCTTCTGTGTAAAATGAAAATATTTAACTGTACTTTCAACTAATAGATCACAAACTTTATAATGAATTGGTACTCAATCCGCGATTAAATGTTGCTTTAATGATTTGTTACCGTTTTAAAAGACTGAAGAATGTTGATTGATTAACTGTTAACCGAGAAATATCTTCAATTTGTTTTATGTTGCGAAAAACAATTATTTCAATCGTTGAAAACAGGCGTTATTCCGTAATTATTAAATTATCTTCGCTTTAACCAAATTTACTATTGCTTTTACGACAGCATCATTTTAATTGACGGCATGCGGAAGATGGATATCTCTAAATAAGATAGCTGTTAACAAATGGTTATTTATAGTTTTGCAGTGTTCTAACGGAATTATGTACTATTGTGGACATATTCCTTATGAAAAGAGGTAATTACTACTTCCAGGACTATAAATGGAAGTTAACTTATTTCCGGAATAAAATGACAGAAAGAATTGGAAAATAGTGATAAACAACAGGTTGGGAAGTATCTTGCAGCTATCCAATATCACTAAAAATTAGAGAGACCTTTTAATAAGCAAAAGGATAGTTTTAGGAAACCAGGTTCAAGGTAAATTCTGAAACAGAATCTAAAGTGCTGCAAATAGAAATTATAAAATCAGTTTGTTATCTACCATTGAATTTATTATTTATGATTATAGCTAATGATGAGGGAAAGATGAGAGTAAGTTTATGTTAGAATGGATACTAAATTGATTATTAGATTTGCTATAAATTGTGGTAGAAGACAACAAACATCCTTAACAAATTGCTAAAATCAGATTAAATAGGAAATTTGGGGCATTAAAAAGTCAGTTAACTTCCCGTCGAGAACTCTTAGAATTTTAATGGGAGACATTAACTTACCTATAACTTTCTTAATTGCAAATAGGACATTTCTAAACGTTAAGGACGTCGAAAATGACCGCTGCATTACAAAACGTTATGGAAAGTACATATATACAGTCGAACCATTCTAATTGTAGGTCGTACTTATGTATTTCTGTCACTCCAAATTGTTTGACTTAGAGACAGTTCTACTAAGAGAAAACTCCAGCCAAATTAAATACAAATTGAAATCCTAGTGTGGGTGATCCCGTTTCCGTTAATTTTGCTGAAAATATGTATTTTCAAATTAGAAATGCCAATTACACTTGGAAAGCTTATTTTAGCTTCTTGATTGGAACTAAAAGGATAACTCTCATTACGAATGCTACCACCACCTCGTCAAAAGCGTGAAGCACGAGTATTCAAGAGTTTGGTTGTGATACTTCAGGAATTTTGCTTTGATAAATAACGGATTTACAAGAGATGTAGAAGTGATACCTTACCAGGGGGCAGTATCAGTGAAGGAAAAGGTATATGTTAGACTTTAAAAAAGGCGTCGAAATTAAGGTCTTAAAAATATATGAGGTTCCCTCTTCACTTTATCATTAGCAAAGGGCAAGGGCTTGAATATTGGGTTGAAAGCTGTAAGTTTTTACGAATTCCTTTCAAAAATGAAGTTCCAAAACGTTGAAGACGTCGAGTAACGGAAACGTTAACTTACAGAATGAATATCGAAATGTTATCCTCAAATAGCGAAGGACCCTCAACAATGGTAGAGACATGTGCCAGACCTACTTATAAGTCGAATTTTAGCTTTAAGATTATTATTATTAATAACGGCTTCGAGCCTCGAGATTCAAATTTTCAAGTGTACAGCACCCACTCCGATAAAGTTGTCTCAGATATACGTAACAACAAATTAACTCTGAGATACAAGAATCGGGATTTTAGTGTTATTGCCTTCTCCAAATGACACTCAAATGAATTTATGAAATCTTCGTATTTAAGCGGAAGATTTCTTCTCAGATGAGTAAGTCCGTACTTCATGTCCTTTATTCCATAAAAGTTTTCGTAAATTACAGGTACTACGTTGTTCTCAAACGTGAAATATCTAATTGTCGATTTATCTGTTTTTGGGTACAATTACATTCCAATGTAATTGAAGAAACTTACTTATTTATTGGTAACTAGTGTAACAAATTAATTGATTTGGAAATTTTTATGACTAACAATTACAAACAGTGTAGTGGGAAGCTGAATTTAATTAAATCTATTCGAACTTGATTTACAATATTGAGGCAAAAGTTTATGCACACGTTTGTATATGTGTTACAGAAATATGAATACTCGTAAAAACTTTAGTGGGTACTATATTGGATAAATCGTCCGACGTAAACAGACCAAGGTGATGCCCTACATCTCAACTTAGGAACAATTTCAGCTCATACCCAGACTCTGAAACTGACCTTCAGCGATTTGTTTTATGTTAGAGTGTAAAAGAAAAACAGTATAAGCTGTCCCGTTATAAATAGTTCACAGTTGTGAATAAAGTTTTATACAAAAAAACATCAAACAAGATTTATTTAGGAATTGAGTCAGTGGTATGCAATCACCGCGCGGAGCTAAGTTAAGAGGAAATGTTTTTAAGACTGTAATCATCAACAAACTAAAATACTAAACTAAAAAATTTCAAATCGTATGATTCACGCAAATTCTACAAACTACTATTATAAACGAAATAGATGTGTAATTCCAAACACTTGACTGCAATTAAACAGATTTCTGATACAAAAAAAAGTAACGATTCGAAATTTCTATTTCAAAATCCTTATTACGAGAAGCATTTGATTTGTCACATAGTCATGTACGCCAAATTTTCGTGTAATTTCAAATATAATGATAATCGTTTGAGATTAACACTAAATCATCTAGAACTTTTGCAGCATCCGTCTTTCAGTACTGTATGCTACCTTGCGGTCTGCTTTATCTAATTTAATAACTAATAACAATGATAATAACAGCGATTTACATTATTTATGCGGTCGCATCATCATAAAGAGTCGATCGATCATTTCGAACATTCGCAACACATGTTTACATCGACTCGCACCGTCGCAATAAATCAAAACACGCAGATGCGGAATTTGATAAATTACTGGCCTTAATGTACTCACTTGCGGCACCTTCTTGAGCGCTACCTGAAAATCGATTTTACTTTCAGCGGCGTTATTTCGGCGGTGCGGGAGTGCGGCGGCGCAAGAATTCCGTCTTCGCCATTATTTCGTTAACACGTCGTTAAACAGTGTTTCGTGTTTATTTTTATGTGTCTTTATTGGACGTAATAAACGATTCCGTTTCGTTTTCCGTCGTTATTTATGTCTAATTTTCTTTGAATATGTATGACGCGATTTACATTTATAAATATTCATGAAAAGCGTCGTTCATGGGTGTTCTCTCCGATGGCGGACCTAGTTTTTATTATTTATTGTGTTTATTATATACTTACTAACTAGAGCAATTCGAATGAATTATTCGTACGGTGCATGTTAACTCTGTAATGGGTGTTCAGGTAATCTACTACGTAAACGTTTTGAAAGATATTAATCACATCGGTATTGCGAGAAACGATTCTTATTAGTTACGTGTGATTATTACCTTGAGCAATTAGATGAATCGTACGATCTGATGAACGTTCGTATTCTTTGAATACGGTATACTATTAGGAATTTTATAGATTTTAGAAAGGTGATGCAATTTTCTCCTTAATACCCAACCTTGGAAGGTCAATTTTCGATTATAGTGAATATGGAATGTCATGATTAGTAATCTATGACTAATACTTTAATTGAGGAATTTCTGCGTTCATGAATTTTCCCATCCATTTTACGTTTACGTTATTGATTCAAAATCCCAAGTTTTTTTATAACCAAAGTGAAATAGACCTACAGTGTCATTAAGCAAATGTTTCTAGGATATAGACAAATATACAAAATAAATTTACTTAGAACCTTAGTAACTTAGGGCACAGGAAATAAACTGGATACACACAGCTTCAGTAATGAAAGAAAATAATAAGTTACCCTAGTCGCAGCATTTCAGTTAGAAAAGAACCTGAAAATTTGTGCTTGATTTTCGAAACATACATATCTGGAATTTCCCTAAACTACACGTGTACATATAAGGTTCCTTTTTATATTATTTTACTTAATCTCATTTCATTTCATATTCATTCCAGTAGTAAAGTCTAAAATAAAATTGATTTTATGTTAGAAAAGATTATTACTGGTCAAATCAGCTCATTAACTCTTGGCAAATCCTTGTCTAATTGCAATGATTGTAATGTTCTCACCATAGCTGGTCCCAAAAATAAATCATTCGACTGAAAGATCTAAAGCCTCAATGTGAAGCGGTTTGCTCATCAAAATCTAATGATAATCCGCAGTAACACTCCATCAAATTGTGGAGGAAGCAACAATTCAACATGTCATATAATTGCAGACGTTAGTCAATGCCAAAAGCTTCAATATTATCTATTGAATGAAAAAATTGATGAAAAGCAACGCAGGTATTCGACCAGGTTCCCACCAATCCTATCCCATCCAGAGAAATGTTTCGAGAAATAATATAATTTACCGGTAATTACCTCCAAATATGAAATTGTAATATTTGTAACTGTTGACACGACAAATTTAATATTCAGCTTTTATAGGAGCGTAAAATATTTAGAGGCAATTACTAGTAAATAACATTATTTCTCGAAATGATCTACTTTGATCTTTAAACGACAATAAAGTACTTACACAACACACTTGTGGAATTGTAGTTACGTTCCACTCAAGTCTCAGACTTTACAAAATTTCAATTAGTGGGTAAAATTATATAATCAGTATATAGATTTACGTGCAGATTATGTGCTCGTAACCTGTTCAGACTTGTAAAGAAGCTCGGACGGAGATTATAATATTAAGGAATATCATTTCTAAACTTACTGAGGTTTCTTTCTAATTTGACGTAATTTTTATGGTCTTAATTTATAGCAAAGAGCCTCAAAAAATTATAAAATTGATAGTATTCAGCTGATAATAAATTTTGAGAACTATAATTATATTGGTAACCAAAAAAGAATTGCATTGAAAAGAAACTCCTTTAACCAAAGAAAGAGGTGTTGCCAGACAACTGCCAAAAGCTCCGTGTCCAAATATCTTTCGGGGCAACAATTCTCTGCTCGGTTCAGTATCTACAATCGAAATAGTTTTTATATTGTACGATTAAAATCGTATTTTTCTTGCATGGACGACATATGTTTAAATTTAATAAAATTCCAAAGATAATATTGGATATTTGAATCGTTAACATTTCATCACACAAAGTGTGCTATTTCTATTGAATTTCTTCGTAATTGGTAGTAAATAGCATTTGAATAGGAATTACAAAACATGCATATCATAAAGAAAATTTAAACAATATAGATATTTGGAAACATATAAAAGCTTATAGAAATCCAGAGGATATTATCTAATAGTCAATACAACATACAAAGAGAATGCCCAAAACATGGATTATCATAGATAGTGCCAAACTATAAAGAGCAAATTTAATCGGATTTGAATATTATTCAAAGGATACTTAAAGAGTGGACAGCGCAGGAAGTTGCCAAAAGGTTATTATTTTGGGTTTTGTTTGTTAACTATGCTTGAAAGACCAAAATGGTTATGAAGAATATCGTATTGCGAGATAAATATATTATAGAAGAAGCCACCTACCACCACATCGAACCCTTTCCTCTTCCTTTGCTTTTGGAATCAACCTCCCCGACACAGTTACCGACAAAATACAGAAAGCACAACAGAAACACCACCGAAAATCTCATTTCTGAATTCGACAGCTAAAACGCACTCGGGGAAGCCAGCGCACTCACAAGGTACACCGTCACAAACGCAAAAAATAAACAATATCACCTGAACCACACTATTTACTTAACTCGGGGGTAGTAGGGGTGGTGGCGTTTCGACCACTGACGACAATACCCGAGCAATTATCTTGAGGAGGAGCTTCCATCCATCCGACAACCCACAGCAGCGTTCTTTGTGGCACTGATGCTCGTCGAGTCCGTTGCACGTGTGGTCCTGTGCACGTGGATCTCAACTCCTCCCTCTTTCCTGGTATTCGCCAATTTCCGAGAATCGACACGCCTACAGTTATACCTTCTAGAAGTCCAACTGCGCCATTGCTCGATAAAAGTTTTCAAGTACATTGGTCAAACATTGCGCGTCGCTGGAATATGACGAGTCAGTTCTTCGGGTTTTATTGTTCTTGTTCTTCTTCTTCTTGTGCCTCGTATTCGGATGGGAAAATATTGCGCCGTCGTTTTCTTCATTCGTCTTTTTCCCATGCTGGCGTATCCTCTTCTTCTCTGAGAGAAATTCTTCGAGATGTCGCATTCCAAAGGGATGCAATTTTTAGCTATTATCGTCGCCATTAACAGGAGTAAAGTAGACTTGGAATGATTGCAGAAGCGAATCTTAAAGCGACTTCTCGGTCATCAATGTTGGTCTCAAATTCCTTAGTATAATCATTACTCCATATCTATTTTGTAAAACTATAAATCCTACATAGTTTTGACATTCTCGCCGACAATAAAGGTTTCCTTCAAATTATCTAAGGAAGAAGCACTAGCAAAAGTAAAACGCAATTTCTCTTGCCAAAAATATTGCATGAATTTAGATATCTACAGGAATCAAAATTATTTATACCGATCATGCAATCATCAAAATTTGTATTCTTGGTAGGTAGATATGCATCGCATCCCTAGTCAAACTAGGTTCCAAAGCGGAAAAAGAAATCAAACAGTCAAGAGCAGATTAGAATATTTTATGACACATATTGAACCGCCCGAAATAAACCAAACAAAACGTTTCAAATGGTAACACAACTGTATCGCAAAATTGTATCCGAGAAAGGACTCTACAGTATCTTTGTATTTGTCAGAACCACTAGATAGGTCACAAAAATGTTAGATATACTGCAATAATATACGGGCTATCGTTCTCATAGCATATGCGTGTTGGAAGTTCGCTTTGATGTTAAAAATATCTTTGCAAATTACGTAATGGGCGATGATGGTGTTCACGCCACCGGTGTAATAACCAATGAATCCTTCAAGACGCCGGTGAAAGTACTAGAGTTTTGTCTTTTATAGGTATTTGGGAATTGGGTATTTCTTTTAATGTATACATATTGCATCATCTTAGAAGCAACGATTGGTTTGGGTAATTTAGGAGCATCTTAAGGTGCAATGAAGTTAAAACATTATTTTCCTGTGGTATCAAGCAAAATGCTTAAGTAAGTAAATCAATGGACATCTAATAAAGCCCTCATACAAATAAGTTTGACCAATCAAATAATAATGAAAAACAAATTTGAACCAAAATAGTTGTGGAAATTCCACCGTTCCGCTTCAGTATTAACTAATATAGAGTTAATGCTGAAGCTGTACCGAAGGAGCAAGTCCTTCACATAAAAGAATTTACCCATAGTTCAAGCAGCGGCTATAAATTTGCTTTTTACTAAAGTTCTTCTACGTCTTTATAGTAATTTAGCTATTTAATTTAAAGGGGTCTCGTGGCACTATTCCTTTATACCTACTTCTCCTTCTATTCCAACAATTTCAACAATTATTATGGTCCAAATTTTGGCTTGAAATGATAAATATGGCATTGAAAATTTTTGAAGAAGTAGTGTAGGTACAAGCTCTTTTGACAATATTGATCTACTTCCTATTACTACTACTGGAGTCCCTCTTTTTGTTCTCCAGTTTCTCCTTCCAGAGAGAAGCTATTTCTAGAACAATGCCTAACATTCATTTGTTTCGTTTGCTTGATGATTCTTTCAAACTGTTTGGTTATTTTCAATAATTATATTCCGTCTTCTTTGTTCTTTAGCTTAACACTCTTCTGGATAAAGGCATTTTTGATAACAATGACCTAACGAAATTAAATTTTGTTTCTTTACGCGATATAAATTGGTAATATATCAAGAAAGGCATTTCGGAAAATCATCAAAGAATTCTAGCTGTAATATAGACAAATAAGTAACATTCTAGATGGCAATCTGTTTTTTGATACTTGACGAAAATCAATGGGGATATTTTTTGATTTGGTGCAGGATGCTCATTTTTCTTTGTTGTACGTTGGAATTTTATTAGCCATCCACGATTTAAATGAAATCTTAACAATTAGCATTGCTATCCATTCGTTCTCCAACATCAAATCGTGTGTGATGTCATGTGCCTAATTTCAATCCTTGTAGTCTGTATAAATGCAGTTTAACAGTTTTATCACCTTCAGTTGTTAAGTTTGAAAAATTTTATAGCATTACAGCAGTTTGAATGAACATACCGATTACAATTTCTCGACCCCTCCTATTATTTACAAGAAGTTATTATGACCGTAACTGCTTATATATCTTGACTAGTTTAGATCTTCAACAAATCTGAAACCTTCCTATAATAAATCCGGTTTTGCATCGAATATCAAGTCTTAGAAACATCAATTAGAAAGCTCAAATTACACAAAGAAGTATGACATATACACGCAAGTGCAAAACTTACATAGTCACGTCGAAAGCATTAGTGGGATAGGCAAGACCTCCCAAAAATGAGGTCGCACATCTTCCATGCCCACTTCGGCCTGAATCCGCTAGAAAATTTCATTTACCGATTAAACAGAAGCTGAAGGTGCCTCTATATACATGTATTTGTTGACCTAAATACATTGTAGATACCCGTCTCTGGGTAAACTCTTCCATTACAGCTTAATTAGACAACCACAGTTTTCTTCAATACAATGTATTTTACAACGGCTTTTCGTAATTAACAAATATATTCTAATAAAATATAACGAAGAGATATGAAAAAGGTCACGTCAAGCATTAGACTGCAAAATCGTAGAAGAATACAGCTAATCAGAATTCGGCCTAGAATCGTGGAGATAGCAGACTAAGAAATCAAACAAAAGTCCAAAACTGGAAAAAGAGTCCCAGGCACACCCAAAAGCCAAACGGAAAGACGACATCCAAAGTCAATCAGAAACACAATAAACGAGCGTAAAGACTGAGAAAGTATTTTGAAAATGACCTGACGATGAAATTGCCCCATTAACGGTAATAATGATGATGAATGATGATGATTGGTAACTTTCTAGGAGGAATGCATCTCACATTGAGAAACTTACTTTTTTAGTCTCTGTTTAGGTCTCTACGTCTCCTTCTTATAATTTCCTAAACTTTATCTTTACCTTCGCTGCTTTCGCAAGAGCTTCCTCTTTTTCTGGCTGCCAGAATCTATAACTCCCTAATAGATTCACACCCAAAAGTGATCTTTCTTTCATGGTGACTACTTCCTACAGTTTCTTCTATTCTTTAGCTTGGTTCGTCAGCTTTCACCATTGACATCATAGTCGATCTCCATTTAGCATTCATAGGCATTTGAGGCGTATAATCCGCTGAAGGTAAGAGGAAGGTTCGTGAAGCTCTCAACCAAATTTTGACTTTAGACAGTTGCTCCAAATTGTGGCTATTCTTCACAGGATGTATCTATAAACAATCTTCATCATAGCAAAATGATACATCATATTTTTAATAATTTCGCCCAGAGACGACAGTGCGAACTAGATATTCATGCTTAAGCGCAAAAATCTTGGAATTGCAATGTATGTCTTAAATATACAAGAAGCGAGCATGTGAGTGCGTCATCGACATTACGGTAGTTGAGGTACTTTTGTGTTATCGCGTTAACTATTTCTGGTCTCTATAATCTAGGGAATTTGGATATTACTCGAAGGTATTGGCTAATATTAAACCATTAAGAATTGAAATCACAATCTATGTATATGGAAGCCATTACTAATTAATCTTTCAGTTGGAATTTGGCAGACTTCCAAAGCTTCGATTAGCAAAGCATTCATCTACTCCAGATTTATTATCGTCAAATGAATATACTAAAAGGATCTGCAGAACGAGAGTGGATCGCATATTCTTAATAAAATAATCAATGGAGGCGAGAATCGCTTTTCAAGACGTTATCTCCGTCGATGACTATACGGACCATAATGGCCGCGGGCACATATTTTCGTCAGCGAGGACAATACGTGTGAAGAGAACGCATTCTCAGGCAATTATATATAGATTTATTAACAATACCTACTCACCACCGGCACTCAGCGCGGTCGATCGTGTACAAATAATACTAAAGCGCGCATTAATATCATATATCATCAACAGATTTACAATTACATAAAGTTGCCCGTCACTGCCTGACTCGATAAAAAAGTTACACTTCACTTACCGTACGGTATTCGGAGAAACAAACGCCGTAAAATTATCTGGAAACTTAACTACCTATCCGCCAGTTATTATGTTTAATATGAATATCTCCGTGGCCAACGAAATTTCTCTTTATCCGTTTCTACGCTATCATCCACCCGATGTTCGGTCGCCATCTCCACACCTACGATAGCTTTTTGAAACTCCTAGTCAGTAGCGTACGAAATAATAATAATAATAATAATAATAATACATTTTTAGTCCTTTCGAAAACAATGTATTTGGTGTTGTATGTTTATTGGCGGATTGCATAGAAAAGAAAATTATTATTTCTTAGTGTTCTATGTATGATTTTTTTGCACAAGTACAAGCTGCCTAGATAAGTAGTCAGGTGCCTGTTTATTAATTATTTTATAAAAAAATATAGTGTTGAAGATCACCCTTTTGTTAACACGCACAAAACATAATACCTTGAGCATCATACTGATTAGTCTACATCTACTGGTTCTAAGGTTCTATTAGGTGCACGCATCTTTTCAGTTCTTTCTATTTCTAACAGTTGAACAGAAATCCATATGTAGCGATATAATAGCCTTTATATATATAAATACCTGTATACAAAAACTAAGGTTTTTAATAAACCTTGAGGAATTACATTCCTGCAAGAGCTATTATTGGGAAAAGATTGGAGAAGTGTAACGGACAAAGGAACAAAGGGGTATGTCAATATTTAAAACTTAATGATATACATTCACACAATTAAACGAGATTTAAACATGTACTTTCAAGAGTTTCGAACTGAATTGCCTGAATTTTTTCGCACCTATAATTATATACATAATGCAACAGCAGATTTTGTACTCAAATCACCTGATCTAAGGGATTTGAAAGATACGGAGGTACCTAATAAGCAAAATTTTTGGCCAAAATACCCTCTGCCAAAATAAAGGAGAAAAGCGTGTCACACACGAGACCAACCTGTAGTATATCATCGGGAATGAGTTTACATTGCGATGTACGTGCTTAGGTATGCTTTTGAGGATCTCATCGTTCATTGGAACCTGCACAATCTGATTTGAGTTCTGTACCATGTAAATTTTTGATGGCGTACGATTCCGTGCGCAGACTGTAAAAAGTATTTATGCTTTTAACATGTTTCTTGAAGAATTTGAAATGTCGCTTTCTACACATAAAATCGACCTCATTATTGCACAAATAGCGTCCATAGTATTAGATTTCACATAATCTGATTATTACGTACTTACCTCTCAACATAAATCCTATTATTTCCCTACACTACGCCACTGAACCGGTAATTTTTTCGAATATCTCATAAGTCGTTTCGTGTTCGCCTTCTGTAGATTCTTTTTCGTCCGCTTTTTCTCATCTTCTTTTGTTATTGCTCATCGGACGGCCAATGAATTAAGCGACTGAATAACGCGGGAAATTGGTCGACATGACTCACGATATTAAATTTAATTTTCTATTGTCCGTGACCCCCTCGATGGATGGTTTATATTCCTTAATATTTCGTTGCGCGTCCCCTTCTTAATGGCCCAAAACAACGAACTCGAGAGATTACCGCGAGACATGAATGGAAAACAGGAAGGCGGAGATAATTTGTTTCGATAATACCTCTTTCCCAAGAAATGTTCTTGTATGTAGCTACAGTGATATACGTGCCTATGGTCAAATTGAAATTTGTATTTTGTAGCTGTGCAGTTATAAAATTTTCTTATTTTCAGAAGTTGAAAGAAGATAGTTTTACATATTGCATTGATTTGCAGAACAAAGAAACCTTGAGTTAGAGCCATACTTCACTGAAGAAATGTTTTCGCCCAAACGTAGCTTTCGTTTCACTTTTGTTAAGATCATCTTCTGGGAATGCATGACTACACCACCATACACTAGTATAAAAACCTTCCCTCTAAGAGAATTGGGATGCGTCTCTGTACTTTTAAGAGTTAGCTGGCACCAGAAATCAGAAATTTCCTATTGTTTCTTTAATGTGCAAATAATTTGCTCGAAATTCACTAAAAACTCTTCGTGAAAAATTCTGAAACTGGTTTACTATATATCACAACTTTGAGTAACACATATGCAAATTTGAATTAATTGTAGTAGAATATACATATATACATTGCGATGATTAAATAATAATTAATTTTTTTCCATTAGATCTTAATGGGACATTGCGATATCTTCTACCAAATACTTCACCGTCGGACAACGACAACTCTTATCTTAATACATTTAACAGGTGTATAGATCTGCCACGAGAACTATCAATAATCATCAGATTGGTTGACAAATGTTCAGTATTCACCGACCCAATAAAGACTCTCATCCGCTTTTGAGATAAAGAGGAACGCGTCGTGATGTGTCCAAGAGACTCTTTTCGGCTATGATGGATCACTTCCATCTTCATTTCGAATGTCAACTCGTTGTCAACCGTTTGTCTGTTCGGGTGCCGTTCTATTTTCATAACATGACAATCGCCGACACGATGTGTGCGGTTACGTTTTACTGTGTAATTCCGAGCGTTAATATGTACTTCCGTTTCGATGCTTTCGAAAATAATTCATGAGGAAATTTAATTGAATTCGACATTTTTCTAATGACAATACAACCTTCGTTAGAAGTATAAAACTACCTAAGAATAACGTACCAACACAAACTGAACAGTCATTGTCTAAGCGTGAGAAAACGACAGTGTCATTAACACGAACAAAGGTTCGTCCCAAACCTGCTATTAAAAAATATCGACACTTCTCTCCACCACCTTCAACTCAATCATTTCGAGAAGTAATAAGAACCGAATCCCTCCGAAAAGTTCCCAGTCGCGCCTAACACCTAACCTCGCAGATACGACGCCAATTATTCAAAGTTTCCCAAGCATATTAACCAGATCTCCATCTAAGATAAGGAACGCGCAACAAAAGAGCATGATGATTTTTGAATTAACCAATAGACAAGATAAATATAGTTACCATCAATTATAATGTCTGATAGTATCTAGAGGACTTGAGCGACTCACCTTTCAAGATACGCTTCTACCGCTTGAAAACTGAAAGGTAAAATTAAGAGATTCGACGCAGCTCGATGGAGATGCTTCAGGGAGGTAAATAATTCTTTAAAAGGATCTTCTTGTAATTAGCGCTAGAATGTAATTAGGATTTCCTTCAATTTCTTGTAGATACGCAGATTTAAGACTCACCCAAACTTTATTACTCGTTTGCTTCGAAATGGTTTCTTCATTACAAGGTGAACTCATACAAACGTAGTTACAAGTTTTACAAGAGATGTAATAATATAATAATAAATCTTTATTGTTCTGGAGATAAGGTGCAAAGATATAGAACATGTCACATAATGCAAATAACAAAAACATAATAATAAATAACAATTTCATACATACATACGTAGTATGGCGTTAATAGTTACATTTAATATGCTATAGATCATCGGTCAAAAAAGAGAAAATACTATTGAGGAAGTTCCCATGCGAAACCAACGTCACTCTAAAACTCGTAAAAGGTTCATTTAGCGATCAACGTATTTTTCAACTTTGTTTTAAGATGTCGCACCGACAGACTTTGCAAGTTCGATGGAAGCTTATTGTATGCCACAGTGGCCAAATATTATGAGTTTCTTTTATACAATGTTGATCTGGGTTTCGGTATTTTATAATTGTCACCATTCCTTGTAGGGTAGTTATGGTGTTCAACCAATTTCACAAATTGATTGTGATTTTTTTTGCATACATCAAAATCTGATAAACGACAATGGAGGGAGCAGTCATAATCTTTAATTTTACAAACCCATCATATTGGGAACAGCTCGCTGTTGCAATTTGAGCACACTTTCTACATCGCAATGAATGGAAGCTGGCAAAGTAGTAGGTCTTTAAAACATCTGGACTCGTTGATCTTAATAATTTTATCGCAAAGCACACCGGCCCCAATCTTTTACGCAATAGATCTATATGTGTGTTTCGAGTTACATCCAGAGTCAATAGTAATGCCCAAGGATTTTGTATGATTAACTTGGACAATACTACCTTTGCGTGTGTTTAAAACATACCCAACATCCCTTTCTTTGTGGGATATATTAAAATGTGGCTGAAATTGGCAATGGCTGATTTTTCATTATTTAACGCTAATCTGTTTCTGACAAAATATGCGTCAATGCCGTGTAATTCGTTATTTGATGATTGTATCATGTGCAAACATTACCACATTTTTTGACGACATATCATTAACATATAATACCTATATAAAGCAGAGGACCAAGTACAGAACCTTGCGAAACGCCGGTTTTCAGCGTCAGTTCACATAATCTGTACATAATGTCTACGATCCTTCAAATAACTTTGAAACGAGCACAAGGCTACTGTAGAAAATCCGATCTTGATATCACACAAACATAAAAGATAAGTAAGATAAATATATATACATTTCAGAAATCAAGATCAATCTTACTTTGTGGGTTATTAGTTCAATAAGTGTTAGTGACTTTTATAAAAGTTTTAGGTATGAAGCATCCTGGCCTTAATTAAGTTGTGGGAGCAAAGATTATCAAAAACTAAAGCATCCTTGCCCCAAATTATGGAAATATAAAATAATAATAATAATAAGAAAGGTGTAAAAGTGTAAGGAATCGAATTCATCACCAATAACACTGAATTGTTAACTATATCCTTATCGACAACAGCTAGATGAGAAAGCAAACTAGAATGACCGTTCCTTTTCACATAGCTCGTTGCGCTCGTATACTTTCTAGTAGCGAGTCTAGATTTAAGTTGGAGTAACTGATTCAGAAGAAGATGAAAATGCAGTAATATAGGGCCAAAATAAGGAATAATTTTATAGATTTCCATGCATGGAACCGCTTGAATACTCCATTGATGGCGTTGAGCTACAAATGTGTTGGTAGCACTTCCAAATTTGATGAAGCAACATTAAAACTATTGCCAATATCCACAGAAATTTATCTTCTTGATGCATACAGTCAGAAGTTGCAAAATTTGAAGGTCTCTTGACATTCAACGTCAAGAGACCTATTGAAAGTGCGCGGGTCACTCAAGTCACAACACCAGTACGACCTGAAGAGATCTATTGTGATATACATTATACCTATGTACCTATTCTTACTCTCAATAATTGCCTTTCCCAGAAGTAAGAACTGAAGAAGATTGCAGTGCAATCCTTCACATAACTTTCCTTGAAAACTGCCGAATAAGCCTCACTGAGGATATTTTTGTGAGAGTTATGTAGATTTTTATTTATATTTCCACTTTTTCTTTGTAATTATAACTGTCTCCATGCTCTTGGAACTATTTTTCTATTAGTAAGAACTTTAGCAGTTCTTGTCTTGCAGCACCACTGGGTAAACAAGAAAGGGTGCGAAAGATTTTAAATTAGACGTGCTCCTACTTGTATTACTTTTGTGTACTCATGCTGATCATAGTATTTTATGAATATGTAATTAAAACGAGCCAGGTTCCTCTAAACAGGGTCTTGAAAACTCGGAAAAGAGCAAGCGATGGTGTCGGGGACTAAGGTATAGCTCTTTAGGCCAAGGTCCTTAGCTTGCTCCGGCCTCTTTATTCCTCTATAAGACATTAGAAAGTATTGCTAGAGCAGTTGCTAAATGTTTTCAAAGACTCTGAGTTGAAGTAAAGTTGCATTCAGATAGCACTGCACATTGAATCAACTAGCCGCATTTCTTAGCAAATATATTCTTTTTCTCAATCGATTACGGAATTGAGGGCATGACTGAAAAAACTAAGCATTGAATGAGAAACTCTGATTTATCTGCACGAGTTGATACTTTGCAACAAAATATAAATTTGTTGAAAAATTTTGCTTCGCATTCATACCATACAGTTTCATCTGACTCGGGTATAAATGTAAAAACCATATAACCCACGTTTTATTATTACGAAATTTTCATTAACACATACTAAATATATATATATAAACAAATGTATCTATTGAGAACCAATAGAAACCAAAATAGCGAGAAAAGAACGAAATAAAGAACAAGCAACAAACCCTCGAATCATGTTTCCACATGACTGTAAAACTTTAACACCTGAGAACCAAAAGCACAAAGAATGTTTAATTTCCCCATCGTGGATCGCAAATACGGGATCGATGCAATATTTTAATACAGCACCATCCAACACCGCCAATAACCAGAAGTAATGGAGCAGAAATTAACTACAAAATTGGCGGTACGAATGATAATTAGAGTCGAAGCAAAACGACGACGGCAGCGCCTTAATTTATGCTAATGCGGGTGTAATTTGCTACTTCCTTGATATATTACAGGCGATTTGATTTTTATACGCGAAATACGGACTGTCTATTGAAAGTGTGGCGTTTTAGGCAACGCGAAATTACTATTTATAGTAAGAAGTTATTATTTTATAATTTAATTAAGTATTAGTGAAGTAAGTAGCGTTGTGGTAAATTTGTGTTTATTTTCATTAGCACGGAGTTCAACGGAACAAATTGCCTGAGGAATGGAATTATTATTAATTATAAGGAGAGATAGTAAAGCACAATGTACTACATGATATCGCTCTAACTGATATATGTATTGATTTACATAAATCAGTGGATATTGGAAATGTTTAGAATTTGCCATTGCACAAGACTGCTGTAAAGCAACAGTATTGTAAAACATTCGTATTGTATAGGAAGGATCTGAACAACCATTAGTTATGAAGAGTTGAAAAAAATTGAAAAAAGAAATCGTCACATAAAATGTCTTAACTGAAGCCACTAAAAGAAATAAAAAAATGTGTGCAGGTTAGATTGAAGTCCAAACTAATTATTATTCTTACCACACTACTTTGGTTATCAAATACGTATTTCAACAACTAAGCTATCAACCGCAAAGGAAAAGAAATAAGAACCACTTTCGGTGTGTACATGTATCATCAAATTATAATACCTTTCGCTTTAAGTATTTTCTATAAGCAAAAAGCTATCTAGACAATTTTTAATGAAATCGGTGTATTTTTGAAACTAAAATTTCTGGTATTATTCTCTGTTACAATTTATTTCCATATACCTACCTATATATTGTAATTGTGTTACCAGAACCTCTCGAATTATACAGAACATAAATAATTCCAAAATCAGCGTCGAAAGAACTACAAAACCCAAACGGATTAATACCTCTTAGAATCCTTCCATTCTTTAAGAACGACGCGACCACGCATGTTTCAAAAACAGAATAGACTTATTTATGTGGAATTCACTTAAAAAAATAGGTACCCAAATACGACGATAGTCAACCGCATCTAAGTTAATTATACACAGGAACATTGTTTAAATGACAGGGCGAACACTATGATTAGGGTCTTTTAGTGAAGAATATCACACCAGGGAATCTGTCGAGGAATCATTAAATCCATCCCCACTGGAAAATATATCGTGCCGGACCGGAGCCGCTGGGTGGCCGGCCGCACGATTTTTTCTCCTACTGCCTCTTCTTTCCTTCGCTTTGTTTCTTTTTGGTATTTGCCGAGGTAAATGCAATCTCGCCAATTTCGTAAACGAAAACGTCCATCGAAACGTCGATTAGTTTATGACTGCCGTATTATATTGTTCTGGTGGCATAAAGAATGTAGAGGTCGAATTTGTTGATGGAAAATAATGGCGCCTTCCAATTGAGAGCTTTTACGCAAATTATGACAACGTAACATCACTTCTTTTTCAAAAGTTATCTTACCGTGAAGCAGTTAATAAACGGTTGTGACAAATCTTCTAGGAATAATCAGCACTTTCTTCCTACTTTGTCAATGCACTCAATTATATAAGAATAGGCAGCCAAATGGTCGATGCTAGCTTTCACGCAATAAATGATGTCCTTATATACCCGAAAGAATTATTCATATTACTAATATTATTCATCATACTATATAACATTGGTAAACTCATTATCACATTTATTTAATCAAATCCGGTGACACATGCTTCGCTAGCAATGAGGCTAACGAAATACATACGTACCCACTTTCAATACTACTCTATTAGTCTATTATGCTAATTTGATCCCGCCACCATTGCTGAATTAATTGGAAATAATAAATAAGATTAGAAGAAACGACACAGAACACAATTATAAATTCTCGTCGAAATTACTAGATCTCGTTCCTTAGGACTTCGGGGCCTTGTTAACGATGTTCCAAATGCACCTAGAATCGCTAAAATAATAGCAATACGTGGAAACGATGTCGTTGTAATAATATATATTGTAATAAAGTCAATAGTATAACAATAAGATAGTGTAATCAGAAAAACTTTCTGTTTGGTGCCTGGAATGTTATAACTGGTTTTGAGTATCTACTGATTCAAACCATTTCTTTCTATGAGCTACATTTTTTGAGACACAGCGATACGTTATTTCTATATAGACATAAATCCTGTCTAATGGATCCCGCACCAGCAGCTTAGATTCCAGTAACGATATTCTAGGGAATAAAAGATATCAGCAAATGCTTAGAAGAAAAAGAAATATACATAGTAGTATTTGAGAGGGTGCAGCAGGATTACCCATCCCTTTCCTTCTTCAAGTGCCATCCCCTCTAAGAGAGTTGGCTGTCCTCATAACTATTTTAGCTTTTGAAGCTGCTGCTCCAAATTATTCCACAGAACTACATCCGTAACACTGTCTCAGCTTATTCATCCACGAAGTGCGTCTTTTTCGTTGGCTTCTTTACCTTGTATCTTCCCTTTTATTATTATCTGCAGTAATGAATATTTGTTCCTTTTCATTACATGTCCCAAGTAGCGTAATTTTCTAATTTATATACTATTTAACAACTCGTTCTCTTTCTTTAATCGTCTGAGTACTCCCTAATTTGATATTATAAGATCCTTCTATGCGCTCAGATTTCAAATGCTTCTATCCGATTATTAATATCTCCGTTCAACATCCAGGCTTCCATTCCTCTCGAGCAGGACCGAGAAGATCTCCACATTTCCTTTTAAGTTGTTAAGGTTTTATTCCTTCGAGATATTCGTTATTTTCGTCCACCAGTCTTCCCACGTATATGAAATCAGACTCCATCCTTCTTTCCCACCTTAACCTTTTCAAACCTTACCTAAGCGATTATTAATTCCAAACAAGGATAGAAAATAATATCGTTGAGTTTCTTTTGATAAACGGGAAAGTATCACACAGTAGTATTATTGGACCCAATTTATACATTTTATTCAGATCAGACCTACCTATATTCAGAAATACAAGTCTTGCTGATCACCCAGCTAATTAGCAATAATTCTGGTGCAGGAGCATCAGACCTACAACGTTATCCAAACATCCTACAAACCTGCTTTGAAAGATTGCGAACTAAAATAAATAAGAATAACTTGTAAAAATCAAATTATTTAAATAAGCATATATTCAACTACATAATTTTTGCATTCCCAAACATTCAGACACCGGCAGTCAACATAAATGACATTGAGATCCCTCGAAGAGGCGAAACCACAGGAAGATCACCTCTTTCTCCGAAACTTGAGACCGATCAACCTTCTCTGGAACGTGTCGAAAATAATCGAGGCAATTATCCAAACGCGACTAACAAAACTCAGTGATGATTTAGGACTAATCCAGGACGAACAATTCCAATTCCGAGCTGGGCTGTACTCTGAATTCCAATTACTCCGCTTCCCAGGCCACATTCGAAACGGTCTCGAGAGGCGAAAACACGAACGAGCCGTTTCTTTGACCTTGCAAGCACTTTTGACAAAGTCTGATATGACCGACTGATTTACAAAATAATCGTTTCAGGAATAAACACCTTAATGATTAGACTTATTAAGTTGTATTTGACAGATTCTTCTGCACCCAATACAAATCTGTGAAGAGGAGCGTCCCGAAAATCCGGTCAGGCGTTCCTGAGAGCGCGCTTCTTTGTAGGGTATATGTTTGACCATCATCAAAAACCCATCACTGAACTCGCAGTCTACGTAGATGACACTGTCATGAAAACATCATGAGAAATCTCTAAAGGCAGCTTGGGAAAGAATAGACGCCAGAAACAATCCCTGCGTTCGGATGGTGGTCGATCCCCGTAATCGACCTTCCCCTTTACCAAAGTTCAATATTGGCTGAGGTAACGTTCTAGGTTCCTCGACGACCATCAATTTTCCAAATAATGAGTTGTGTGTGTTATTAATGAAGTTCTTTAAAAGGTTGTCTTTTCATTACTCATTAGTTTACCTAGTGAACTAAACTCATACTGTTTAGCCCCAAGACTACGTGATTGCATTAGTTTCCCAAGGAAATAAATTATTCAAGGGTTTCAGTCCAATCCGAGCTAAGAACAAAAGTTTCACATCTTCAAAGAAGCGAAAGGAAATACTTGGATATGATGATAGACAGCAAAATGGGAAACAACACATAGCTAAGAAGAAAAAAAAGTAGCTTGACTTAATTGCAAGGTAATTAAACTCGTTAATGAAAAGTCAAATCTAACGCTGAACAACAAAATCTCTATAAGCAAAGCGGTAACCTAAATGGGGATGATTTAAACATAGAGTGTTGAGTTATGGAGCTGCGCCAGCGAATTCAATGTATCCATAAATTAAAGGAATTCTAAATTTCATTTGAAAATACGTAGAAATCAACGAAAGTTTATTCTTACAACCGATGTTGGCAAGGGAAGGCAATTCAAGGTGGCCCAAGAAAAACTTGCCCTCTGACCTGATCTCAGGCTCCTGATAATTCCTCATTGAACAACTTCTCATTATGTCATGTTTATACATTCATTATGATTACTGATTATTAATAATTATCACTTGGAGAATGAGACCAGCTTTCTGTTTGTTTCCTTATTGACATTGACATTGACTGATTACTAACTAAAGACAATCTATTTAGCGAAAGCAAGAAGTTGTTTATGATAAAAGCCAATGCTCATAATCCGTAATGTTCTTATAATTCATCACTTCTTACAGTTTTGGATTCTTATTGACTTACTTCATACCAGATTTCCGTAGTAAAACAACGCGATATATTTGCGTAAACTTTTTCTAACATCACGATCGCGAGTACTTCCATTGACTTCCAAGACATATTGAGTAATAAATATTCTTTAAAAGCATTAAAAACCTACAGTTAGTGTTTTTATATAACACCTGCAGGCGCCTAGAGTCTACCTTATAGCAAATAAAATACATATATTTAATTCTATTAGCGTCGCCGATAAACCAGCAAGCAGCAGCGACAAAAACGAAATTAACCAACGACAGAACAGCCATCGACAATACAGCGCAGAAAGAATTACAGCCGAGTAAAAATAAATGACCATAACAACTATAACCTCTTCATGACAGTTCATTAAAGGATATATGTGTTGGTAGCCCGCGCATTAAGCATAATGATGATGCATCGAAGTGTCAAGTTACTTGTTACTCAAGTCCACGGGACCGCTTCATAAATAATTCAGTAATTTATTTAGGTGTTATCCGATATATATGACAAGCACTCATAAATACTAATTACTAAAGTTGAGAATGCTACTCGCGAGCTTTATTTCTACTTAATGCAGTATAAATACCCGGTTAGTTGCCGCTTAAATTTATTACGGCGTGATATTTTCACAATAATCTTAACAATAATTCAATATTAATTTAATTTGGTTCACGCAGTGCACAAAAAGTGATGACAACCACTTCGCTTTTCTCCGATCATTTTGCCCTCGATTACTCTCTGGTAGAGGTAGAATGGTTATCGTTTTAAATAATAAGGATAAGTTTGCCAAGGGATGATCTCATCAAATTGTAAACATTCATTCTTATTAGTTCACATGCCAAGAAGAAACTACCGCAGTTGGGGTATGACTTCAAACTGTGTATGAAGTTTTTCCCTATGAATTTTGTACACAAATGCTTCAATTGAAACGCTGAAGACTTATCTGCTAAGCTGGTACCTGGAGCAAAATTCTGTGCCAACATACCTTAGACTGCGTTCACATCTCCGATTTTTTCCGCATTAGGATCTGACGAAAAAAGTATTCACATATACAGATACCAATAATTTATTGATGTGCAACTCCATCTTCGAATTTTGTTATCCAAATGCTCCGATTTGTAAAGGCAAAACTTTAATTTGTAAAAATTTAAATTAATATCTGTTTTGGAATCAATTGTGTTTCTTATCAAGCATTTTTGTTAGAATTCACGAACAGAATATCGCAATGAGAATAGCTAGAATACACTATTGCTATAATCCGTATTCATACATCCACAGCGACATACGCAAGTCTATATAACTCAGATAGTTGTCTTTTACTAACTAAAAATCCGTAAATAATTGAATATAGCGCAGAACACACGCTCCCTTGTCAACGTCCTGACGTTATGTCGATATTAAATCACTTAAAATATGTTCGCTACATTGTTACACCGAGGGCAGAACGCGCTTTATTTCGTAACGTACAGTGCATAAATACGAAGCAAATTATGAACGGTATCCGCTCGCAATATTTTAGCTGTCGGCCAACAGAAGGAATTTTCTTTATGGTATTGTGCGGGCAAAGTATTCTCTAAGGCGTTTTGATTTAGTATTTTAGGAAAAGGTAAAGGTGTTTATTAATTTTTGGTGATATGTACAGGGTGATGTGTTAATAAAATTTTAAATTTCACCACCAGTTGTGTTAGCAGGAATGTAATTAAATAATATTATAGATGTCTGAGGGCGGCAGTGGTCTTTTTGTTGGAATTCTACTCCTTTTGTTATTCTGTTCGTTAGGACACAGCACCAAAAAAACTACAAATAAAGTTAGAAATCTGTAGCACAATAGTAAACAAATATCGGTACTACTGGTAGTAATACGAAAAGTCAGGAAGTTACACAAAGAAGAAATGAGTTGTGGCAAACAGGAAAGTAAAAGGAATGTAGGGAGAAGGGAGGGCTAAAACAGTGGAAAACGAAATATGTGATCCAACCTTGCTTTCTAACATTATCCAAGGTATAGAAAACGATTTTCATTTCCAGATCAAAGCAGCTATATCAATTCAATTGGAATTTCCTCGTAATTTTAAAACCAGCAAAGATTAACGTTTATAAGTAATTTTCTTCTAATCTGCATACTGATACCTTTCAGTTTGATGTCTAATCGATACAGGTTTTGATATGTCAGTCTTTCTTTAAAGTTCAAAGTGTTAGCGTTTGGCGAAAATGCTTAAAGTTTAGAAAATTCTAAAACATCATTCAAAGCTCTAGTGTAAGATTAGAAAGGACACATAGGGAAGACACACAGACCAAGTGCAAATCCAAACCGACCTAATATTTCGTGAAGTGGTATGAACTGATTTCTAATTTTCGCAAGATTTTGGACCAAGAAGAATTTGCTTCTAAAACTAATTTTTCGGTAATCTGCACACCTACAGCTGTAATTTTATGTATAATACAATGTATTTTTGTAGGTGTCGGTTTCTGGATAAAATTCAAAATGGTTTGCTTTTGAAGAAAATTGATCAAAATTTGAAACTTTCCCAATTTGCCTCGAATTCCAGCAAATACTGCATTTGAAATTGATTTTCAAGGAACTTAACCATCAAGAGATATACTTTAATACTGACTTTTAGTCATAACAATATGGTTATAGACTACGTCAATAATAGTATAAGGGAAAAGGGAAAAAGTATACATAACAAAAGGCAAAACAGAGGAAGTAAATACATAAATAAAGACAAACTAGACGTAAAATATGCACGACATACTATTGCTGCATATTGCACGATGTTCAAGTGTAGATAATAATAATAATAATAATATCCAACACGCCAAGACTGATTACAGGTTGCACAAAAACACATAAGAAAAGTATATGATAATAACGATCACAGTATAATTGTGTTATCATGCACAAAAACACAAGAAAGCCAATTTTAAGTGAATGCACTACGGGGTTGTTTGTTTCCAATTCTGGAAAGGATGTATGTTGGAATTCGCTTCATCGCTGCTCTCCTGGCCAATGGAATTATAAATTTGCTTCCATATCTTAACCTAATCCGGCACACAGAAAAATTCATACGACTTAAAAGAGCAGTCAATTTTGTTCTCTAAAAGTCCAGCTAGAAACTTGTAGATGGTAGGTATTAGATGATACATATACTTTTATATCTTGGTATCAATTTCTGTATATTCGACCATTGTGTAGAAATCATGTTTTAGAAGAATAGTTCGATTTGTTTTTCGCACTTAAGCAACACTGAGAGCATAGCGAACGCCGAAGTGTATTTCATTTTCCCTTTTTCGCGTAGATACTCATGTGCTTCAGCCATAGAACGACCGACTCTAAATCTTAGATAAACGACAAGTGACTATTTCAGCCTTCAAAGCTTCATTCGAAATAATTCAATATACATGTTGGTCCGACTCCGTCCATATTGACCACTACTCCAACACGGTCGATCAAGAGCTTGGAATTTTGTTGTAACCAATAATAAAACAGCGTTTACAGTTATATCTTTTGATGAGGAGGAATATGAATGTTGAGCATATTTTCAATAAACCAGAATCAACTACACAAAATGTTGTGCTATTAGTCGATTGCTGGAGGCATAACAGAATGCACTTCCCCAATTCGGTAAATACTGCTATGAAATATTCTAGCAACGTTGGTTCCTAGTGCACAACTCTTTCTATCACCAAATAACGCAATAACTGAAAATAGAAATCCTCTAAGACTGGCAACACACTAAAGTTTGTTTACTTCCATGCCAAGATTTAGAAAGACTTAGTGTGTGTGGCATAAGACCAGTTAAGTCACAAAATATTCCGTTTCATAAATTACGCATAGCCTTAGAAAATTCAGGGGTTTACACCTCCTGCATAATGCAAGGTGCTGTCCGAATTATTTGCTGTGATCCTAAATTCACGCAGGTAGTACTGTCCTCTTGCGTATAACAATTGGCTCAAACATAGGATAACTGGTACCAGGACAGCATTTAGAACCTTTAGAAATTTCTAGGTGTTAAAATGATACGCAAATCGGAATACTATAGCAGGCGTGGTCAGTCCACAAACCATCTCTATTCAGCGCCACGGCAAATGTAAGAAGTAATACCAAAGAAGGCCACCGTCTTTCTTTCAGAACAAAGCCGAAAAGTCTGATATCACAGATTTGCATTGAAAAGTAATTTTCCAGTAATCTATATATCAAAAGTGACATACTTTAACATACAGCACCAAGTATTTGTAGACACGGTAATGTTTGGTCAAATTCTTTGGAAAAAGTTGATCAAAGCTGGAAACAACCGGTCCATATTTGATACTAGTTTTGGTTTTAAACATCATTGATGCTATGGGGTTCGATCGGAATTGGTCCTAGCTTGTAGAATCGTAGAAGATTTGCGCCTAAAAGTATTCTTCCAGTGAAAATTCGTTTATTTTCTATTCATAATGAAATACCACAAAGTAACGGCTGAAATTATTAATTTTTTATTCTTCCAGTAATCCCTGACGTGAAAACGTACTTCACCAGTACTAACCATTCAGGGTTTGGGAATAGAAACGCGTTATTAATGTCACGCCCAGTAATAAGCTTGGCTCGTGTGTTTAACATCTTGCAGATATGAATATCCTTGGAATGAAGATAATTTTTACAGAGTTTAAGCCAATATGGATTGATGTAAATCGTTTGTTATAAAAATGGTGGTAGCACCTATTCATTATCTATTCGATTTAATGACTACATAGAACACCTTCCACACTTTCTCGGTGATTCAAACTTGGAATGTTGAAAATGTGTTACCGTCATATCAATATCGCGTCGCAGAAGTGGCGAAGGAAGTTATCCCTCACAGGACAACTTCAAGTGCTCTTCCACATCAAGTCGAGACGCAAACGTGTATGTAGGTATGCGCGTTTCCAGAAACAGCTGTTACCTCTTCACAAATTCCACAGGATTACGTTAATAGCTTTATAATGTAACATCCCTTCGCACAGCTTCCTTTACACAAAAATTCTCGTTTCATTACCCCTCCGTGTTTTTATATGCGCGACATAAAAACTCCAAGTTTACCAAACACGTATAAATCCATTCCGAGATACATATAACAGATACGTCAAGCCGGAGGTTCTGTTCCATCACTTAACCTACGTGCACATCTCGTCGATGCGTTTCTCTTTATTTTCCAACTTGAGTTGTTGATTCGACCGACATATCCTATATATAGGTTCCTATTTGGGTAATACATACTAATTCATAAACACGCTGGAATTAGAAAACACGGAGTAGATTATGCTCCCAGTGAAATACCGCGTTGATATCTTGATATATTATTTTATGTCCGTACGGTTTGTAAGCAATCCATTAACAACTTAATCATTTGGTAGATGTCAAGACATGATACATAAATAATTTATACGCGTTTAGTTTTGTATCCGAACGCAAAGCCATAATTTTATTATGGAAACATAAAATACGAACTTACGAACCGTTTAAACCACTTAGACCAGAGTAAATCAATGCAACACTAGAGAGAAATTTATGTGTGTAAATTTTTATGATTTCTATTATTACTTACGGCAATTCTCTTGAAAATTTCATTGGAATATTGTAAATAATAATAAAGTAAGGTAAATGTCAGGAATAATGGATAGAATGTCAAATAAGTACTTATCTAGATCTGGAATTTCTAATTCTCAATATGAAATATGTAATTGTTTCTAGAAATACTTACAGTTAAGTCTATGAATGCGATAGAAATAACTAAGTGATACAATTAATACATACTTGTTCGGAAGAATCGCTTTATTATAAGTTCATTCTAAAACTACCCATTTGACAAGTCTCCTATTGAAAGATTACACCGCCCGACAAAAAATTATACGTCATCCAGACGTTTTTTGTTATATACGTATGTGGTGAATACGTATTAGAAGAGAGTAAAAAAATTTGAGTTTGTGACATATATGGCCTATTTTGGTGTTGATCTAGGAGATCAAGATGAAACTTCGAAGCCACATGTTGCCTGAAAATCGTGTGTTAAGAACTTGCGCCAGTGGACAAAAGAGCAAAGAAAGTGTTTGAAATTTGGGATTCCAATTATACAATTGGTGGGAACCAAGAAACCACTCTGACGATTATGAGTTTTGTGCAGTAAATATAAAGGGTATTAATCGGAATAATCGACATAATTGGACATACCCAAATTTGGATTCAGCGAGAAGACCTGTTCCACATTCAGAAGATTTATCAGTTCCAATATTTAGTAACCTACATATATTACCAGAGGATGATGATGAAATGTCTTCTTGTGAACATGACAATAGTGACTTTGAAGGAGACCCAGCATGTCCAGAAAGGTTTACCCAGGAAGAATTAAATTATCTCATTAGAGATTTAAACCTTTCAAAGGCGTCTTTGGAGTTGCTTGCGTCTAGACTTAATGAAAAAAATCTTCTTTTTTCCGAAACAAAAATTACGTATTACCGTAACAAAGAAAAAGATCTTCTGCCATTTTATTCTCAAGAAGATTATATTGCAACGACATTGCAACGACACAAAGACATTGGCCTAACAGAGACGCTCTAGTATAGCGAAAAACTAGTGTTACTAATGATGCATTACGAGAAAATATATTTCTAACCCCCTTGCACATTAAACTAGGGCTAATGAAGCAATTTTTGAGAGCTTTAGATCAAAATGGTCATTGTTTTCAATACTTGACAAATCAATTGCCTGCAATCAGTACTGAGAAATCAAAAGCAGGAATATTTGATTGACCTCAGATAAGGCTACTTATAAAAGACCCATACTTCACAGAGTCAATGATTGAAATTGAGTCCAAAGCATGGTCTTCTTTTGTAAAGTGGTGCAAAATTTTCTTGGAAATTATGTCTGAAAATTACGAACAAATAGTGGAAGATATGCTTAATAACTTTCAAATGACTTTCAAATATGATCATTAAGGTTCATTACCTCCACAGTAATTTAGAAAGATTTCCTGCAAATCTTGGCGACTTTAGTGAGGACCCTGGCGAACGATTCCAGCAGGATATCAGAATAATGGAGGAAAGGTACGAGAGCAGATGGAACACGCATACGATGGTTGATTACTGCTGCAGTATTAAAAGAGATAAACCATTTCAGACATAAGCAAGAAAAGCGCTCAAAGGAAAGTTTTTGAATTAGTTACCAGCTACTATAAATATTTATTTTGGGTAATACCATTTGTAAATATTTGTTTTACAGGATAAACTTTTTTTCTTTTTATTTGTGCGTTTTCTATAGATTGTATTAGAACCGATATTTATATGCAGGAAGACTAAATACAGGTAAGTGCTCACATCCTTTGAGGACGAGCTGATGGATGAAAATCTGATGGTATTTTTGGATTCAGCGCACCAAAATTAGTTAAGAAGACCAGCAGCAAGATATGTGTTGACTACTGTTATCACAGCTGTGGTTTTTAGAAATTTATTTGTATTTAACATGTCTGCTTAGTTAATTTATTTATTTATTTATCAAGCAGATTACTATAGTTGCAAATATCTGGTATTCAGTGAGAAGGAATCATTAAAATACTAGGGTAAAAGCTAAGTTTTGATTCTTCTATTTACTTCTTGCTTTTAATAACATTTAAGCTCTTCCAAACGTATCCTTTTCATCACGTTATGAAATTAGTTAGGTGCAAAATATACCTGAAAACAAAATATTCCAAACATTATTGAAGGTTGTCTCTCATTGTACAAGGCGCTACTTGCGTATTATTTGCATTCTTTTTACTTCCTATGAATGAAAAGGGTCTACATTCAAGAGAACAGCGCCGGCGACATTCTTTCGGTCGCCACCGACGAGAACGACTACGCAGTGAAAAATTAAAACAGAAAGCTTTAGAGGATGGCAGCTAATAAAAATAGCCGATCTTCGAAAGACACAGTAAATTGTACAAACACAATAAAATGAGACGTTTTATGGGGTCGGTCGATCGGCTGTGGGGGTAGCGAACGAAGTGGTTCGCCGCTCTTTTCTCTCTAACTCAGGTGTTGACAAAGGGCATGTTTATGGTCTCTATTGGTGGTCATTCTTATGCAGATGTGTCCTCGACCGACAGACGGCTAGTGCATGAATCGGAGAAGTTCGGTCGAGTTCGCATTATGACTCTATTAGTGTGTACCTGTTGTAAGGTGAGAATTCGAGATCGTAGATAAGAAATAAAACTGTGTAATTACATGTGTTAATTGCCTAAAGCTCTCCGCCAAACCGTGGAGAAAAACTACCTACATCGTGGACAGAGAAGAAGCAGCGACTTGTTCGTACGCTTTTTGATGTTCTTGTTCTTAGTCGATTCCATGTTATTGTCCGACTTTTCTCTTGGCAAGAAAAGAAAATATAGGCAAGGTTTTTGCCGATGTTTCTTCGTGGTAATTACTTTAGTTCCTTTTCGTATTCGGAGAGTCCAAGCAGTAAATTCAACGCAAATATAATCACAGTAGTTATGGAACTTATCTCACTGTCTCTCTTTGTGTCTTCCACATTTAATCTCTGGCGGAATTTCGCGTCTCTCTCAATTTGCAATCCATTCTAGATGGATTCGTCTTTAGTGAATGTCCTTCTTTTTACTCCTCCCATTGCTATTTCACAGTAAACTCTTCAAGACTGCCTTCTCTAACACTAGCAATTATTCAACCAAATGAGCAAGCTAGATTGCATACTTAAAAGGCACTAAATTAATGATAGGCATTGGAATACTAATTTCAGGATTCTTTCCACAAATCCATATGATACTACACATTTAACAATTTTAGGGGCAATAGTAACAGATCGAATTGATATACCTCTGTCAGAAGTACTTTTATTGATTTTTGAGGAAATGCAACCATTTGCTGCAGATGTAATACCGCCCAAATAATCCAGTAATGAGGAATGTTTTCTGGGAAAGCTGAAGTTTTCGAAATACTTTTGTTTCAAGTTACTGATCATCTGACAACTGTATATAACGTGCGATATTTCTCCCGTTTCCTTTCCGTATTCTTTTGTTCGCAACTTCAGAGTAATCATGGAAAAGACTGTTGGTTGTCAACCAACCAGGGCTAACTTAAAGACGACGGCGGAATAGTTCTAGAGGCTCAACCCTACAAATCATCGTCAAGAATTACTCAATGTACTATTTTTCTCCTCGCCTATCATTATTCTCAGAAGACTTTTCCTTTCTGCTGAGTTTGGTTTGAGCGAAAGTAGCCAAAATAGGGTAATATTTCTCCCTATTAACTTAATCTATATATCTAGCTGTTCTTAGTTGCCCTCCCAGAACATAGCGAGGACCTGTCTCTTCTTAGCTCTTCGTGTAATAGCCACCTGTGCTAACATATTACCTTAGGGAAAATATACCCTAATAGAATCAAGGATGAAAATTGATTAAGGTTTCTGAACTTATGTCCAACATCTATCTCTTGAAAATTTCGATAATATCTTTGACAACCTGGAGTTCATAATAACCGATATCCTACCACTAACATCCTTGAAACCAACTGACATCAATCCTCGGAATTTGAATTCTATCTATCACATTCAAAAATCGCTAGGTTCATCACACTCTCTTGGGAACTCGTCAAAAATAGTAGACCACAGTTAAAATGCAACAAGTCTGCAATAAGATGGGGGATAACCCTCTGAAGTCTTCAAAATAGTCTATTATTCGAAATTTCTCTTCCTAAGTTGTTAAAAGTCATTTATGTTTTTCATTAAAGATTCGCAAGGAGAAATTATTTTCAGAAATCTTCAGTAATAGTATTCGACATGTTCAAACTGAAGAAACACAAATCGGTAAACCTGGAACGATTAATCAATTATTCCTTAGATTTATTAGCTTTATTGCAATAAATGGTACATCCAAAACAACATAAATCACAAATACTCGAATTTTTCTCAAAACTTACGGGAAATAGGTGATCGCTCTACAGTTTTCAACTCAGAAGCGATCAACATCCAAGCTTCAAAACCATCGGCCTTCACAAACCTATCAAAATTTCTCAAAATTTTTGCCACCAGTCCTTATAATTCCAATATATCCCAGACACTCAATAAGCATTGCTTCTGAAATAAAATATTTCTAAAAATGATCTACCGCTCGACAATTGTTATTGAAAATCTTCGCCAAATAGTCGACACCTTCACATCTAAAAGCACAAACAATAGGCATCTACCTTCCAATTCCAAATTCTACTTCTCACATTACGAAAGTGATACCCGCAAACTCAATAGGTTCACTCCTCCTCGGAAATACCCGAAATTTACAAAATAATCTTTGTCGACATCTTTCGAATTAAAAAGTTAGAAACGTTGCAAATTCAAAATCTCCTGAAAGCAATGACACCCCACAAATTTTATATACTTCCAAACTTCGCTAAGTTTACCCTCCCTCAAGAATTGCTTAAACTATTTTCCATATATACCCATGAGCCATGATGTCTTAACAGACCATCAAAGACAGGTTTTGAAACCCAAAAATCGCGAATAAAGCAATCGGGAACGGCCAACATAACACTAATATTCCGATTTTGTCACTAGTTTTATGGAGCTATATTTGAATATTGCACTTATTTGCGAGAAAAATAAAAAATAAAATCCTGGCTATAGACAAGAGCGAAATTTATTACTTAATTAGACAGTAAATCAACCTAATTTGTTTCAACTAATCTTTCTGTCAGAGACGTACACAAAGGCTGAAATATCTGTATCATTGGGCAGATACTCTATCTACTGGATTTTTCAATACAAATAAATTACGACCCGGAGATGAGTTAACAAAATGTGGCATTAATAAACAGGAATACAATAGGCTTCAAATCTTATCAATTTCTTTATGACAACAGTATAATGAAAAGTATTCTTCAAAATATAAAAATTATGACCCTATAAAGTAGAAGAATTTCAATTGTGATTCAAACATTGATAATTATACTTGTTATTGAAATCTTCGTTCCCCATAAGGGTTTCTTTTGGGTTCGTGCCCGGCAATATACCTTCAACTACGGGCAATTTTGGCCCTATACGCATTACGTGACTTACCTTTCTCTTCTTGATTGTAAATTATCTAATTATTTAAAGGTAGACACACTTTTCCCATAAAATATCACTCTAACGGTGTCCTCGTGCGAAAACAGGTATAACGCACCTTACCTTTTAGCGCACCGAAAGTTGTGAAATTGAACGGCTTGACCCATCCATAAAATTTCTTAAGCTCTCAAGACAAACGAACGACTCATTGATGGTAAAGTGCTAATACAATGCTTACATATTGTGTGAAACCATTAACTAGTGGATTATAAACAATTAGTACATAACGATAGCACTGTCACCTAATATGGGAATCGTTTATTAGCGTGTACTCTTCGCGATAAATAACGTAATACGAATAGCGCGGTTAATATATTTATGACAATCCCATTTATTTTTATTTTGTTCAACGAAACCTCAGGTTGGATCGTTTCCTTTCCCAAAATCTCTATTTTTAGATAGTTTTATGAGTACTGCAATAAATGACGACAATAAGGTAATAATAGTGGATTGACGGTTCAGAAATAGAAACGTAGACCGGCAGAAGTCGGATGAAGGATGAATGGTAACTTGTACGATCTTGCAGTACAGATAAAGCGTGTTGTCGCTTCTTCCGATGTTTGGGCTTCCTAATAGGTTAACCCGGGCAGTGGGTCAGTACGGATAAATACCGTTTATTGTGTTTGTGTGTTATAAGTGCACGGTTGAACATTATAGGTAGCAAAATAAGGGAAACCCAAGCGTAGGATGAAAGGTAGATAGATGTCGATGTTGATTGTGGATGAGTTGGAGTCAGGACCGACTTAGGTGAGAATATGTGTGAAGATACATGCGCGGATTAACCAACGAGCACAAAATGAAGATTCACATATGTTAGGTAGGGAGTTTTAACGAATATATAAGCATGGACAACTTTTATTTATTAGAAATAGAAATTTATAACGCTTAATAATAAAAATTATGGAATTGGCTTTACATAAATTTTAAATACCGCAAAATATGTGGAACTGGGAAGTTATTATATGAATATTACAACAAAGCAAGAGCTAAAGCTGTGTTTGTTTTAGGTATAGCTTCAATGGACATCGAACAACAAACTTGTGGTTTTCTTAAATTGTGAATGTTTTAGTTTGTGATAAACTAACTTTCATAAATAGCTATTGGTCGATCAAGTCGATCAAGCAACACAACTCCAAGGTCACACTCTCTTCTATTGGTAGCCTTAGAAGTAAACCATGTCTTTATTAAAATAAGCTAACATAATAGTTAGAGCAATCCTATCGAAATGGATAGGCCACGATACCAAAAACGAAATTAGTTCTTGGTGGTTGCGAAGACTTATTGATGTATTAACTGCGCAGATATGCGGTAACACCCAGTGGCGTGGCAAGCGCATAAAAGTTTACACATAAAATAAAGGAGGGAGGATGACGGTTGATGTGGTTCTATTGTGCGTACTATTACATTAATCATAGAATCGTTTTACGATATGTTATTTCGTCCACACACAACCACAGTCTTTTATCTTTCAAATTCCGACTTCGTTCCTTTTTTCAATATGTTCACGAGCAAATGGCACTAAATTTTGTATGTCCGACTAGGTAATTTACAGCCCGCATATGTATTTCAGAAGGAGACAAATCCCTCTTTGTCTAGTAAACGAAACGATAGATTACATAAAATAAGAGTAACACCAATAAAATTTACATTTTCTTTGGTCTCGTATGCCACGTTTTGCAGAAGAACCCTGCTTGCTTTCGATGTGACGTTGACAATGGCTTCTGGACCAACAAATTAGAGGGAGGATTACAAACTGGACATTGAAATTTAGCGCCATCATGAGTTGAGTTCGCCATGTTCACTATAAAATGTTTAACTGTGTCTGCCATTGATCGTTTTCGCGACATTTTTAAAGCAAACATAAACGTATAATTACGAAATTACGAATAGCCTACATATACATAGAACTACTTGCATAGAGCATCGATTTAGCACTGGTACTGTGAACGCGTGAAATAAATTAGCCGAACGCATTTCCAGAATCACTAACTTCCTTGGGTTAATAATCTGTATAAAATTTGACTTAGGTCTTAATGAAAAGCCGCGTCGTAGGCGCTATTAACTCCACAATAAAGTCATACATCGAAGAAGAAGACAGTTTTGGTGTAAGGGCCATTTTACCGTATAAACTCCTTTCTTAATTTTCTTCAAAACAATTTAGTAATAAATAAAACAGAACTCTTTTGACTGCTTAGTTATTTGGCCATTCAAGAATCAACACGTGGTTTAAGCATTGTCTTTTAATCATAATATTGACCTACGTTCCATAGCCAGAAAGTATGTTACCCAAGAAAAATCACATAATTAGTGAAACTTCTGATTGTTTGCAAGAAACCATAAATATAGGGTGTTAGGTATACTTAGGCCGGTCCTGTTCATGGCGTACGGGTGCGAATCAGATGATCAAAGCCGGCCGACAAGCTAATATATCTGGCGCCGAAAAGGTTCCATTCACGCTTGTGATGGAGGTGTCTCGGTACTGCTTGGGTGGCGCTTCGGTCCATGACGAATTCGACCGGGAGACCTGTCAATAACTGGGAAATTTAGATCTCTCACCTTTATTGCTCGGTGAACGCGTCGTGTATTACCCTCCATCGGCCTGAGCAGGCAAACGAGCCGGGCTTGATTAATAATAGTAGCCCCCGAGAATTAATATTAATAATTTTTGCCGTCTTTACCTTAAATCTTGACACTTTTTCATAATTTCTCGCTTTCTGCGTTTTACGAGTTTCCGAGACCTTAATTTGCAATTTGGGTGGGATCGCTTTCGGCAAATTTGTAAACTGCGCGAGGACGAAGATAATGGAACTCGGAACGGAACGGAGGAATAAATTATGCAGGTATAAATATGGAAATGTTTGCGTGATGCAGTCGTCTTTTCTGATGGTTTGGCGTGTTTTCGTAATTAATTCTGCGTGATGTTATTTCCTGACTTTTAATAGGTATTTTGGCACATGTATTTGCAATTGGTAAAGAGATTGTTTCCAAGACTAGAGGTTCCTCATGCTTTTCATAGTCCAAAACGTAATTTTGGAGAATCTGCTTGAGTTTGTACCAACTAGCAATTTTCCATTGTCTTTCCTAGGTCCGAAAATTGTTTACATCTTTACTACAACTTAATGGCATTTGCTCGAGTTAAGTTTTTACTTTAGCATTTGCTGGTTCTTCACTTTCATAATACATTTACTTTGAAAATTTTTATCAAATGTTAATAATATGCGTCAACTGATGACCCGTTCTGCTGCTTAAATAAAATGCATCTAACATTTTAGAACGCTTTGGATCTGATAAATATTTCAATGAATTCGTATTAGTAAAAACAAACGAGCCCAGAACGAATAGGTGAGCAAAATTGATTTACAAAATTCAGGATTGTTAAACGTATTTTAAGCGTGCAGTACATTAATCGGAAACTTACTTTTATAAACCACATATCGTTGGTCTTTAGATGGTTCCTTGAGTTGCCTTTGGTCATCTCTTCGGAAAAACTTCTTTATACATACATATGTACCATCTAGTCTTCAAATTTCAAGAAGGAAAATGAGCTTATTTACGCATATCTTAAAATCACTGGAACCAATAATTCTGTGTAATTCTATGTCATTCCAGTTTCTAGACAACTAGAATTTATAGATCCTGTTATTCTTACAGATCTATAGCGGTACAGGTTCTTATGAATACGTCCGGAATTTACCTATAAGTTGCAAAGGTTTGTCACTTGGCATTAAATATCTTTTAACCACTATAACCCAGAGCTATTTCCTATTATAAAGTATCTGCACACCTATAATTAGAAGTCTGTAAGGCTTTGAGGAGGAATGCAATCTACCCCAGTAATCTCAACAGTCGTCTTTTTCAGATATGTATGTATTCTGTTATCTATATGTAGTACGTGCCCCGTGGCCAGCAATGACCGTCAACCTCATCATCAACAGTGACTAACATCAAAACCTGTAAACACTTTTACGTCTGCTTCATGTAATTTAGGAAACTATTTGATTTTTTGATGTCTTAAGGGTGCGGTCGTTGAAGCACAATGGCTTATTGCGTCCCCTTGCTAATGATGCCATTAAGGCGGTGTTCTCGATAAAGCTTGTCATGGAATATACTGCAAATCTTTTTCCCTTTATCTCCGTTTGCGGTGCCCAGCGGCCCCGGTTAACAAAGTCGCCATACGCAGAGCCCTAGATATGTATGGAAGTTTATGTACAAGGGCCTCCTTGGCATTACTGTCCTTTTCAGTTTAGTTCCAGAGCTCATCGAAAGCAGACAAGCTTTTCTACCACGTCAAGGTGTCGACTCTTGGGCGGGTTTGTTCCTTTCGGGCCAGATTTGCTATTTATTAATTCTCGAAATTTTCTATAACACGACTCTTTATCCTTACACGGCAGGATTCAAATTCGCACAAGGAAAACAAGAGCATTTTGCAATACTGTCGCTAATAAATTACAAAGGCTGTTAGAAGTAAAATTCAAACAATATAACTACCTGAATATTATTAAGTTTCAGGTGTCTTTCTCCAGTGAAACTTTTAAGCAGTTTATTACAAATCACAGCTTCTCATTATCACACAGCAAGATCCAAGTGCATAAAAAGGAAACGCAATCCTTTCTCTTGCAAGATCGCTAAGAACTTACAAAGGTCAATGCGAACAAAATCTCTCATGCAGTTGGTAAACATAATGGAACCTTAATAAACTTTGCCTGTTCCTAGAGGTTGTGCATTATTCCCACCTCCTACCGCCATATTGAGGCTAGCTTAAACTACAGCACCTTGTCAAGTGCGGATGCCCGCAAAGGCTCGAAGATTTTCAATGGATTTAATGATGGTAAATTTTATCCTCAATCTGGTATCCCAAGTAACGAACTCTTAGGTGATATAATTTGCGTCACCCTACCAGAATGTGTTCATCTCCAAAGGTATTGCTTATGATTATTAATTCGGTAAGCAACTTTTCTCAACCAGTGCTTCCAATAACAAATACATCAAATCTTCTTATACGAAAGAATTGTTGAATTGTTTAGGAATTCTTTTCTAGAAATTCATCAACCTTTGCATCTCTTAGGGTATTACAGAATTGTACGTACCAAGAAAAATATGGAGTAAAAGAAAGAAACGATTGGCATCATCTGAGCATTTGCATTGATGCCTTTGAACTAGTTTAAAGCCTTCTGTACAATTTGAAGTGAAGAAGGCATTATATCAGCTTTGCTGTGAGTCCCTTTATGTCCAGTGTTCACAAAAGTAACAGGTTGAAAATATAAGAAAATCAATGTGGCTGACTAAGAATGAACTAAAATAGAATCGTTCTCACACGTACCTGCATCTGGATATGCCCAAATTCGTAGTTCAGCCTTACACCTAAAGGTGGAGAGGCTCAGGACTAAGTACGTAAGTCAGTCGTATGTCAACAACTAGTATTCATTGTCAGCGTTGAGGAACACTCAAAAAGCAAAACATCAATAGTGAAACTCTAATTAAAGCTGTTCCTAACAAAAGTCACCTTATACGAGGGAAGCGCTATATATTTTGAGATGCCACGAAAGTAGAGAAGCTAGAGCTAGCAACACTGTATTTCTGAATACCACCATCCTTAAGTAGTAAGCGCTGATTGCCAGTTGAGTCGCCGCTGTCATTGAGCAAACGTGGTAGATATGATCTGTCATCGAAACATGGACGCGCAATGATTTACTACGATTTTATGATCGGTTTAAGTAAACAACAAAGTCTTGATTGATTACAACTCGCATTTGGTGATAAAAGTCCTTCACATGCAATTGTGTTTCGCTGGAATAGCGAATTTAAAAGGGGACGGATATCGCTTGGTGATGAGGAACCTACTGGTAGGCCCTGTTCTTCAGTTACCGCTGGAAACATTGAAAGAGTGAGACGCATGATCAACGAAGATCCAAGATGCACCTATCAAGCGATTGAGGCAATTCTTGGTGTTGGATCCGCAACAGTAAAGTCAATTTTACTTGATCATCTTCGGATGAAAGGAAATTGTTACTCGTTGGGAGCCACACACGCTTAACGATTTCCAAAAACAGAGCGAGTAAAAAGCGTTCAGAAAACGTTAAGAATGTTAAATAATGGTGGACATCGCATTCTATCGAAAATTGTAACAGGTGATGAAACTTGCATCCCATTTTACGATATTCCTACTCGCCAGAAGAGCCGTGTGTGGATCCACAAAAGTCCACCAACACCAACAACGGCCAAAAAGTAAAGGACTGTCAAGAAAGTTATGTACGCAGTTTTCTTCCATAGTATGGATTACTAAAAGCCAATGAAGCTGGAAAATCAACATACAGCCACAGCAAACTGGTACACCATAAAATATGTACCTGCAGTTCTTGAGTCAGTCAACAATCGCGGGTTAATGTCACATCACGACAATGCATCGTCACACAGAGCACAGCAGAAAGTTGAATTTAGCACACTAAAATAGGAATCGTGGAGAAATATATTGAAAACACGAATTCCAAATTCATTCAAACGGGGGATTTCATCTTGGAAACCTAGAACCTAGCTCCTCAGCGCGTCATGTAGAGAAGGAATTAAAGAAAATGGTTTGGTTGCACATCTCTGGCATAAAGCACTTACCATTTTCCACAGAGTTGTGCGAATTGTTAGATATAAATTACGCTGGATTCAATTTATAACATAAAGCATTAACTTCTGCTCTAGAAAAGGTACTATTAACATCATCTTAGAAACGCAGGAAACATTGTGCTTAATCTAAAAAATTAAAGCACTAAGAGTTGTGAATTCCATAGAATTTCACTTTTATGTCTATTAGTGGTCAAGTTCATTGATTCATCATTGATTTCAATAATGAAATCGACGAAATCTCGACAATAGCAACACTTACAATGACCGAGACGCGAGTCAATTTCCTCCCGCGTCTAATCGACGAAGAGGCGAACAATGGAGAACTTGACCTTACGTATCTGATCCGACCCACAGCGAGCATCGATTAGCGATTATAACGACCGTCTTACAACAAGGCTATTGCACACACACATAGGATCACTAGGTAACCACAGTAAAGAACAACAATAAAGCGTGAAGGTATAACGACAGCAGTCGATAAAAAAGCTGTATCGAAGAAATGGGTACGATGACCAACATGCACAATGCCATCTGAAAAATTTCCTTTCACCGGGAATAAATGTTTCTTTCCTTGTGATTTTTTCCGGTTTGGTTGCGAATGGTATTGTTTTGACGCTATTGTACTCGTGTTGGTAGGCAGGAGCAAGCAAGGCCAACCCAAATATTAATCAACGTCAGAGAACCCCTAGCACGGCTTCAGAATCCAATCGACCAACTCTATCCAAACGCTCGGATTCATTGTGGAGCGTCTATTTCAGAATTGAGCAGCCGTAGCCTCGGGTTCGAACTATTAAAAACTATATAAGTATTAATAACGACACAGCTTTATTAATCTAATGGTGTAAAACACGCGTGTGGTCTTCTTACAAAATGAAAGAACAAGAAGAGGCGAACGAAACGAAGCGGGAGGAGAATACGGCGAAAGATATCTACGTAGTAAGCGTCTATGAGAGAAAGAACGGTCTCCGGTCTTTCAATCCGGGGAGTATCTACCTATCCGGGATGATACAGATGTCCAGATTGACACCCCCGAAGCCTTAGTTTTTGTTGTCAGGCCGCGAGGGCTGGTCGATCCTGTTTTGTATGTTCATGTGTGCCTGTGTGTGTGTCGGTCTCCTCCGAATGTCATTACACTATTTAGTCGGTACTTACCTGGCCGCCCTTTCACAAAGATTTAAAATTCCGGATTGGTCACGGCACGCTGTGTGGCGAGGTCCGGCAAACGGTCAGGAAAGAACACGTAGAGGAGGAATGAGATGACGACGACGAAGAAGCGAAATAAAACGGCGGTTGCGGTCGTTCAAATTGTTAGAAGCTCGGTTTAGGACGTCTTAATAAAACTGTACCACAAAGCAGATTACTTATTTATGCCTTACATATACGTGGATGGATCCCTGGTATGACGAGCAACGTTTTGAAGTCTTACGTAGCATCCTTTGATATTTTACTTCTTAAAATAAGTTTCAAAAAATGTATATACCGAGCAATTTCCTATATTCTTAGGTGTCTTAAATTTGTATCGTATTTGGCCACGTTATTTTTCTTCTTTTGCCTCAATTTCCAACATCCCAAAACTTGAAAAAAATCTTTCGGGGAATGGTGCTCGTATTTTGGAAGTTGTAAGCGGACTTATACCCAGCTGCTCGACTTCTTCCAAAAGAAGAATACAAAATATTAATTTTCTTGTCTACATCGATTTAAGTTTCAAGAATCTGCTCTTTCCCTTTTCGTCGTATGTAATCCTTGAACATGTTAAGTTAAAATAATAATGGAATAATAAATTATCTGCTCCTAATGCTGCAAAGGTGAGTTACCATCGTTGAATGGTTAAGAATTTTGACTACAAAACCGATGGCCTGCGTGCCAACCCTGAGCCCATCGGTCCGATGATTGGTCTTTGTAGACCTACCATCGGACCATCGGCAGAATACATAGGTGTTACATAGGAGATATTATATTTCTTCTCTATATTAATTTAAGTTTCAAGCATCTGCTCTTTCGACAGAATGTGCCTTTGAGTCGTATGTGCTGCTCCCAATTCTTGCACATCTTAGGCTAAAATAATAATATAATAATACATTATCTGCTCCTAATGCTGCAATGTAGAGTTGCCGTTGTCGAATGGTTAACACTTTTGACTACGGAACCGACGGTCTACGTGCAAAGCTCGGGCTCTTCGGACCGATGGTTGGTTTACTCAGTCACTATTTCAGTACGTATTTGAGTCAATTGTAAGCACGGCTAATAATGCGGTTGCCCCATACGTGAAACTCACGCCATCACCACGTATCATTTCAGAATGGATTGGCTAGCGCCAACCGGGTGTGCAATCAATGAAACTAATAATAATAATTATTCTTATTATTTAATTTGCCCAACAGATCCATTTACAGTAGAATTTATAAACTATGTAGTTACGAAAAACATATAGGTATGGTCAAATTTATTATTGTATAAATCAACACAAAAATGGGTTGCAGAGGAAAAAATATATAACTCAACCACTAAGTTCCCTTATGTTTCGGATCACCAGTATTAGAGCATTTCGCGTCGTTGGACAAATGTCACATATAGCGGAAATATTGTTAAAGTTATTACATACTTGAAAAATGGGTGATTTCAGCAATATATTAGTCCTAGTAGAGGAGGGAGAGGGGGATAATTTCCTGACGAAAAGGTAAGCGTGACACAAGAAACCAGATTTGTGATGGCGGCGGACTGTCAATCTCGTTATGAAGGAGTCTGTACAGAAAGGTCAACCTATTAATCACCCTTCTATCTTCCAAAGAAAGCAAGTTAAATCTGAACAGTAATTCAATGAGAATAAAGACCATCAACTCGAAATGAGAAAAACTTAAGAAATATCCGCTGGACACTCTCAAGGTTGGACTTATGTACCTCGTAGTATGAAGACCAAACAAGGACCACAGATTTAAGCTTGTAGTAGCGCTCCCAGTATCCCTGTAAGAGTGAAGCGAGCACAGTTCCGGACGATGAAGCCTAACATTTTATTAGTGGAAGAAGATGTAATCAAAATGTGTTGAGTAAAAGTAAATGCGCCATGAAAAGTAACTCCAAGATCCTTAACTAGACTAGATCTTGAAATAACGGTGTCATGGAGAGCATAGTCAAAAACAATAGGATGGAACTTTCTGGTGACAGAAACAAGTTTACATTTCGATATGTTCAAGAATAAATTATTTGGCACAAATTATCGACTAGATTAAGTTGTTCTTGCATACATGTGCAATCATCGAAATTAACTGAATACACTGAATTAAATATTTCCAAGTCATCAGCAAAGAGAAGCCTCTCGACGTTAATATGCACTACTAAATCATTAATAAAGATTAGGAATAAAAGTGCGCCTACATTTTACCCTTAGAGTACACCCGAAGAAGCGGTTAAATTACGAGAGGCAAATTCATTGTATTGTAGATACTACTATCTGGACCCAAAATAAGATGCGAGAAAAACGGTGTAAAGAATCACTGTGCTTGTAATCTTGAGATTCGTCTTGAACGAAGATGCAATGTTTTCCTCTTTTTTCGTACTAAGTTCAGTTCTAAGAATCGAGCAACATTTTCAAAACGAATTCTGTGCATACTTCTGGTATTATGGTAGGTTTCAGACCGTTCTAAGCTTAAGATTTCAAAGTAGAATGATTGATTATCTGCTGCTTGCTTATATGATAACATTGAAGGTTCAGCTCTACTGAAGGCGAAATGTTTGTGTTTTTTTCCTGAGTTACAAGAAGCTGGGATATACAAACACGAATTCTCCACTTTTTATATTTGTTTTTAGGATATCTCTTTCGATTCAGGGAGTTTTGTAGTATTTGCTTAAATCTAGGGCAGCACATTAAATATGTACCTACTTCTTAAGCTGCAGTTTTCTATAATTATTATTTAAATCTGGAGGAGAACGCCCAAAACAATTTTCGATGACCAAAGAATTTCTCCTTCATAACTGCTTTCGGAGTTTTCTAATGGTACTCCGCGTAGATGCTGGATCCCTAAAGAAGTTCTTTATAAAATTGTATCTCCATCTGTCAAGCTTAGGCAAGTTTTTCCTTGCTAATACAAATCGAATACCACGCATAATTAACGGAATCGCAAACGAAAAAGAGTTTTAATTAATTGCTTACTAACCAACAGCAAAAATACAAATCCGATCTGAGCATGCAAAAGAAAGAAAAACGATCGCCTACAACCGAATCAATTAATAACGACAACGAGAGTATACTACCCATCAAGTAACAAAAATGTTACAACCGAAAAGCGAACCTTTGCGGTTGCGGTGGTAGTTCTGGGCTGATTGTGTGGTAGTCGTCGATTCTCACAATGCTCCTAAGTCCACGGCAGCGGACGAATGTATGGGAAAGAATGGTAGGCGTTGATTCTTCTACAAATGTGGATTCATTAGTCATTGGGCTTGCACCGCGGGATGAAAATCAGATCTTGACCGCCACCGCTTCGATACCATCGATCCGTTCGATTGGCGTTTTTAATTACGATCACTTACACAATGCCGATGATTGTTTTCCGAAACGGATCGTGATTCGGGATCGCGGCAACGGTAAACGCAACTTGTGTGGGGCCAGGCGATCTCCTTGCTTGGATATTTACGTCGGATGTGCACCGCTTTGCGGAATCGTTCGTGGAACATAAAACCATTCACTCTACGATGTTGGTTATTGATATCATTAATAATATTGTGGTAGATACAGATGAAAATATTCGATTTTTATTTTTCAAATCGACCGCACGAAATCGTCATTCTCAAGATGAGCTGTACTGCTTCGAATTCTTGTTAATTTTTCCGTTTTTGATGCCCAGTTTTCCATTCCACTGGGAGGCATTTTCCAGTTAGGATAAGTTCAATCAGCTTTAAATATGATATCATTTCTCCACCTTATCAATAAGTAATGATATTGGATGAACATAAAAAATGCAGTATCTAACAGATGCATATTCGAGCTCTAAAACAAGATTTCCAAAATATCAAGTTTGTAGATGTTACTCACAGTTACAACGTCTAAAACGAGAAATAAGAAAATTTATTGGACTGTGAAAGATAATCAGACAGTGTTTATTTAGAGCAACTTTTTATCTGTCATTTGACGTTTAGTTGTTGAAGTTACGTTTGTTATAACCACAACCAGCTACTCATTTTTTAAAGTAAAATAAAACGGAACTAATCAGACAGCACTTTCGAATCATAATGTCCTATGATTTTCAAAGATGTTTAAGTGCTTATGAGTGCAAAGAGAGTTTAGATTCAGTTTTTAGTTAACAAGCACCTTCCTTGGCTACAATTTACCGATGGTATAAGGAATTTGAACGCGAAAGGAATGTTCAGCATCAAAAAGGAGCAATAATTAAAAATTTTTTAAAAATATAAAAGTAATAGAACATGCGCGGTACTTACTTGGTTTAGCAATGTGTGACCTTTGGCTATTTTTGGGCTTAAACGAAATTTGCAGGGTAGAAGGTTTTCGTTTGAAGAAGAGATTGATACCGCAGTTCGCGCTTATTTTGAAGGTATTCAGAAAAAGATTGGGTGGGCGCTTTTACACACTGGAAAGAAGGAATGGTCACGTGTATCATTGCTGAAGGGAATTACTTTGAGCATATTTAAAATAAAATCCTAGAAAATATGAACCTAGTTAACGTAACAAAGCTAAGCAAGCGAGGCGCAGCTTACAAATTGAAAAGTATGCTCCGACAACTGTAAATCAATCGAAACCCCCAAATCCTGAACCACTTCCAACTTTGGAATGCACACTATTGACACTCAAGCACCAGTATCGCTGGTGAAAGTTAATTCTCCCTGTTTTATACTGAGGATGGCGAGTTAGTTGTCGATATACGTATATGAAATTATTTCCGAATGGTGCGGTAAGGTTAACTTTCATTTAACCGGGCATTTATTACTATATACCTGTCTAATTTGAACCACAGTCTTTTTAAAGTGATATCCAACTTCGTAAAAGAGGGGCTTTTACGTTTCGAATATGTGACAATGGCACATATATCAATGTTGTGCTCAAGGAGTTGCTTCTACTCCAGTGACTGCTAACATCGAGTTTGGCTTCCAAAGTAATGGCAAGTATTATGGAGTAACACGATATTCTAGAAAATATTTATTATTATTAGTTATTGGCGTATGCGGGAATATAGCACTTCCGTTCAGCCAAGAGATCATTGACGTAAATGTTAAATAAAAACGGTTCTAAGTTGAACACTTGTAGAACAGCTGAAGGAGTTCAGAACTACTCGGAAAGATAAAACTCATAGGATAACATTTAAGAGATCAACTCATTGTGATCTTTGGTATAGGACGCCTTACAATTAGCGAAATCGGTGTACATAACGTCGACTTGCATATCAATCGATTTACTATTCAATTAAGTAATTATAGCCAAGTTTTTATAGTAGATGTGCAGGCTACGAAGTCGTGTCATTAGACGGTAATGTAGGGCTTGAGAACACTATGCAGTTGGCTATACAGAAGCTGCAGGAAAGCTTTAACACAGGAAGATATACGATAATAGTAATGGAACAATAAGTTAAGGTATCAAAGTTATGACTCATCTTTAAAATGGCAAAAGTGTTACTTATTTTTCAATACTCAGGCAAAATTGCTATGGGTATGGACAATAGGAGATGAAATATGGAGGAATACACAATATGGACGCATAATTCTTGATAAAGGCGTTAGGAAAACACTCATATCCCAATATTTCATTAGATTTCAACTTTTTCAAAGCAAGCAATACTTCAATTAACGTAAGAAAGGATTGCCATTGATAAAAATCTTCTGATGTACAAATGAAAGGAAAGGCGACATGAAAATCTAAGAAAAAAATCGATGAAAAAGCGCTTCTAGCCATAAATCTTGAAATTGCCATTTCTTTAAGGAAAATATCATTTGCCGAAGAAGCATCTTCAAAAAAGCCTATGAAGGTCATTACAGCTCTACAAATCGATCTGCAGCTTTAAGTATGGTCCAACTTGATACTTCAAGTCACTTATAATCCGTCTATCGCAGCAAATCGCAACAATATTCAACACCTACGAAGTCTATGTTGACTAGAAAAGTAACTTCAGTAAAAGTCGATTGTTCAGACTAATAACAATACCGGAAGATAGTGGATGAGAATATCAAAAAACGTTGTGGAAATTGCTTTCCAAGAGGTGAGCACACAATCGAGAAGGAGATTTTGAAGATCACCCCATCATTTTTCGGAAATTTTCGCGTTGATCTACCACATGAAGTGTGCGAGAGATCAAAATTAGACAAATTTGTAATGTACGATAGACTACTCGTAAAAACATGTGCACAGTAATTGATCAGCTTCCCGGTCTTTTCGTAACCGCAAACAATCTTATTTGTCTATGTCGTAACTTAAAATTGACACTGTTTCCATAGAAGTCTGATATTTAGTGAAAAAATCCGTTCCTGTAGTGTATTGAAGAAGATGGTGGTAACATTTGCCTCTAAAGCAAGTCATACAGATATCCTTACAAAAGCCGATGAATGGTAATAATAAACTTACTCCGAGGAATTAACCTAGAACGATGAACCATTCTCCACCAAGACACTACGAATTCTCATGGTGCTTGAGAGCCAATTGAATCCCCCTACCAGCTGCCTCCAGGTTATTGGAGTATTTCTACTGACTTTTATATTTCCATGTTAAAGAATTCTCGACATCATAAAGACAAGCCCTAGTAATGGTGGAAAGATCCATAGGCCTTCAATATGCATTTCTCTACTATAATAGAACAAAACAAAATTAAATTAGCAATAACTCATTGTTGTTATTATTTACAAACAGGCGCCTTACTTATGTACTAAAGTTATCTATAGGCTCTTATCCAGATATTCTTATCTATCGAGTCATTAGATCATCTTCTGTACAGTTCCGACCTAAAGCTCAACAAACTCATCACGTTTCGAGAAATCAAGAAAAGAAATGCTTTTTCATTGGTTCCAGTTGCCGGAGGAAGCAGTCAATTCCTTCAAAGTGGTAATTTTGATTATTTCAAGGGGAAATTGAAATAATTGGTTTAATATCTTTTACTATAGTACTAAGTATAAGATAATATACAAAACTATCGACTATAGATAATGGCAAGAAGAAGAAATTCCGGGGAGCATGAAATATATGCAAAGCAAAAGTTTAAGTTGGGTAAATGTAAACTAAATCGAAATAATTCGCCTAGAAATGTTGGGTTTCCAAACCGAATATTAAATTCCAAACATCGTATTGCTGCTGATAACTAAATCGTATATATTCAGAGAATTACGGTACTAAATACTTACTATAATATTTGATAACTTCGTACGCCAAACATTTATGTAGAAGTTATGGGATATTTAGTGATAGATTCGTTGTGTCTGTAACAATAACTTTGTTTTTTGCCAGTTCCAAGATGATCCATTTATCATTTCGGCTTTTCTCACCTTTCTTACTGTGGTAGGTCCGAAAAGTATCAGAATTATTAATTCCTAGAACGTTTTCCAGAATCTTGTTCCGGTAGTAAAGTTAGGTATTGTACGGGTTATAAATCCATAAACCAACAGGTAAACATTTCCAATTTATTCTCGAACCCGCGTTATTTAATGGGTTTTATGATTGTTTTAGAACAATTACACTTTTACGGTCCGAAGCTTAAGGGTATTGATGGTAAATATTCTACAACTACCGTAAAAAATTAGTCACAGTCTTGAAGAAGTTAGTTTTAATCTTTTTGGTAAACATTTTTACAGCAGCTTTATCTAATACTTGGTAAGGATAATAACGCGATAATATTAGGGTGTAATACTTACAAACAAGGGAAATATTCCCTCGTCGGCGCCAGGAATCTCGACACTATCGACAAAACGTTCGTAAAATTGAAATCCTTTGGAAAGTGAATCATCCGGAGAAATGGGGATTCTATTTTCACTTACGTTGTAACAATAATACAATAGCATACTCGGAAGTACAGAAGTTTATCCAAGTATCGGGGTACAGGATTAGTTAGAAATACACAAACAATATTTATATTTATTTTTAGTTTATAAACTGACGCCCTTCTCTGAATTTTAATGTCGCGCCGTGCACGTAAATGGAGACAAACACCGGTTTATACTACTTAATGATAACACGTCATCCACTCTTTCATCAATCTTTAGTAATTTATGTGCATTTTACGCACGATTACAACGGTTAACAACATTGTCATTTATCTCAAAAAGGTTACACATTCATCATCAAGATTTTAGTATCATTTTATTAATTCAAATTCAAAATCTGAAACTAAGAGATGAGCTGCTTGTGCTGAAGAATAATGATGATATATTGAATACTTGACGAAAAATTATTATATTTAAATTCGGCAACGTTTCAAGTCATATACGAGGTGCGTAAATAAAGTAATAAGGGACCGATTTGTTTTTCACTTTCTTCATTCCAATAACACTACAATTCAATATCGCCCCCTTCAAGCTAACAGCCTTGGGAAGCCACACAGTGCTGGAGACGGTTCTTCCACTCCTCATAGCAGTGTCTTCAGCTGGTCGGTAACAGCCGTTTGAATGTTATCCAGTGCCCCAAGACAACGTCCCTTGAGGTGTTGTTTCTTACAAAGAAGAAAACATCTCAAAAGCCCAAGCAGGGAGGCTGATGCACCACAGAAATGTTCTTACTGGCCAGAAAACGGTTTACTGAAATAGCTATGTGACAAGACGCATTGCCGTGATGCAACACCCAGCTCCTTTTGATGTTTGGTCTCACACGCAGAATCCTTTTTCGAAGTCTTTTAATAAGCTTTCGGTAAAAGTGTTGATTAACCCCTTGGCCTGGAGGCATAAACCCTTTGTGAACGATTCCCTGGTAATAAAACAGCAAATCAGCATGCTTTTTATTTTGGACTTGCTCTCTTTCTCTCGAGAGCTTTGATTGTGTTCATTTCATACTCTGGGGCTTAGTTGATCGCATACCGTTGATCCAAATTCGTCTCACTCATTGTCATAACGCACAAGCACAACCTCCTTCTAGCTCGCTCTGATAGCATATCTCCTGTTCACCTGTCTCTCGTCCATATCCCGCGTCTCAACTGTTGTTTGATCAAACACTACGATATCAGTCTCATTACTTTATTTACGCACCTTGTATTTCCAATTAAAATTTAAAATCACAAGACTAACATTTTGGGCTGTCCTAATCTTTACATTAGTTGCGGATGGAGGAATGGGATGATATATTTTATCTTATTATGTTTAATAAATTTGCCACAAAATACACAGCTAACTTTATCTTGTAAGTGATTCGTAGGTATGTGTAAGTAGGAAGGTAGTTATTTCAGAGGAATGTCACTTCCATCGAATTATCACTCTGTAATAATCTGCTTCCATTTTGAGCAAACCAACTATACTTCTTGATGCCAATTAAACATCCTTATTACTAATATCTCGCAGCTGTGATGCGTTGTTGTATGTCCTACAACGAACGAATGAATTTGTTTTTCAAAGATGAGAAAACTCCTTTCAGGAAAATATTCGAACAAGACAACGAGAACGTAATTTTAAAAGCAAGCCGGGAGGTATTCTTTTTGTAATCTATCGCCTTCTCAACGGTACAAAATACCTACATTCTTTTCCTGGGGGTGTAATTCGACAAATTCGAACTCGTCAAGATCAACAACTAAAAACATCTTACCGAAAGATGGATTACACCTAATTGCTTCAAAACTCCCGAAAACAAATCGCATTGGATACATTTAAAATACCGCTCGCACTCCCAACAGCAACTTACATACCGTGCAAATCGTATCCGAAATGTCAGTTTTGAACTTTAGATCTAAATTTTCCACGAGCCGACAAAGAGCACTTAGAAGCTTAAAGATGAGTGTTTCGAAAATCGGCGATCGACAATTGAACAGTTTAAGAGGCCATAAGAGACGAAGAAGAAAGAATTACCACCCAATCATCGCTTTACACACAAGAGCGATTCTATTCAGCCTCGCAAATAGTCACAATGAAATCACCAGCGAAGAGAAGATACAAAAAGAATAACAAATGGTCCGAAGAGAAAGGTTAAAATAACGTTCCTTTTTAAGTTTGAGCCAAACGAACACGGCAGTAAACATCGAACAAAAGAGCAGCAGCATCAGCAGCAACAACCCTGAGCTTTTTGTATATGCATGATATGAGCCGGCTAGCGAGTTGGAAGTGAATGCGTATGCAGTGAAAGAGGGAGATACACGCGGTTAAGAGGCTATCTGTTACATGAATGCGATGATGAAGAGGAAAGTATAATGGTGACCGTATCGTGCCATCTTAATCCTGAACGGTGAGCAGGGACTCGGAAAACTTGAGCCGACACAACATTCAATTAGGTGCATTATATGGAATTTGTAACACATACTAGACAGTGACGGATTTAAGGTTGATATTTAGAAGTAGGCCGCATCTAACTACATATTAAAACTTTAAAAATACAACAGTTTGTTATTGGTCACAATGATATGTTGGCAGAATGAAGGTACAATTTTATACATCATTTAGATTTTAAAGACATCGAAATAGACAAATATCAATTCACTCACAATAATTCAGGCTGAACTGCAATTTTTATTCAAGTATGACATGACTCGCAAACTCATTGCCTTAGAAATTCCTAATTGAACCCCAGTAAAAACTAGTACACTAGTAGTATATAATACTTTTAAAGTTACACATTTGACTTCTTTTAGGAGCTCTTATTATATCCATTGTTTCTGTTTCAGCAGAAGTAAAAAGAAACATCCCAGAGTACTAACTGGGAAGTGGGTGATAGGGAAATTCTAACTCATACATACGTTATCTCTGATATTGAAGAAAACAGCGAAAAGCAGGAACAAAAGAATCGGTACAGACAATACAAACTAAGTAAATTTGATCACCAAAGCAACGAAGTGCCCTGATGGGATTGTGTGTCACGATGATACCACCATAACAAAAGGCCTCTCAAGAACGCTAAAATGGATCCGCGTCCAAGTAATGTCCAAGAAAAGAACCGTAACCAGAAGATAAAGGTATATACCAGAAGCCACACGAGGAATCCACCACCGATTAACCTTCGGTACTGAGAAGAGTACAAGGAAGCGAAGGCTACATTGTAACACAGTATTAAAAGAAATTCAAAAGACTAGCTGGAAGACCTTCTGTGGAAGCGTGTAGGCAACACCTCAGGGAATGTTTAGGGGATAGTGGTGAAGGGGGCCATCAGTTATGTACCAAAGTCAGAACTCACTATGGAAGTGCTGAAGGAAATGGTGAACCACATTGTTCCGTTGGTTAAGAAAATGATATTCAACTGTGCCATATGTCAGAGCTAGCCTTTAATATTTATTGTAAATATCACGCGTTGCTAGTGGAAAAGTTAAGGTTCATAAAGCACTGGTACCTGGGAAGATTCCGCTGAAAATAATCTAGAAAGTTGGACAAGACAAAATTAATTTTTCCAAAATGTCTCATTTCTAATTCTATTATTTTTCCTTCTATTTTTTATAAGAATCTCATGTCAATACTAGTTAGTTTAATGTTCTGTCTTTCATTTGTAGTCTACGATTCGCAGTTCAAACCATGGAAACTTCACACAAAATCGCAATAAGAAATTTTAATATTACAATGTTGGTTACTAAAAGACGTAAAATAAAACATATATAAAATATTAGTAAAAACCAGAACAAATACACCACAAGGAAAAGGTAAACTGGAAAGAAAAATAGAAAACTTTAATACTGGCGTCCAGAAATCTCGTGGAAGAGGAAGCCAGGCAATGAAATTATAGGAAGAACCAGTGAAATCGATGTACAAAACTACAAAACACTCCTAGAATTCAAGGAAGAACCAAGAAGCACTAAAATAGAAGTATTTAAACAGGTGGCCACATAATGATTAATGTGTATAGTAATGGGAGTTATGGTCAACCACTGAAAAAGAAAGGAAAAAGCATGAAAGCATTAGAAGTATGGGACATAAAGAAAAGAACAATAAAAAAGAAATAAAATGTTCACAGGAAGACTAGAAACAAAAGCAACAAGAACAGAATCAACTAAGATGATATGACATAAATTATGTCAATTATAAGATGGTGAGGATCGTTATCCAATTTTCACCAGTAACGTTTTCTTATGATGATATGTAGGTCGAAATCTGTGTTTGGAGTTTTCCAAAGAATCGATGTGATAGCAGACACTTCTGGATCATAGACCTTGCCAATTTTATCTTTTCTTGAAAATTATATGGCCACACCAAAAGAAGATAGAAGAACACAAAAATTATATGCAATAGAAATTAAAAATAAAAATTAAAGTTAAACAACTATGAGAGAACATCCAAGTCGTGCACCCAAGAACGCAAAAAGGGGGAAACAGTTTGCGAGAACAAGTCCCACCAACATTCCTTTAAGCTTTAAGCTAAATGATTTTGGTTTGAATTTCAACTTTGTTTTCGCCATTGCATTCACTTCAGATTTGTCTACTGTACTTCGCTAAGAACACTAAGCCGTCTTTACGTTTGTTAACAGTACTAAAGCTTATTTCTATCAGGCTTGTAGATACTTATAGCAGTTATGATTGACAGAACAGTTTTTGATAATGGTGCACTTTGTCTTTGTAATGAGAAACTGTACAAAAAAATCTAATCTACGTAAAACTATCGAGAGATGTATTTTTATTCATTCCTTTAATATTAAATTTGTACATTGTTAATTAGGTAAAATTTCATCAAATATAGAAGAAGCAAAATTGAATGTCAACAAGTCCATTAAACTTTAAATTTAAAACCGCTTTAAACTAATTAGAGGACGCATAAATTCAATTTGACCAACCACTAAATATCTTCAAAATATAGGACGTGCACCGTATCGGGGTTGTTAATTGTTTTCCTGTCTATGAGAAAACAAAACATCGTCTATCTATTTGAAACATTCCTGAAATGCCGAAAAATTAAGGAGGCAATTATAATTATCGTGAAGTCAACAAATAAAACTTAATTTCTAAAATACTTCAGATAAACCAAGGGAAAAAAGCGAAGAAGCAATAGCAAGTGCAACGGATCACAATTACCCGTGAAGAATGTTTGGGTACCCATCTCAAAGGTTTATCTAATCTTTCCAATTTACCCGTCTTATGATCGCTAATTAAGAGCTGATAGCGTTACACAAAGGGAATAGGTTGAAAATAAGAAGATAAGAGCGATTAGTGTTAAGGGTAGACCACCCCTAACAACGGGAGTCCGACTTAAGCTACTTAAGAAGGCCTTACGTGGCGGTGGGATAGTTTTTAAGAAATCGCGTTGTAATCTATTCAGGGTTTTATGCATTTTTATCAATTTAGTTTTATTTGACTTCTATGTAGAAATTACTTCTTTCATTTTTAAAAGACCACGTATGAAGATCTTTATTACTTTCCTAATTAGTATACTAGTATATAATGAACTGCATTGTCTCTTAAATCTCTCTGTCTTGTCTCTAATTGTTCGGCGAGTTGAAAGTATAGAAACCATTATCGATAAATTGGTAATTTTTCTTTCCACTAGGTTTCTTTAGCCTGACGAATACGGATTTAAATAAGCCACAAATATTTTAAGTGTCATGTAGCTGTAATAACGTTTGTTGATGTACTGCAAATAAGCTTTCAATTGTATTGCTTCGTAAGTAAAAGGTATCTGTTTAGAGGGTAGCTTACAGGAATTGCCTGCGAACTACGAAGAAAAGGGGTAGTGCAAAAATTATTACATGGAACGATGCTTAAAAACGTTAAATTATATACTTTAGGTCTTTTCAGGGTTTATTCAATAACTCAGTCAAGGAGTTATGGGATAGAGATAATTAACTTTATGTCAAAGATAATGAAGTTTCTGTCTGTTCTTCCATAAATATTTTCAATGGGCAAATCCTATGTTACAATCCCTTAATTTTCATCAATATATTGCACAGTAAGTAAGAATCTGTAAAGAAAGTAACTTAGAAATTATAGAAAGAAAGAAAGCTCACATAATAAGTTTATATACAGTCTAATTAATTATTTTTTAAATCTCTGATCAGGATTTTTACGACCTGATGGTGGTTCGTCTATTTTTGTTTCAGTACATTATCCTATTTTTTCATCTAAATAAATTTCCTTCCGAGATTTCTATGTAAAGTATATGTATTTTCTAAGAATTATTGGTAAAAATAGAAAGTGGATACTTTTCCAAACCAATCTGAAAACCTAGAATTTAGAAGTCCTTAATAAACTATTCCATAATAATTAATACCATTTAACCAGCACAAATTACTAGTCTGGGCAAACAACGATAATGGCGTAAAGTTACGAAATAAGCTACGACAGCATCGTCGACTGCCCACTCTGGTCAGTACTAAATCGATGCTGTATGTCAGTAGTTCTGTGTACATGTAGGGTCTCGGAACTTATTTCGTAATTGTCGCTGTCTGCTCCGACTATAAATTACTACAGGGACGTGGAAAAAAACTAGTCCTAGCCGGAGGGAGAAACTTGGAAGAAAAGGATTGTGTAGATAACTTTAGAAATGCGTTGAGGACCGCAAACTTATAGCAAAGATGTGAAAGAGGACAGGAATGAGGAGATAGATGTAAATTGCCTAGATTAAATTGAAACCGACGACAAACCAGACTTGGAGGAAATATGTAACATAAGCCGAACTAATAACAGAGGTCAACAGATATTTGGTGTCGGCAATTTTTAACAGTTTCTAAGTCAATTTAGGATGCAGAATCCAGAAAGAGCCGTCAGACTTAGTCTATCAGACCTAGTTTCCGAGATACGCTATATTGGCCTCTTTTAGATAAATAACCTCTTATTTTTAAATTATGTATATTTCACATTATTATCCACTATTGATATTTGATCCAACGGATAGTTAAGAAAGGTTTTTATTTCGCAAAGTAGATAAATATACATTCATCACTTATCACTAAAAAGTTTGCTTTTATACGACTGTCTAGCACGAAGTTTACCAGGACAGCCTCGCAGAAGTTTCTTCCTTGATATCGATCATCTTGAAAACAACCTTTTCCCTTGTTCTTCACTAAAATCACCTAGGTTTTCTGGAAATCGATCTAAGTAGTTGTGGAAGTAGTGAAATTTTACGCCCATATTATACCCAAGGATGTTAAAGTTGGAAAACATATTTTCCACTAACTCTATCTAATTCTCCTGCATTCTGATTATCAAAAAAAATTATACTACTTGAGCAAAGAAACACCAAGCATTAGATTAAACCTCGTCCATCGATGCTGTATATTGTTAACCTTTAACAAGCTGCTTCATCTGAGCCCCATCAAATATTCCGGCTTTCAGTTTTTCCGCGCTAAACCCAAGAAGTCTACGTATCGAGACGCCAAAACTAGGTCCATTATTGATTTAGGGCTTTTCACAAATTGCTTCATAAGCACCAACTGGATATGAAAGAGTGTAAATAACGCAACCAAAGTCTTGTTGATTACGTTTTGTTGTCCTTGAATCATGACATTTCTTAAAGGCCATTTTCTGTTAACCGATTGCTGATCCTTAGCTCTGCTGTTCCGAAGACACAAATATTTTGTGTATCCGCTCCCATCAGAACTAAAATTAATTAGCCTGTATATCAAAAATCAGAGCTTCTTCGAGAAAAATCCAGATATTTTTGGACTCAAAATATCCAGAATCAGTTCTTACCTTTCCGTCACCAAAACAAATATTTCATTCCGTTGGACTGTGTAATTAAAGAGGCTGTGGGGAAAACCAAATAAGCCTGTAAATGGTGAAAGTTGAAGGACAAGAATTACTGCAGAAATTAGTGGAAATCAGAAGACTACGTTGGAGATAAGAAAAGATACCAGAAAGAGAGTATTACAAAAGATCAACAAAAAAATTGTCCTGCGAAATGTAGTCCACAAGGTAATAATTGGGGCTACTGGGAATAGATAACAGAAAAACATAAAAAGTATGTTGGATGAATACCAAATTATCAATTGCGATGTTACAGATCGCCAGTAGATCAGATATTTACGTTAAAGTTGGAAATACAGGCAAGAATTGAATATGTCTACGCTTTTCATAGGTTTTCTAGAAACATATGATGCAATCGATAGAAGGTAACTACCGAGAACGATGAGGAAATTAGTGGTAGATAAGAAGTTGAGAAACCTAGTCAGGACGACGTTAACAAATACAATTGATTCAGTAAAAGTAAGCGAACAAATATTACGATTGTTCAAAGTTAACACAAGACTAAGGTAAGGAGATCCATCACCACAACATTGTTCCATCTTGTACTGAAAGTTATCCTGAGAAGAGACAACGTACATCGAAAATGGTGTAATTAGAGATAAGATAACTGTTGAGCCTTTGTAGGGGATGTTACAGCTACGATGGGGAAATGAGGCGAAGTAACGAAGATCCATTCAAGGTCTTGGTATTTTACGATTGAAAATAAGAAATGATGAAAATGGTAAATAAAGAAGGAGGTAGACGGGAAAAGAAATTGGAGGATAGTAGGAAACGAAAGACATTCATTTGAGAGGCTTAACAGTTTCTCATAGTTGAGTATGGGGTATTAGTCTTGTGTAATTATCGAAATTCATGGAGAAATTGCTACATCCGGTGGATTTCACAGCATGGTGGATCAATATGGCCGATCATAAAATTTGAGTTCTCCGATTTGTATAGGAACGGGTATTTTGGTGGTTTTGGGCTCGCTCATATTGATTCTTATTTTTCCAATACATAAGACTGTTCAAGGGGTAAATGTTTCCGGTTTAACCCAGCACCAACAAACCTGGCCGTGTTTTATGAATGTGTTTGTTTCTCTGATTGGATGTATTTGTATGTGTTTATATGTGTTAGTGTGTTCTGTGTGATATCATCCACAAGATTTCGAAACTCCCGAGACGTCAGCCCTGTAACAATATGACTCCTACACAAGTTGATTTGGCATGCTGACCGTTCGTATTTGACGTGAAAACTTTGTTCATGTATCAGGACGCGATGGCTGCAACAATCCAACTTATTTGGTAGACAACTGAATGAGGGACGAGACAATCTTGTTGAGAGAACATCATGAATCATAACCCCCATTCCAATTGTTGTCTACGTTATGTTTCCTTTCTATATGCGCGAAATATGAATTTGATAAGCTTCAGAGCACCATTTCGAGCTGACCATTTTGAGAAACACAAATTTAACACCAGATTCGCTAAGAACCCAAAGATACCGACTCCTATCGAAATCTAAGAATTCCTCAAATCCTACGATCCTCTTTGAAAGCTAGCACGAGGCCTCTTGATAATGACGCATCATGGGATTTCAGAAATTCTTAGATCTATCACTATCAACATATTAGTAAAAATAGTTACGAGACTAATACCCGAAATTCATTCAATAAGCTAACTTTTTCATTCAACAAGAAGTCGTGTTTTAGTCGTATTTGGAGCAGCAATTTCAGTCGGCCATTTTGTAGAAAAACAAAACTAAGGTGTGATCCGTTATCAGCGACTAAAAGGAACATCGAATACCAATTTTACATGAAATTTGCTAAACTTTTTCCATTTTCTAACTGCCACCAGTTTGCACTTTGAGTGCAACTGTGAATTCCTTTGCACTCGATGCGATGCCCCAAATAAGAAGACGTTCGCGATAGAAGCACCAAAGATAAAATTTCTACAAGAAGGATTGACGGACCTGGAAGTCGACCAATGAACCAGGCAACTTAGCAATGTTCTTATCTTTTCTATGTAGTGATGGCGTTGTTAATGTGACCATAAATGAGATTAACAATAAGTTGCTGTTTTAATGTGATTGTGAATGACAGGTAAACTGCAGTTCATCCTTAATTAGAAATTAACCTTGCACAGTGATTAAAAACCTACTTACAGTGTGTAAGTACATTCGCATAATCGGCGCTCCACGATAAATGACGATGATACGAAAACGAAATGAGCATTTTGTTCATTGGTGTTTGTCGCAAGAAGGAAATTGTTATGTTAATTTCATTTGCACGAAGTGTGTGAGGTTAATAAGTACCCGACAAATACTTAAAGTAATAGACCGCATATGATCGTAGTTTTTACCACTATTTTCAAATAGTAAAAATACAAAATAATATTGGGAAACGCTGAGCAGGAGATACGCAGCCGATACGAAAATCTGAAAAATTAACAGACAGCCGAACAGTGTCAAACAGTGTAAATGAGATAATCCGTCATTTTCGTATTTCGTAGTCATTGTTCACAAGTTAAAAGTGGTAGAGATCTATCATATAAGATTGTTCACAAGTTAGTACTACCTGGTGGACTGTCATTTCGGTCGCGCCTGACGCAATATCCTGCATGTCTTCTGTCCTTCCTTTCTGTTCCTTCTTCGTCTCGCCCTCGCATTCCTAAGACTGAGAGAACCAGAAAATGCAGCAGAAACAAAAGCATGGTAAACTAGACCAGAATTGTCAATATCCTCGTCAAATATATGCTTTACGGATTGTCGTATTTTACTCTGTTTGCTGGATGTCACTACGGGGCTGTAAAGTAACCAAACATCAGAGCCCTCGAGTGACAGCAGATGTTAAAAATTCTAACAATGAAAACATAAATATTTGCCGTGTATTAATAAGTCGGAAAAATACATCCTAGCCTGACTAAAAGTGCAAATAGAGAGAGGTAAATGTGTGAGAGAAATCATCGATGATGGTGTAATTTTTAAATTGGTCTCTTAAGGAGCAATATCTCCCATAAATTTCTATTTGATATCAACTTTCAGTTACGTAATAACCTTTAAAAAGAACACTTTAATGTTGAATCGTAACAACACCATCACCTCGATAAAATTGGAGCATTCTTATACACATGACGGTAACCGATAATAATAAGGTGCATAACTGAGGCACATTCCTGCATAGCAAAACGCGCATTCATCATTATTAGGTCACATTCTGTCATTAGTTTCAATTGAAAATTGCCTCACCTACGTGATCGGTATTAGACCATTTATGGCAGTTTTAATGCATAATACCATTTTCAAAGAATTAGAATTATTTAAATCGTTGACGGAATCGAAGCCCAGCCACATCTTTATGTCTATCCGTCTCAAACGTGTATATATTTACCGCCAAAAGCGATTCAATTTTCGCGAACTGTCACAACCTAGTAAGGCGAAAACGAGATGATAGCTCATCAGTGCACCTTGTGCAAGCGTTAAAGTCTACAAGTGGTCTCAGGCCGAGCTGAAAATTTCCCCAGACATAAAGCGCACGTCACCAACGCAACGCCCAAGACAAATAGAAATTACGTTAAATATTTAACTTGAAGATACCAACATGCGCGAGAAGGTGGTTGTGGTGGTGGTGGTGGAACCCACAGATCTACTTCTAATTGTTTGACAGTTGCATGTTAATTAATAGAGATTTTGTATTGTTTAAACATGATAAAAATTCTTTTGTTTGTTGTTCTTCTTTTCAATTACACAATTTCGGATATAGTGACGAACAGGTGAGTCTATCTTTAAATTTTAAATAGTTTGTTAGCTCTATGATCCGCTTAATTTTTTTTGAAATTGTGCTTGACGCTTCTGCGACATTGCAAATCTTGGTGCAGCTTTTAATTACTTTCGCATCGTAAATTTCGATATGTTTGGAAATGAGGGACGGCACAAACCACCGAAAAATATGTGAATGTGTGTACATTTATAACATTTTAAATTAATGTGGCTTAAGTATTTTACTCAAAAATTATTCCATTTGAAAGTTATTGGCTTCCAATTCTTGTTGCTTCAATACGTATTTATTATTTTATGGGTTTCAGTTTTTGATATACATTACTTGGACGCATGTCTCTTAGAAAGCGCTTGCAATTTAGATTATTCGTAGTTTTGCAACCTGTTCTTCATAAATGTGTTTATTTTTTTGTATTTGATCGATGATTGTAATTAATATGATGTAAAAATCTGGTTCAAATTCATTCCGATTGTTAATTTTAACACAGGTTTCACTGATAGCGTGAGTTAGAGACGGATTTAAAATGGAAAGTCAACTATGCAACCGAAATTTTTCAGTCTTTTTCCATTTTTTAGTGCGTGCAAAATATTATATACAACTCAATTGTTATTTTATGTCTTATACGGGTTGCCTATCCTACATCTAGTCTGAACTTTAAGTTCTAGTGCTAAATTCCTCTGGTTTCCCATTTGAAACCTATAATTGTGACATTCTCAAGTGGTGATCAAAATTTCATGTTCACAAAATCGGGAAAAACTTGCTTACGAAGCAAATTGATGATGATTAAATCTATCTTAACAAACTGAATGCAAGAAATATAACTTCGTAACCACTGGGGATTTTTACGGAAATTTGTCTCCAGCAATAGGCGCTAAAAGTTACGCGAATTTACGTTACTTTCAGTTCCATATATCACGCCTGAAGTAGTACACTTAACTCTTTAATTCGTGTTGTTGAACACGCACCACAGAGAAATCTTTAAACTTGTTAAAAAGACCCCAATGAAAATTTGTTACAAACTTTGTTTGTCTCATTTGTAAAGTGTACTGTGTGATGTTCACTTTCTCAGACCAGAGTTCAAAAATAAAATCTTCCACTATCTTCTGATGCTAACATATTTGCTAAACCAACACTATTTTGCTGACCAGAGGTAAGGCAACTAGAGGAACCTGAGAGCTTAATATACGCTCTACATGGCCTGAGTTCACACCCGGTGATCTTCAGTTGTACAGGCCTTCTCAAAATATGCATAGGAAGGAACTCACGTCAGCTGAGATAGACTCGGCTGACGTCAGTTCCTTTTCCCCTAGCTATTCGTGAAACCGGAGTACTCACATTGCAAGATGTTGTTCTAAGGGAATATGTTCCCTAACATTACCAGACATGCATACTGCGACATTGTGGACACTGTTTTTCCCCGAATACCTATAGCCTTTGCTAAGTATCGGAGAATTTCGGATTTTGAGAAAAATCGTGGCTTAATATCTTAAGTAGGGATCGAATGTAGGCTTCGCCAAAGAGCAGTGCCAATGAGGGGTGTGTCCGTCCTCGATGAGGTACAACTTTTACTAAAGGTTTGGAAACTCTGAACTTGGAAAATATCCTTAAATATTGTTTTATAAGCATAGAAGTCGGATGGTTCCTAAAACAAAGAATGTAGACAGTAGGCAGCCTTTACTAGACGTCTGGGAACTTCAGCTTTTAAGGAAAGATATGTTTTAACATTATTTAGCATAGAAATCGAGCGCGACTTTAAATTCTTGAGCATAAAGATTGTTGAGTCTAGCTAGGGGCAGCAATAATCTGCAAAAAAATAGTCACAATATGTACAATGCCCCTTCTTGGAGACTTATACCGTTTGCTAGATGTGTGGAAATTTGGGGGTCGTTATGTCCAAACATTGTCAAGCTTGGAGGTTGATTGTACGCCCCTGAGTAGTCTGTAAGCCCTTAAAGATAGAAGCTAAGGGGTGTAGCTGGAAAGAGGAGCACACTCGTACGAATAGTGATTATGTGGGCGGTAATTTTCCTCAAAAACTTATAACCTTGCTAAACGACTGGGTGTTCAGAGCTCAAGGGAAGATATGTCTTAATGCTATTAAACATGGGGGTCGAACGTGGGCATCGAATCTACTTTTAAACTCTCGAGGAGATAGGTTAAAGGTTCTAGTCAGAGGAAGGAACAAATTTCAAAAACAGCAAGAACGTTGACGAAATTCTTTTTCGAAGACTTATAACCTTTAAGTTCAAGAAGTTGAGGCTGATTATAGATTAGGGTTACATTACAAAAGATCTGTGAGATATCGAGGAAATTGCGAAGCACAAAACTAATCAAATTGCAAATCTTACTGAGCTCGCAATCTTTTGATTTTGTTGTTGACTCATTCGACATCCGAAAAATCTAAAATGACGATGCCAGATTGCCTTAGTACTCTGCAACAATCTGTGTTTTGAGTGAATTTTTCGTTTTCCTACTGGTTCCATATGTGATTCCACATGTAAGCTCAGATCCTACAAGCTTTACTTTTACTTACTCTGTCACTTGCGGGTTTATCTCTTTATTTTTCGTATATCTCGATATTCGGATATCCAATTTATAATGACTGGTAGAATCCTTCAGTGCCCAATGGTGCTCAAATATTTTTTAAGACATCACTGTCTTATTAGTACAGTCGTAATTTTTCCAATTTGGTTTATTCGATAAAAACAACGAACGTGCAAGACCACAGACCAGATATAATATGCAGGAAATTTCAGGAAGATAGCAACTGGTTGTCAAGTTTTTCTTAAATTTTAAGAATTTCTTTTACTAAGTAACCGGCAGTTTCACCAGTGAATTATTATCTCATCTCAAACGCAACTCAATACTAGGTAATCCTATCTTCATCAGCAATTGATGTGTAAATTTCCTCTGATACAAAAGAGAGCGGGATCTTTACCATACAATAAAAGTACGCGCCTATACAAACGAAATGCACCGACTTCTCTGGCTATGTATGCCGATTGTGCTGCATATATTTATATAGATGTCTGACATATTCACGGGTAATATTGAAAGCAAATATTTGACTTAATATATTGAAAACTCGCGCAGAAGATAATGGTATTTGCATATCTGCAATGTTCTCTCAACAAATAGGACATTTTTCGTTTTTCCTTTCATTAGTAAAAACGGAGGAAATAGTTGTTAGAAAGCTAGTTCCAACGAGATGCTTGAGGGAGCCAAATTAGAAATGAATAAAGAAGTAGAAGATCTTCTAACTAAGATACGTATGTTAGACAAGACAGTGGTATAATAGTTGCACTACGGAACCACATTGCATATGCCAATAAATCCCTCCGTGACAATCATTATTTATTACTCGTCGTAGGCTTATTCTTAATTAATATTACCTTAGTTCATCAGATGAAGATACTAGTTTGGTAAAATCTATTGCTATGAAGAACGCTTGTAACATTCAGCTGAAGGGAATGACATTATTAATCGCGGAGTGCTATACGGTACTGAATAGTCCTAATAAGGACAAAACTAGTATATGGCTGCAGCCTACGATAAATAAAAAACGCTTTTCCCCGTGGCAATTATTGACATACGCAGTTTGGTGTTGCAGTGGAGACATTGCACAACTCTCTGTGAGAGTTGTCTAACAAATGATTCTCAGTTACAGGACGCTCTTTAGCGACTACTTTTCTATTGATTTGAAATAATTATTATTCACAAATGTTTACACAACATCCTTTTTCAGCACAGTTGCCCCCAAATACGTCAAGAAACGTATTTTGATATCTGCTTTATATTCACGAAAATTCTTCATTACCGAGAAGAACACAGATCCTTGTCGGTGGCTTCGAGGATTTAAATACCAAAAGCAGCAATGTCAAAAACGAAGGGGACTTGCCGAAGTTTTAAATGCCGCTAGAAAACTTGCAATAACTGAATGCGAAGAACAATTCAGGTTGGAGACTTATCCTAAGTTTCAAGGTTACTATTTAATCTAATAAAAAAGAGCTAATAATTTTCTATTTTAGATATTATCGCTGGAATTGCTCGTATACCAAGGACATGTTTCAAGAAAGCCTACAGAGAAACAGCTTTCATGCAATCCCTGGCGACCGCAGCTATTATGTTCTCAACGGCTAAAGCTTGTACCGATGGAAAGCTTCAAAAATGTCACTGTGCTGAAGAAACGCCTTCGAAGAGACCCGATATGAAGTGGGGAGGTTGTGGTGACAACACTAAGAAAGCCAAACACATAACGAGGAGATTTATGAAAGCAAATCATCAAAACGAAAAGTTTAGAGATGTTTTGAACCATAGCATTGAAGTTGGGAATTAAAACCGTTATGGAAAATGAGAAAGTCCATTGTTACTGTCCTGGAGGTAGTGAGTATTACTGATTTCGTTAATTATACACACGTGGGTGTGTTACATAATAACACTACGTAGGTCATATAGAGTTAGTTTGAAATACGTTAAATCAGATTTTGCCTCGGAGTTTATATAATTCAAAGGTATTCTATCGTTCCCCAAACAATACTGGAATCATAGAAAAGCAATGGCATTTCGTTTAGTAAATTTAAGGGTATGTATATACCCTCTTCGCTGAGAATGACGTCTTAATTGTCAAAATACCTACTTGAAGGTATGTATTTTGGATGTGGTAAAGATTGTAACGGTTCCTTGAATTCATGGATTTCCTTTCTGTGATTTTTGAATGGATATATTGGGAAATTCAGAGAATTCTAAATTCTTCCGTCAGTACGACATTTATGGCGTTAGTAAGTGATAAAGTGTCATTTAAATTAAAAGAATTTCGCTAGCTTAACGGTGTATTAAGAAAGGGTTCAAGGTTATTCTTCTTGTCATATTTGTTTTAAAACAAATAACTAAACTAAACTTAACGAAGTAAGAACACGATTACCCTACATTGCAGCATAAATTGACATTAATTATATAATTTTCATTCTTTCTGGTGTAAATTAATTAAAATACGTATGCATACATACATATTGTGTTGCCTTTTATTTTGGTCTTTATCGTCTCATTTTCCTTAATCTTGTCAACCCAATGGGCCGATAAATCCATTCGGATCTACCACCAAACGGTATGGCTCGGTAAATACTCTCCATATTCCCATCTACTATATTATCCTTTCATACAATAAAAAGTAAATAAAATAAAATATATTGATAATTTGATGATACTAGGAAGGTGAGGCACTTAGAGCTGAAATAATAAAGAATTTGGGGGCAGAACAGTTAGTGATACTTTTCTGTCTCTAAACCACTTCTACAAACTTCTTAGTACTTATTATTCATTAAACCGCTCAATCGTTATTATCGGATTATAGTTGTTCAGTTCCTTTTCTGTCTTAGGGGTGGATTACTACCTTATTCTGGAATTTTCTTTCCTTTACTTTTATAACTCTATATGGAACTTCGCTACGTTTGCCAATTCTTTGCTCTCGTTTCTATCCTCGCATCTTCTGTCCAATTCCACTTTTATCCCTTATTTTGTACCATCCCATCATCTTCCTCTGGTTTTCCTCTACTTCTTGTCCCGAGCGGTTCGCGTTTGTAAATTGTCTTTTTCATCTGGGAAAGTTGTTTTCTCATGAAATGATTAAGAGCCTTAGCTGTCTGCACTTTGCATTTCTTGGTCTATTCCTATTATAATTCAATTCTATTTGCGAAAAAATAAAATTAAGGTAATTAGTGTAGTACTTCAAGAACGAAACCGAAACCCCCAGAGCTATTAACTTTAGGAAAAAGGATCTGTGGTGTAAATTGAACACATATGAAATGGCTCTTAAGTGCACCGCATCATCTTGCATATCTCCAAATTCGTATGTCCATAAATAAGTTATTTTTGGTGAAGCAACAATACAAAGAAAACCACGACAGAAAAAACTTTACTCGAGAACTTTGGCTTATTTCAGAGTTGGCGTACCTCTTTTCCTAAAAATTAGATACATTTTCGTTTTTGCACAAGAAAGTTTAATTAGCCCCCTCCTTTTCGATTCAATCCGTTTCAAATTTCACCGATACGTGGATACGAACAGAATCACTAGCAAGTACTTTACCCCTACCAAAAGAATAGTACCAACATGAGATAATAATCTTTATTATAACAAAGATTATTATCTTATGTTGGTACTGTGCTTTTATTAATTAATTAATTATGATTAATTGTAACAAATATTTTAACAGAAAAAACTTCAATCCTACTTCAGTTCCCAAACAAAATAATTTGTCATGCTTACTTCATCATCGATTTGAATATTTTCACATATATATCTAAATAACTAAGTCACCAAATAGGACACACAAACATAGTTTTGATTTCTTTATGTTCCCTCCACTGACGATGATATCTTTGTCGTCGAAATACGCATTGGAGAGTATCTAAATTCGTATTGTAAAAACAGAAATTTTTGCACTCGGTTGCTACCTACTTACAATATCACTTACCACCCATCGTAATCCAAATATTTCTTCACTTCCTGCACTTTTTACTCTACATTTATAATGCTGGGCAAAGCCGAACCTAGATCTAGAAATACGATTAATCCAGCAACAACGAATGAGGAGTTTTATTATAAAAACAAGAAAGCTAGCTAAGTAACAGTAACAGTACACATATGCAAATCACTCAAGGATATATGAAAAAATATATCGTAAACGTTATATTATGAGATGAAAGAAAAAAACAACTACAATGAACTAGAAAAGACAGAAAAATGGAAGATGTAAAGAATACAATAATTAAAACGAAATGGAAATAATCAGGTCACATAAACCGCATGGAACCAAATAGGTGGACCAAAAGGAAGCAATAGAGAAAAATACGAAAGTTTGGGACGACCTCCGTACCAATGGTATGAGGACATAAGAAAATTTGGAAGATGCATGACAGAAACCCGAAATGGAGATATAGGGAAATGGGGAAGGCGTATTCTCTTGTTTCCCACGAGTCCAGTTTTCGAATGTTACCCATCCCGAAATAAATTCAAGTTATAGGAATTGTCGTAACTGGTAATCAAGCCCGGAATTTTCCTCACCAATAACGTATACTATGCGAATAGGAGATCCTGCTTAAGGACAAAGAATAAGTCTTATTAAACCATCATACTATTAATATTTTTAATAAAAAACGCACTTGTACAATCTTAGGATCTAATTGCCATTTTCCCATTGACACTTTATTGGGAGATGTATATTTTATTCTAATTCTGAGATTAGAAATCAGTCGAAAGAATGGCATAAACTAGAAGAAAAGTTTTCGTTTAAAACACGTGAAGTTCCTTGGGTTGGAAAAGTAATACTTGCTGTATTCTGCAATCGCGATGGGACTCTTTTTATTATCTACTAGGGAATTTAATCTGCAGTACAGCCTTTGCACAACTTTTTGTGAGAATTGCCTAACACACCAGCCTCAGTGATAGGTCGTTAATTGGAGAGTTATGTTGATGTTCTACTCTTTTATTCATTTGTAAATAAAGAAATTGTAGGCAAATTCCTACAACTTGGGAAACATCCTTCGTATTCGCCGTACATTGTGGAATTTGATTAAAATTTGAGGACAAGATGTAATTTTCTACTAAATGAGTTAATATAGTTTTCAAAGTAGGTATTTTGAGGTTTTAAAAGTTGGCTTTATAACGATTATTTCACCTTATATGTTGATCAAAAGTAAAAAGCTCCAAACTAGAAAGGTAGTTAATTGTATAAATGTCCCTAAAAGAAGACGCTTTAGTTAAAGTAACCAAGGTATTTTATGTCAATTATTTTCTGTCGAGTGTTTTGACATTTAAATATTATTCTTAATTTATTACTCTTGAATTCTTTATTTCATTATTTTATTTACAATGAACACAAACCTATTAAAAGGTTTTAATTTATATGGTAAAAGAATGAATTAATTCTTAAATCTTTTTCATGATATTAACATTTATTTCTTTCAGCAACGTGCGCTATAAAATTGTGTTGGAAACGGATACAACCCTTCATAAATATCGTCCAAAAATTACAGTACCGGTATCACAACGCCCTCCAGGCAAACTCGAAGAATCTACTACAGAAGAGTTCTTGGAGGAAGCAACACACCGATAGTTTGCTGTACGTAAGCAACAGCACAGATTTCTGCAGTACAACCGCAGGTCGCCGATGTATCAACAAGGATATCTGCGCCACCTTGTGCTGCACGCGAGGTTACCACGAACAGAAAGTGATCGTTCCCAGAAGGTGTCATCCCAAGTACCACGATTGTTGCTACAAAGTGACCTACGATATCTGCCAGAACGAAGAGTACGTTTATTATTGTAAATAGGACATGATCTATCTCAAATTATTGTATAGTTAGTAATATAATACAGGAAACTGCTTTTCTGTTTTTTTTTTTTTTTTTTAATTTAAATAGGATCCTGAAATATGCTAGTAGATTGTATATACGCACGCTTAATCGAAAAATTATGTATGAGTGCTGAACAGTTTGATCGGCAAAGGACCCCAATAACCTTCAGTTATTTATTGGCTATTGGAGAGTTAATACTCTATTTTTATGTTCTTTTGTATGTCCTTTAAACAAGAACGTTTGTGGAAATATATTGATCGATTTCCCGCTTACAAAAGGTAGGTTTGGGAAAGAATTAGAGTATATTAGAAAAAAGCAGCTATATATAAAATGGGTACTCCATAAAAGACGTCGAACTTCCGTTAGGAAAATTTAAACGGAAAGTCACAGAGCATTGTTCCAGCGGAGACACGCCAAAAGAAAAAGAATTCCACCATATCATAAGATTATGGTAGTAGTAGTAATACTCTAGACAAAAATACTGTAATTAATTTATTAGCAAACCCAAAGGGCAAACAATTTTGGAACATAGGTTGCGAAGTCATGAAATTCAGTTATAGCGAATCTGTATCTATAATTTGGGGGACATACAATTGCTTTCCTACCCTATAATTTTATAGATATTTAAATTTGTTTGCTTCCGACTCGAAATAAATTAATCTATGAACTATTGCAACATATCTTTTAGAAATGTGCAAGATTATCATAAACTACCCATTCATGGGCCATTCATATTATGTGTTCATCACCTAGAATAGTGGAAAAGATCTCGAATTATCTCGAAAAATTTTTAAACAAATAGTGGATAATTGTAGGAAGGAAAATTAACTGATAATGGTTGCAAAGACTGTGGTCCGATTCCTTGTGTAATCCCTCCAATTTAAAGTTATATGGCAGTAAATGTATGATCGCACTGAATTATTCTAAGAATTTAATCCCGTCTGTCCATTTCCGTAGGAAAACAATGAGCTGACCTTACCCTTACCTTTCCAAATTCCCGACGAATTAAATTCGGGCATGGCATATTTCTAACAGTATTGTAGTAAAACTTCCCTCGCACTTAAATATTTTTGTGATCTGTAAGCTAACAAAACAAATTCCATGCATATGTATGTACAACACAGTTGCTCAAATGTATGGAAACGCTGTTTTATCTGACAAACTATTATTTGTATATTTTTATTATTTATTATATTCAGATATAGTCAACAATTCACTAAATGGTAACATAATATAAATTTTTGTTATCGAAAATCTTGTTTTTCCCTGTTTTTAAACGTTACAATATTAAGCAACAAAAATAAAAGCCGAAAGTAAAAGAGGCATACTAGTTACTGTATCGACACATTTTTTAAATCAAATCTAGATATCGTGGAATTTAATTGCCATTGTGAAAATTTATAATTATTGTTAACGTGACAAATAGAGTATAGGCTTCCCTGTTTGTCACCTATTTAATAATTATTAATCAGAATTATGTTAGCAGACTGACAGAACTTATATTCGCAGATGATATGGCTCTGTTGGCAGATTCCAAGGAAGATCTACAGCACAACTTTAAAGCATTAGCAGAAGAATGATTGAAGATTAACATATAGATTAATATCGAGAAAACAAAAACTACGATGAATTTCCAACACAAAGAAAAGCCACGAAATAAGATTGAGCGGGAAACAAATCGTACAAGTAGAACGCTTTAAATACCTAGGAGCAGTTATAGAGGAAAACGGTAACTTGGACAATGAAATAAATGAAAGAATAGGAAGAGTGGGCGGCATTTTCAATACAATTAAAACAAAATTTTTAGGAAAAGATTTGAGGAATTGATAAGTTGTCAAAAAAGTTATACCCCCTACAATTATATATATCAACGAAACATGGGCACTATCAGAGAAGCAAAACTCGAGAATCAACGCCATGGAAATGAGGTTCCTGAGAGAGATTAAAAATAAGAAAAAAAAAAAACGGACAGAATAAGGAATGAAATACAGAATACAAAACCTAATAATAGATTCAATGAAATAATGGTTCGGTCACGTGTGTAGGATGACGAGCCAGAGACTAACTAAACGAGTGTTTGAAACGAGAATGTGCGGAAAAAATAAAAGAGGAAGATCAAGAGCTAGATAGAATGATGGTATCAAAAAGAAATCATAGAAAAGAGGAATGCCATGGGAAGGCATACGGAAACTGCCACAGGATAGGAAACAATGGAGGCAGAGATGCAAGACTCAACCCCTCCAACCTTACACCGAAAGATAGAAAGTCTCAGGACTAAGTAAGTAAGTAATTAACCAGAAACAATCACTAAGTGTACAGTTTCTAATATTTCAGAAGTTCACTGAAAGACACACAAAGAAAAGTTGTAAATGAAGAAATATTTTTGAATTTGCTGAATCCTAAAACTTGTGTCAAGCAAGTTTTGCATTATCATGGAATATTTGATAAATTTGCTAGTCTAATAGAGAAGCACATTCCGATAAACGCTAAAGCAGTAATTACGAACTGTGTTTGGAAACACCGAAAAATAAGGTTTCCGAGAATATGCAATGTACTCTACGGTGCCACTAAAAACAGCATTGCGTCCTTTCAGAGAAAATGAAAAGGGCAAAATAATTTATGCACACTGAAAAAGATGCAGATTTATGTACAATTGACTATATTCAAATTGGAAACTTTACAACTAATAGTTTGTTAGATATAACTAGGTTTCGATACATTTCAGCAACACAGTGATTGATTTTCCAAATTGATTTTTGAAATAATGGTGTAGCTGATTTCTTACGGTCACTCCGTTGTTATAGAATACAAGAAAAGGAAATAACTGTTATTAACTGCTTCGTAAAAACTTTAAAAATTGGACGAAGAACTGCAGGAATGATCTAAGTTTGAAGAAATTCTTTTTGCTGGATAGTCAAAGAATAAATTTATGGCATTTATGTTAAACCAAATTTATTCTATCGGAATTCAATTCTATGAGGGCTTGGAGGAAATAAACCTCCCAAATTATTTCACAACAAGCGAGGAAGAAAGATTAAAAATCTCACAATAGTATTTCATGGTAATGGTCGCCATTTAAAACATAAGAAGATTTACATATGTAAGTTTTTAGATTTTCTACTTATCTCTCCAAGGTGTTGCGTCCAACATTTAGGTCAGATTGTCGGCAATTGCTTGTAATTCTATTCAAGTACCTTATTTTGTTTCGAAGTGGATCGAACTAGTTCTACAGATACATATCAAAACAGGTCAAGGCACATCTTCCTAAGTTTTCGCTTCCTTCCATTTAGACGTAGATGTGTGATACAATATCTCCCTGAGTTTTATAGCATATTATTCGAAATATTTGTCTTCGATATGTCAAGAAATTAATTATTTTTGGACGCTAATTTGCTGCGATTTTAATTTTAAAACACGTTGTGTAACTTAATAATCGAACATAGATTCTGACCGTTATAACATATTAAACACAAAATTATCATATCTTTTATTGCTTATTGCTCCAAAATGATGGATTAAAGTCCACAGAACATATCCGTAATTGCATACCATTTCATGACCGAAGAAGTAACGAATGCACAACATACTCCTATAAACACACACCGTACAAACACGTTTTACTGCGAAAAGGAGTTCGATTACATTTTTGCTATAATCATGGAAAAAGAGCTTGTGCTACACTCTTTTGATGAAATATGAAATGTGGATGCCTTACTTCAATTCTAAGATCAAAAATCAATCGAAAGAATTTCGCTAATCAGAACGTGGGTTCCCTTGAAACACATGCACTTTCATCAGTTGGAAAAGTAATGGTTACTGAATTCTTGAATTACGAGGGGATTATTTTTATGGATTATCTACCGAAATTATTATTATTATAGTATTACAATTAACGCAGAATATTGTGATGCAGTCGTTTCGCAAGAAAGCTTTGAAATTTGCATAAGCGTCTGTTATTGCTGCAGGACAATGCAAGATACCATACCGCATGAAGAACGAAAGATTTGCACTAGGAATTGCTTTGAAATCCATCCTATTCGGCAGATCTAGCTCCTAGTGATTTTCATCTGTTCCCACATTGAAAGAGACATCGTGGAGGGCTTCGATTTGAAACCTTAAATGAGATGAAACTTGCTATAAATAGGTGATTTGCAAGAAGTGCGAAAAAGTTATTTGAGAATGATTTAAGAAAGTTAGTTTCTAGTTGGCGTAATTGTACACACCAATTAAATGGAGATTATGTTGAAAAGCTGCATTATAATTTTGATGAAATTGACAAAATAAAAGAACTACAACCAAATTCCTTGAACTTTAGAAACATGCCTCGTAATCTAATATTTATACGTATTTTGCGTAAACGAGAAATGCTACCATTATTTTTATTTCGGTTATATATAAAAAAAGAAAATGACTGTGTTACCTACTTTCTTGGATGAAATCAATTTTTTTGAGCCCGACACATTGTCAATATCTGCGATGTCGACGTAAATAACTTTCGTTCGGATTGGACATTGTTAAATATTGAATATCAATTATCCAATATTTGTACTGACCCCTCATGTGACGAGCAGGCTTATATAGGGGCGCTAGCACTTGGCTGACGTGCGGGTGTGACGTTTGTTTCAGAGTAATTAACAGTTCATTTCCATCATAGCCGTTTCCATTAAGATGATTATAATTTGAATTTTCGTTTGTTTGCTTTATGCATATGAGGAAATTTTGATGAAGTTGTAAAATTACTGTTTACGTATGTGGTGAATAGCGATTATTTCAAGATAAGACGACCACATACCATATGTACGTAACATAGATGGAGAAGGGTAGTGCACGTAAATAAAAATAACACAGGTAAACAAAATTTCACTTTTTGCGTGTTTCCTTGATCGAATAGGGTCACTCTTATGGTATCTTCACCACTGATTTGAACCTGCTTTCCAAATCTGTGTGCCACGCATAGTTTTTGGCTAACACGTTTTTAAAATTTTGAGCAACGTGTATTTTTGGCATTGCCTTACAACCTAGAACAGCTAAAATTTTGATAGTAATGGCAGTTCAAAACGTATTTTTACATGATTTTCTTCTATACTTTGCAGCAGGAATATCTCTTTTTAAAATCCAACAGTAATCGGCCAGCATATTTGGGCCTAAGTTGTCTTGATAACCCGATTCCATAAAGGATACGTTTTAGTAGAATCACAGCGCGTCAACTAAATGTGGATGAAGAAAATGTACCTCTAGTGACGTACTGCAACCAAGAGCTTTATAGCTCCGAAGCAATTGGTCCTCAAAATCGCTGTAGTTCTCCGCCTTGCTATTTCCAAGAATGTGCTAGACTACCTTCTTGAATAACCCCCATGCTGATGTTTCTTGCTGATTTACGGTGGCACCAAACTCAGAAGCTATCATTCATTCTCGAATTTGAGGGCTAACGAATATGCCTTCCTTGATTTTTGTGTCATTTACTCGTGAAAATTTATTTTTAGAAAGCTAAAAGCGTCGCTGTTTCTATCCATTCCTTCAACAATTTTTTAAGTCTAATGTGTAAAGGTGGCAGCTAGATCTTCTGGAGATCCATCAGAGGCTGAATGATGAAATTTTTGTTCCTGGAACATGCTGTCTTCTTGGTAGCCACTGTTTTTTGCATAATGGTTTTGTATATCTCCGCTCTCCCACTCGCACAAGAAACAGCAAAATGTGGTATATCCTAGTCAAAGAGTACAAGGCCAATGACTTTCAAATATCCGCAAAAATAGAAAGTAAAATTGCGGAAAACTGGTACCCGATGCACAATTACTGACAATGGATTCAAAATCACCAACGAAAAGTAGAACAGAAAGAAACAGTATTCAGCGTCCAATAAACAAAAACATTGTTTACCAGTGTAATTTATTCTTATACGGCACTGAAGAAAAAGATGAAAAATGGAGATTGAAATGAAAAGAAAGTCTCTAAAATCCAAAAATTTAACCCAGCATCGAAGAATATCATCACAACATTTGCCTCAGAAGCAGTTCATCTGGTTAAGAAACAGTATTCAGCGTCCAATAAACAAAAACATTGTTTACCCGTGTAATTAATTCTTATATGGCAATAGAGAGAAAGATAAAATATAGAGATTGAAATGAAAAGAAAGTCTCTAAAATCCAAAAACTTAATTGTTCCCCGCATCGAAGAAAATCGTCACAACATTTTCCTCAAAAATAGTTCATCTGGTTACAATTCTTTTGCAAGATTAAGAAACAATTATTGCTGAGTGGTATACCCTTGCCAGAAGATATCGTCGTGTGCCCAAAGATGAATCCAGAACAACGAATCATCCTTCACTAGGACTGGCTGTGTGTGAATTCACACACACACTTTCAAAAGATTTAGGATGGTCTACACAATCAACGCTTCCACTCTCTAGGAAGAAGCAGTCAATGCATTTGAAACGAGTAGTTTGACTATCCCAACTGAAGATTGAAATATCTAATTTAACACCTGGTTCAAACAAATCCGAAAATGATTCGATCTTTGCGGAGGATAATTTTAAAAACAATAAAGCACTTACTGTTTCTTTTTCATGGCTATATGCAATACTAGAAAGACAACCTTCATAGATAAGAAAACTTAATTGGGATTTTGGGTGAAATTATGTTCGCATTCATTTATATTATCTGACCGAACCAAAAGACCTGTCATTCGAATTGAAATTTAGTATTCCCAAGAAACTCTGAAAAATTCAACCTTTCTTTGCGCCCCATTCTTACTTTTTATTCCCGCTTTGATTTTTGCCGGATACCGCCACCAGTAGCAAAAATTAGTCAAGTAGACTGAATAGAATTTTAGCCAATAATTTACCAATACACCCTCGTCAAACGGCGGTTCGGTTATTAAAACCTACAATGTGTTAAGGTGATTTCGGTTCAAAAAGTTTGAAGTCGTGTAGCGTCGGGACGCTTTTAAACTACGCCAACGTTGATCAATATATAGCGCCGGCGCGCTTTTCCACATCTAGAGGTGATCCGTAACAGTGCAGAAGTAATTGTGCTACGGCACTCTGTGGAAAACCTACCTGGTCGTTTCTTTCCGCGTTTTTAAACTTTCAACACTGTCTCTCTTATCTCCTCTTTTTTCCAATTCTTAAATTTCCGAGACCCCTTCTTTTGAAAACTGAAAGTATATTTTTTAATATATAAATTTTTAACAGTAAATAAAATGAAACCTAAAGGTATCAGTCGCTTCTTTAATATTGTTTGTAAAAAATTAAAATTATCAGAAGCAAATTGACTCAGTACGAATATATTAGATTTTGAAAGGTAAATAAATCGCTTGTCTAAATAGTCAATTATATTTTGCTTCGAATGCAATTAGTTTAAATATACGATATGCATATGAGTAACGCGGTGTATGTTTTGTTTCTAATTATGGAAGGTATGTACGGTATTGAAGAATGTTAACAATGATCCTCGACGTGATTTGATCCACTTTTAATCGTAAGTGTGTGTGCTAGTTTAACAAGTCAGTTAATAGTTTATTAATTAATTTAAAGTCGAACAAATCGGTGTAAACTATGTGGTGAATATATTGAGCTGCAATAAAAGTTTTTCAGGTGAGTACCATTTCGTAAGCAAAATTGTTGAGTTCTTTGTTTTCTTGTAATAATTCTATAAAAATTTTACCAATAACCCATTATTACTAAACGAGTAACGGACAAAGTTGACACCAGTTGGTGGAGGAATTGTATGCTAACGTTTTTCTTTCAATTTTATTGATCATTAGAAGAATGTAGTTTGTTTTCGTATATGCACCTTTCAAAAGCTGCGTTGTCATCTTCATTGATAAATTGAAACTTTACTATTCTATATGCTCTAGGAATACATCGATGAATCCTGAAATTTTTCATTGTACAAAAATTAAAAACAACATTTCATTGAAATCCCTACATTTAATCCATCAAATCCCTTCCTGTTAAACTAAACACACACCGATATGTAGCATTCAAGCCTTTGTTTGAGCGTCTCGCGAAAAGGATTATGTAAATGTAGTGTTTCAATCGAAGCCGGTTTATCCACTATTACTACGTTATTATGCAATGCATTTTTAATCGAACTTACCTATTCATAATGTACTTCTGACTGTGATTACTAAACCCAACCTGCCTGCTCGGTTATCTTGTTAGATGGGAACATTTGCGGTTACTTCATAATAAAATTGTTAGGTCAAGGTGATGGTATACCTATTAATAATACAGACAATGTACGATTCTGTGGCATGCTTTGCGAATACTAGTGTTTTGACGGACATATCAGCAAATTATATCACATCAAACTCCAAATTATTGGAAATATATCTTGTAAGAACATATTTATATCGTTCAGTATAGATTGAAAGCGGAATTGCTTGAATATCAGAGTTTAACATTATCTATGTTATTTCTAATTTTTTCTACAAAAAGAAAAGAAGAAAAATTAAACAATAGGGTGTAACGTTGTTCGATAACAAATTTGTCAATGTCAAGATCTCTTATATTAATTTTCCTTTCGACCTTTTACCATTACAAAAGCAATCCTTTTCTACGAATCTGCGAAATGATTAATAAGAAAGATGACTAACAAGAAACTCCTGAGGTTTATAAATCTGCACTGGAGCTCGTTGGGATACTGTGCCCCCAGATATCCACCCCATTAAATCGATGTTCTCAATAAAATCTACCACCGACTTGTAGACGTTGCAGTTCTCTTTCGAAAAATAAATTCTTAGATACTGGGAGCGTTCAACTCCGTATCATTGACCGTTCGTTTCAAATTTAATTTGTACTGTTAACATTTCTCTTGTCCCAAAATAGACATATGTCTGTAGACGTAACCATCCTTCTTAATAATATACTTAATTTTGGAATCGTGAAATACGGATCGGGTAGTCCTCGAGGCATTAGTTCTCTGGTCCTGCACGCAAAAGTGTAAGTTTTCACGTAAAACTAATTTAAGATATTTACTTCCCCTACAAGAAACAAATGTGATCAGCTCTCCGGATCTGCAAACCAGAGACGTCACTTTCTCTGTCGTGGTGCTTCGCTGTCCAACACTTCCAAATTCTACCTTCTCCCTTCAACATCACCAAACTGCTGTCTGGTTTTCGTCTATCTATGAACTCCATCTTAAACCTCGAGATCAAAACGCCATTTTCTATTCTCATCAGCTTACTAAATGTCTCAAACAGCTTTTAGATACAGACTTGGATCTTTTATGCAGAGGATGAAATGTACCTGGAGGCTAAATGTCTTAGAGTTGAATTCATCCGATGACAAATCCTGATGTAGAAATAAAAAAACATCATTCCCTAATTGGGGCATCTAGAACATGCAGGCGATGTTTTCCAATAGTATCTAATGACCTAACGAGCAGATTAAGAGAACAAACATGCATAAAGTCAAAAGCTTAATCACCAGTACTGACGGAACTGCTGCATTAAATATAAACAACACAAAAATTAAAAGTGTATAGGTATATAGAGTTCTTGCACCTTGCCAGTATATTATCGATAGAAGCAACCATAGCAGTAAATACTCAACAGAAAAAGGGCAAAAAGTGTGTTGGTTACTATGATGAAAATCCGCCGATCAAGTAAACTAAAAGTCGATACAAACGGAGATCCCCTCTAACATGACTGGTAAGAGAGGTAACTAACAAGATATTCCAAAAGTTTATAAAACTCCGCTGGAACTAACCGGGTTATTGTATCTCCTAGATATCCATCCCATCAAGTCCATGTCTTCAATGAAACCTACCACCTTACCAATCGAAATCTTTTTCGCCTCTTCTAGCTGCAGGAGTCGAGACCCAAAGTAGTTTAGTCTAACACTGTTCAGCCGCTGAGATTCCTCTTCCCTACAAGACAACCAAGTTTAGTCCCCGCTCATTCGCAATATTGTCCTGTTGTTGTCACCTAAAGATCCCGCAATGAACATGAGGAATGTCCTTGGACCTGTTGCTATCCTCCAGCGGTTAATATGCTGCTCGTTGAGTGGGTTTCTTTTATCTCAGTTTTTATGGATTGGTAAGAAATTTCACATGTAGCCCCAGGCCTCTTCATTTGGAGTGGGTTTACCAGAATTGAATCAACAGGAGATGAATGGTTTTTGACGAAATCACAAAAGGATTTGTATGGGTACCTTCCTAGCCAAAGGTTTTTTTTTATTTTCTGATTGAGAGCATCCCTAAACGCGTTCATGTATTTTCGCAAAACAATTCGCTAATTGAACTTTTCATCTTTTGAGGATCTCAAAAGTTATTTTTCAAATTCAAATATATATTTATTTCCTTTTCAAGTGAGACTAACTTGTCAAAGTTAGGCACTACTTTGATTTATATTTTTCTCAGTGAGATTTTCCTGCAAACACAATTCATCTTCGCCTATGGTTTTGTTAGTTATTTCTCTTCTGGTTTCCTTTCCCCATTCTTTCCCGATCTACCTGTTCTTCCTTTGTTACATACTACATAGTTCAGTACTCGCTTTGACTATTGTTCTTCTCCCATATTACGTCCCTGTACTACGAAAGTTGCGTCGTTCCAAATGTGAATAAGTGATTGTATATTCTTCCCACTCCTCGCCTATTTATTAATTTGGGAGGTGGTTTGCTCTTCATATCCCACATGCTAGTATAAGGTATACCATTTTCTAATCGCGTAAACCTTATTTTTGCCATTGTTCAAGTAATCGTTAAGCAATAATTTCCAATTTCTTTTGGTCCAGTTGGTTATGTCTTTTTGAATGTGTGCTCCAAATTACATTAGAGGCATAAAGCATTGTAGTTTGGAGTCGTCTGTAATACAAAAGGAACCTGCGATGGCCTTTCTAGATTTCTTAACGTGTATCGCATTCTTGTAAACATGGCGCAGAGATCCGATATATATTTCATTTATATATATTTTCGTCAGAGTCTCAGCATGTCTCAAATGTTGGTAATCGTAAGGATATTTTGTTAATCAACGAATGCTGATAGAGGTATAACATATTCACTTAGAATGGTATTCAACCCTCACTTAAATGTACCAACGGGAAGCTTTACATTATGTATTAAATCTAGCTTAAACTTTCTTACGACTTTATCTTCTGCCTAACTATATCATTAAGCGGTGAGAGGCGTAATTTCAATTACGCTCAAAGTTCGGAAAAGTCGATAATTTGTAATTTGGGGGGACGAGAAAATTACCTTCTATATTCATGTAGCAAAAAAACACTTTCTTGTCTTAATTTCTCCTTTGCTTCGATATATACGATTTTATGCATACATTAACAAACTAACAAGTTATAATTTAATATTTGTACGAGGTAGGCAACTGAATTCTAACTAAAAGGCGAGAGCTGAATTCAAATTAAAGAAGAAAAAGGTATATGAGAAATAAATAATTGAATTAATAAGACCAAAAAGAGGAATTTGGGCCGTGTACCTAATCACCATATAAGTCTATTGTGAGATGGTGAAGCGTAATTTTTTGAGGGAAGTCATCAGCAAATGCTGTATATTGATGTTTATTTTTTAATATTGTTTCTAATTTTTACTTCCAGGACTAGGTTGAATAACGTTGTTGACATTGGATCCCCCTGGCGAAGCCGTCGCTTTGCTTCAAAATCGTTGTACTATCCTCCTTCCCCAATTATTTCGTTTTTCGTTTCATGCAAAGTCATTCTCGCAAGGTTTGTCAGCTTACTGGGTATCTTTAACTCCTTCATATGGCAACATATTTGTTTTCTATGCACTCCATCGTAGGCTTGTTTAAGGTCCACAAACGGTACATAAAATTTTTGTATTCATAACGGTTCGCTTGCATTTCTCTCAACAAGAAGATTTGGTCTATCACTGATCAATTACTTCTGAATCCTGCTTCATTCCTAAGCTTTGGGCTAGTGTCTTGCAAATTGTCTCTACTAATGCTATGCCTCTATAGTTCTCGCATAGCTGTTTGTCACCTTTCTTATGTATCGGGAATATTACTGCCTTCATCCAGTCTGTCCAGTTCTTCTTTCCATATCGTTTTAATAAGTTCATATATCCGTTTATGTGTCATTTCCCCGCCTGCTTTAACAATTTCTGCTGTTATTGCTGTTATTCCTCGACTCTTATTACTTTTTAATAATAGGTTTTGATTAGGCTCTTCACCTCTTCCATTTTATTCTGGTCTTATTCCAATTCTTTCGCTATGGTCTGTTCTTCTTCTCTATTGACGTTTAGTAAATAGCAGAAGTAATTCCTCCATCTTCCTAAAACTTCTGTGGTTTCGCTTTTATGATTTCATACTAACTGTAAAATAATCTAAAAATTTATCCGAATAATGGTTTAAATTCAGATAAATTTTAGAAAAATGTTCTTTTAATAACCTTTGGTTTACAATGGGATGACCCCAATATCGCCTTTGTCGAAATTTCTTTCGACGTCGCAGGGGAACAATTGCCTATACGTGACAGCTCTACTAAATCCATTCTTCAGCTGGTAATTTCAGACCACAAAATGTGGTTCGTCTGCTTGCAAAAGCTACAATCGGCGGTCGTTGCGCCTCGGCGAGCTAACTGTCGAGCTATAAAATACGCTCGTCTGCGTGGGCACTTAAGTGTATTCCAACGGGAGCAACTCCTGGTGGTTTTTCGGTAAATAGATGGATTCGATAAAATGGGATTAAAACTAAGACGTTCCTATTCCCTTCAGAGTTTTACTGTAATCGATCAAAAATACTTTAAAATTGTTTAGCGGCTTACGTCACATTTTACATTTAAGACTTTTATGATTTGTATTCATTTCCGTAACAGTTTCATTCGTTTAAAATAACAGCATACCAACAAATCACTTCGTAAGTATACACTCAAAACTCCCAGCTGACGTTAATGTAACGCAATATAGCCTTCATTTCGTTATATGAACTGGCACATAAGAAACATTGAACGCGAAATGGAAAGCCACAATAAACAAAGAAAATTATATACATTCCGTTATTACATCCGCATTACGAAGATTCGTGGGATCGATGGTTTTCTTCAGAATTCGTCGGCGAAATACGAAGTCTGACAAATCGCTCAATACAAAAGCTTTCTGGTATCTAAAAGGAAGAAAAAAGAAACAGATTACTTACTCAGCGATTATTAGGGAGAATGCGGAATTTTATGGAGAAGTGTAATATTATATAGCAGAAGCGGTAAATTCCTAGTAAAGTATTATGATTAACACACCAGGAAGGTCTATTATCAATTTACTTGCCCACTAGGTGTATCACCTGAAAATACTAGTAAATAGGTGTACATGTTGTGCGAACATGAGCCCGCATATTAATTCGGGATTAATTCCTCTCATAAAGATAAGTCACCATTTCTGGAGTGAGAACTGGCCGTTTTATTACATAGGAAATTTAATATAAAGCTTGATTAAGAGTTTGGTGTTTGTTAACATGATAAACCTACAAAATCTACTTAGCGCTATGTCATTAAGAACCTACTAACACATTAAATGACAGAATGCATGCACACGCTTCAACAGCACACTGCAAAGACTTCCTGCACATTATGACTAATGTAATTAATTTTAATTTTACAGAATTAGAATCGTATTAGATATTTAATACAAAGGAAGTATGTAAGTAAATCACACAAGGCCTTTTCGGACTATAATTACTAAAAATTTAACTCCAAGGATGTTAAACATAAAAACATATGTTATATAGGAATAATATATTATCCGAATTTACTAATTGACAGATCCGCACACATATAAAGATCTTAACTATACACTACCAGTGCATTTGTGGTAGTAGTGTAGTTACGGTAATTGCTTGGCAGACATTATTGAATGGCGTTTTCGTACTAAGGTACGTGATGTAATTAAGATTACATTTCCGAACTTCCTCAATGTTTACTATTAGACTACCTTCATTGATTGCTCTTAGTAATAATCGATGTATTTGAAGTATTCTCTGTCAAAATTTTATGAATATTACCTTTGGATTCCTTCGACCGTGGCAAATGCCACTCGCTATACAGTTAAAACAGACAGAAAATATTTCTGTCAGTATAGAGCACCGTCTTAATTTAGTACTAATACCAAGCCAAAATCAAATATTAATACTGCTGTGCTATATCTAATAAGACTGTTAAGTATTTTTTCGAATAATTTTATTTTCAGAGAACTTAATGCGATATTTAAAAATACTGAAGAATCCGTTACAATTTTAAGAACGTATCGTAATCGCTATGTTGTTGTCTCCTTTTCTTTGTAAAAATTCAAAATGTCAAAAGTATATAAACTTACCGTCTTCATCATTATCCAGGGACATTCACCCAACATATCCCAAGTTCTTCCCTCCACATAGTACATCATTTTTATTTCATCATCATTTCATCTTATTCTCTGTTTCTCTTTTCAACTTCTCCTTATTTTGACCAATCGTCATAAGATCCACTCTCCAATTCTAACGCCCCCATTTCCACAAATTATTATGCTGGCGTATTAATTTTCGTCCACTATTTTACATGTGATTCTCAAAGTTCTTTCTATTATTGCACTTACTTATATACACCAAACGACACATTCCTGTAAAGGCTGTAGCTTCTCCTTCACTTACACTATCTCCATTCTCTGTTCGCTAAGTATTTCTTCCATGAATTCGTCCTTACACACATCTTCTGATCCCATCCTTTGCTTTCTCCTACGTCACCACCTTTCTTGCTCCTTGGATCTTCTATCTGCATCCCCTTGGTAGTAATTTACGACTTTCCCTCCATCCACTCCTTTATATTTAGATCTCTCTCAACTTCATACACTAAAATTGTATTGACGAACTCAAATAGTCCTCTTTTTCTCCTTCTTAATTGTAGTATGGTACAAAAGCTTGTCTGCCATTTTTTTACTGTACTACAAGTTATTCCCTTTCTTGACTTACAAAAGTTCATTCTGATCAAATTCCCTACTTTTTAGTCTTCATATCTTAGTCTTTTCCCAATTTTAAAATTACTATACCCTATTCGTTCAAAACTTCTCTTCTTCTTGATACTGATGCAAAGTTTCAGTATTTCTGATAATAATATGGACATTGAAACATCCATATCAAAGTTCAAGCGTGGACATCGGCAGTAAAAGCTGCAAAAGTAAATTCCCTTGTTCTTGTTTTGTCTTGCTCTTTACTGTAATATTTCTCGCATTTTCTGTCCATTTTCTTCTTCTATATAATCATCCTGCATCGTTCTTAGATTCCATAGCTTTCCCTCTGTTCATCTATCTTTCAGGTTTATCATAATCGACTGCGCTCACCAGTCTTGTTTGCACCCTAACCTATACGCGTATCCAATCTCCGCTTGCACACTTTTCCTGTACGTTCTGATTGACTTCTTTTTTTTTTTCAGTTATTCCGTATATTATATCTTCCGTTCTTTCGTAACTTTTATATATTCCATTATTCCAGGTGTTCATCCAACTTCTCATTGTTGCTCTTCGCCTTTTCCCGAGTCTCTTGACTCTATCGTAATTCTATCGCTAATTTGTTCTCTAGCCTTTCTAACGTCCCTCCTAAATTCCAAAATTGTTGTCTAAGGTAAGAACCTGCAACATTTCTTCTTCAAAGTTTTCAGCTTCGTGCAAGGCCGTGAAGTACACAGTAGTTTTACGATGGGTCACCAAGTTTGGGAATGAAAATCGATTAATAATTTCTGAAATATAGCTAGATCTAAAGAAAATTATGAAATGTCATTGGTTCTAATAAAGTAGTACGTTCCTTCAATTACAGAAAGAACAATCTTTTCACTGAACGTCTTTTGTTATGTGATAAATCGTTGAAATTAATTACACGTGTATTATATCTGAAATTCCTTAAGAAAGGTATTATTGGCACTATCTGAACGCGAGCGAAGATTTTATGAAACTTATATACCTTGTTAAATCATTATTATACCTCACTACGCCTAAACGCTTAGGGTTTATGAATAACATGCAACAGATGAAGATGCAGTGTCTAAAAGATATAGGACTGCGGGGATCATATTTCCCAATCAATCAACTAGATCAGAGCTATCCATAAATAAATAAATTATTTTCCTTATATGATACTAGTATTTTCTGAACATTTGTATAAATTATCATCAAGCTTATCATCAACCAGCTATTATTTCTGAAAACTGAACTATCATGGAAGGTATGAAATATCTTCATTACCAATCGCCGCTGTCTCTTATTGAACAAGTTCCGACTTACGTTTTCAAATTTCATTCTGATATTTTTGAGCAAACTTAACTTAAAATTTGGTGATTATAATACTGATACGTTTTTTGATTTACAATTTCGGTATATATAAATATCGACTACCTATATAGATAATAGGTACGTATTGACGTTAAACAAAGAAATCATTGGAAATAATAAAGCGATATGAAATATTGATTAGTAATTATCGTCGTTACTTTCCAAGAAACTGAATCAGAAACGCAAATAGCATATTAATTATGAATCTCCATTCCATACTTTTAAATACCATGAAGAGATACACTCTGAGCTGGTAAATTGTTACATAATCGTCGAGCGTCGTCATTAAGACGCTAGCTATTAACCTTCCTATACTCTATGAGACCGATTTATATAGTATAGTATACATCTTTCATTTTGACGGGAATATAGGAAGGTTAAGAAATTGTATGAAAGCAGTGAAATCTGGAGAACAATATCGACAATTATGAAATTGAGGAGAGAGCGAATGAAATGGCTCCGTTACTAAGTTTTAGCAGTAAAAGCAATATTTAACAGTTTGTATAAAAATAAAAATTGTGGAATACTAAAAGTAACAAAGGCGATTATGAATTTAATGTAGCTGTGTTGATTTTATAAGCGTGTTCGAATGTAATATTGTTTGTATTGTATATAATAATAATAATAATAATAATAATAATAATAATAATAATAATAATAATAATAATAATAATAATAATAATAATAATAATAAATACTGTGGAACATCATTTTATCGTAATTACTCCAAACCGATATGATAAGAAAATATACCGATACGGAATAAAAAAATAATAGGCATTCCTATCACTACTAGCATATAATTCAGCATTTTTGTGTTAAGAAATAAATCACAATACGCTATCTCTGTTTCTCCATAGCTGTTATCGATGTGCAAATACCTTCCTACATTGAATGCTGCTTCGAACCGAACTAAATTCCAATAAAGTGTTGAATTTATATCTAGATATAGTAAGTTCAATATTTAGTTTTAGCCATAGTGGATGAATCAAGAAGCTTTGCATCGTTTATACAAAATCTATTCCCATTTCCAACTCAAATTTAGCTTTCAATATTACTAAATTGAAAACTATTGCGTTAATTGCCATCAAGTGATAAATGTGCAAACTATACATATACATATTGTCACCGATCACTATCGCAATTTTCGTTTAACCAACGAGGAAAATCATTGATTTCACTGTAGTAGTTTGTACTGATTTAACCATGCTGTCTTAAATCACAGAAATTTCGTCGTTTATGAATTCTATAATTTAACGAATACATTTTAGTTTACAGATTTAATTAAAACTTGCAGTAATCTACCCGTCTATACCCTAAGATTTAGTTACTAACACCAAGTTAAACAAGGAATGTGCATATGTATATTCAGAACAATTATTAGAAAAATTCTTTTTCAAATTCCATTGTTATTAGTTTTGAGGTACGCCTGTAGGCAAGAGAAACTTTTATTCGAAACAACGCAACCATAAAACATGATTTAACAAAGAACTAATACTTAAAGGCTGTTATGCAACATAATATGCAGGTTTGCACTATTTGACTCAACGTGGCATGATGAACTGGTTTCTAAACTAGTACAACAAGTAGTTAGTGCCAATCTAGCTCAGGCTACTCAAACTTACTCGTCAGACCAAACCTTTTCCATCATGTTTGGTATCTCCCTTCATTGCTTTTCAAGGTTCTCTTGTAGATCTGGAGGTAGTGCTCATTTACGTAGTGAAGCTTTTTCATACAATATATGTGGATGAGACTGCAATGTAATTTTCGTCCCGAGACAGACGAATATTCTTCTGAATAGATGGTCATTGATGTAGTCTACTCATGAACCGGGAGATGAAATATAAAATTTAATGAAAATAAGCAGAAACCACCCCCGATGATACATTTTCATATCACCTTGTGCCTCCCTTGAGGCATCTCTATCATTGGAACGATATTAGAGACGAGCTCATCTTGCAAAAACACAAATCTTATATCTTGTAAAAATATTCGGCAGTTTCTCCTTCCACTGCTATATTTAAGGGCCAAACTTGATCTGTGAATATAACCCCTGTTGCACCTGTAAAACCCTTATATGCAGCCCATTCTTATTACGACGTGAGAGTTGGTTCATCGCAGCAAAGTCTCACATTCTGAACATTATAACAGAGCAAAAACCCAGCCACCTTGACTAAACTCACTGTACACATTCCGACAATGCACTGGTTAAACAGTTATTATACTTGGATCCAGATGGGCCACCTCAAGGTGACAGACTTTTTCCTTATGATGTGGTCACGACGCCGAATGGACTTAAGCTTAATGGCTTATTGCGCCTTCCCCCTCCCCATCCATAGATCGCTTCCTCAGGTAGGTCGGTGTCTCCAATGGAACCTTCTACCTTGGTAATGAGAATCCTTGTCACTCCCTCTAACTGCAGGAATCGAAATGCAAGGTATTTTAGTCTATTAATGGTCAATTCCTGGCAGTTAGAGAAGATTTTGTTGTGTCTTCCCTCATAAGATGTCCTAGAGATAATATCTTCCACTATTCCTATGGCGTGCAGATGGTTCTTAAGTCGCTAGGGTCCAATCAAAAATGCGACGCTATTTCAGTCCCAATTTGACCCCTAGTATTTAATAAGCTGCAAGGTTCTAATTTGAATTCTTACGTTTTGATAACGAATTCCACATGTATGTAGGTTCGCACTCCACAATCGTCCCCTTTGGCTTCCCTGGCAGGAGTTATACTTTGCCGTTTCCTTCTATGTCACCCTATTTTCCAGCATCTACCATAGACTATGTTCTACCAGAAACTACAGTGCAGTGCATCCCTACTTTCCTGGACAGTCCTCAAATGTGAAAGTTAGAAAAACCCAGCTGTTATTGGGCATAGCGGATGTTATCACTAGGCTAAGGATAGTCTTTTACTGACGCACATAAGCCTTTTGTCATCGTAATCAACAATCGTGTTTACACTCAACTGTTTTACAGAAATTTATTGTAAACATTCACAACTTAGAAGAATAAATAACATTAAAATTTTAGCGATGCCACAGACAATAGAAATACTTATAGCGTGCTTCATCAAAGCTACCTTGTTAAAATGGCGGCGAAAACCAATATACTTAAGATAAAAGTTGTAATGAAAGATGAAAAATTCCTAATTTGAATATTTTGAAGGGAAACGAGCAAAATTATGGAATTAGTTCTACAAGAACTGTGGCTTAGCATTTAATGAAATTTAGTCAACTGATATTAAAGCTGCATACGAAACGTAGATTTTGAAGTCTTTTCGGGGTCAGCCATTTTCATGGAATCTAACCAAACATAAGAAAAAGCTTCCAGATTCTTGCTTCTGGGAAAAACGAGTCTGGTAAAATAGAAAGGGTTCTATTCAAAGAGCTTCTAGTTAATGTGCATGTAAACGATGTCTTCAAGCTATAGTCATTAGAAGGTATTTAATATCCAGCGTCCTACTAAAAATGTATATCCAGGTGGATAATAGTAATACAATTGTCCCTGGGTGCGTGTAACACGAAACTCGCTAAAAGTCGCCCATAAACTGAATTTCCAATCTATAGCTTTCCGGTTAATAGACGCGTTTTGTCACGAATACAATTCCGAATTTAGATTTGAGCTGCGCCACTCATAATAACGAACGCAATTAGCAAAAATCCAATAGCCTGTATTCTCAGAGCTTTATGTGGTAATGAAAGAATTGTTTAAGGAAAAATAACCGTGATTATAGCTCTATTCGACACGAAAATTTTAGAGTTTCGTAATTTGCTTATTAGGTACTTGTTTCTAAATTATAAATCTAAGTGATCTGATACGATAGAGGTTGGGTGATAGCCTTGCATATAAATATATGTATATGTTTTTGAAAAGATACTGCTGGCTCGAAGGTTCTGTTAGCAATTTCCCTCAAACATGTGTTTGGAAAATGAAAATAATAACATTAACTTTAGCGTCACCAAGAAAATAATGATTTATTGGCTAATATCAATATGGCCTACTGTAATCAATTTTGACAAATTTGCAGTTAATCAAAACCAATCGAAAATTTCCTAGATTAATTCAAAACTACTTAGATCGCATTGAATATTTAATAAACTCATGCTTTGATTAGAAATACTTCAGATGGTGAAATATTAATGTCCGTAAATAAACAGATATCGATCTTGATGTTTGCACAATAAGCGTTTGCGTGCGACAGTTTGTTAAATATTTACGAATGGCCCTTGACGAATTATTAATCGGGCAAGTTTGTTAAAATCCAAAAATAGGCGGTATTCGATTCACTTTGGTGCGTAAATATTTGAGAAGGTGCTTTCCAAGTAATGGAATGTGTCATTTCTCTTATTTATTGCCAACAGGAGAGTAAATGCAATTGATAATTCATGGTAAAGGTTTCTTTCTTGTTGGAAATATGTAAGAGGTTGGTATTGGAACATGGCGTGGACGTAGTAGGCTATATAAAAACTAGGCTACTGAAAGCTAAATTTCTCAAAAAGCTATGCATTCACATGGGAACTGAACAGACAGCCCTGCTATACTAGTACAGTTCACGATGACGTTTACATGGCAACGCCTTATCATTAAATTCACACTACAAGAGGAAGTCATAAGAAGTAAGGGTACTCTTTGCTGAAATCAGCATATTTGTGCGATATATTTGACAAGCTGAATGCCTTCAATCTGTCTCTGAAAGGCAATAACATGTACAGTTTGAAACTTTCAGAGAAGGTTGCGACGTTTAGGAAGAAACTACAATTGTGGATAAGAAAAATCAATGAGGATGGCGCTCAACAATGTTTCCCAGAATTACCAAAAACGAAGCCTGTAATGAAGTCGTTGTTTTGCAAAATGTACTGTCCCTTTTAAAGAAACACTTTTCAAAGCTCACTGACTGGTTTACAAAATACTTTGAGGAAGAAAATGTCAGAAATTTGCTTGATTCCGAGATCTTATCCGAGCTCAAGCTCCAATAGAATTCACTTTGCAAGAAGAAGAGAATCTAATTGAACTTTCTTGCCTGGAAACAAAATCTGCTTCTTTCGATTTTCTTACGTTCTATACCAGGCATGGGCAACCTTTTTTGTAGAAGTTTTATGCTGTGAGTAATCTTGAAAAATATACATTTTTGTAGTATCCTTATGATTCATTATGAATTAAGTTTAGACGGGCCGTGCTAATATGCAACGAAAGAATTCAGTAGCGGGCCGGACAAACCTTACTCGAGGGCCGCATGTGGCCCGCGGGCTGGAAGGTTGCCCATACCTGTTCTATACAATTACCGTCTGTTGTGTTAGATGATACGATTAGTTAGATAATAATTGTAAGCTACTACGTGGATTTGATCAGAGGAACGGTAATTTTATTACCGGCCCGATTCTCTAAGGCTTCATTACTTGAAATGATAGTGTTATGGCCTACATCATTTTGGGCAGAAATTTTGGCAGATATGAGCATATGCAGTGTTAATCATTGAATGTAAACAGCGTTATATACTGAATTTGGGGATTGGTTTTATTGTCGTTAGATTCTGTTTCTGTTCAGTAAAACTCAATCCGGCGCAACAGCAATGATACGACTTTGTTTTGCCCCAGATCATATTAGAGTGGATTGCGGCGTTATCTCGTGGAGATTTTTCAGAATTTCAAGTCTGCGATCACATATAAGTATGTAGATATGTATATGTATGTATCACTTCGACATAACAACCAATTGAATTTATTTGCACCTATACATTTGCTTACAAACTCAAAGCACACTATCTATTTCAATATGGTTATTGGAGGTCCCAATATATTCCTATCTATCCTAGTTATATAAAATACTGTTCCAATGAAACTGTAGCAAACCAAATTTTGCTTTGCGGACGTTGATTCTTTATGTTATATCGCCAAACCTTTTCAATTTATTAGTTTCTGCGACTTCCTTTTTTTCTCTCGATAGAAATAAACAATTATATTAAAATAATTTTGATCCAGAAGTCTTTAACGTTTCACTATTAGACAAAAATTTTTGATCAACCATTTGTAATTGTCGCAATGCGAATGTAACCTAGATTCATACAAAGTGCTAACTACATACCATACAAGTCTTTGTAAGTGTACGTACATACGTGTGTTCGTACGTAAATACGGAATTGTAATTCTGATCTATATACAGAAGATCTATATATAACCACGTACACATGAATATGGGGGAATGCTGACAGAAAAGCGAGGAGGAACACAATTTAATTGATAAAAGTTTTAATAAACGTGCTCTGTTTTTCGTTGTTAGGAGAGTTATTATAACTAATTGCAATTATGACGCCTTTGCGTACTTAATGTAAATGAAATGGTGAGACATCCCAAAATTGAACTAGAAGGAAGGTATTGCAAGCATGTTGGTTAAAGAGAAACAAGCGTATATTTTGCTTTCGCCTGTATTCCATTAATTTTCAAATTTGTTGTACGCCCACAAAGAAATACAGTGTTAGAGGGAGGAAATTTTAATTGAAATGTTTTTGCGACGTAGAAGGTTGCCGATACATCATGTGTTTGTGTACTACAACGTGTCAGTTGCTTGTAACTAGATAATTCAGAAGCGAGTTAATTATAAATCCCCTCCAAGCAGGGTTTATTATTAATTGTTAACAAATTTTGGAAGGTATCTTTTTTAGTTTTAAGAATCACATAATATATTTTAAAATGATTAAATATATGAAATGCAATACATTATATGTAAATATTTTGTATTGTTTTCTACTTTTGAATGTAAAGTTTTTGCCCTGCTTACAGATCGGATTTAGTAGCTTATAATTACCGTCATCAATACCTAAGTGTGGTGTCATTAAACAGAAAACAAATCTAATAGAAACCAGCATACAATTTATATCTTTTCGTTCTGTTTTGGAACCTGAAGAAAAGTAGAATAGAAATCAGGACACAATACACGGCTTTTAGTCTAAGAATTGTTGTTCGAGACGTTGTAAACTGATGTTCAAAACAGGATCGTTCCAAACACCAAATACAATAATGGATAATACAATTTAGTACTCGTTGCGTCAATTTTAAACACTACTTCAAGCATTCAACCATTTTATAGACTGGCACTGATTTAAATATTCTCTCGAATTATTGGAATGACAAACACCGGCCTACAGAAAGGAATTCGCTGTAGATACATTTCTTCGTTTTACTGAGGACATTAGTCATAGTTTAGAACGTCACCAGACCACTGATGCGATTTTTTTAACATTGTAAGTGTGTTCCACACGTTCGTTCTGGAATTAATGCCAACCTCGTGAAGTAGATTAGATCGTGTCTGCCAAACCTAATCCAGAAGATTTTGGAATCACCACACCAACATCAGTCCTGTTAACGCTGGTTTTGCTACATACCAGATCTGGGAACCAGGATCTACATTCTACAATTTATGAGGATGACCCCACGATGATCTCGGAATAAAATAAAGCCGTTGCTTAGTATCACCTTCAAAGGGTGACTAAACCAACAAATTATTGTTAATTCATATTAACGAGTAGAAATGCATTACCACTACATCCTCTTGAGCGGAATTAGGTAACGTTGGCAAAATAGCTCGAGGTCATCGCCGAATCCAGCTTAACATTCAGCTTTCATATCTCCTGCACGCCCTGGTGCTTTATATCCGTTCACATGTGGAATGTCGAGGTTGAATCTTCCTACAAACATGCTAATATACAAGATATCCCTGCGACTAATAATTATTGACGAAGTTATATCTTAATGCAGCTTAGAAAATGCCGTGACAAGGACGTTGGAGTTTGTGTAACTCTGGGGAACACCAAGTTCCTCAGCAACTTGAGTCCAACAGAGATTTTCATCTAGTACCTGTTCCGGTTCCCCGTCATCAATTTGCTTTGGTTATCCATGGCGTTCCTTATCCCCAAGATCAAAATTTCCATAGCGAAAGCTTTAAAACCACTTTTGTACTATAACACACAGCATCTTCACCCAATAGTATTTCTATGGCCTCAGCGACTCTTCTTTTTAGTTGAAATACAAAAAGGAATGCAATGCCTTCAGTATTTAGATTATATTAGCAGCAGTATCAAGTAGTATGGTTTTTCTTTTTCGAAAAAAAAAAAGAACCATAACGCGGTGAAGACCAACAAATTTAAATAGATACTTTCATCGTATATAGTTAGGGGCCCAAAATTATCTTATGCACCAACTTACAATTTCCTTGGAGTCGTATCATATATTCATGATACTAAAATCCTAATGCACATATGTAAATTTATACACATTTAACAGAAGTTAAATGGACAGGTTTAATGCTGACCATTTACACTAATGTTCATGTTTGTTCTCTTCATTTAATTGCATAATTTTCCTAAGTCTAGGTATCTACGACATACGATACCTACAATGATAATAATAGCGAACAACTTCGATAAAGATCCTGCACGACACTAACCACACAATTTTACGTTTACGGTAACATCTGTGCTTGTATGTTCGTCTTTGTATCGTTTGAAACATTTGCGTTAATAAGAACGAGACGTAGGATGCCATTAGAAAGATAAGGCATAAAAGCGGCGATTACGATTTTGGCGACATAAAACAATAATGAGGACGGTATTTAGAGTCGTAGGCACGACATCAATAATAACGCCTAAACTCATTCTAAAAGAATGTGATTATTATCACTCTCTGGTATTGTTCTGATGAAAACAAGCAAAAAAGCGTATCTAAAATGTTTAAAATATTGATTTCATTCAACTTTCGATCTGTAAATGAAGACGACACAATTTAATATATATGTATATACCCATGTAGACGAGGAGCAATACCATTAATGTGTTGCCAAAATTTTTGTGTATACTCTGTGATGTATAAGAATTTAACTCTGTTTTAACCTTGCTTGTTGAAATTCAACGAAGTATTAAACATGTTAGTAGATAAATATACATTCCGATACACTGATTGATCGCTAACATATTCTACAGAATATACTTTATAATTTAATGAAGGCCATTCGTTCATTCGAGCAGGAAGTGTGCTAGTTGCCGCAACAAAAATACGCGTTCGATGTACTTGGCACGATCTAAACCATGCACTTAGAGTCGCACAAAATGTATTAATAGTTTCGTTGCCTGAAATGCAGTCGAAAGTTGCATATATCCGACGTATTTGCCTATGTATATAAATATAGAAGAAAATAGAAGTTACTTTGGTAAGATTTTTCTTTGGACTAGTTATTTGGCATTCTGTCGTTATTCTATACATACAAAAAATGGCCAAAATTATTATGGGGGAATGGGATAAGCTAAATTTCAGATTATGTGCGAAGGCGTATCAGCTCTTTGTCATTCGGTATTCGTTGATTGAAGCATAGATACTACATATATAAAAACATACATATACCCACATAATATTTCCAAAGGAAAACAAATTTTTTGCTATAAAAGTTGTATGGCTTTCATTTTTATCTAATCACGGAGGATGTAGTTATACTTATTAGTAATATTCCTGCTAAAACCAGAAGCATATACATATGTTACTGCTTTCACTTTCTTCCATTGATTCTGTTACACAAAATCACCGTCGCGAAAATCTATAAAGTTGTCATAAATTAGGGTCAAACTCAACGCATAGCTATTGCGATGAGAGTGACAAATTATTTCTGTTACGAATCGTTATTCAAATACCTTTATACAATTCTATTCCTGCCCCATCGCATAGCCGTATTCAAACATTTACAAAGAAAAAGGGAAACACATTTTGGAGCTTTCCTCTCATGCAGCGTATTGGATTTTAGAAATCATACATCACAATACCATTTCTAACCGTTTCCAACGTTGTGGAGAAAGCTCGTTAAATGTTGACGTACCGCTGTAATTACATACTTCGTCCAATATTGAAAAGGATCGACTTTACGTTTGATTTGGAAAAGCTCATTAAAAGTGGTCAGGATTATCGGTTGACGGATTTTATATTTTTCCTCCTCGATTGAATTATCTTTTTCGAACAATAACGTAAATCCGTTTAATATTAAAAATGTTATCTATGGATATCTGAAAATGTAAGGAATTATTGTATCTGCGCCAATGTGATATTTGTGATCGATAAATTGTAAACAAAATTTCGAAAATATCAAGTTAAAAATTGTAGAACATGCTATATATCTTCTCGGAATAATTTTTCATGCTACTATGTAGAGAAATATGTCCCTGAATTGTAGTCAGGGACAGCGCAATGGACCCTCTTTCTTTTTCATTTGTATTTACGTTAATATTGGACTACTTTGCGTGAATAGAATTTTAAAAATCCCGGTTTATTCGGTAAGATACAGTTTGAGGACGTTAGTCTCGTTGCTAGCGAAACACGTGTCACCGGCTTTAATTAAATAATTGTGCGGTTAGTTTATCGATGTGCTATAGCGTTAGTAGTAATACTGTGCCACAGTCCCTGCAATGGTCTTGTGTTGAAAATTTGAAATACTTCAAGACACACAAAGATATAGCGGTAACTATATTGAATGCCTTAAATTTATTGGTTTGTAATGTACGCTAATTTAACCCTGATAAGCCAGACCTCTTCGGCAGGCTTCATTGCAGTCTATCTTATAGCGAAATACGCTTACACATTCGGATAATTACGGTGATTATTTTATTTTATTTTCAATTTGAAAGTTTTGGCACATAACTCCTCCTAGAAGTATTTGTTTTAATATAAAAATATATTTTGCAAAAAAAAAAAATGCGTGATCGCATAACAGACGTGGCGGATTCGCCCTGAAGTTGCTCAAATATGTAAAATTTTCACAAATGGTATCATTGACTTACACATAGATAGTAAAGTGTGCCATTTTTAGGTAGATACATATTGTTGAACGCCAAATCTAAATCTGGCCATAAAATTCTAGTCCAGTTTTTGAGATATGGGTCTTTTCCTGGGCAAATACTTTTTAACGGCTTTCAATAGTAAAGAAATCACAATCGGTAAGATAACAAAACCAAAAAACTATACAAATACTTTACCTATATTGCTTAAAGGAACAAATGGGAAAACTAGGTCAATATATTCACAGATTTACTTACACAAAACCCTTTGAGTATAGTAATTTTTAAAATTACTTTATATTTACATATATAAAGTTCTTATATAAATCACAGAAAATTGAGTAACTGTTTGTATGGCAAATGAGAGATGCCAAAATTTTGTCTTGCCGATTAAAAGTTATTGCAGTAATCTCTTTTTCCTTAATTGAATATGCGTTTGTTATCAAATCTTTTAGAGCTCAGCAGCTTGCATAAATATTCGCACTACGTCATGGTAGCTTATTTTGCATTTAAACAAGACTGCTAGAAGTCTTAGTGCTATAAAAGTCTGTTGAGCTTTCTTCTCTTCGTCGTTTATACCTGGTTCATCCTCAGATTTTCTATGTTCTGAAGTTCGGCATGCTCAATTGTGTCTTCACCTGAAGTTGTTGTGGATTCCAAATCTTCTGCAAGAATTTTTATGAAAAATCTAACCATTACATGTACAGCTTTAGTTTGTGGATGACTATAGAGAATACTTAAAATGCAATACAAGGGAGACGATGAACATTTGGCAACACAGATTACATACAAAGTAATGTTGTTACATGCATCGCATCCTGGCTTCATATTTGTCGCTCCAACGTTTTTCCTCTTCCTTTCGAAGGATTTGCTTCTGTTCTTTTTTGAATAAGAGCTGGTCACTGCCTATTATTGAACCAGAGTGTCCTTATTTCCTTTGGTTTGTGAGAAATAACTTGTCTTCCTGAATATCCATCATAACCATTCATAAGCATTATCATAAGCAATATAGAATAGCTTATCGAATTTTTTCTGTGAAATCTTTCACTCGTTTTATCTGCAATAATGGTCAGCGCAATTTTTCGGCAAGTTCTTTAAATCATTGTACAAAGCCTCAACTTGTCATGCTTTATTCTATAAAACCTAATAATTTAATTAGTCGATTATGGGCGAGCAAACATAGCGTTTCTCGTCTCCTTGTTTCTATTTTTCTTTGCCATGATAAAACCAAGCGGTGAATGAAATGCATTGAATGTTCAAAGCCGCCTCCACTCCTGTCGACTGAAGTATCTTTCTTTTACTGAATCCTGAACTTGCTGCTATAGCTGCTATTGAAAGTTGGCAAAACCCCCAGTTATCTGTGGACTATGCTAGGATCTTTAAATGGTATCCCAGTGGGTAGTGATCGGTAAGGAGACCTATGACTATATTCTTTCCATACCTTCAGAAATTTGTTGCCCTTTTTTACTATGTTATGTGATAAATCGAATACTATGGCTTGCCTAAATCCTTTAAAATTCCTCCAGTAGGGGATCCTTGTTCTTGTTTCCCATTCTCATATCCTTCCCATTAAATGTTTCCGAACCGAAAACCGCACTACAGATCCTTCATTACCGGAATTGTCGGCAATTTCGTTACATTCAATCCCCTCATTTACACACATTAGGGTTACTTTAGTGTTGGTTAGCAGCCTAAGAGATTTTTACAATTATTATTAACCAGCAGTAAATGTAGGTATGACGCGTAATATAACAGTAAACGAATTATAAAAGTTAAGTTAATAACCTTTGTAATTATGCATATGAGTAAGCAAAGAAATTTTAATTTTAACAAATATCTCCAGTTGGCGCTGAAGGTAAGTCAACACCATTTCTGCGAAGTCAATAAGATTAATTAAGCCGTGAAATAAACAACTTTTAGGATTGATATTGATATTAAATACAGACATCAACGACTGTTTTTCTTTCACAAGTAGGTTATGGACACTAAAACATCGTGAACATCATCGATACAAATGTAGTAAACAGATAATTCAAGTTTTCATAAACTAAAATTTTGTAGTTTAAAATAACATATTTACCTACTAATTAGGTTATGTTACACAAAATATTATAAATTAAATCTGACCTTTAATTACAACTTTCAGATGTATGTACTAGCTTCACTATCCGTGAAAGGAACAAAAAATTATAAAATTGTTACTGATTCAATTACATACATGTTACCTTCAATTAAATCTTCTTGAACTCATACAGCTCTGTATTGCATACCTACCAAATTGTTCTAGCATATATATAGTGGCGCTATGATGTTTTCAGAAAAATATGTGGTTCCAAAAGTTAAATCTAATTCTAAGGAATAACATAAAAGAAATAATTCCATACATTTGTGAAATGGTTCCGAATTGATCTGACATTTTAATCCTTGTTTTCATAATCACATATTATTCGAAATTTGTCTTTGGAGTTACCTCCGCCAAAATAAAATGATAAATTTTTGACAACGCCATAACAAATAACCCTAAGAATAGACAGGAGTATATTTTTATTATGCGTCTTGTTAGACGGGAGAGGCATTATTTCCCCCTCTTTATGGGTTCTATAGTTTTCTGACGTCCAGCAGTTTCTCTTTTGTTCTATGAACCTCAATATTATTGCACACAAATTGAACTATTGCGGAACATTTCGAAAAGTCTTTGTCTGTCCTCTCCCTTATAAACTTCCGCAAGTTATTTTCATATTTGCCCTTTAAAGTTTTGTTGTCCAAATCTTTAAGACCAGCTCCATTGCAGCATAGTCAGATTTATAAAAGAAACATCACTAATTTTTGTAATTGACTTTTTGTGGTTTCAAATGTGCTCATTTTGATTAACGTTGGAATGACTAAGAATCTTTCTTTCTTACTACCGTCACATTCGCGACGTGCAAGAAACGTTGGTTCTCTGAAGAGTAATGGCTTGAAAATGTGGGTGCTGTAGTGTTATTACCACAATATCGAAGGGATTTTGAGGAAATTACTAACAAATTAACCTCAGCAGAAACTATGAGATTAACTATAAAAAGATCTTAGTATATAAATCTTAAGCATCAACAAACAAGATTTGAAAAATAATATTTACTACTGTGGAATGAAACTACACAATAATGAAACTGGAATATAAGGAGATTGAGGAGACTTATAAGCATGAATAGATAACAAATGCGAGGAAGAAATACATGTTGATGTGAGAATTGCAAGAAGTAAGAAGAAGTAAGCAAGATCTTCAAAGCCAACAACATACCAAGAACCAGCAAGACTGGAGTATGTAAGAGACTGTCAAAAACATCCTATATCTGAAACATGGGTGATAAAGGGGAAAGCTCAAATGTAACTGGAAAATAGAACATGGACGGGAAGAAAAAAGAACGGGAAACTTGATTAACAATAAAAGGCGCTAACAATCTGACAATATATTAAATTAACAAGATTATAATCGTTGAGCCAATCGGAAGGAATCGGTAGCAATAGAAATAAAAACAAAATTATATGTACATTTCAGGTTAGTACAATAAGGAGAGGAAGAGCAAAAAGAAAGTGGATGCAAGCAATAGAAGAGTATTTGAACAAATAAGTTAGGAACTGAAGGAGTATAGTAAAAGGCAGAAAGTAATGAAAATATATCATCAAATGTATTAATAATAATTTAACGTCCATTTGTCTCTGTTAATGTGCTTAGAACTCAATTGTATGCAGATATCTTATCATGTCCAAATTCTACTGCCCAAACTCAGCACCTTGCTGTCACTAGATATTTGGGATCTTAATAAACTGTTGAAACTACCAGTAGTAGCAATAACCAAGGATTAATTAACCAAATATAAATAAAAATAATGTATATGAATCTTTATGACAGACGAGTTCTAAACAAAATGTATTAAATGATGAATTAAGATACATTAAAGGATTTAATAGAAACCATTAAAGCGATTATTAGTACTACGTAGGGGAACTACAATTCGCGTCATTATATACATATAAAGCTATAACGAATCGAATGAAAAAAGGAAATACATATCTATTTCGGGAAGTACAGTCCCCGTCCAAATTATTTGGAACACTCAATACCTATTGGTGTTTTCATAATAAAATAAAATGTTACACAAACAAGAAAAGTGAAGAAATTATATCCGTTTTAATACTATCTTCGGTGTAGCTTATTTTCTTGGGTAAATAATGTAATTCCTTAACAATACGTAGTACTTAAAACTTTACGAAGGCAGATTGACAAGTTTTCGGAATCGCTGATAGGGGTTGCTATTTTTACAAATACTTTATATGGTTGTGTTGGCAATTATTTCATATTAATTTATTGTAAATGTTAAATCGATCTGCTAAATAGTTTGGTTTTGACAAGCATTTAAGTCAAGCAGCTTTCTGTGTTTTCACTTATGGATAAAAACGAAGTTCGAACGGTCATCAAATTGTTCTATTTGGAAGGGAAAACCGCAACAGAAATGAAATCAAGGTTAGATGCGATTTTTGAGGATTCATCGCCTTCATTTTCCACTGTGAGTCTTTCGAAATGCAAGCGCGAGCGCACGCAAACAAGTGATGAATTACGTTCAGGACGTCCGAAAACGACTACCACGCCAGAAATTCTGGAAAAAATCCATGACATGGTTTTGGCAGATCGCCGAATAAAACTACCTGAAATTGAGGAAGCCGTGGGCATCGCTTATGAACGAGTAATTCGTATTTTACATAATTCATCTGCAGGATGGGTGCCGCATTTGCACAGTTCGAAACAAAAGCGAATTCAAGCTCGAACCTCTACCGAGTGTTTGGAAGTGTTTACGAGGAATCCAACGGATTTCAAGAGACGATTCCGTGACCGTGGATCAGACCTGGATTCATAACTACACATCAGAACATTGTAAAGATAGGATATCCGATTAAGAAAGAAGTTACACTAGAGACTACTGCATCATCATCGCATCGAACTTATTGACAATCCAGAATGTATAAAAGTTATTGGATGCGCCTGAAAAAGTTGATTCGCTGCGCTTTACAGTGAAAACTGTTTTACCAAAACAGATTTATCTCTACCAAAAAAATTACTAACTAAAATTGGAGACACTTCTCTAAATATACATATACTCAGAAACTCTGCTTGTTCTGATTACCGCGATAATGGAGATTTATAACCGATACACCTCAAGTATTTTATTTTTACATTGACTAGAAAGATAGGTATGGCAGATATAACAAAAACGTCTGAGTATAAATTATTAAGTATGTAGGTAAAAAGTCAATAAAAGGTTTTGTTATCTCGATACTTGTTATCATAATCAATACGTAATTATATTTCTCCTCTCGTTCACTGAATTGCTGAAAAAGCATGAAGTAGCTGAATCGGAAATCCTCGCAAATTAGAAAAATAAGTTGCTCGGTTCCTGAAACGTCAGCTCTAATTAGGGAAGTATCTGTCGTTCTCCGAATTTGATTACAATTGATATAGATGAATTTATTTGGCTGTGAACAATTAATGGAAATGAAATGAGAAAGACTTCCAATTAAAAGTAAAGTTAAGTTAAGATGTAAAAGACGAAGAGATTTGATACCAGGAACAAAAATACTTATTTGTGCGTATTTGGGCACAAGGATATCGAGTGAATATCGATGTTGACAATTTGCTGGGTAAATATTTCTAAATCTGTGAATTCCTTGTTCCGATCACTGCAATGACAATGAAGATCAACATATCATCCAGATATTTTTCTACGTTAAGTAGAAGCTGTGCCATGCTACGGAAAGTACATCTAATTCTAGTTACTTCTTGCAACATCTTGAAACTAAAAGGAATGATATGAAAATGTATGAGTTATGAAAGAACTTCGAAAATTATGTGGGTGGTATAAGAAAATGGACCAATCTCTATTACAATTTCGAATATTTTTCTTGAGGGAAACTCAATCCTCAGCATATATAAGTAATAGTGTGCAATATACAAAGAACAGTCTTAAACCCCGTGCTAGGTATACTTATTGCTTAAATTTTATTCCTTCTTCAAACCCCCACCGATCCTACTCACGAATATTTTCTTTCTAAAGTCTTTTTGATAACGCGGATATATTTGGTTCTCGTTTCATAAAATCTCATCACCTTGAATCCATATATTCCTAATCATCCAGAAACTTAGGAAACACATACATAGAATGCTTTTTTTCTATAATGGGCGAAAATAATAAATAGTAACTTGACAAATATGATTACTAATTTAAAAAAACAACTGGCGGTACTGTTATCTGTCTAACATTACAGAAACAATTCAAGTCCGAACCGATTACAACCGATTAGAAAAAAAGGGAGCAATTCTGAAACAACAACAAGCGAATATAATCGCGTACGGAGCAGAGCGCAAACCTATCGTTGCGCTTTATTCAAGCAACTGACTCGGATAAGACTTTTTAATGAAACGCGCTTCGTCACAATTTTATCTTTCATTGCAAAACAAGACACATCAGTCGGTGACCAGAAATCGTCTGCTAGCCTAGTATCACTAATCTGGGTAGCAGTGGTAGTCATAGTACGGACTCGGCGTTAACAGTTTATCTTCGTGCATATTATCGGTGCAGTGGACGTGAATCTGTGTATGCATTTTTTCGGCCCAAAGATATCTTCGCAATCGGTAAGGATTTCAATCTTTACTTTCTCACGTTTTGGTGAATTTTGATGATATTCCAAATTCTACTAGTTTTTTATTTAGATTACGAACAGTTTTACAACTGAATGAACTTCAGGTTCTTTTGGTTATTTTGATGTATGTTTGACACATACCTATCGCATCGTTGTAAATTTCACCGCGTGTTTCCCTATTTCTGCATCTCCAGGGTTTTAACAACTTCGGTGAATTGCGAAATGTCGTGTTAAATGAAATTGTGCTTTAGAAGATACATATGAAAACAAACTGACCCTATAAATATAATTTCAGTGTAAATCCTGTGTACAGATAGCTTACTTTGACTTGGATTTAATGTCAGACTTTATAATAATTTATTGCTGTTAAACTTTGATGGAACTTTATTATATTTAATATCTGAAACAACATCGTTAATTATTAAAATTATGGTTTATTTCAATATTTGTAAATGTAAGTAAAATGCTAACATAATTGTGTCACGAGTTTACAATAATCTTGAGAAACGTTCAGAATAGTGAACCAATGAGTTATAATAATATCACCAGCTTCAGGTCACTCGAAGAACTTGTAATTCTTAGTCTGGTAAAACGAAGTTAAAACAATGTTTACGAAGTAACCATCTACTTGCAAGTTTATACTGAATCAATAATTTAAGCACAACTTCGCAGACCGAACTAATTCGAATTCACCTAAGCATTTAATCAAATTTTCGCTTTAATTTGATCTCATTTTTATTTCATTTTCTTCAAAATTTCATTAATGAAATTAATCCCACACTAATTGGGAAATTAACTGCTTCAACCGAATTGTAATGTATTGCAATAACCTCCACAAGCACATCCACCTTTATAGGAAACAACCAATAGGAGGTGAACCGGCAGAGACGCAATAAGGGGGTATTTAAAAGCTACTCAACAAATTAGTATATGATCAACTTCGAAATTCCAATACGCTGGCAGAATAAAGGATGTATAAATAGAAAAATGTGTATCCAAATTGAACAAATAAATTGATAAAGGATTTATATGAGTGAAGACTATTAAGCATCAAATATATTTTAGCACAACTAGGAAATATATATTAATTATTAATTTATTCAACTCAAAACTTTCAAAAATTTCTTAACATACATGTGAAACTATTGTCAAATATCCATTCATAACTTCATAATGTGGTCTTGCATATAGATTTCCAACCAATGCATATCCCTCATGTGAAATTACCTTTCCCCATTTGGGGCATATCTGTTTGTGTATTTTTTTAGATATATGATCCGCCCCGAGTGTAAAAATCTTGTCTTTTGTCTTATCCTTATATCGATTTGGGCTGTTAGATCTGCGTAAATAACTAATGGTATACGTCGAAGCCATTACAGCAACAACAAAATTCATACCCATTTTATTTACTAATTTGATGGCTTCTCTGCTCTTAAAAGTAGGGCCTTGATGATTTGAGTTTATATTGCTCTCTTTCCTTGACATATTTCTTTCGATTTCTCTTTGTCCTTCACCTTTTGATGCTACCCATTTGACACTTCACAAATGGCTATTCCTCTTCCTTTCTTATCTGTCTGTTTCGTTGCAAATATTTTTGCTATTCTATTGTCGTGCATACGTAAAACGTACCCAAGTCACACCAACGTTTTTTTTTCTATTTTCTCTAGTACTGCTTTCACCCATTCGTTCATCGTTGTAGTGATATGCACATAGATTGAGGACATGTTTCCAATTACCACCACACATGTCATACTGCAAACGACGCAATTATTGCGATCGATATTTCGTATCCGTATGCTCTCGTATTGAAGTCATGTGAGTTGGCCTCCGGGATTGTAATTTGACACCATTAGACTTACTTCTTTTGAGCTGTCTTAAGGATAGAGTGTATTCTAATAAAACAGACAATTTTAAAGATGGAAGAGGAAATTAAACACACGATTCAAAAGGTTTCTCAACAATTATGACAAAATGCGGTGGAGAAATTTGTCAGAAGAATGAGCGCTTATCAAAATAATTGTGGTGGTCAATCGGAAGATGATATTCAAGAAATAATTCAGTTACTTTAGAGTCACAGTGAATCCTTAAAGTGTTGCAGAAGAAATGGCATTGTTTTTATAATTTTTAATTAACAATCAAAATGAACAAATGTTATATAAGATAATATAGTTGCTTAAAAGGAATTGAGGCCCTGTCCAATGATATGTTAACTTATTTCTCCAGTAAAAAATATTTCTGCAAATCTAGTGACCACTGACTCTTCAGTAGTTATAGAAACTATCGTCATCAGTAGAATGATTAATAAAGAAGAATAAAGTTACGAATTTCCAAAATCCTTAGGGTGCCTTAAAAGTTAATTGTTTTTGCATAGTTCTCAAATCTGTCGTCTGTAGTCATATCGATAGACCACTAAATAACTTGCGAATTGTTTTACACTTCATACGTTAAATCAATATGTCCTTTGCTTGAATGTTCTCTGTAAATGCTTTTTATGAATTAAATATGTCTACCACTGACATTGTGATTTTAGCAATTCTTTTCCATCATAAGAATTTGTAGCGACATGCTACTAATGCCGTACGTATATTGTGTGAGGTCAGAGAGTGAGAAATCAACAAACTTTTATTCTGTAATATCTTCAATTGTGGACGAAGCGATTTTACTTCAAAGTGCTGAAGCAAATTCGGCCATCAACACACGGCAATTGTTACGAAAGCTTTGGTCCATCACGATCAACCACAGTTTCTCATCTTAACCAGCTAGGAAAGATAAACGATGTAGATACCTCACCATTTAACCGAAAATTAAGCACAACAGCGTGTAGATGTTTGTAATGAACTACTTGTTAATCCCCGGGCGCACCTTTCTTCGGGGGAATTGTAATCTGTGATAAAGAATGGATCTTTTGCCGCAATCCCAAGGAATCAAATTCGTGGTTAGGCGAGCAACAGTCCATAGAACTTGTGATAGAGCGAAAGATTTCCACAAAGATCACTTTCTTTGTTTTTGTGTTTTGCTTTTGGAGGAATTACAGAAGTAAGCGCTCATCTTTAAAGCGAGAATAATGCGTTAAAACAATTGTCGCAGACCAGAAGACCTGCACGAACTATAATTGCTATCGTACCTTTTATATTGCCCAGATGTCTCACCATCAGGCTAACTTGGTTTGATCAGTGTCACGATGGAGGATGTCAGGAGGAGTTCGCCTCTAAACTTGCACGAAATACGGCATATAGAAAATCTCGTAAGTTAATAACATCCGAATATAAAAAGTATAGAAATTTATCTTTCAATTTCACAGATTTTTATATTTCTTGATTCTCTTCAATCTGAAACTTCGCATTTAAAATGAAGAAACTATTACGCTATCCTACAAAGTGACGTACATATGGATTCTACCGGTAGAGTGGAAACAAAAAAAGCATATTAAAATTATAGTTATGATTATTGAATAGTAATGAATTTTCATTAATGATTTTTTACTGGGTGTATGCACACGCAGCACTATCAAGGTTGATTCAACAACCTTGAATAATCGACGATTTATAAATGGGACTGCACTGAGTTTATACGTACACTATATGTACGTAAGATATAAGACATTGGATAATGAGAAAATATAAAGAACGATAAGGAAGAATTCCAAAAAAGTCTAAAGTATTTTTTAGATAATTTGAATTTGGTGCTAATTTTTTCACACTCGATGTTACTAAATGTCTCTCATCGGTTTAACAAATGATATAAAGATGTATATTTTATAATGTATATTGCTGTAAATACTAATAATACAGAATGAGAAAGAACTAAGGCATGAATGCATACAATTAGACATAAAATACAACAGTCGACAAATGTTTGTTAGAATAGTTATCAATCAAACTTGTCAAGGAAATTGGATTGAAATCTACGCTAACGAGTTAGTAATAACAATACTTACTTTAACAATCATATTGTTCAATAATTACGTGATTTAACCGATAAGATCTTGATAGGAAAGTAATTGCGAATGAAACATTTTTTTAGTAGCTGTGTACGTATTAACATCAACAATTAATGTGTAGATGGGAAAATTTTCTAACGACTATCAACATAAGATAACGAAATATCTCTGGATTTGAGTAATTATGTTTGCACTATACTCAACATCTCCAGTAATATTGAATAGGTTTAAATGTAGCTTAAGTGCCAAATTACAAGCTTAGAGAGTTTCCGTTCACGTCCAAGTTAGTTTTTCCATTTGACTCAACGAAACTAGTCCCGTGAATACAAAACTTAGATGCGTGAAGAATGCCGTGTTGATAATCTGATACCCAATTAACATTGCATTGTCTAGTTGAATATATTCATTAGAGAAACACATATTATTCAATTTTACTCATGTAAACTTCAAATAATTTGAATGGGTATATAAATTTTTTCAGAGAAGGACAAATACGAAGATTATGAAGTGTAAATACACACAGAAATATTTTTATTGTTCTAATATCCTTATCTATACGTTTCTTAATCTATTCAATGTTTTTAATTTGTTTTGGGTTCAACAGGTCCACCACATGACTTCTGGATTAGATGCCCTCTCATATTTAAAACATCTGTACATATTTGTATTTTTAGGTCTTAAGAAAAAAATTGTTCACATTTCAGCTGGCATATTCTTTGATCTGCATAAACAATTTTTCATTAAAGTACAAATTCGTTGTTTATTGAAGAGAGATTTATTCTCTTGTATTAATATTAACCTTCCTATACTCACGTCAAAATGAAAGACGTATACTATACTATATAAATCGGTCTCACAGACCGTATGCGTGAGTATAGGAAGGTTAATAATAATAATAATAATAATAATAATAATAATAATAATAATATATTTTGCCCAACAGATTATAATCCAATTACAGGACAAGTAATTCACAACATATGTATATTTAAATCTATTTCAACAATACATAGGTGCTATCACACAGCAATCATCTACAAATATGTATTGTATTAATCAGTTTGTACTACCATCACGAATTACTCAATAATGTATGATTGGCTTAATAACAGTAATAATAATTTATTCAGTGCCCAACAAAACCACAAAGAAGCATTACAACAATGGAAGCAAAGTGCATCAAATTTGCCAAACATCAAAAAGATAACAAACAATATACACATTATTTAAAGAAAATATGGTTACACCAAAGTACCTATACATACACATACACACACTCGTCTCAAAGCTGAATAGCCCAGTCAAATTAGAATTTAAAGTTACATTAATTCCGCACAGCAATTTTTTTGCAATCGTTAGGGAGTCCCTTTGGTAGTCTAAATCTCGATTTTCGACCGCCTAGAGGGTGTGCGTTAGCCGCCATTTTGATTTTTCCAAGAATGGGTTTCTGGCAAATAACTCGGTTATTTTTGACTTCAGGTGAAAAATGCAAGTTACAGAAAACCAAATTCTCTACAATTTTGACTATGCAATTTTTTTTGTAAGATCGATATGTTTCGAGGTATTAACAATAAAAGACATTCTTCTGAAAACGTCGCTGAATTTTGTTTACTTTTAACTTTAGAGCAAATATGGTCATAAACAAAGTTGTAGAAAATTGAATTCTCTGTAATTTTAATAGTTTTGTAAAAACCTAGCGGTTGAACAGCGATAAAATTTATGATTCTTTAGAGACTGTATAGGCACGGGATTCGCGAGTTTTAAATTTCAAGAAAGTGTAGCCCAAAACATTTTGTTCCTGCATGCCTTTAGTGGATGCGACACCACAGCCTCCATATTTAATGTTGGCAAAGTGACATTTCTCAACACTCTACAAAATAATAAACATTTGTGTTCAGGTGCAAAGTTATTTCAAGAACCCGAAGTTGACAGACACACATTAGCCACAGTTGGGGAACGCTTTTTGATCGCGATATTTGGAGGCGATGAAAAAATTAAACCCCTTGATGAACTCCAATAAGTACTTCACAAAATCTGTCATCAAAATCACCTTTAATCTTGCGACACTGCTACCAACTTCAGCAGCCACCGAACAACACGTATACAGGACATACCTGCAGGTTCAAACGTGACTTGAACAAGAAGAAGATGCCACGAAATGGGGTCGGAGAAAAACCAGTCGCGGTTTGGAACCCATACTTACCATGGCTGAACTTGCCCCTCAATCGTTGCTAAAAACGATTTCCTGCAAATGAAGTCAAAAATAACCGAGTTATTTGCCAAAAACCCATTTTGGAAAAATCAAAATGGCGGCTAACGCACACCCTCTCGGCGGCTGTCGAAAATCGAGATTTAGACTACCAGAGGGGCCCCCTAACGATTGCAAAAAAATTGCTGCGCGGATTTAATGTAATTTCATGTGAAATTTCTGACAAATTTGACTGGGCTAGAATCCATTGTACGATTGATATGTCCTCAGCATCAGTTAGTTCTACATGAAGGAAGATCGAACGTTTCAATATCTCTAATAGATATCCTAGGAATTGAAAATTGTATCTGCGATAGAATGGTCGGACAGTCAGAATACACGAGCTGATCTTTTCTCTTTGCACATCCCTTGACATCATATTGTGCTGAAACAGAAGCTCCACTTGCTCGGTATTTCCGGTTGGATATTGTCTATTGCGATTAAACGGTAAATATTTTAGGAAGCATTTCTCAACTTGTAGCTTTTGACAAGTATAAACAGGATGCCAAATATATGATGCGCATTCTAATTTATTTCGAACTAGTGAACAATACAAATATATAATAAGCAATATTAAATTAAAAATAAGAGTTAATAACCAAATCATTGAAGTACGGGAAATTATAAAATATAAATCCCAACTTCCGATTATCATATGTAATACTGAAATCTGTATTTGTGGTCCTTGAATACAGTAAACGATTTGAGTCTTACAAAATACATACGAACACACAGTGACAGTAGAAAGTAAGTAGTACTACGAGTGTTTCCTTTTTCAAGGTTACACATGACTATAAAAAAACAAACAGTAGGTCTCCCCAAACCCTACTATTGTTTTTTTAAATACCCTCCACAGAAATTGATAAACTTTTGCATCTGCTCAAACCAATTTTTAAAGCAGTTATTTTAGTCGTCAGTTAGGCTAGTGAAAATTACTAGTTTGAAGGGATGGACTGCTTCTTTCAGAAGCTTGATCCTTGTAAACTTAAAAAGAATTGAGACTTAGGTCGAGATTATACCAAAGATGATCTAATAATTCGGTGTTTTGCTGCATCAATAAAAAGCAATGGAAATTCGTACTATTTTGATGAAGGATAGGCACGTCTTTTTGAGATAAATATATTGCGACCATCTTCTTCGAAATAATAGGGGAGCGGATAAGTTTTATTAAATTCTCCTCGTCTTGAAACACCCAAACAACGAATTGAAAATTATTTTCGAGTTGATAGGAATAAAATCATGATTCGTCGTTCGAGCTGTCGTTCTTAAACCGGTTCAAAGTTTTTCGGCACAGATTGATGTGGACTGCTTTTTCCTCTTCAGGAGGAATATCCGACATCAAACCGGAAACTATGTCGCCCCCAATTTATCATAGAGGATTTTTTAGATTTAAGTATAATCTTCACACGTCAGTACTCCTTGATGAGTTGTCGCATAGTTTCGATGACCTTAAATCTTCGCTTAGACTAGAGCATGCCCGTTGGAATTCGTAGTATTGGCGGGAAATTATCGATCGATATGGCGTTTCCCCACCAATATCTGAAGGCAACTCGCCGAAATGTTGTTGTCGAATTATACAAAAGTTATGAAAGAAACGATTCTTTACTTAATTTAATTTTACGTTCAGGCATAATTTTCAATTTTATAAAAGTTATTTAAATCATACGGTAATTAATATATACTTCTTTTCCGGGAGTTCAAATCATTAATATTAAAGACGTCACTGTTACTGTCAAACAGTTTCCATGAATCTTACATAACACCGTTTTCATTTTCCATTCGATAAATGAAAATTAACTTTATCGCTAAACAGCGGAAATGACGGATTTGCTAATTAATACCTTGCAGAAATTAATAACGCTTGTCGCGTATTCGATTCAATTGTTCAGCAATTCAGTCACTTCTACATCCCGTATAGAGAGTGGAACAAAGTTTTATTATTATAAATTCATACTCGTGTAATAACGAAACACGATACAGACGATTCTATTCCATGTCAAAAAATTGAAGGCGAACATTGTTAAAGTGTTCTTCGACCTAATATCTTTCGTGTTTTGAAACGAAAAGTTTGTCAACGTAGCGAGAAAGCCAAAGTTATATTACAGTAGTTTAAACTTTACATTGCGCATTTTAGATATTATAAGAAGTGATCCCTCTCGAAAGCGAAAAGTAGTGCATTCGAAATAGAAACAAATTGTTTGCAACACATGCTTTGTTTATTAGTTTCATGGTAAGTTCGAAAAAGTCAAATCTAATAATAGATAATAAAATAACTGAGGAAAATTTTTAAAATAATACAATATTCCAGTATTTTGAGGAAGACTTGTATCCCCTAGGCACATGTGTATCGTTACAACAAAAATGTATCCATGAATAACAAGAATACATGCACTCGGTGCTCAAGTTTAAACGAAATCGTTGAGAATACCCAAAATAACTGGTAATCACCAATTTATCTCTACACTTCAAATAAAATAAGAGAAAATCAGCTATCAGCACTCATCAAAACACAGTTCTAATGCATAAAAAATACTTGTATTTATAGCTCCACTGGAGTTGGAATGACGATAGCAATATTTTACTAGTTCGGGCCATTTCCATTTATGTCGAATTGCTCATGTTTGAAATATTTATCAGTAGACAAGGGCAATGAAAGTCACTACACATTAAAATATGAGTAGAAGACGTAAGCCGTAACCCCAAGAACTGAAGATGTCTTTATGAAAGAATGAATAGAAGAAACATGACTTACAGCAAATACACAATTTCTTTACATGGGCTTTCTTCAAATCATTCCTGTAGATATTGAAGTTTCACCCTAACAAAATTTTTATCTGAAGCTTATTGCATTATAACTTATTTATTAAAATGAAAGATTAGAATAAAGGTCAAGCTTTCTTAAGAATTAAGTCACAGTCGTATTTTCCAAAAGAACATCAACTTCGTAGCAACATTACGAGGTTAGATAGACATTGAGGCCAATACGTACAGACACCAGCTGGGCTCACTTAACTTAATAAAACCATATTTATTGTTTCAACTGCAAAGCTGAAAAAACCCGATCTTAATGTAATAGCTTTTCATTATTCTCTAATTTCTGGCCGGTGGTGAATCTCCATTAATGGGCCACGCTTGTCAGGTGTGCCGAAAATAGGGAACTTTTGAGAATATTCTTCTCGGGAAGTGCTTTTCTTTTAATTTTGCGTTTTGTTGAGTGCACCTTATACTATGTCTCGCACAAGTTTTTTAAGAGATATCAAAAGCTATTCCCCTGACGATTCTCCGATGCGAGGGGTTCGCAATGACCTTTGGTGCTCGGGGTAACGTCATCTAAAATCAAAATCAAAATTTATTTCATAAACGTATGAAGTAATATATATAGTGATTGAACGAATACACTTCCAAAAAAAAATATATATATATATATATATATATATATATATATATATATATTCGAAATAACAAGTAAAACTTTTGCCGACAATCAAATCTTTACTGCAGATGACTATCAATTGGTCTGTAATCAATATTTTGAAACATCCTTCGTTCAACCATTAGATTATTGTGGATATTTAACATACGAAATAAAGATTTTCAATTCTCAATGACTCCTAGCGGAGGACGTTCGGAAGAATAATTACAATTTATAATGTAATTTGGAATAAAATTTATGTAAGGCGTAGTATAAGGTGTACTGGATAGCACTCGAAAAGTATTTTCTTAAATAACCAACAGTTGTCGAAACAGGATTCCCAAAAGATTATCTTTTTCCGCGCTCTAACTCAGGGTACCCCTTAAAGTTACGAGCGACATCAAATTAATGTTGTTTGCACATTCAACAATACCCGCTATAAACAATTGTAACATGCATTCCTTTAAATACAACTAATTTCATTTATGTGAAGCGTCATAGTACTGATTTGTTAACAAGGAATGTTTTAAATGTTCTATGAATTTGGCCCTAGTACAATTGCGTAGATCTTATAGGTAACGTTATTGTTCAAAGACACATTTACACCGCCATCCCGTGCAATATTATTTAGTATACTTCAGCTGCTTGAGTGACACAGAGGTATTTTCGTATCGCTGATTTTGCAAACATGTCATTTTTATTTAAAGATGGTGTGATACCTTCAGAGATCGTTCAACGTCTGCAAGGTGTATTTAGAGAGTCTGCAAAATCTAAAAGTGTAGTTTGTCGGGTAACCTACTGAAAGATGATAGGCGAATAAGTAATCGTGAAATCCGCTGGGTACCAAGGCTGATAAAATATGGATACCTTACTTCAATCCTGAGAGCAAATACCAGTCGAAATAATAGCACAAACCGAAACTACACGTGCTTTGGCTTACCCTAAGCACATGTAGTTCCGTCATTTGAAAAAGTAATCCTTACTGTATTCTGGGATTACATGGGCACTATTTTTACGGACTATGTTCCAAAGGTGCTATAATTAACACAGAATATTGTTCTTAACTTTTGTCTGGCCAACTGCGGCAGACGTTTTGCAAAAGACATGGGAATTTGCGTAAGCAGCCGTTATTGTTCCAGTGAATCAAATATAGGAACGCACTTCAAAGGCAGGTGCATAATGTAAGTTTCCACAGAGCACCTCATTTACCTAGTGAAAAGTTCCTGATCTTGAAGTGCATTCCTATATTTGGCTCACTGTACAGGACAATGCAAAATTCCATAACATACAAAGAACGAAAGGTATCTTAATAACCTAATTGCGCTGGGAATTGCTTCTATATCCATACTAAGTATTCGCCAAATCTGGCTCCTATGATCTAAACAATTCTTTCTTACATAGACAAAAGCGACAAATTTAAAGAATCTTGTGATAAATTTTGTATGCGCATGTCCGGCAGCCATATCTTAAATACGACGACAGTTTGTATATTTCGCTAGCTTCATTATTTTTATTTTTATTATTATAGACGTGAATCGTGAATTTAAACTTGCTTTTTAAATCACGTGTGCATATCAAAATTAAAATATATTTTGAAATTCCTTTTAGTTTCAGTAGCGTTTAGCGGTTTTAGTAATTTTATAGATTGTGCACTAAGTTCTAAATTTGAGTATTACAGTCACTTGTAAACAATTAGATTTAATTTCAATCTGTTTCAGGGCATTTTTTAGGTTTTACGTATATAGTGTAGTGGTATAAATTTTATAATTTTCACATTCCAATTAGCGTACTCTACGCCTAATTTTTGCCTTAATCCATGTAATAGTGAGTTCTGTGTGTATAGTGCATGTGGTTAGTAAGTTACGTGCAAATCAGTTTTTGGAAGTGCAAAGGTATCCTCAGTTATTTGATATTACCATTAATTAAATTCTATATAGATAAACGTTGGATCACTGTTGTGTTTTATTTATTTAAATTTCTGACAGTAACTTTTCAGCAAATAACATGTCATTTAACGTTTCCACATTTTTCGTATTTTTAAAGAAGCTAAAACTTGCATGAATAGATGGATTACAGAGGCTTTGAAACAGTTCGTTGAGGACGGATTAAAGAAAATAGCCTGCACAACTACATTGTAATTTTGATGAAAATTTACGAAATAGAAAAAGTATAACCAAATGTCCTGAACTCGTACCTTTGAGCGTCTCGCTCTTAATAACACTCAAATTAAAGTAGCATCGTCTTTTATTGTCTAACAATATAAAATACATAGCGTCAAGATTTATTTGAGATGTCATTGCACGTATGTATTATAAAGTACTTAAGATATGTGCGCAATTAAAAGATACCCACGATTTTACACACGACTAATCTATTTATTGCCACATGAATTATAGAAAACGGCATATTTTGTAGATTTAAAGATATAGCACCATAACCATATTAACAAAAGGAAATTATTTTGTTTTTTTTTCAACAAATAACATCATCGGAACAGTTTCCGCAACATGCACGTAATAAATTATGGATTCCTGTAAACAGAAGGGTCATGGTATTTAATGAAACCGCGGAAAAATATAAACCATCGTTATAAAAATATTGTCGGCCAATAATCATTACAACATATGGTTTTGAAATAAAAATAGAACACTATTGATTTAAAACGATCGACATTCTTTAGATGAATTCCATTAGAATTTCAAATTAAATTCTATTCGGTGAACTGTATGAGCAAGAACATAATCCTGATATTACAACTTACTAGTACTGTACCGATGACAACTTATAATTCAATATACTCAAGGGTATGGCTTAAAGCTTTGAAGCTTTACGAACTATTTGTAAGTTATACTGTACACACAGTCGATGAAATTCCATTAGCATAAATTCCATTTATGTTATATTTGTTGTTTTGAAGTTGTTGCAAGACAAATAAACTCCTAACAAACTTAAAAATTTATTGAAAATGCGATGAAACGTAAAATACTTATATAATGTAATAAAAGAGGATATTCTATTCGTGCCATTTCATTATTTAATAAAATTAAGGGAAAAAATAAATCATATGGTTCGTTATTGCTTCCTCCATTATTGTGAATAATATCAAAGAGCCTGTTGGGCATGGAATCCATTAAAGTCTGTAGCTGCTGTAATGAAAAATTATACTAAGCGTCACGGGTAGCCTTTAGATCTTGAACGCTATTGTACATTGTGTTTTTGCAATCTTCTGGCATGATCTCTCCGCTCACGGGCACCAAACTGCCTTCCAGGATTTCAATATAACTTTCGCCATTTATTCGACGGTTTAATTAGGCAGTATCTTACTTTCCGTAGGACAAAAATGCACCTCATATCACACAATTGCCACCTCAAAAATTGCGGTTCGTTTTGACTGCTTCCGCCTTTCAAAGATCATGCCAACAGAAAGAAAGGCCATCGGGACTACCTAAATTGAACTTCTTTTCATCGCTAGATATTACTTTTGTCTATTCTCAAGTGTAACTCATGTATTTCCGAGGAAACCACCAACGAGCTTCTCTCATCAATCATTTCATATAAATTAAATTCTCATCAGATAACAGAATCTGTTGCACACGTCTTGCTGGCAAGAGTAACTTTATTTCAGCTGTTGTTGTTGATGTTCCGCGAATTTTTCGCACAATTCTGTGCTGGTCTCAATCACATGGTTGATTATTCTGAGCTAATTGTCTAATTTTTCCATAATTCTAACCAAATTTTAAGTACTTTGTACTTGTACATGATGTGATCGTCCAATACCCCATATTGACACATTCCTTTCTTTCAATACTTTTATCTGAGCAATTTCTTCGTTATTTAAGATCATTTCTCCGTCCCATATTGTTACTATAAAGGTAATAATAATTCAAGATATGTGAAAATATAGAAAACGTAAGTACTTACCTGTCACTAATTACTTACAGAACTAGTTATAAACTTCCTGAACAAAGTTTTATACGGGTTTAAGAGAATTTTGTTATTACATTGAACAGTACGTTTCAACTTCATATAATGACGATTCATTAAAAACTAAACATAACCTACCTCGGATTATTTTTGTTTTAAATGTAAAGACAGCTTCACATGTCGGCTCGCTTGTGAAGATATGATTACAAACTCTTACGTGGGTTCATAGGTATTAAAAACTTCCATCGCCCAAATAATTTCTTGCGCCTTACCCCTTCTGGCAAGGAACACAAAAGCGAAATAATAAACAACAAAGTAGAGAAATTGCACGTCGTTGTTTATGTGAAATAGGTAACAAACGAACGTGACGAATATTTCCATATCTTAATTATTGTAACTTCTACTTCCACATCCTTTCAATGAAAGTGCATTCTAGTTGTACAAAAGAAAACACTGATCCTTTCCAAAAACAATTAAATGAGAACTGCGTTTTGGCATCGTTCACCATCGAAACTTCACCGCCCCAACACTAGCACGAGTGCGATACTTTTGAAATCTTGGCAAAATTACAACTGCAGTAATAGAACTGTAGAAAAATAGCGATATTATTTCAGAAATTCCTGCTTTATGTGATCGGCTTTGCGAATGAGTTAGATACGTGGTCTCAAATCTCAAATTATCTATTTCTTTCTAAACTTCTAAATGAGACGACATATTACAATTCCATTAGAATTCGTACAATATTACACATAAAATGTGCTTCATCACAGCGTGAAATCAACTTTTGCAGATCATTTAGAAATCGTAAACTTTGACATGAACATATTTATAGAAATTGATAAGGAGTGGTTCAATTACTACTATCTCTATTATTATTATAAACCTTGATCACGATCGCAAAGACCATCTAACGAAACTAAAAAAATACATCAAAGCAATACTCACTAAACCTCATTTTAATTTCATACTTATTTTTATTAAGAAAAACGCATAACATGTCAATAACCTTTATCAAAGATTATAATGAGAACATCCACACAAGTTAACAAAAACAATGCAAGTCGCCTACGTTCTGCAGGAAGTATTTACTTAATGTTAAGTCCAAGAATGGTATCGTTTTAATCAGTACGTGTGAATTTATTAGTAGATATAACTGACAATTTGTTCACACACAAAAACAGGAAAGCACACTTTAAGTCTTCAAGAGTATACTTACTACATTTACTTTGACGCATTTATCTAGTTGTTTCAAATTTAATACTAAACGTAAGTTGGATAGGAAAATATTAAAATGCAACCGTAAGTTTTTGTAAAACATATAAAAATCATATTCAGTGAAATTCATATTACTATAGACAATTCTGAACAAGGGCACTCACAAAAATTTGTTAAAATTAATTAGTAAATAGAAACCTTCGTCAGAAAACGCAAGTAAATAGTCAATTCGAGAACATGTAACTAACATCGTTGTTTGTAAAAAAATCAAATTTACATCATAAAATCTTTGTAAACAAAATTAGAGATAGAGATAATCGCTTTTAGACTTGGTTAGATTTTCCATTTACAAAAGGTATAACAGAAAATTATTTCCTTTATCATACGCTCCCGTCAATATTTAATATCTCATATCTCAAGGAATCTGAAGCATTTCACACAAAGAAATTTGCATTAGAACCCAAACTCTTAAATCCACAAAATAGTATTGAAATTCTACAATAGAATACAATAACTCGAAGGAGCTGTCTAAGAAGTTATCAAACTCAGTCCTGCTAGAAAACCAAGTTTATGCATTGGCTCATTGCCGATCGTCAAAGAATAAATAAGTGGGTTTATCAATCACGTATTTACACTCAACTGTCGCAAAGAGAAAGAAACATACCATACCTGAACGCAGATGTTTGCAAGAAAGCCATCTTCAAACTTTTAAATTTACTTCCTACCCCAACATTAGAATGTCCTTTAGCTTGTCACCAATCTTGAAACCTTGTGTAGTAAATTAAAACTTTGCTTCTTTCTTGAACATTTAGGAATTGGAAAATTTTCGTACTTTTTTGGAATACTATCTTATGATATATATACATGTATACGACAGCAACTTCTAAGGAATTTTGCTGTATATCTCCATTTCATCGTTTAGCTATCCAAACTACCAGCCTCGTTAGGAATGCTGACACAATAGACATTTCTTCCGGGCATTGCCGTTTATCAAAATCTACGAAGACATACCAACTTATCCCGTTTGAACTTTTCATCAAGTAATTTCCGCTTCAGTGTGTATGTTGGGACACCCTTTCGGATTATGCAATATTTGACATATGCTGACTTACTTCAATCCATTTTCGTGTATTGAAATATTTTGAGTTTTCGTGCAAAATAATGTATTTATCAAATGAAACTATTAAGTTTTCTTTTATACAATTACCATACTTCCAGTTCGTTATTGACTATTTAGAAGATTGTGCGAAAAATTGATTTTTAATTCCCAAAGATTGCTGTTCGATCTGTATCATCTACTGCTGCCACAAATCTCCACAGTTTCAAGCAATCCTTTGAAACAGCTCCGATTTTCTAAAAGTCTGCGTCTTGGAAAGCTTTGGCAAAATGTACATTGTTTTCAAAATTTGAACTATTGTATTATATACATCATTTTGTCGAATATGTTTTACCCCTATTTTTCTCTTAAGTCTAATCCCAGTTAAAATCTCAAGATTTTAACGTTGAGGTTCGGCTTTTCATACTCCTAACTTCTCAAGAATCGTGAAACCGATCTTGCTCGCAATATTATTCCAAGGTTATGAAGTGTTACTGGCCAAATTCGTAGTTACACTTTAATTTCAGTTGCTAATGAGCTGTTAATGCTAATGGGTATACAAACATGCGTTTTTACTAGCGGGATGTGTTCTTTAAACGGCGTCAAAACTGTTTTAAGCGTACCAAGAATCTTAATTTAAAGCAGGTTTCAAATTACTTCTTCAAATATTTAACTCTTTCTATGAACCTAAAACGCTTAACTCGAAAGCTATAAATTTAGTTGGTTGGTACCACGATACAACACGCTAAGCCCAATTGGGATGACATTAAACTCTTATTTTCACTAGCACTTGGCAAGCCAATTTATACTAATTATTTACATATTAATGTTTCAGATCATTGACTGAAATGGAACCACATGACGACGAAGCGCCAAAGGACCCAGGCGCTCAAAACCTGCCCAAACGTTTGATGAAAGAGATTTCGAAGGTACAAGTCCATTTTTTTAGCTATTTGCTTCTTAAATCATTCATCGGAACCACAGCAAATACGGTTTACATAATTGTACACATATTATGTACTATATTGTTACGCTGCCTCTTTTTTTCGATTTTGCGTATCGTTTCTGTCTAGAGTCTACAATACATATCTTTTATGTGGTGTTGAGTTTCATGAACTCAACCTAGACATACAATTCGATTACTTTATTTTCATAATCGAAGAGGATTGACTTCAGCATATTTGTGACAAAGATATATCACACATGAAACGAATTCCTGAATCGATAAGGGCAAGTCAATTCGACGGAATTGTTTTACTATTTTTAGAAGGTATTTTGTTTTGAGTAATCTAAATAACAATATTTGATTATCAGTGTTTAAGGAAAATGGATTGGCGGGTTTGCAAAATGTTTGCCGAACTTATTAAAGAACTTGTGTACACTTTCCGAAAGCCAACAAAAGCTTCTAGAATTCGTGGCTGTTTACGTTCAAGATAAGCTTTGAACCAGTAGCAAGGAAGAGACTAACAAGAACATCACCGAAATCATCCTTCCGTTCTACTTTTGATACTTGCGTATACTTATATACATACATGTGTACGTATATTATGTAACACTAAAATGGAGGCGAATATTCTTTTCCGTTATACTATGTGCCCCAGTTTCGATACACAATATTAATATCTTCGTTGTTATTAGAGATAGAAGGAAGCTTAAAATACAGAAGTTTTGCATAATCTTGTGCTTATTACAGATATCTTTTCCATTCTATTCTATCTTCTATAGCTTTTGAGTTTCATCAAAAGAATTTGTTGATATTGTTTCTAGACAAGAGTATATTAGTTCTAAAGCCAACACTTCCTAAATTTGCACTTAAAGATTCTACAAATACTGTAGGAGTTTAAATAGTGTTGGACTTAGAACTAACATGCTGTTGGCTGAAAACGAAATCAACAAATTTAATGTTTCTTTCTAAAAACTCAAAAACGAAACAAAATTGAATAAAACGGAAACGATTTCCATAATCAGCACAAAATTATACAGAACTTCTCCAATTCGCGCTCCCTTCTATCTCTAATAACAATGAACTTTGAAATGAAACTTTTTATTAAATTTACTGGAATTTCATGTAAGCGGTTAGATCTTTATAGAAAAATTTTTTTTTAGAAATTCCGAAACAAAATTTTAGGGAAACACAGTAAGATGATTTCTAAGGAAAATTTCAGTTGCCGGTGTTCCACTGAATTATTCGAAACTTCCTGAAAATTGATTGGTGTTTCTCTGAAATTTTAGTGCTTTCTAGGAATTTTATTTTATCCGTTTGAAGTGAACGCGTTTATATCTCTAAAAAATGTATAAATTATGATATTACTACTAAAGATTTGGCTAGGTATGGTATCTCGGCAGGTTGTCTCTACTATTACTACTATACCAAATAAAAGGTAAAATGCAGTATAACTCGGTTATAATGTACACGGTTATAGCATACTTTCGGCTATAGCGTACTTAATTCAACGGTTCCGTGTAGGTTCCATTATGTTTAATAATATATTTTTCTTATATAACGTACTCATTTATAACGTACTTCTGATATAAAGTACTATTAATCCAGGCAGCATCACGCACGTAATTCGTTTATAAGGTACTATCTTCTCCGAATGATGAAACATTCTACCGGGACTCCTCGGGTTTTGTAAATTCAAAACCGAAACGTCAAGCAAATCGTTAAGTTGGGATGATATCAATATTAGATGTTATTCACAGACAATTACACGTATTCTTTCTTATAAAATGTCGCTCGAAAATAACAATAAATTGCGCCGCAAGGGCTTAACTATTCAAGAAAAAGTTGATATTATTAAAGCTGTGAAAGGTGGAAGTTTGTAGCAAAAAATCCTTGAAAAAACAGCTGTTTCTACCGTTTTGAAAAATAAAGGCAAGCAGTTCACGCCAGCATCGACAACGTGGTACAAAGAAACTTACAAAACCCATTCGACAGGACGTTGATAAGGCTTTGGTTGAGTGGTTTACGCATCATCGAAATGTTAATAACGTTTCGATTAGTGGTTCACTTTTGCAAACGAAAGCTGAAAAGCTGGCAAAATTACTTAATAATGAGCTTTAATGCACTTCGGAGTGGTTAAACAGATTCAAAAAACGATATTACATTAATGCTAGTATAGTTCACGATGAACCAGTGGACGTGAATTTGCGACAGGCAAATGAATGGATGAGACACTTTTCACCTATTCATTTGCCTGTAACCTGTCATCCACCTTTTTAACAAACTCTAGTTATCATTAAGTAGTGTCAATCGAACTGACGCTGTCACTCCTCCGACTTTTCTTATCCAATGATAAGTTGTCATCCAATAATAAAATTGTCTGTTTATAGGAGCTTGTATTGGTTTATAAACACGAATATATGTAAATACATATTTCACCTGAGTGTTCACTTTTACTTTTATAACGTACTTCCGATAAAACGTACCAAAGCCTTCGGACCCGTCAGGTACGTTATAACCGAATTATACTGTATCAATTTAGCAGCTTATATATCACACGGGCATTATTAAACCATTTTCGTAAAAGCTTCGCATGTTATAGTCCAATAATGTAAAAATAAAGCGAAGCCCACAAAATATTAAATCGTAAAAGTATACAAAAGACGTAGAGTTATAAATTTTAATCCAAGCGTATGAGTCTATGTGCCGTATCGATTTATTCTTTCCCAAAGGTGCAGAATCCTCATTGGGGGTTCATTGACAGGACCAATGGCGCAGCGCTACTGGAAAATCTTTTTACTCATCGTCTAATATGCTCGTTGTTTTGTTTTTCTGTTGATTTCATCATACGCCTGATTACCACTTAGCTTGCGTCTGTATAAATACAGTTAATCGGTAAACACAACATGTATACAGTGACTATATGGAAAATAAAGCAATTTGTTAAAACAATAATGCTTGCGTGACCGTTACTTTAAGAATTATTGTTGAATTATTTAGATTTACAAATATGCACATTGCACATCTTCCTCGAACAAGAAAGAAATTTCTTTGATACTTTCCATTTCAATATTAGTCCGTGGGTACTCTTTCCTTTCGTGCTTTATATATCGTCTTTTGCTAATTTTTAAATTATATTGTTTATAAGACCAGAATGTAGTGTGCTAATATCTACATATATTTTAAGTATTTAATCTGTTTCCGACACAAACGTGCATTTCAGGTTTCAAATCGAACACCCTCTAGCGCTTCTTTCAAATTTGGGAATAGATAAAAATGACTGGAAGCGAGATCTAGTAAAAAGGGTAGATATGAAAGAAATTCCCAGTGCAATTCGTTTAAAACATCATTCCTTCTTCGTGCGGTATGGAGCCTTGCATTGGACTGTTGCAATAATCAACTCCCCAGACCGCTTCTTGCAAAGCACCTACCGCAAAAGCAATAGGCTGGATAAACTATTATAACAATATTCTGCGTTCATTGTAGATAACCCATAAAAATAGTTCCCTTGTAATCTCGGAATACAATAAGAATTACTTTTCCAGCCGTCGGAACTGCACGTGCGTTGAGCGGAAGCCCGTCTTCTGCCTTGCGCCATTTTTTCGACGGATTTATGGTTTCAAGATTAAAATCTCTTCTTATGTAACCCTTAAAGGCTTTCAAAAATATTTGAGTCGCTCAAACCTTTAAGAACTTTTGACTGTTTACGTAGAAACCAATAATAACTCAAATCTAGAATTTGCTGCTGGAGTAGTCAAATGTGAGGTACCAGAAAATTGAAGTGTGATTAAGAATACGACAAATAAATATATAATACTGGTCCCCGAAACGATCGGCTTAACAAACAACGTAAGCGTAGTTTACCGTATAAAATAATCTGTACGCTATAAACAAAGCATTGCCAAGCAGTAAAGTCTAAATTAAGTTTTAGTACGCATATGTAAAATAAAAATGTTGGCAGTTGGATATATAATGCCTAGACCAACATTGATTCAGAACAGAAATTCACTGCTGCTTAATACATTTTCTAGAAATGGCTTTTGTTAATTGTCATAAAGTGCAGCACCTGCGCGAAAAAAGTTATAAATAATAAGGCAATAGTAACTATGGGTTGATATTTTTGCCTTTCCCAAGACAGGAGAAGAAATCTAGATAACTCGGCGCAACACGATCTACAGCTGAGCTTCGTATGTTAGGGAGCTCTCATAGAAAGCTGTGCAACAGCTTCAATAGCAAGCAGATATGCCTATAATCATTTATTTAGTTATTCAACGGCCATTATAACTATTTACAAGATAATCATTAAATCGAAAAACAATAGATTCATTTGTGTATAAATATAAATATAGTGATGCATTCATTAACTAATAGAATTAACTTACACTAATATCAAAAAGGTTGAAATTAAGTCTTTGTATTGTATCATCACTGATATCATAGATATAATACGACAATTTTGGTGATGCAGTGTGTTTGATCTGTCCACAAAAAGCACAATGCGCTCTACTGTTCAATCGCGGAATTGTAAAATTTAGTTTTGCCAATAAGCCACTATCTTCTATCAAACCTCTGATAAGCTTAAGTATAAATTTTAATTGCGTAGCAGTCCTTCTTTCTTCCAAAACTTACAAATCTAAATTCATTTAGTAATGACCATTTACAAAATATTGTAAAGAAATCCTTAGGGTGAATATTCCCGATGTTTTCTATAGAAAAGCGCCTTTAGAAATTCTCGCTGAATGCGCTTAATTTCAACTATGTCATTGCCATAATGTAGATTCCAAACCTCACTAACATACAACAATATACTCCTGAGATATGCACAGTAAAATCATGAAGGAAATTACGTTTTACTAATCACAGATAGCAACTGCAGACTAGTTTCGTCCTTATTAGAACTCATCAGTACGGTATATTCAGTCTGCAATTAACAAAGCACGCATTCTAGTACTACAGATATTTCTTTACCTTTCTTTATATTATGTCTGGTCCTCTCATGTGAAACTAGTTTTCTACTTTTCTACTTTTGCATTTGCTTATAAAGTTTATTCCAATTTTAAGTTGGGATAGTTAAAGCTTTTAGTTTTAAACTATTCACTATTTTTACCAGTGCCGTTTAGCACGTAGTCCACTGCTAATCGTTAAGAAGGTCAGTAAATTGTTGGGATTTGGCTTGTCTTTCAAGCTTTGCACCCGCATTCCCTTTGTGGAGGATGTGTCGTCATAATTGGTTAGGTTTCTGCACACACAGCGATTATTACTGGCAAAACAACCGTGATACACCATTTGGCAAAGAAAGCTCTTTCGATCATGTCTTGCTTTCGGAACAAACAATGCAATCTTTTCCTGGTTTTATTCTAATGAATATTATATAATATTCTGATAAGAAACTTGAATTGGTAATAAGTCAATATGTTAAAGCTCAAGCAAAGTTACAATATTAATCTCTATTCATTACATTTTCTGCGTGGCCTGCTCGTGATTCCTCAGAGGATCGTCACATTGTCTACTTGTTCCTCATATAGTCATATAAAATTATTGAGCCTTTCATTAATGCACAACGTTATGAATATTTTTCTCTTTCTGTTCGAGCAATTAATTGTATTTTATAAACAATCGTTCATAAAACACAAAACAAGATATCAATATAATCACAATATTTTTCAATTTATACTACCTCTGTTTGCTGTGAACACAATATAAATTCATAGAAACTAAACCGATTTGAACTTCACACATTTACTCCGAAATTGAGATTTAATCAATCTATAAAAGTAAACTGTTATTTATCCTCCACCTGCAGAATCACTAAATTACTTACACACACCGTTCTTCTTTAAAGGTCACAGAGCACATTCCGTGTTCGTGGGGGTGCACGTTCCGGGCGAAAGAAGGCATTCGCACAGAAGACATAAACATCACCACAGAGGTTCCCCTGGCGACAGATCCGATGACGACAGACCGAGTAAGTAACAATGAATTCTTTGTAAACACACATATTTCTGCAACGCTCATATGCACATTATATAGATGTCATCATTAATTTCATTGTCAGGAGCTATCAAGAATTGTAGGAAATATGTAATGAAGTTACCTATCATGTAATAAAAATATCTAACAAACAAGCAATATTCTCGGAAAGATATTTCTTTAAAATCCTGTACAATAAATAGAATGCAATTGTTAAGACTGATGTAAGGAACATTAATTGATTAGAATGCATATTGACAGCAATAAATTCAAGGATTTATAAAGAAAAAGAAGAACAGACAGGAGTTTCATTCAAGTACTATAAAAGCATTGACAAGATGGTTGTGATTGGAATCCCCAACCGCCTATAATAAAACTGTAGACAGACACAAATCCTATGAAATACAAATAAGCGCTCTAAAAGAATCTATTTCTGAACTTTCTTTTTTCGTTTCTCCCCAAACTCGTTTCACTTCGATAAAATTGTCCCACATAAAAATTCAGTTTCTGTTTAGTTTGAACCCGCAGACAAAGAGAAACTGAAAATGAAAGAAATAGATTTAACTTGATAAAAATTTTTTGCGCATTTTTCCTTTTTCTTACCATTCAAGTCTCCTTGTAAAAGTTTCCATCCCTTTGAGAATTGAATGGACAACTTAAATCCTTGGTCATATTAAAGCGTTGTAATTACTTTGGTGTACAATATTACGTGTCGAAAATAGAAGCAGTGCCTTACGTGATTTATTCTGTTTTACATAAAATATATATGATTACCAATTGGCATTAATATCAATCAAATGTATTTCAACGTTTTGAGCTCCCTAGACGGTTAGAAGAATTGAACGGAAATACTTTTGGTGAAACATGACTCATACACCCTCTATTCAAAACTTGAAAATAGAGGAAACTTGAGGCACCTGCAAATTTTTGTTATTAAAAGTGGTAATCTTCGCCTATGTTGTCTCAAATCGAATCTTCCTAAACTAGTACTCCCATAACTTTAATTCTTTCCTTAACATGAACTCTCCAGTTGGCTGGAGCGCCAGCATGCAACTTTCTTTTACAATGCAACTCTGTAACTCAATTATTCGCGTCAAACTCTCCCTAAATCCAACTATTTTCAAGACACTTACATTGAAAATATATGATCTCAGCCACCAGTGTAAGTCAAACATTTTCCACGTATCGTTATTATGGCAACAATCGCAGTCTTAACATTGACACAAGCAATTTCTAAAACTCAACAATACTTCCTATATAAATAACACCTAATTTTCTTGCAATATAATTGATTCATAAATAAAAATGTGAACAAGATTCTGAAAACTGCCACCAGCATGTCATGCTTAAATGATTTGTGATTGACGTTTTGACCAGATTAGCTACTATGTACACCAAAGCTGAAGTTGAAGTGATCAAAGATAGGAAAGATAAAATTCAATCGAAATTACTTTGTTAAATGAAATAATGTGTTATTCAGTCGACATATGTAATACGTCTTACTGTGAGTCCGTAGCAGTGTCTTTTGTTTAGCTTTTTTCCACATTCTTTTCAAATATCGGTATATCATATATCCCTCTGGTTTAAAATTGCTTAAAAGATTAGTTTGTCGCATTGCGTAAATTAACTCATAGTTTCACAAATAATCTTCACAATAATCTTCCATTATTCGTCTTCTTTGTGCCGTATACATATATATTCATTATATATCAAGTATTGTTATGTGAGTGACATCTTCCAACTGAAACCAATTTGGAGTGGCAGGCAAGCATTTCCTAATTCTTAATATATGCTCAACCTGACTTCTTTAACATAGTATTCATAGGTGTTCGAGATGGAATACAACCCAGATGGTCACTGTTTTCTTATGCCTCTTTCCCCTGTGAATGAGCTCCTTACCGTTTATGTCTGTATGCTTAGCGAGGTCAGGACATATTTTCCTCTAAACTCTTAAATTTTTAGACCTTTCGCAAAGTCTGTGTGTCTTCGAAAAGGAACACTCCCCACATTGTTGCAGTCTGCATGCTTAATGCGATTAGATCACATGTTTCACTGAAACAACTTCTTCATCAATGTGAGTACTGGTATTTCACAACCGAAAGTCGCCAGGTCTGCTGAGTTATGGACTAAGATTATGGGATAAATCTAACAAACCTGTTGTAGCTTCTTGTTTTTGTGATCAAAGCTTACAACAGTTGGGGTAGCTTCAATGTGGTTGTGAAACGTATGAGGACAACGAAGATTCTGGATGATCAAGGGAGTAGATGGAAGCAAATCAACATTGAAAAGCTCACGATTTCATCACAACAGAAAAGAACATCGTCTATGGAGTTGATTGCAGATGAACCAAGAAGATGTAAATTGTCATTTTGTGTTTGGCAAACTCGATCATTATCAAACAGCTTCTAACCAAAAATTACGATTGCATTTTTGGAATAACTTTAGAATTCCGACGCCACCATAGCCTGTTATATCGAGATGGGAAACGTAAGTTCGTCCAATTTTATATTATAGCAAACATTTCAACGAAGCGAAAAACGTAGCTTTCACTTTAAACCTAGAAGATGCCAACGTGATTAAAGAAAGTCAAGAACAGTTCACAAATTCCCAAGTTGCAATTTATGTATGTACAACCTGTTGCGCAACATCACGCAGTTACCTCCGATCGCATTAAGGGTTAACAGGATACCCCTTTATCATTGGAACAATCAATCACATTTATGTGAACGCTCAAAGCCACGTCAAATGAACTCATTGATTCTACAGACCAACAAGTAGCTGAAAAATTACGTTATCCTAATTAGGTCAAACTTCCTGATGTGTTTCTATGTGACATTGGTATATATTTCAAATTAACAAATACTACCTCAATTCTTTTTCTACATATAGACATATTTTTAATGATAACCGCCGAAATTTAGCAGAATCTCCCATGGAAATCTATCTGATGCTCCAATTCTACAATAGGTCTAAATATTGCCTGCCCACACTACATGGCTTTTTACTTCATATTTATTGGGACTAAATGCCATTAAATTTCTGATGAAAGCAAATAACTTACATATTTATGCGCGTAAAAGTTATGATAATTTAATATTACAGTAAGTACCGTAAACCGATTTGATAATGCTTGTCCCGTGTTAGCGAAACACGTGCCACCGACTTTATTATTAAACAATTGTGTGGTGAGGAGTTTACCGATGTAATACAGTGTTAGTAAACATACACCAATCCTAGCAATCACCATCATACAAAAAGATATTAAAACTATAATTTTAGAACCGATGCTTATAATTTAGGTAATGAATATAGTAATTTATTAAAACGACATTTACATTTCATAAGAAGGAAGCCTTTGACTGGGTCTTTCTTAAGAGTTTTCTCTAGTTCTTAAACAGAATTTATTGTAGGGAATAAATTTTTGGTCTGTGGACGGAGACAAACCTTTTTGGGAATGGTCATAATTGACGAGCTATTGCTATCAATAGTGGGAAAAAACGTATGCAACAATGTGTAGATACGAAAGGGGAGCATTTTAGAGATAAAACTTCTGATAAACCACATTTCTCACACCAATCCCGTCATTTAATGATCACACCTTGTACTTGAAATCTACTTTATTATATCCTGCTACTACATCCCTGCATATGTTGACAACAATAAGTTGAATTTGGTTTCGAATCTTTGATGGCTTTCTCGTTGTACATCTTGAGATATATATTCATAACTTTTGCATCGGATGTTATCATAGATATAGCTTGGAGCACTGTCTTCAACACACTCAAGTTTGGACTTATTAATTGAAAGTTTGCCTTCTACAATCCATCTGCAACTAACATTTTTTTTCTTTCCTCTAGATAGCTTTTCCAATTACTACATATACCTTAACTTTTCCTAATTTTATACACCAGCGATGTATTCTACACAATTTTATTCTGTGAATTGCTACCCCTCATTTATTCTTCAACTTTTAACTTTGATAAACTTTACATTACCTGAAACTAAAATATGTCTCAACTCAATACATAATTTCCAAGATCTTCCTTAATTTGAAAGCATCTTTAGTACAACTTCGACAAATAACTATACATCCAGGGAGGTGGTTGAAACAATATAAAGTTTAACTTTCACGAATGAATATGTTAAATTCTTGCGGCTTTCGAGTTTTGGAGCAGCTACATCAAACAACGCTCGGATATGTTCTAATAGACTAGATGAGTATATTAGGCTTCTATTGGAGAACACAAGAATTCCTTTGACATCACTGTATAGGACCGTTTACCTACTGAACATTTTTTAAATGCTGATTATTCTATTCTGTATCTCCTCGTTACATTCTCTTCCAACAACCTAAATAATTAAAAATTAAATAACGAATAGATACAAAGTTAAAATTGGAAATCTATAAGCGGCGTGGTACCTACTCGTATAAAAACTAAAACGCACAACAGCGAGTAGTAAATAATGAAATCTACACCGATAGCAACGACATTCCAAAACGTTTCAAAATTACATCATTTTATCTCAAATTAAGTAATAAAATGATCATCGCGCCGTATTATGTGGACCGTAGCACAGACGAAAGTCAAACGCGGGAAATTCACGTCATTGCAAATTATTTATATGCATTTTATATAAACCGCTTGCAGTTGAAAGATAAAGTCAACAGGGACGCCGCTATTTCTGTTTGTTCGACGCCTCTCAAATAGATTTTGCGTTCCTAGAGCACTTAATCAAGTCGAATAAAATTACGAAAATTGAGTAAACTTTGAATGAAGCAGAAATGCGCTTGTAAAATTATGGAAAACTTGAAGAAATTTTTCTTACTTTAGAATATTAAGTTTGAAATTGGAAATAGGCAATAGGGTTATGGGTTTTTATTGTAAAAGGTGTAAATGGAAACTTACAGAATTCTTCACAACGTATGTGTCAAAGCTATTTATAAAATTATGCAAGGTAAAAGGAAGTCAATGAGTGTAAAGGAAACAGAAATGATAAAAATATCAACAAATAAAAATTTTGTTTTGGGTGAACTGACTTATCACAACAGATGAAATTATTTCCGCCAATCTTGATACGAGGGCAAGGTGCACAATCATCGATTTCGATCGTACGGAAAAATATCGTACGATCAAATTCTTTTAGTGGAACAAAGAAGACCATCGGAGCGTGCACAAGCTTCGAACTCAACACGATACGGCACGATCTCCGTGTTGATGCCGTGCATTGCCATTACGACAGACTGGCCGTGAATACAGCGGCGTATATGATCCAACAAACGCTTGCACATTCCACGATTTTTATTCGTACGATAAAATAACGTACGATATTTTGTCATACGATCGAAAATCGATGCGTGTGCACCTAACCTTATTTGTGCCTGATGTAACAATGATTCACCACTTGCACGGCTCGGCGTTTGGTCGGATATAAATCAGGCGAATGCGTTATTCATGTAATTAGACCAGCACGACCTATCCTAATATCCACTTTATCTTGTTAAACATATGGATCGAATTTTGCCAACGTTTGCATTTCTTTTTCTAAATAAGAAACGTCCGCCTTTACGTCTTACTGTCTGCAGTTCCGACAAGAATTTCAAAAAATAATTTCGACTTTCCTGTGATAATGAGACAATTGTTTCTCTTCAAAATTTTGTTTTATTAATTACGGATTTTCTTCTATTTTAATTTGATGCATAAGTTGTGAGAAACCCTGCATATAAAACAAATCTTTTTGTAAGTATAATCTCCTATACGTTTTCAAGAGGAAGTAAATGAAAGAAGAATAAATATACAATGTCCTGACGATCGAAGTTAACTTAAAACTACCAACTGTTTTGCTATTCTGATATCTTAGTCTTTGTTTTGCTGCTGATTGATTTGCAGTCATAGGAAGTTTCTTACAAACGAGAATAGTGTCACAACAAAGTTTAATTCAACTCTTCTCTCACTGTTTATCAATTTTGAATTTGATTGCACAAAACGATAATAATCTAATAGTAAATATTTTCTTTCTGTCGCGGGAACTTGATTTATATCTGCATTCTCTGCAGAAAAGACTTTTATATAAATATTACCAATTTATTCAAACGGAAATTTTCATTTTATTAACTTCCTTTCCAGATTTTACATTTCTAGTTCCATTGTCAGTCATCTACGAAAGCTATTGTATCAATCGTCGTGCTGAATCTGACTATTCCATTTCTGTCTTAAAGTTTTATTTACTCCGGGTAATCTCGCGAATCGCTTGAATTCTTTTCTTTGTTGCGTTTTCCATATATCCTTGGGCATATTACTGATTCCGTTGTAACATAGATCCCCGAGACGTTTTCCGTTGCTGGATTAACCTAAATATGACGAGATGTTTCTGGATCTTTAAGCTAAATGCAGTTTCCACAATGCAAATGTAAATAGAGATATCTGCAATGGTTAATTACTCTGGTAAATGACATTGGTGAGTTAATGCTGTCCCCAATTAACAACAATTTAGTTTGCTAAATCTCTAAGCCAAGCTAGGGGATCCTTAACGCTCCGCTTTATAGGACATAGGTTCCTCGCGGGGCGTTAGAGGCTCATCATTATAAATCTCTAGGATCGTACTTGCACTTTCTGATCTCCTAACAATTGCCAAATTTTCTGTGTTTTTCTTTTACAACAAAAAGAATTGAAAATAAAATTAAATAGTATATATTTCAATCGATATCGGTAGCAGGTGATAGACATTACAAAAGAAATACAAGCTCACGATAACAATATCCGAAATTAAAAGTATAAAATTACAGGCAAAACAAAATCCGCCATAATGCGCAACCAGGAAAGGCGCTGTAACAGAAAATAATAGTACATGAAATAAATAAGAAAGGACCAAAAGTACTATGGACACGTAGTTAAAATTCATGAAAACCGATTAACTAGAAAGAAAATGTATAGAAATGAGGATAATGGGAGGAACAGATGGCCTGACCAGTTGGAGGTATCACAACATTAAACAGGAAGATAGTAAATGAAACAAAAACATTGGCGGTGGATGAGAAAAGACAAAAACGCGGAAACAGCTGAAAAGTTGATCAAAATGGGCGTAACGAGTTCAAGGAAACCAAGATTTCATTATTGCCTCTCGTACAAACTTCGTACCAAATAAAAACTACTTTCTAATAAATACTTACCTTTTATATTCTTCGACTTTTCTTCCACCTGCAATCAAATAGCCAATAATACTTTAGCTTTGACTGCAATTTCATTATCTCTTCAAGTCGTATTTTTTAAAGCCAGTGTTAATCGAGTTTAAACCGGGCACGAGAAGCTTGTTCTTCGATTATAATCGTGCCAACCTGATGTAACTATAATAAGCTAGATTTACATCAACAAAGCAAATTTTAATTGAATTCCGCCGCTGAGATGTAGTGATTTCCGTTTGAAGGCCAGTATACGACATTTCCGGTAGTTTTCAGCAGCAACTGATTAATGAGTACCACTCATAGTTGAGAATATCGAAAGACGCACTTAATCCTGCTGAGTTCTGCAGATGAAGTGAAATAAGTTCCGTTTAAAGGATTTGTAGGTTCTTACTAAATCTTGATCAAGCGATTCGTTTAATTGGAAGTATCAGAAGATCTGTGTAGTCGTGTTGAATTCTGCAGCAGAGGTCAAGTGAGTTTCATTTAGAGACAATTGTTCTATTGTGAGGGGGTTTGCAGGATCCTGCTGAATCTCGCAGCTGAGGTGAAGTGAGTGTAGTTTAAACATAATTAGATAAAATTTACAAGAGTTTTCAGCATGAATGGATTTACGAATATCCGTCAGAGTTGGAAGAAGGTTTTCGTAATTCTACTGAGTTGTGCAGCTGAACCTAATTGAATTTGGTCTATAAGCAATTGTTAGGCAAAATTTACAGGACCCTATTGAGTCTGCAGCCGAAATGTGGTGATTTTCGTTTAAAAGCCATTACATGACATCTTCGGGAGTTTTCAGCACAAACTTGTTAATAAGAACCACACTACTGCCCCTTAAAGGACGAGATTTGGAGGATCTTGCTGGATCTTGATGAAATGGATTTTCTCTAAAAGTCATTAGACGAAATTTCTGGAGTTTTTCAGCTTGAACTAATTAATGTATATCTATTTTAGTTGGAGCAATCTGAAGGTCTGCGTAATCGTAAAGAATATAATATTCTAGTCTATAAGCGAAAATTATCCTCACATATCCTTCTGATATATCTCTCAAATGTTCGTAATTAAATGTTATGCTTACATACCTTACTAAGAGCTATGAGATGTAATAACACGCTAATGTTCATTTTGCGGTACAAAACAAAAGGTCAATGTGGTAGCTTAGCTTTAGCATATATAGTATTTTACAGAACGTACGAACACGCTACTTACAAGATGTTTGCCTCCTCTAGAATTACTGTTACAAATATCTGCAACTTCGAATGCTTACCACCGGATACATAGGGATTTATTTAATAAGGTGGGAACCGAATCGGCTTATTCCAGGCACAAATAGGAATATATCACGTAAACAAGCTATTTATTTTGTTCAACGCCTGCCACAAATGTTCACTAAAAGCCTATGAATAAATACATATGAAAATACTTTCCTTTTGTTCTGAATATCGTGTTTTTATCTCAAACGAAGCTTACTTTTATCGGAATTAGGTTTTATATTTATTTTGCTAGAATAAATCAACACTTTATCTATTTTAATGAAATGACTGATTTTAATATTCTTGCATATTTCGAAATGATTACCTTTTATTAATATTTTTACACAATAGAAATTATGAAGTATATTAGTTGAGGCAATTTAGAAATACTTATGAATTAGCAGTTGTCCACTGCTTATACAAATTGTTGAGCTAATGATTCGCAACCCTTTCGCGTTATCTACAGTTGATATTTACGTGTTTCTACAATTTATTTGTTTACAAACCTTATTCAGGATTAAGATGAACCCGCCTTAATTAACGGCCCTGACGGTTAGAGTTTAAGTAATCCCCCAACATGCGATGTTTACCAAAATTTGGCTAATAAGGGTGGATAAGTAACAGGAAATGTGTATTCCAAATGAAAAAGTTTGAAATTTAATGTCTGCGGAAAATCCGATTTTGATCCCAATTTCATACATATTGTTGTCGAAATTCTAAATAACATGAATAACATACATATGTACGTACATACGTATATTATAAAGGATCGTATTCTTCTGGTTAAGAATAAAATTAGGAATGGTGTTTACAGATTCTTTATATATTATAAAAGCCAAAATTCATACTCAGATTGACAAAATAATAAGTCTGCCTTTTAAGAAAACCTCAAAACTTTCATTGCTTAAAGGTGACATATTCCATTCACAGAAACTGAATTCCTAGATTTTCTAGAATTCAGGAATTTTAGGCGTTATTTATTTGAACATAGACTAGATATTGTATTTTCAATCAATATATTTTCTTTTAAACAAATTCAGACTCTAATTAACACTAATTAACCCAACGATTCATACAACGTTTTGGGATAACGATTATCCCAATAGAAAACGATTTTCCTATGATTTTTCTTCAGCTGTGTGCCTTAATGCCTTAGTGTCTTAGTGGAGCTGTCTTGCGGTCGTCGCTGGGATCACGTTGTAATTTGGAGTACCAGCGGAAAATTGTTGATTGATTTCATGCGTTGTCACCAAAAACTTGAAGCTACCCGCAGAGACAGACATTGTGGTTGAGATAACCCTCTCGGAAAGTTATAGAAAATTATTGCACGATTTATTTCTCAACCCCATTCCATTCTTTCGGGCGACTTTTTCAAAATTCAGGGTAATTACATCACTTGTCGTAGCTTGATGAAACTGTGAGTTTAAGTTCACTAAATATAACAACTTTAGGGCGATTCATAAAGTAAGTTCGGTTTCCGTCTAGTAAACAGAGGAGTTGGGATATAGGCGCGATCGCAGCGCTGCGATGGAGTCTGGTTCAGGTGAGTCTGGCAGTGCAAGTGAGAGAATTATTCTTTCGTGCTATTTTGATCGTTGCAATTGAAAATCCCGCCGACTATGAACTGTGTGCCGTTATCCGATTTCTGTGTGCAAGGAACATGAAGGCTGCTGAGATTCATCGTGAACTTTGTTCTCTTTATAGTGAATATGTCAGGATTAGAAGATGGTGCCGTATATTTCAAGAAAGACGAACCAATGTCCAAGATGAAGAACGGAGTGAAAGACCAACTGTTGTGACAAACTTGGGCAATGTCGAAGAAATAATTCGTGAAAATCGGCGATTCACAGTCCCAGAACTGAGTGCCCCTTTTCCCTCAAATTTCAGGTACAGTTTTGTATGAGGTTATCACTGCAGTACAGTGTGCCAGCATGCCTTAAGTCATGCCGGCAGCAGAGTTCTATGAGGAGGGCATTTGAAAACTGGTTCATCGCTATGACAAATGTCTCAATCTTAATGGCAACTATGTAGAAAAATAGTTGGAGGTACTAGCTTTAAGTTGTATATAATGAAAAAGCTCTTCATGTACTGGTTTTTATTTTAATAACCAAACGGAACTTACTTTACGAATCGCCATCGTATGTTTGTTTTATGTATACTATTATATGTACGTATGTATATATTAAGGTATCCCTTATATTATCCAACTGCGTATAATTAACCCTACTAATTCGAAATGTCTGTAGAGATGTCGACATTTTCATAAACAAAAGGATGGTTATTAAAGTTTCCGCGGGATTATGGCATAAATGGAATCTTGTCTCTCTAGAGTCCCTGGAAATTTGTTGTAACGAAATATTAATTTGCATATGTAAATACGAAGAAGCAAACTAACCAGATACAACTCACTCTTGACATTTAAATGACATTAAAGTAAAAAGTGGGATGTAATCTCATCACCATAAATACAAATTTAATGCGAAAGTGATGTTAAAAATGTATGAAAATCGGAATTTAGAAAGATCCACCCTCCAATTCACCAGGGATTCGAAGAAACAAATATCCCCGACCGAAAATTGCTCGTAATTGTAAGCACGAACCCTTCCAAAATTTAATTAACGACAATTTCGGGTATTCCTCGACGGCACCTCTGTTTACCTATTCGTAACAGCGTACTCTCCTGTTGAAAGGACGAATAAGACAAAATTAGATTTTTATTGCCTCTATGTGGCCGATTGGGACTTGAGGGGAACTTCGCGTGCCTACAAAAATTGCCGAAAACGCTCGGTTGTCAAATATGAATTCAATTTCAGGTGATTCTAATTGCTTCGCAATAAAACTTTAGAGCGGCACAATTCCCTTTCGTGTGAGAATTCTTACATTTCAACGGAAATGATTCCATGAAACATTCATAGTACACCAAGTACAATTATGAAGTTGTTTGCATAGTAATTGTTTTAATAAGCGTTGCTGCCCACTTGTTTGTATCTAAGATGTACATTAGAATAAAATTTTCTCCTCAACTTACGTATATAATAGAGACCGACAATTTTTAATTAAGCGCTTAGTAGATTTGGACTATTTTTATTCGAAATTCATCATTATTATTTGATAAATTAATTGTATGAAATATTGAAAATTACTAATGGTAATTAAGTCTCTAATATGGGGAAAATTTTTAGTGTTTTGATAAAGCAATAATTCTCAAAACGGTTACAAATGCAATATTAAAATATACTCCTACATAAATTAAACCACACGTATTCTCTACTACTTAATTCGTACAAATTTAATATAATCATTCCGAAATGGGAAATGACGTGTTATTTTCTAAGTAATTTTTCCTGGAACGGTGAAAACAACTACTTTGAATAGAACTGTTTTCTACAACAAGTTTGGTGGCGTCGCCGATAAATCTGCAAAAACGAATTATTTAGAAAGTAAACTATATTAGTCTCATACATCGAAGATGTGGTGATAACAGCTGGCACGTGCTTCCTCGCGTCCATCGGGATTAAATCCGAAAGTGCTCAAATGTATTATTTACTCTCGAGTTCGGAAGTTATAAATACTTTAAGGTATTGTAAATAACATATGAACTCGAGAAAACGAGATATCCAAATTTAAAAGAAAATTGGCCAGGACTGAAAAAAAACAGCTTTATATTAATATTCCTATTATCTTTAAAACAATAGCGTAAGAGATTCGAGCTCGTTAAACTTAAATGTAACTTCACGATGGCTAAGAATACTAAATCTTTAGCGCGCACACACCACGTTATGGCGCAAGAACTACTGTTTCAACAGACGGGCGTCTTGTAGAACAATGAAAACTTGAAGAAGATTTCATATTTTTTTATATGGGAGATGGTTTCTTACAGGTGGTTGTCAAGTTGAGTTGAATCCCTTAACGTCAATTACGTATTGATGATGTATGGTTCGGTCTCAGACATATATCCTGACGAATGAGACAAAAAGAACGTTTTCGAAAGGGATCTTCATGATACAGGAAAATTACCCTAGTCGCCTCAACTTACAACAGTCATCGAACGATGCTGCATACACTTCGCGTAATTACTCACTCCAATTATCGCAAATAAACCTACAAGGACTTAATGGCGAGGACGATCTTTTGACTAGATCGGTTGATATACGACTCTTCGGAAAACCAATCTATTTACCACGCAATTCCTGGATTCAGAGATTACTACGCAAAACTCAACCTATGCCAACGCCTGCTTGCTATTCCCTATAAGACGGAGTACTACTTTTCGATGCGGCTTCAAGGTAATTCTATTGGTGGTAGAAAACGATCGAGAATTTTACTATAATCGAGGGAAAAGGAGGGAAAATGTTGAGCGAAAGCGAAACGCGCGGAAACAAGAAATATATGGTAGTCGATAAATTGTAAAAAAGGAAATTTGGAATTTGAAAATTTTGATCTAAAATTTCCTCCAAAATCAAATTTGAAATTGTGATAGAGCTTTAAAAAGTTCTCCTTCGAACATGGTATGGTGGAGGTAAAAGATCACCAAAAATTTTAACTAGATAGAAAAACCGTACTTAAACTCAGTAGGGAGAGGGTGGTTAAATTTAAAAGTAGTTAAATAGTTAGGTCGGCATCTCATCAAAGAAATCTGAATTTCCTCTCACCTGCGTTGCTGATAGAGGATGAGAACCTGATCATTCTTAGATGGAAAAGCACTGACAAAAATGCGGTACGCCGTACACGAATAAATTTTTAAAGTTATCCGAATTCAAAGAAACAGAAAATTAAGAGACGAAGATACAACACTCAAAAACCACAACATTTAATGAGTTTGAGAAAGAAATATTTCAAGATATTGTAAATTTAAACATATTTCCAATAATAACACTTTGATCATCCTATAGTATCTTTCTCACTGATTTTGAGTCTGCTTTCCAAACATATTTAGTAACACACGCTTGAAATTTAGAAAAAGCATGTTTTTACATTTGTTTACAACTTAAAAATACCTTAACTTCTTATATTAACCGCAGTTCAAAAAGGTATTTTTCATGATTTTCTTCTGTATTTTGCAGCAGTAATATCGCTGTTCAATGTCTAACAATAATCGACCAACATGTTTGGACCGAACTTGCTTTGATAACGCGATTCTATGATGTATATGTCCTGCTGGAATCGTTCACCGACGTCACCTAAGTTTTTCCGGGAAGAAATTGTAAATTTGAATGGAACAATATTGCAACATATTGCAACTAAGAGCTTTATAGTTCTGGAATAATGCCTGCCCAAGTTGCTTGTAGTTATCCGCCTTGTTATTTCCAAGAAAGTACTGGACTGCCATCTTGAACAACTCCCATGCTGGTAGTTCTTACTCATGTAGGATGGCATGGAACTCAGGATCGTTCAATAATTCTCGAATTTGAGGGCTAAACATTTCTTTTTTAGAAAGCTAAAACCGTCAGCGTTTCTATCCAATCTTATCACAATATGTTCTAACAATCCGAGCTTAATATGTGCAGCTGATAGATAGAATTTCTTGGCATCAATCACGGGCTGACTGACGACATTTTTTGTTCCCGAAGGGAGCTACTTTTGTGATGGCCACCGTTTTCTCACATAATAGTTTTGTCTATCTCTCCTGTCCCACTCGCACAAGAAACAACAAAATTTGGTATGTCCTAGTTGAAGACCGAGTACAAGGGCAATGACTTTCAAATCTCCGCAAAGGTGCCAGGCGTGTTTTTCATACTGAACCATCCGTCATGATGGAGGAGCAAAGGCTAACCTGGAACAATGGAAAATGCAATTGGGAGAAACTGATGCCTGATAGACGATTTCTGATGACAGATTCAAAATCTACATCGAAAGATACAAAATAAAATGAAGAACTATTCATATGAAGGCGGCCACTTCCCAAATTGAGCAAGGAGTTAAGATGCATTCGGTGTAACCGGCGCTGGTCAAAATGCAAAGTGACCTTCTGTTTTGTAAATTATAATTTTTGTGTCCTAACCTCCAATTCGTTTGTCTTAGTTGTTTCTGAATATTGTAATTCTCTTTTTAAGCATTTTTGTGTTTTATTTGACTTCAAGGTAATCATTTTGTTACATTCAGTAGTACATATTTGGATTTGCTATTGTATGCAAGTTACCCCTGTACTCGTTTGAGTACATATGGCTATTTTCCAAAATCGCAATTTATGGATGTGGATTACGTTTACTTTTCTATTCGAAACATACTTCTTGTTATTCAATTCTTTTTTTTTTTTTCAAAAAGATATCTTGGGTCTTAATGACTTAGAACTAATATAAAAAGAATTAGAATAATTAGGTGCGTATTGAGACGATAACATAATAAAAAGAGTAAAAGTTTATCAAAACTGTGGCGGTTGTAATAATTTGTTACGGGGACAATCATATTTCCGCCGATGTCTAGAGGAGACTAGACCAAAGCGGATTTATTGGAACTCTGCCATTTTGCACATACTTGACGTAAATGTTTATAATTACAATAATTTATAAAATGCATTGTTAAAGTCTGTGCCGGACTCATATCAATCGACACCGGAAATACGTATTTCCTTGTTAATCAGACCTAAACACCTACATTATTATTTATTGCTTCGATATAACACTCCCTGCCTTTGTTAAGTAAAGTCTAGACTAAAGCAGATTTCTTGGAACTTTGCCACTTTTGCACGTAATCCATTACAATGTTTATCTAACCAAGTCGATATTGTATTGAACTGCATCTATCGATACCATGCATTTCGCAGTGCATAAATCACCACTGTTGCTTGCACGTTTTTATTTAAACGCCACTAAATGTGCAACCCAAATAACAATCTACATGCCAACTCAACGTACCAGGGAAAATGTATGAAAACTATATCGGTACATGTAAGGTGAAGACGGAATCTTTATTATTGATAGAAATACAGCACAAATTACATGTTCAGTAATATTCCCGCGGAATGAGAGGAGTTCAGGAAGGTGGTCATAAAGTAAAAAATCTGGCTATTATCCATGACTTCTAATAACATAACTTTGGCAGCCGCACCATTACCAGCAGTGACACTTTCACCAACGCTAAAGCATGCACACTGATCGAGCATAATCCAAAGAAATCCTGTAGAGATGTCTTTGTAATGATGGACCAAAGTTTGGAATCTGTTGATTTAAGTGTTAATGAAGGTGATGGTGCTAGTGGCGACATTACAGCTGTCGTAGGTGCTGATATTAGTAAGTGTAAGGTAATAACAATAGGTATTATTAAGTAAGTAACTTGTTTCATCCTTACATTTCCGATATGGTGAGTTGTTCGTTGTATCAGTCCTGTAATAAGCAGGTAATAATAGATCTATTTTATCTCTCTACTGACTCAAGTTCTAGTAATAGACAATTGCTGACGTTTTTCACAATTCACCCGTTAGTATCTCAAATAAAAAAATTAATTCAATGTTAGTTATAACTCCCAGATTTCATCGTGCTCGCTTGTAAGAAACTTACAACTTCACTTTAACAAAGATATGTTTCCTCTTGTCGCATTCTGGCTGCAGGCTTAATCATCAAAAGATTTATATAATATTATACATGCACTTTTCGTTTAAAAAGAAATCAAACTTATAGGATACAGGCAAATTACACACATTTCCAAAATTTTGAGGCAACGTTCGACACCATCGGCTGGTTATCTATTAACGTTAAAGTAAAGTTTTTATGCCGCTCCTTAGGATGCTATTGAGGATTGTGTAATAGTAAGTCAGAAAAATTAATTGGATTATCCAACACCAAAATCTGGCTTTTGTTCAACCGAACAGCTATTGACCACCAGGCCTACTCGTAAGGAACAAATCGCGAATTCAACTTTAGAATTTGTTAAAATGTTGTAGTTAATAATAATTAAAATAGAATCATTAATACATCTTGGATCAATATCATGCAAGGATTTGAAGTTTCTTTGATGAAATCTTGTATTGTTTTGGTTGTACCTTTTGCTCTACCATCCTCAAGCTCTTACGATCATTTTCAAATCACGTGAGCCACCCATTAACTTGTATGCGAGGTAAACACTTATCAATGTATGCTCGTTTGTCGAAGCACATGGTATGAAAATTTAACCAACTTTAATGCAATCACACCTCTCATCTTCTAACCATTAACTAAGACTCCTGCCATCATGATTCCAATCCAATGGATTTATTGGCTATAAAGGACAACACGCAATACTAACGAGGATTACCGCTATCTATAACAAAAATATAGCAAAACGTAGCTTGATCAATCTTGTCTACTTTTCCAAATATTCGTTTTTTTAAACTGACAGGCTTTTAAGGAAACTAATACTAGAAGTTACACATATCTATAGGTATACACGGTGGGAAAACGCAGATCGACAGATAGCTGGGAATACATTAGGCGCATAAACTGTTCGAAGTGTGATCCGGGTTTAGACTCAGTAACCAACTACTCCGTACTCTTCATGTATAACTTTACCGACTTGAAACCTAATGTCTTCTCGGGTATGCATCGATCTGCGTTCTCCCACCATGTATGCAGTTATATATTCTCGTATTTGCATCTGCCATTCATATTACACCTAGTCAATCACAGAGAAAATAGGAAAGGTTAATTTTCAGGATTGCTGGGTAGCACTAGGGTGCGACGTGGTTTGAGTTTCTCGGAAGATGGTGACATATGTAAGCTTTTGCTTTATTGTTTGTGTCTAAACCAACTGATTTTGTATTCTTTTGTGTGTCGATAATCAAAACTAAAATAATCTTTTGTGTTGTATTCGTGCGCTGTGTTACGTAAGTTTGGTTGTCTGCTATGTGTTTTGCTAAACGAAACTGTTGAAAAGTATCAGCTTCTTTTACGTTTATCTATAATTTCTAAGAAATATTATTCTAGTTAGCCGCAATAGATATACCTACTAGTCATATGGCGCAGATATGGTGTATTTTGAAAATAAATCGATGATGATGTTTGTTTTGCCTGAATAACGTAACAACTTACGTGACTAGAATGTTACCTTCTTTAGGAATTATATCCGTTGTATCCTGCCTACTACTTTTCGTTACCTAAATGATGCTTTCTTGAACTCTTAATTTTCATCAAGCGATTTTCGGTTGTTAATTTACAAAACTCCTTGTAAATTATTGCAATAGCATTTGGAGCGGGCCCTCTAATATAAGTAACTATGTTCGTATGCAGTAACTGGACGGGTACAAGAAGCGTGTTATAGAAACAACAAAGTACGCCTGAATTAAAACTCAAAACGGCATACCAAAACAATCATGCACTTAAGCAATTTCGACTTATCAGCTAAGACCTCGACTTATTACATTGTAAAATACACTTATTAGGGTAGGATGCAGGTGACTATGTCCCCGATAATATTTATCGGATGTCCTGAAGTAAAGTTATCTGGAGAAGACTCTTTATATCATCGACGTTAACCGTCATTTTTGATGATATAATGATACTTCTTAAAATAGTTTCCACTTCAATAGACAAACTCTCGAAGTCCTCGAATGAAGGGTAAGTTAGAATTGCATATATGAAATTAGAAATCACATTCTATTCGGTAAAACTCGAAATACATGTCCCATTAATCAGACTATTGTGTCGTGAGAAGCTTATAGATATAGTATCAGTAATATTACCTCACAGTCCTTGACACATTAGCAGCACAATACAGCCCTCGTATATAGATCAGAGATAAGGAATCCTTCGAAGTAACAGAATTTCCAAACAACAACACCGTCATTACAAAAACACCGCTCAAAGCAACTCTCGAACGCAATGATAATCGAATTACTAATTGATAACAACGCCCAAAAACCAGGAACAGTGATAGGGCATGTTCAAAACAAAAGATAAGCCACTTGACTTTTGGAAACTTTATTTACTGCAGTCCTGACTCCAAAGATTTGTCACATGTATTTACCTGGAAAACGGTTGGAATGATGTCCATCAATTGTAATGTGGGCCCAATGATTCGACGCCTCTTTTCATTGTGGATCTGTTTGTATACCATGAAGAAGAAGTGTTACTGACGTAAGAGCTTAAAAGTTTGGAAAGCCTGAACCTTATGAGTTTGATTATTTTAATTAGATTATTTAAACTTCAAGATAGTTGTGAAACTTATTTTCGTGCTGCAGTGATTTAAAGCACATTTTTTGGAGTACACAGCAACATTAAAAACATATTAGTGCATATACTACACCTTGAGTTGGCCCAAAATACATTTAAAGATACTAGCCACTTGTTTCGATTAAATAATTAGTTTTACACTTAAATGATTTATATATACTGCACATTCCCTAAAAACTTTTAGCGCCGTACAGAAAACGAAAAGTATTTAAAAAACGCACACAAAACAATTTTAATAAAAATTCCGCTTGGCAAGTTGTGTGGAGCTTCACACATATGTGTGTGAAAATGCTTGCACTCGTATTATTGCATCGACTTCATAGTAAAGCTCTTCGGCAATCGATAACCGAGGACCTGAGAACTTCACCAGGAGCAAGAAAAATTTACTAGAAAAGTATTTCAGACTATTATGCTTCTAATCGATATAACATAGCCCAGGCTTCATCTTGATTGGTGATTACTTCATTTATTATCGCCAAAAATTCAGATAGAACTCATCCTCCTATTGTTGTAAGAAATAAACATGGTTTCCTATTTTGATCCTATTCTATCTAAGTTTACTCCAAATGTTCTTAAACCACGCTTAAACACGAAATCATTGCCTTCATCACCATCGAGCAGAATTAAGAGTAATGAACTAACTACGCAGCCTCGGTCTATAAACCGAATCTTATTTACGTTATCGGCTCGAAAGTAGAACCTAGTTGATTCATTACGAACTTTTAATTAAAGCATTGTAGCTTTTAAGCATCTTTTATGAAAGCGTTGTTAGTGCTGTGTTTTATCGCAATACAATTTCCTTTAAGACTGTCGATTTAATCATTGTAAAAATGAGATTCATCGAAGTTTTAATGATTTGAAAATATATAGACAGGTATTTGCCAGTGTTTCTTTATGAGGATACATAAATTGCTTACATAATTTATACAGGGAATATTTAAAAAGCGGAAAATGGCATTAAAGATAAGTTTTCTCTCATACGTCTTTTCCAAAACATAAGAACTCTCTAACGTATAAAGCATTTTGAGGAGATTGATGAAATGGATGGCATAGATATTTCAAATAACCGCCGATCTAGATAACTTGTCAATCAATTTCCTTCAAACGTTCATCGTTTACACACAAAAGTTTATTCAAATCAAATAGAGGATGCTGAGTATTGAATTTTCTATGCCATTTATTGTTAGTATAACTAATATCATTATTGGTATTATAATAAAGCAATATTGAAGAAAGTGCGTTTATTCAGAGATTATTTCGTTGTACAAATATCTAACATTTTTGTATACTAATTTTAACTTCTATTATTTATTTTTGCGTAGTTCAATCTTTTGGGTATTTACATGCAGTTGTATCTTCTTCCTTTTCTGACGCTGCTTTCGTTATTTTCAAAGTCAGCTAGTATTTCTTAAATTTTATCTCACTTCGTTATTTTCTTTCAGTCACACCACCCGCTCAACGAGTCCAATTCATTCTCGGTGAAGACGTCGACGATGGCACTCACGAAAGTCACCCCATATTCTCCGAAATGGAGGAACTCGTCGGTGAGGGGGAAGATATGGAATGGAAGGAAACCGCCAGATGGATAAAATTCGAAGAGGACGTCGAAGAAGGAGGAAATCGATGGTCGAAACCGCACGTTGCCACTTTATCTCTCCACTCGCTTTTCGAACTGAGGAGTTTGATTCTGAACGGAACCGTGATACTGGACATGGAGGCCAATCATGTTGAACAAATTTCGGATATCATCATAGAGAATATGGTTAATTCGGGAGCCTTGGCTTTGGATAAGAAGGACAGGGTGAAGGATGCCTTACTTAGAAGACATAAGCACCAACATCAAACGAAGAAAGCGGTTCTCCCGATAATTAGATCCTTTGCTGAAATTGGAAGGAATCATTCGACATCTAAGAGTATGTAGTTACATGTTTTTGTTTTGTGTTTCTATGGAATAATTTTGGAATTTTTTGCCGAATTTGGCAACGAATAATCGCAGTTGATGTTGTGAAATTTTACAAATAATTCAGAATAAATTCAACCCATATCCACACATACTCTAAATAGTCACATTTTCGCTACAATAGAGCAATGAAGTGCACTCTTAAGGGGTTAAGATCGGTTAAACTTAATTCCTTTTATTGATTCCAAAACTATTTTGAAAATTGTATATCGGACCTTCAAAAGTAGTGTGTGTAACGACACAATACTAGTCTTTCACAATGTTAAGAGCTTGTACAGCTTTAATTTTTTCCAATCATAACTGAAGCACCGGTAAATTTACGGGCTCGAAATTTTGCATGCCGTGTATTCGTTACGATAGCTACGACTTATCGACGAGCTTTTTGTAAATTCCTTGTTTGTTGAATTTAACCTCAATTAACGAATAGGAAAAAGACCATGGGCTTACCGTACATTTTGGACTTCAAGAAAGCAGCGATAACAAAGGAATTTACAAAAATGCTCTTTGGCAAATTGTAACTACCGTATCAAACATGTGGTATTCAAAATTTCATGCCTGCAAACCTGCTGCTTCTTCACTTATTATTGAAACAAGATTAGATCTCTCTGATCTCTTAAAATTGTAAACAAATTTGTCGTTATACATAGATCTTTTAGAGCTGAAATATACAGCTTTCAAAATAGTTTTCCAACCGCCCAAAGAAAATTAACTTTAAGCGATCTTGAAAATAAGTACCGAACACCCCACACATTAGTTTTAATCCGAAAATTAGTCGAAAATTGCTCCGATATCAAAGTTTGGGCTTTGATAATAGGATAAAGAGTTAAATTACATCGTGTCTGCAGAAAGTGATTATTGTAGATCTCGAAAATCCTATCAGGTGGTCAAACTTTTCTAAAACACACAAATTCTTTACTCGGGATTCGTTGTTAAAATCAGCAATTTGTTCTAAAAATTGTACATGTCTGTAAAATACTATTTCAAAAACTCTAAATTCTTCTTTCCAAGCCAATAACAGGTACATAGATAGTATATAGTTTGTATTAAAATTTATGTCGAGTAATCACGCAACAAGCACTGAAAGCTATAATTAACTGATTTAGAATATTCTGTAGTAGTTGCCTTCTAACAGCCAATTTTAGATGGATGTGTAAATTTTTGTATAATAGGGAAGCTGAAGAAGAGAAAAGCGAAAAACATCCAGGTAGAAGAGAAAAAGGGGGCCTCGCAAATGAAAAACGGTTCTTATGTGTCTATTCCAGGTTAGAAATATTTTCTCATGATGATGCGTCAGCTTCATACATGTGCACGTTTAAAATATATACATATCTCATATTGTAAGTATGTATGTGTAGGGTAGATGCCTCTAAAATCGCTCGTTTAGAATTAAAAGCAAATTGTAGATCTACCGGAACTCCAAAATCTGTAGTTTCGAATATTTTCAGGTAGCTGTAATTATATTGCTAGGATATGTGCTAAAATCAACTGAAATAAGTGATTGAAAGTAATCTGGAAGGTGATAAGCGTATATGATTTCTTTTGAAAAATTTTATCAAGAAAAGAGTGATAAATTTAACGCAGATAGTTTTTATTGTATCTACATTTTACATCGTCTTCATTTCCAGGATCTGAAAAGGTACCTCAAAATTTCTAACTGTTCATAACGAAACTACCACAAAAACAATCCATCCGACGTGTTTTCATTCGGTTTTCATTTTACTTCGATTTTACAATTATTGTCTGGAAATAACAAAAACGGTCCTATTTGAGTTATTACGACCAGTAATCTGAAAATCCAATCGTATATATTTCTTGTTTTATTCCAAAATACATTTAAAGTACCTAAGATAAAAGCGTCGACAATTTCAGATTACTGAATAAAACATACGGAATACTTCATTAAAGGAAATTACAAGCTTTTAATAGCGCATTTCTCGACTTTCATCTGAAGCACGTTAGATGTTTACAAACTTGTTACACGTGCATCGATTCTGCAATAAACTACTACATGCATCTGAAGTAAATACTAATGATGAAAGGTATTCGATGCAATTTCTATACGAACATCGTTCTGATAATACGAACTGCAATGTCAGTCTACCACAACGCGTATCTAGCCGACGCAACCTATCGAATATGTTCCCTGGGGTGATACAAGAATTTGAAATGACTCAATTACGACACAGAAACTTGTACGCGAAAATTTTAATAGAAATTCACGAACCACGTGCAATAAATTTTCGATCTGCAATTTGCCATTTAATTCGATCGATGCAGTTTTAGAGGCTATTTACATATATACATACATCGTATTGGGTAAATTAACGTGATTGTCGCAATTCCTACCCGATAGGGGAGTGTGTTCGTCCAAATTTAAGGATGCTTGTCTATGAGGAAACGCTTCTGATAAGGATTCGTGCTGCGTCTGCTGTGGTTGTTCTGGTGGTGGTAATTGGTGATGGTGGTGAAATCATGTTTCGTGTTGCCTCCGTTAACTATATTATTGCGAACGTGGCTTCTGTGTGCCTTTGCTTTCTAATAATGTTATTTACCTACATACCTCATCTGTGATCTTTGATCTCGTGTATATACTGCCAATATTTTTAGATTATTTTAATACTATTCTCTACGTATCACTTAATCTTTGAGGATTTTTTAAAATTTAAACCAATGATAATAGTCGCCAACTTGCATTAACCCACATAAATAGCCTATGGCCTAGGTGACAAAGCCCAAAAATTAGTTGTGAAACCAGGAAGTCGCCCATATAGATCCAAATACAAACGGAAATAGGATATTATTAAAACTACAGTTAAATTTAACCAAAAGTCTAAAACAAGGAATAACCAAAGAAGAAACTAATATTTTTGCAAAATAAGACTTACTTAGTCCTGAGCCTTTCTAGCTTTGGGTGTAAGGCTGGACGGGTTGAACCTTGAATCTCGGCTTTTATTGTTTCCTTTCCTGTATTAGTTTCCGTATGTCTTCCCATGTCATTCCCCTTTTCTCTGATTCTTCCCTAATTCCGTCAATCCATCTGGCAAATACGAAACAATCACTTTCAATCGCGATTCCGTAGATTTGCGTTCGTGCTATATAATACTGAAACTGTTCGAAATATGCAAGTATCACATAAGGTATATAAATTTCCACACGGCAGACTTGTTCCCATGGTTTTCGCTATCACGTAATCCCGTATCACACACTAAATCCAACCCTGAATATCTCTTTCGAATGTTCCTCTTCCACAATATATCATCTGAAGTGTAACAGTAATCCTTGGACAAGTTCCAGGTGAGAAACTACAATTTCGACCACGTGAGGTTGCTTCTCATCACGTTCTTTGTCTTAGATCCCTACAATGTCTACAATTTAATAAATGCCAATTCATGACGTTGCTCCAGAATATCCATTGAATAACACATCCAAATGTGTTGGGAAGTAACTGCAACCTCGAGCAAGTACCACGTTATAAATTTAGAGTTTGACCCAGCAGTTTTACATGACATCATATTTTACATCATAGATTTCCTCCAAAAGATTTAGCATTCTATGTACACCAACTCCTGCGATCGTTTCCCAATGGCTTCCCTCCTATCAAACAACGTGCCCGGATATTTTAGAAAACAAATTTCGACCGAAAAATTTTAATGGTCCAATCTTGTTTCTCGTCGTGTTTTCTGGCTGAAAACCCCACAATATCCATGATTTCGCAAATACCAATAATTCTTTTTAGACAACGATTTCTCCATCTGACAATATATTTGGAAGTGCTCCGAAATAAATTAAAGTTCAAGCAACTTCAGCACAAGGATTGTGCTTGTTCCTAATTACATCTGCTGTCTACAACTACAGAACGTTCATCGTTTTATGAACGGCAACAAACGTCGCTGCAGAATGTTTCTTTCACTTGGTCGAACAGTGTGTAGTTACACTATGAAAAAGACTAAGATTTTGAGCAGTAAATTTGGATCTCAACACCGCAAGAGCACTTTTCATAATTTTTACTCTTGCAGACCTTCATACTTTTGAGCTTTTCTTTGAGCCGTTGGGCAACGTTCCTAGGTATGTTTCCAGAGATGTTAAAAAATGGACAGCTTTACAGTCTTATTCTTCATGGCCTTTGCTATCGCACAATCCCATAAAATTTATAATTTTGTGAACACTATGACACTCTCGGACATCTTGGTCTCAGTCGAAAAGTTTCTGAAAATGCATGTTAAGAGATGAAACTTAAAGAATTACAAATTCAAACAACCCGAGATAGTTGTCCATGAGCATTCGGCCACATAACATTAATTAAATTGTGGAAATCGCTTCCAACTATCACACTGTCCGTATAACAGTTCTGAATGTATTCGGAAACAACTGAAATTTCGAAAGCGTAGGAATTGTGAATTTCAACAAGGCAAGCTTATTTCTCATCGTTTCTCCTATGACAAGACCATACAATTTTTTTATTTTGTGTTGTTCTCCTCGTCAAATAAACGTCAATGTTTAGGAATAAAAGAAATGACGAGCCAGTGCTGTACGAGAAAATTAAATTTTAACACCACTCCCTTGTTCTCTGATACACGCAATTACACGACTCCAGAACATTAAGAATTCCGGGCATGACCGCACTCATAATCGTATTATAATGCCGCTCCGTTCATTAAACCACCTATCCAGATGTATTCTGAAATAACAGAAATTCCAAACAAGTTCCTTAAGAGGAATTTAAATTTCGGCCCGAAATATACAGGGTTTTTATCATCCCAGTAATCACACGCTAGGAAAATAGTAATGATTCCTCAAATAATCGTTTCCGATGGTCCATTTTTCTATCGAGCAACATGGCCAGATGTGTTTAGAAATATCGAAAATGTCGAAAGTATCACATGACATACTGTAATTTCCTTCCAACAGACCTATTATATTTCTATTATCATACATACCCAAGAAAACCACAAGCTCGCCTATGCTAACACTTGCCGTTTTCTCTAAATATCTCTTTTATCATTGGGAAACGAATCGAAATACATTAGAAAGCAAGAATTTAAAGCTAATACTGTACGATCGATGTGCTCTCCGATGTCATATGCTTATTTCCCATAACTTTTTCTGTAATAAGACTCCAAAATATTGAAAAATTGGAGAACGCCAATACCTAATTACTCTCATGCATGTATGTATATAAAAAGGATTAATCCAACGAGAAATTATATTTCACATGTATTAGTGGATAGATGTCTGTTGATCTCCGAGACATATAAAAGTCTAGTCATTGACTCCTCAAGCAGCAATAATTTCGTTTGAGTCCTTACTTGAATTGTGGTCACAGGGATGTTTGAATTTTGTGCTGTTTATTAGTACAAAACCATTACGTAAATTTAAGAATAGAGTTTTTCCTGATGCGGTGGGGTTGGAGAGATGAGATGGCCCTCGTGGAGACCGAAACCCCCGTTAGAGCCAATCCTCTTTTTCTGACAAACAGATTGATCGAGGTTTGATAGGTTTTCCTTGATTTGGTGAAGTTAAAGGGATGAGGTGGAATTCATCAGGCAGAGGAGCACGTCAACAGAGAGGATAACGTTTCGCGTTTCCATTCGCGAAGGGGTGGTCAATTTTTGCTTCTTATGCTCGGAATAAGATCTTAAACAATTTCTAGATCCAGGCTTAAATTTCTCGCGCAAGAGACAAAATGTGGCTCGGACTTACTGCTCCATATCCACTAGACACAACATACCAAAGATAAAAGGGGAACCGACGAAGCAGGATTGGAATTGTTGAAGTTCCTTACTAATTGAACCGACTCCCCCAGTGAGAAGAACAAGTAGGCTTTTGAATTTAGTTATACATGAATATCCAACTAAATTTTAAGGGCATACAAAATATCCGTCGACGTGCTAAAATGTTGCTTCGTTTGAATACTAGAAGGTTCTTTGTACACGGTGGAATGAGTAGTGAAGCGAAATTCATTTGCCGCGAAATGAACGGCATTTCAGTTTCACAGAATAAATCTACATCGGTGAGGAAATTCGTTACTGATTTTCCTGGTACATATATGGAAGTTAATTTCCCTTGATAGTAAATGTAGAACGTGATGTTACCACCAACGAAAATATTGGTGGTTGCATATGTACAAAGTTGTTGAGAAGTATCCGGACGGATGGAGAGTACGGCTCTCCTATACAAACCCAGTATAACTATCTATAAGAGTATACAATCGAACAATAACAATCGAATTTGTATATATATTTTTTATTTATTAGTATAACTTACTTGAATTGGCAAAAGAAAGATTACAAACATTATTATTATAATATTATTATAACCATTAAGCCAAGAAAATACATGGGCAAAATAAAATCCACAAAATAATGTTGGATGACCGTAGACTGAATGTGCGCGAGATAGCAGACATGATAGGCATTTCAAAGAGGGCTGTGCATCGCATGACTGATAATTTTGTACATGAGAAAGCTGTACGCAAGATAGGTGCCGCGTTTGCTCACAATGGGACAAAAACGGCGTCGTGAGTATGTTTCAGTCAAGTGTTTGCCGCTATTTCGCAGCAAAAAGCCGAGCTTTTGCTTCGATCCATAACCATAGATAAAACGTGGGTCAATCACTTCATGCCTGAAACGTAAGTACAGTCGAAACAATGGACTGAAAGGGGAAAATCGGCTCCGCAGAAGGGGAGGACAGTTCCATCTGCTGGCAAGGTCATGGCGTCAGTTTTCTGAAATGCACCTGGGTAAATTTTCATTAATTACACTGGCCAACACATATTTTGCAGTCGGACTTTTTTAACTCTTCTTAGCTAATTCTGGTACGCTAAGTCCAAAAATACCATTAGATTTTCTCTATCAGCTCGTCTTCAAAAGATGTGGGCACGTATTTGTGTTTAGCTAGTCTTATTCCTGCATATAAATATTGGTTCCAATACAACCTATAAAACCGCACAAATAAAGATGAAAATAAGTTTATTCTATGAAACAAATATTTATAAACGTTATTACCCAAAATGAATATTTACAGTAGTTGGTAACCAATTTAAATACTTTCTTTTGAGCGCTTTTCTTGCGTAGGTCAGAAAGGGTTTGTCTCTTCTAATACTCCAAAAGTAATTAGCCATCATGTGTGTGTCTCATCTGCCCTGGTACCTTTCTTCCATTATTAAAATATCCTGGTGGAATCGTTCGCCCTGCTCCCCACTAAAGTCGCCAAGATTTGCGGGAAATCTCTCTAAATGGCTGTGGAGGTAATGGACTTTAGTACTCATATATGAACCCAAAAATTTGAAAGTTATTAAGCATATCTTCCACTATTTCCGCGTAATTTTCAGATATAATTTCCAAGCAAATATTGTACAACTTTAACAAAAGTTGACCATGCATTGGACTCAATTTCAGTCATTGATTCTGTGCAATGTGGGTCTTTTGTAAGTAGCCTTATTTGATGTCCTTCAAATATTACTGCTTTTAATTTTTCATTACTGATTGCAAGGAATTGATTTGCCAAGTATTGAAAACTAAGACAATTTTGACCTAAAGCTTTCACAAATTGTTTGATTAGCCCTATTTTAATGTGCAAGGGCGGTAAAATTACTTTTTTCGTTCTACTAATGCTTCATTAATAACACTGGCATTTCCCTCTACTAGAGCGTCTCTGGTAGGCCAATTTCTTTGTGTCGTTGCAATCTCGTTATAAAATACCAAATTATCTTCCTGAGAAGAAAAATGGCAAAAGATCTTTTTCTCTGTTATGGTAATGCGTAATTTTTGTTTCCGAAAAAGAAGATTTTTTCATTAACTCTAGAAGCAAACAACTCCAAAAACGCCTTTGAAAGGTTTAAATCCCTACTAAGGTCATTTAATTCTTCCTGAGTAAACTATTGTGTCACTATTGTCATGTTCACATTTCATCATTATCCTCTGGATATGTCCACTTATGTCGATTTACAAGGATATTTTATATATCCATATTGCTGTCCTAAAAGGAAATTTTCCATTTTTAGAACACATATCATCCACCCATTTGTGTAATAGTTAATTTTTTCAGAACTAGAGATATTGTTTTATAATGTTCTTTTATCTTTGCGGAATGCTCAATTGGAATACATCCATAATTGTTTCCATTGTGTAGAAAGACACACTTCAGACTGGTTTTGGAATTATCTATAAAAAATCGCCAATTAGTTGATGTATACTCCGATATACCCATTTTTTGTAACAATCCTTTTATGTCGTTGCAGAATACCAAGTTATCTTCCTGGGAATAAAATGGCAGATCTTTTTCTCTGTTACGGTAATACATAATTTTGGTTTCCGGAAAAAATTTTTCATTAAGACTAGAAGCAAGCAACTCCGAAGACTCCTTTGAAACTTCTAATCTCTAATAAGGACACTTAATTGTTCCTGGGAAATCCATTTTGGACATGTTAGGTCTCCTTCAAAGTCAATATTGTCATCTGCACAAGAAAACATTTTATCATCATCCTCAAATGAATAATTCCAAATATCCCTTTAGTTACAATACTTTTTAATACAACCTTTTTATACATCTACATATGTATGTGCATATGTATGTATGTATGTAGCATATTTTCACCGACAAAAGTTATACAAAAACGTTGATAATATATGTTATCGTTCTGAAAATATGTACATATATGTAATTCCCAATTTGTTGATTAATGGACCTAAAACTGATAGAGGACATTTAAAGGATAAGCACATAGGTCACAATAGGTCTTACAATTACTTCTACTTATTTGTAATTTTCTTAATTGCTACTTACAATGATAATATTTTGTAGTAAGTGTAGGTATACTAATTCAGTCGTATATAACTTTAAACACGCGATACCACCTGAGATAGGTTCAATCAAGTTACGTGCAATCACTCCATTACACGTAACTTGAACTTCTTTGAGCTTTCGAAATAATCAATAGAATACCTGCAGAAGCAACTGTCAAGCTTTTTAATAGAAATATACTACGATTTTGTGTGCGATAAATTTATTTGTATTGGTCGTTGCAATAAATAAACTTTAATTTTCCATGTTGGTCCATTGCTTTTTCTAACTTTCTGGTAAGGTGATCATTTCACTTTCGAGAAACTTCCCGTTCTTATCGGCAACAATCTGAACCAAATAAGATTTTACATCCTGGTTATTGAGAATTTTACTATTTGAAAAATTTTGTACAGATGGAAGTAAATTATAATATAATGGTGTCAGATTTGAATTATGGTGGGTATGACACCATTTCCGAACTAAGCTCCAATAATTTTTAACGAGTGACCAGTGATGTTGGTGACCTAAAGCTATGGTGATGAGACCCAATAAATTGACAATTTGCCAGTTGCGGACTATCAATCAATCCATCCAATTGAAAGTAGCAGAAGTTCGAATTGATCGCTTAGCTCCCTGAAAATAGCTCAAAATACACAATTCCTCTCCAATCCCATCAAATCGATATATTTTGATGAAAATTTCTCTTAAGTGTACTGGATTTTTTATCGTCAGTTACTATACGCTTCACAAATAGATCTATTCCATTACACCTGAGGTGCAAATCATAGTTGTTGATGCGTTGTGTTAGGTAGATTTCCTTCAAATAGTATGGAACCGAGACTTCGAGCTTTTAATAAGTTCACGCTTGTGTAAAGCGTGTCAATCGCCCAGAAATTCGCTTCAAGACTTGAGCAATCTCATATACAGTACTATACCGATCTGCCTCGGTAATGTGTAATACAATGTGTACAGGATATTTCAGACCTAACGTAGTGTGAAAATAGTTTACCAAAAAACCAATTCCTTTAATAGAAAAGATTGCAGAACTATTGATAACACATTGCCACGTGATTTTCTGAAAATAATATTGCAAATCCTCATAGCATGAATTACAATTCTTAAACTTATATTTTGTTTAGTAAAAAGCAAAATAATTTTATGCAAACAATAAAAACGTTTTCGTATGTGAATAACGACCGAATTCCGAACCTGAACTACTTGACTTCTTCAAATTTAATACTGAAAACCAAAAGGATAATCCTGACACATGCATGTACCTAATAAATAATCTAAAAGGGAAATAAATCTAAAATATTGTCCATTCACAGCTGAATACGCGACCCATGTCATGGGATTTACAACGTGGCTAACCATTAGGCATCCAGGAAAAGGTTAGAAAAGATTTGCTTGTTCATTTATTTCAGTTTACGTACTACGCACCTACTTCCTTTTTCTTCTTTTGTGTAAAAAGTTGTGCATATTAAGAGATTTGTTAGATCTGTAATATTAGGTGCATACTACTATTGACAATGTAGGTATGTACTTTAGAAATGGTTGCGTCTGTAGATAAATTTGCAACTCCTTTTTGTCTGTAAATAAAATCGTTAATACATAATTATGTATATATTTGTATATTTGCGCCAGTGTACAGTTTTACATACTTATATAAGCATAGGTATTTAAAAGGAAAAAGTATATAGTTTGAAATATTTTGAAATTATCAAGACAAGAATAAAATCTAAAATACTAAGGAGTATGAAATAAACTACACATACAAAGGTCTAAGAAAGAAATCAGATATTCCCTGCTTAGCTCGAGCACAGGATGTAAAGCGTAGCCGCACATACACATAAGTATAGAACTCAACTCTTCCCTAATATCAATTTATTCTTGGTTTTGAAGGAAGGTTCAGAATACACATTTTAAATTTTGTCACATATATGCAATGTAATTCAATTCAACTTCTCTTCTTTGTAAGTAGCAACAACGTAGATGTAAAAGATTTTTCTGTCTCGAATATCTCTAAGCATTTGTCTAAAAGCGAAAGAATTGAGGGATTCCAGAATGTTCTCCCAAACCACATTATCTCATTTTTTGTATACCTAAATATAAAGATAAAATTCGTTATGTCGTCCTATCCAACATACAGCATTCTGCACGATATCGAATGCGCTTAGCTTCGAAAATTCGTTTAATTTTGTATATGGCATCCATAAAATAGGTATGGTAAATAAGTAAATAATGCTATTAACGAAAGTGTCTAAGAATTGAGAACAATATTTTTGAGTTATATCTAGATAAACTCAAAACAAATTAATCCATGCCGATTTCTAACTTCTAAATATATATATTTCAACCACAAAGTTGTCATTTTCAGTAGAGGGAATACAAGAGAATAAAAGAGTTACTTTTGTTTCAATTCACTATCATTCTAATTTTTTCTTACTTTTTCACTGATTAATCTAAAGACATCGAAACTTTGTTGTGGTCTTTCAATACTTATTTAAGCTCTGGTTGTTGTTTCACCTATTTTATACACCTGAACTTTGAACACAAATTCAGTAAAAATATTAACATTTCCCTTGTGAATTGTCTTCATGTTTGTCAATTGGTTCGTGCCCAGACCTATGGAGAAGAGAAAATTTTTCCACGGTTTAGTTGAATTTTGCAAAGCTTTCAGAGAATATTTTGAATTTTTATAAAGAAGGAATTCCTTCGAAATTCTTGAAATTCATTAGGAAAGAACAAGGTTTCTCAGGAATACGTAAAGAAATTTTTTTAAATTTAACGGCATTATAACCAATTTCTTGGAAATTGAGATTCACGAGAACTTTAACCTGTTCTCGGATATATTATGAAAGAAAAAGATTTTTACAAACTGAATTTCGTCGAAATTTCCTGAGAATCTTCAGGAATGTTCCTAGTTTATGTTTTTGAAGTGGAATACTTTGCTTTTAACGCAATGTAAGGTTAAATTTGGATTGTTTTCTCTTGTGGGCTGACAAGGTATGCGTCAAAAAGTAGAAACATCATTGGCCACATTTCTTTCTGGATGCAAGATTGATCTGAATTTAAAGTCTAAAAAGTTTTTGTAGCCTTAATTTTCCCGAATTTCAACTCATCGAATCTTGCATTTCTCAAATCTACCATATCTGGCATCAATAAAACCTCAAGATTCATTTTCTCAAAGGTACTTGACAAAAGGATATGACTAATTGTTTAGGATTTTTGCATTCTTCACTTGCAAATCAAAGCAAGTATTGAAGGAAAAGAATTACTTTAAGGCACATAAGCTCTAAAGTGGTATACTTTCCACAAAGTTAAAAAATCGAAAGCTTTAGTATGCAAATTGCTTTCTTTTATGAACGGAAAAGGATAACTTCGTTGTCGAAATATGAATTTGAAAGCATGAATATCGATCTGTTTCAAGATAAGAACTATTCTTTTGTTATTATAAACTACTGCTTCTTTTTATCATAAGACATGTACACCTGTAACAAACTTAATGAACTGAATTCATAGTAATGTTTCACCTTATTTTAACCCATTTAAGTTTTTATACAGAGGTAATGAAAGCTGTAAGTGACGAGAGCACTAAATACAGTTCCTTGAAATAAACTGTGATATATGCATATTACTAATTGTTGTTGCACCAGAGTTAAATCATGCGTTGGCGGCGCCATAATTTACAGAGATAAATCGAAAAATATTTTCGAGGGCACTCAGAATAAAACAATACATAAAATACATAACAACGTAATTGCTTTACCCTAACCATATGCTTTGCTCGACTTTATAATTAGGAGTTAGTTAATCTTGTCTATAATTCGTAGCTCCTCTGTAATACACGCCTTACAAATTGCGCACGAGGAAAAGAATAATTCGCAAACAATAAATTACTATGTTAAACGTCAACATTCATTACGCATTTCCTTTTTAGTGTAAACAAGCAGACCTATTATTCCAAAGAAATGATGTGTGCTTTTAATTTCTAATTGCTTGTCATCAATTTAAATGCCGACATTCGTACTTAACCTTCATTTCCACACGAGCGATATCCAAAAGGAAAGATTTTATCTTTCGATTTCTCCGTGAATTCGTACTTCGATAATATGCATCCAAGTACGATAGATCTTAACACTACGTACATACGCAATTTTCATACAACGTAGGAAGTAAATATTCAAACGACTTTACTTCCTTCGAAAAGCAATTAGTTAGGGTATTTACCACTTGAGCTCCAATGATCATTGCTCCCAATGTAGAAACAAATCTCGATATCTTTCTTCTTGAAAAAGATCTTTTCGTGCTTTTCAAGATGTCAGAATGTCAAGTCAATAGTTTCTTAGTTCATTCGAAACTGGAAAGTTGGGACAGTTGATAACAAGCTTCATCTTTAAAGGCCTCGGTGTCTCTAGCTGTTGTCTTCATTTCTTCCTACATTAACATAAGTCGTGCTTCCTTAAGCAAATTCGCATATTGATCATGGTGGTTCGAAAATCTGAAAAGATTGCAAATATTTTAACAGTCAACGCAATGACCTCATCTCGCCAAAATCCTTACAGTAAACGTAGGGTTTCACCAAGAACCATACCTTATGTGCATTTGAAAAAACTTTCATAGCTCAGAATTTTATCATTGTAATTTTATCACATATTTCATTCATATTGTAGCACTTCCTGTGATGTACATATGTGTTTCTATTATGTGTAGGTACATACTTAGAAGTTTCTTTATGCTTCAGCTACAATATGTACTATACAGTAACCACTCGAAGTTATAACCACCTATCTGTATAGTTTTATTGGTATTAGTATTCAGAGTGTTTACGGTTTCCTTTCCAAATAATGTGTTATTGTGATTTTCTTACAGTTGAAGAACCGTCTTTCGGTGACAATATCGGAAAATCACCGGAATATGGAAAGTTCCTGTCAATTCCTGGACAGGGTAAAGTGTGATATCGTCCATTTTAATGACTTGCTCGTTGTTGTTTTTATTTGTACCGCACCTTTGTCGCTTGCATTCTTTTATTCACATTGTTTCTAAATGGGATATTTTGCATGTTAAACGCGAAAGAAGTTCTAACTGTAATGGCAGATTTATGCAAACTGCTCGCGTTATATTTTCAACGTCAAATACTTCTTGGAGTCAATTATGCATTCAAACCGTGCAGATTACATATAGAACATCTTGAATTCACTCGCTTTATTTCTTGTATTCTCGTTCTTTAACCTATTTCTTAAGTTGAGCACAAATCCTTCACTGATAAACCATATTATAGGTTCGGAAGTATTGAAAAAGTGCAAGCTCTGTTTCCATGGCCCGAAACCACAGTTCGGGAGACCTCGGCAATATGAACGGAGACATACCCCAGCATAATCTTCAATTTATGAGAAAAATTCCCCGGCGCGGAAGCCAGTAATATTTTAGTAGGGGAAGTGGATTTTGGACAAAACGATATCGGCTTTCGTGCGCTTGAACAAAGCCGCAATCGTCGGAGATTTAACAGAGGTACCAGTGCCAACCAGATTTCTATTCTTACTTCTTGGACCGACGGGATCGAATTTGGGATATCACGAAATCGGAAGAGCTATGGCTACGCTGATGTCAGACGAAGTATTTCACGAAGTTGCTTATAGGGCAAGGAGTAGAGATCATTTACTAGCGGGGGTCGACGAGTTCTTGGATGCAGTAACAGTATTACCGCCTGGAGAATGGGATCCGTCTATTAGAATAGAACCTCCGGCTGCTGTACCACCACAAGATTCAAGGAAACGTCCGCCGGAGAAACCGGCAGAATACATAGATGAAGAGGAAGAAGAACAGAAGCTGAGGGAAAAGTCTGGATTGTCAAGGACCGGGAGACTTTTCGGAGGGTTACTAAACGATTTGAAAAGAAAGCTTCCGTTTTATTGGAGCGATTTTAAAGACGCCTTGGCTATGCAGTGCATAGCCTCGTGGATATTTTTATATTTCGCTTGCCTTTCGCCGATCATAACGTTCGGTGGGCTTTTATCTGAAGCCACCGGAAAGAACATGGCTGCGATGGAGTCGCTGGTTTCCGGATTTATTTGCGGAATAGGATATGGTTTCTTTTCCGGCCAACCTCTGACAATACTCGGATCGACCGGTCCCGTATTAGTTTTTGAAACGATAGTCTACAACTTTTGTCTATCAACTGGTTGGGATTACATGTCGTTTAGATTCTGGATTGGGACGTGGATAGCTGTTATACTTATGATATTGGTTGCGATAGATGCCAGCGCTCTTGTGTGCTACATCACCAGATTTACCGAGGAGAATTTCGCCACGTTGATAGCTTTTATATTCATTTACAAGGTAAGTAATTGTCCAATACAAACAGTAGACATAAAAGTACAACCGTGTACTTTTAGGCTGTGGAAAACGTTCTTTTGATAGGCAAGAATTTCCCAATAAATACAACAGGAATGAGTAATGTAACGTACGAATGCTCCTGCTTCGTCAACGGCAGCATAAAAATGGATCATCCCGATATCGACTGGGCTAATGTGAATAAGACCACATGTGTAGTAAGCTGTTTGTTAATATTAGATGTGCAATGATGCTTAACCAACAAATATATTTTAGGACAACAACGGTACATTAATCGGGGATGGCTGCTTCACACCGCATTACGTTCCAGACGTTTTCCTGATGTCTGTAATGCTATTTTTCGGTACTTTTACAATCTCGGTGCTTCTGAAAGACTTCAAGAACGCACTCTTTTTCCCATCGAAGGTAACTCCACTTTGCATATCGTCAAGGGTTTCAAGCAGTATGTTAATAAGTTAAATGACCTAGATGTATACATCGGTTGGTATCTAGTTTGAATTGAAATATCAGTAGATTAGCGCAGTTGTACTCAATTTTTCGATTGAACTGACTTATCTAAGGTTTAATTAACTAAGTGATTAAACTCGAGGTTAAATCGTTAAAATTATTCCTTATATTTATTTCTGCTACGTATTTTTTAACCAAAGTTTTATTTCTTGATACAAGGTAAGTTAAAATATTGCACTGCAATTAATTTGTATGACAAATTAGATTATTATGGCTGAGTTCAATAAGATTGGAGGACAGTGGAACCTACCAACAACAAAATTGGCGGGTGTGTAAATATGTCAGTTACTAAAAGAATTTAGATACATTCATATTTTTATTTATTGGAAAAGAATGCAACGAAATGTATAGAAGATAAACGCATACTCATTTGGCTCATTTTCACCATTTTCACTGACCTCGTGGTTCAAATGGGTTCGTTGTTCAATTGGGACAGTATGCCACTTGTATGGCATCCACTTATTAGATCAAAAAGTGAACGGAATTATAGTAGTATATAGATTACAAACACCAAGCAATGTTTAAGGAAATCTAAGTTCCTTTCAGTGATTTAATTTAATCCTTTTCTTCATTTCGACAGGTACGTCAATACGTAAGCGATTTTGCCGTAATCATAGCGATTTTGGCGATGACGCTGCTCGATTTCCACACCGGCATTGCAACGCCTAAGCTGGAAGTACCAAACGAATTTAAACCTACTTTACCTTCAAGAGGTTGGATTATATCGCCGTTCTTAAATCCAATCTACACCTACCTCTTAGCAGCGTTACCAGCCCTATTGGGAACAATTTTAATCTTTATGGACCAACAAATTACCACAGTCATCATTAATAGAAATGAGCACAAGCTGAAAAAGGGTTGCGGTTACCATTTGGACCTATTTATCCTGTCAATTTTGATCGAAATCTGCTCACTTATGGGACTACCATGGTTCGTCGCTGCTACCGTGCTTTCAATAAACCATGTTAATTCTCTAAAATTGGAATCGGAATGTGCTGCGCCGGGAGAAAAGCCGCAATTTTTAGGAGTTAGAGAGCAGAGGGTGACCCATGTTATGATATTCTTCACTATAGGCTTGTCCGTGTTCTTAACACCGATGTTAGGACATATTCCCATGCCCGTTCTCTTCGGTGTATTTTTATACATGGGCGTGGCTTCGCTTAAAGGTTTACAATTCTTCGATAGGATATTGATCATGTTTATGCCGAATAAATATCAGCCAGATTATATGTTCCTAAGACAGGTAAGCAAACGGTAAATGTTCGGAAATCGTTTACCATAATTCTTGATTCCAGGTCCCCATCAGGCGCGTCCATATATTCACCATTATACAATTAGCCTGTCTGATTTGCTTGTGGATGGTCAAATCCTTCAGTTCGACTTCGATCCTTTTCCCACTGATGTTGGTAGTGATGATCGGTATCAGGAAATCGCTGGACTTCATTTTCACGAGACGAGAATTGAAAATTTTAGATGACGTGATGCCGGAACTGACAAAGAGAAGCCAACACGAACAGATGGAGCAGGACGCAGAGGTGGGGTGCTGTAGCAAAGTTGTTGCATGCATTTTAGGAAATAAACCGATAAAAAACCAAAGCACTGTAGATAAGTTCGATGTAATTAAGAAATAGGTTACCTACTTAAATTTAACATCTTATATCTGCGCTTGGAGATAATTATCTGTTCGACAGTTTAAAGCAATCGAAGCACTTCAAGCGCACACCATTAGCATCATTAGCATCTAGTCCTTATAGATATTACCTAGAATTTTTCACAAACAAAAGTCGCTATCGTTTGAAAATAACTGTTCTTAAGCATAGAAGACCTTTGTTTAAAGTCTATTTATGCTATTTGGTATTTGTAGCGTTATAACTGAATTAAAAGCGTCGAGTTCTTCTTGAATTTAAAAGGCTAAAGCTTTTAGTCCACACGCAAAAATGTACAATGTCAAAACCTACGTAAAGTAGATGAGGGTGTAATTAAAAATGAATTCAAATAAAATGGTTCTTAGCCTTACTACACCGATTTGCATACCTCTTCTGGAAATTTCGATACTAAGCTGTCCTCCTGAGGAAGGAGAACACACAGGGAACAACGTTTTACACCTACGAGTTATGGTTCTTTTTCTTTATGTTTTCTTCACCAATGCAGGGTTTATCAATGGCTGGTTAAAAGTGTCAGTTTATTGACAGATAAAGGTATGTAAAAATAAAGTAACCGTTAAGGTCGGAATTATTTATGAATCACAACTCTTAAAAAGTGGAAGGTTGGTGTTTTTAATTGGTTGATTTAAAACTTATAGGTTATAACTATAGGTACTTGTATAAAGACATGAACAGATAAACAGATAGTGTAATGCAATCACAAGGTTTATATCAACTGCTGAATCTTCGGAAGATTCATCTTCCTCATTTCTTAGAGCTGCATGTTGTTATACTAACTTTCTCTACAATCTTTGATGCACAACCTTTACTAGTATGGAAGAAATCTGCAACTGCTAACAATATATGTCCAGTAGCATAAAATCGGAGAACTAAAAATTATTGGTCTATTTGACTTATTACGTGATTTCCGAAATATAATTCTGACATTAAACGACGAATGTAAAGGGTTATTCGTCAAACTCGGTAACTGCAAGTTTAGAATCAAACTGTCACCTAAAGGTTGCAGTTATTTAAAAATACTGTTATGTAGCGGATAGGTGTTAATTATACATTGAGAAACAGCTAAACTTAAAATTAGAAGCTATCTGTAAGTTTAATTTCCTTACCTGCGCATTGATAAATCGACCCTAAGGCTGGCAATTTAACTATCGAAATATGTACATATTTGGAGGTATTTGAGCCGCGCGGTGTGGCAAGGATAAGAACCACCCGTATTAACACCACAGCAAGTAATTTACGTCAAACATGCTTCGGTCATTCCAAACTTGTTTTAGAAACGTTTAGTTTGTGTTTTACTTAGGAAAATATTTAAATCTGTATAGATGTATGTATATAACGAGAGATACGGCGATATAAGTAAACTTTAGTCAGTTAAATCAAAGATGTTGTAAAGTGTAAGTACACAATTAATTTTGCTTGGTGTTCCAAGCACATACTTCTTGGAACTATGGACATTATCAATGTCAATTAAAATTGGTACTTAGATTTTTAGACATGCTGTATATATTTTATAAACAAGTATGTAACGGTATACATATTTATTTAGTTAATTTAGACTTAGAAATAATTGCACCCACGCTGACAATATTATTGGCTCGCCTTTGGACATAATTACCCGAAATCCTCATTAAGGGCTCTTTTCAGTCTAAAGCATAATAAAGGAAGAAATTTTTAAACAATTCTCTGTTCGGTGAAGCATGCAACCATACTGCTTGAGGGTCTCTATATTTATTAGCCAATATTTAAATGCAAAATTGTTGTACACAAATCTTATATACAATGAACATTAACTAGGCGGTATGCATGAATTAACAAAGACTGATATTGAATGCGCACACCTCCACGGTGGCGTAAAAATTTTCTCGGCAAATACCTAAATTTGCCGAACAAGATACTAGTAATTTTCCAAATTCATAAGATATATTTTACTGTATGAAGTACGAAAAATAAAAAATAATCATTATTAATAAAATAAAATCTTGAAGAAGAAAAGAAATCATTCTTTCATGAAATTTTACCACCTCTTCATCAAGAAACTATAAATAGTAGAGATATATGCAGCATAGTAGTTCGTGCAGTAGGGGCAATAATGTGGAAGATCTGTAACAAATTTCAAGTCAACTGGTTCAATTGGTTTCAAAGTTATCCACACCATAGTGTCGAAACGCCACATTTCGAGAAAAACGCAAGCTTTAAGTAATTTCTTTCTGGTTTAGGTCATTATTTATTTTCAGTTAGTAATTCCTGGACCATAATCGTATCCTTTCTCTTCTTTCTGAAGTTCTATTGATTCAGTTTTTCCTATTTGTCAAATGATTTCCGATTCTTTGGAGGTGAAAATAGTTTCACGCGGCTTCATCTTCATGCAGTCATTGTCCTTGTTTTGGTCAGAATTTTTGGCCATCTGTCCTATTTTGATCACCACTAAGTATAGCACGCCCAAAATTGTCATATTATACTGATTAGAAGAACATTAGAACATTAGAAGAACATTAGAACAGTAGAAGAACATTAGAACATTAGAAGAACATTAGAACAGTAGAAGAACATTAGAACATTAGAAGAACATTAGAACATTAGAAGAACATTAGAACATTAGAAGAACATAATGCCAAATATACAGTAAGTTTCGCTGCACTATTCATGTGTCTTCTACCCACTTACAATATGATTGCATGAAAACTTAAAAACTAATTATTGTCCTGAATCCTGAATGTGATCCCCACACATCTTTTTAATGATACTTGACCACTCAAATTTTCATGGATTGATTTGATGGTCGCTTAAACATCTGAACCTAACTATGGTTTATACACGCAATCGTTAAACGTTCCGTGATCTGCCTACATCTAACTTGCATAACTTCGACAACATTGCAGATATTGAAGAAACCTTTTAGCGCATTATTGTACGCGTTTAAAACTATCACTTTAGAAAAAGAAGGAAACATCGATTTTCCCAACGTCATAAACTGAAAAGAGCCTTTGAAAAAAGATTTCGTTTAATAATTACCATGGCGGCACCAACTTTGTTAAAGAATAAATTTCCCCATCTATTGGTTATAATCATTGTTGATATTAAATGTGCGACAAAGTCGCACGAAGATACTGTGATATCTTAGCATACATTGTTTTCAAAGATAACTTAACATTCTTTAATTAGTTAAAAAATTACACTTAAAATTAGAAAGACAATTTACCCAACTAATTGCACTGTCTCCATTTTAGTTTTGCGTTCATTCTTATCTCATTTTTTTGGTTTTCCGTTTTAGACCATTAACGTCATTGCATTGTTTGTTTTTGTTTATTCACAATTAAAATAAACCATCCACTATCTTGTATTTGTTTTATTTTTCACATTTCCTAATACTTATGTTCATCAGCTTTGCATCACACAAGCACTTAAGCCCCTTTGCTCTCCAGCAAAGAATAAAATCGTAACTAATTGTGATTATTTCAATAGTAACAAAAATAAATGTTGTATGACCAGAGACCACCATAGCAATATCCTAAAAATTAAAAAGGAAATCGATAAAGTGAACACCAGATTACATCCGTACACCAGGACACGTCATTTGTTAGTAACGAAACCAGCATCTTCAAAGATTCATTGGCAGTGAGATTCTTTGGTGAAAATTAACTTACTGGTGGTATGCGAAATCCTTGTCTCATTAAATTTAGTTGTTCTGTATGTAATCTCTTTGTTTGTCTCCAAAGAAATTACAAAGGGCGCACAGAACTAGTGCGCCTCTGCTAATGTCACTACACCACACTTTTTGCAATCCTTACTAATAGTGGTGATGCCCTAGCGCTCCATGAAGGAGCATGGTCTTGCAAGACGAGGTGCCAACGATCTTGTATCTTTCCTCTCACACCCAGTTGCTGCGCAGCCATCCATTCTGGAATGATACGTGGGTGATGTTGCGAACATCGCACATGAGGCAACCGCGTGATTGCTAAGGTTCGACAAAGGCGCGTCTTATTCGCTGAAAGAACAGTCTATACAGCCAACAAGACACGCGTTTGTCGCAAGAAGGCGATAGACCTATACGAGTTCGATATATGTGACCCAGCAGACACATATCAAACTTGTATAGCTCCATCACTTTCTTTCAACAAACCATTACATGCACCCTCACCAAAAATCACTTAGTAGCTGAAAATACTATCCACCCAAATATTTTAGTATTTTTACTAGATATCTTATTTATTTCAACTAATATTAAAAATGACCAAAATCGAAAAAAAAGACCAAAAATGGGAACCGAATTTTTTAGTTATTGTATTCCATTTGACCTATTCTGCAGGCCAAGCCGCTCCAAGTGGAAAACTCGGGAAACCTAAAGATTCCATTGGCCAACGGTAACATCATGAACATCCCTTTGTCATCCGTAAATATCTCTGAAGAAGTGAATAAAACTGGTATCTGGAAACAAGTGAATGAAAGTAACAAGCGTGAGAAGGACAAGAAAAAGAATACGGTTACAGGGTAGGTAATCACGAGCTTATTTAAACATAATGAAATACCACCACAAGCGATTTCCTGCCAAGATGCCGCGGATGTTTTGGTAGAATATTTACTTCTATTTAAGGATTTATAATACAGGCATAAGGCCAAACCCAGTTGATTGGTACATAGTCAAATTTGGTGTTGTCAGAATGGAATCATCACTCTTTAGGGACAATGATTTTTACTTTAAAATTATTTGTTTCTTTTTACAGAAAATTTGTGCATTTGTTACATATAGACTTATCTTGCCACGCTTGTGAATGGCTGGAATACTGGCCAATTCCCTCCGAAAAACCGAAAACAAAACAAAATTTGTTTCAAAATCGCCATAAGTGTTATGAAAGGTTTCGTATACCAAAAGAAAACATCGAAGTCTTATAACCTATTGACGCAAAAATTATGAAGAAGAAATAAGATTTACATAACTTGACCCAAACTAGGCAGGAAAATTGTAGCGAAGGTCCCGTGTCTTATTTACCAATATGCAAAAGATATTGCTGAATCATAAACCATTACCATTTTCATAATCACAAACTTACATTATTATTACAAAGTATGCCAGATGAAAGAATAATCCGCTACATCGGATCTGGCATATCAAATCCGTCATTTTAAATGGTTTCTTTATAAATGCGCATTTGCCGGATGTATCAAAAATATGGAGACATCTAAACACTTTACTGGGAATGACTTCTTAAGACTTCTTCACAACGGTCCAGACTTATCCAATTTTCAACGAGAAATTCAATGGTGACCTTACATTTGAGCATGAAATACAATTTCAAAGTTATCTCTTTTCTTAACGGAAACCCGTATTTTTGACTTTGGAAATTGAAAGAGGGATATTTGCGTTAAAGTAAGTATTCATTTTATAGATCAAACTTATCTTAAAGGGCACTGAACGGTAATTCGAACATGAACCACTAACTTGTTTTCTTTAAAGAAATATAATCAAATTTAAGGTCACCATGAGGAGCACTTTTTCAAAGTAAAACACTTTTGTTCGAGCGATATTTTCATAGAACGGCTCCTCGGCTGAGACCTTGCAGTGCCTTTTAAGGTTTAACCTATAACATGAATACTTATTTGGACGTAGAATTTCCCGCTGTTTCGATTTCAGAAGCGAATAAAGGGGGTTTCTATTAACAAAGGTTTTGACCTTGAAATGATCTTGAAATCATATTTCATGGTCAAATCTAAGGTCGGTATTGAATTGCTCGTTGAAAAGTACGTAAGTCTTGACGTTTATGATTTTTAATAGCTCATTTCTAGCGAAATATTTAGGTGTTCCCATACTTTTTCCTCAATTGTTTCTGCAAATTCATGATCCCTTTGCCGAAGTAAGTTTGTACGAGTTCCTCAAACTTTTGGTTACATCCTGCATTACAGCAAACTTTTATCCCGTTACCGAAGTTATGAATTTCAGGAGGAGATAATAACCCCCAAAATAAATGGAGTTGAAATAAAGAAACTTCAAATCTTAGTTCAAGCAGTTCATAAATACATATGTATGTGAACAAAGTTATTCATGAAGACTCACTTCAATCCTTTATTTGTAACTTAATATTTGATAGGCGTACTTCATATTACATCTCGTCCACCTAACGATACTGTTTTAGCCGCTTTAAGAAGAAAAAACACACCAAGAAGGAAGACAAGAGGGACGAGAAAACTAAACTAGAGAAACGCTTATCGACGATGGCAGAAGAAGACGAAGAAGAAGGAATAATCATAAAGGTGACCGACACATCACTACACGTTTAAGCCAAAACTAACACAATGCACAAATACAGACCAATAATTAATAGGTAGAAGTGTAAGTACAAAATTGGCACTAACTACTCAAACGAAATGCATCCACAACATCTTACAACACCCGCTATCCTTTTTTGTATATACCTTCGTATTTTATCGTCAAAATATCTACACCACCGTAATTACCTAGCATGTAAGTGTAAATAGTTTCAGAAAATCAGTGTCGTCGATGTAAATTAAAACGAATACTTTTTCCAGCTTTCAAGCACACAGGACGATGGTACCTATTTTGGATAAAAATAAAGCATGGCATGATACTTACTTATGTGAAATAGATTGTCCAGTCGATCATTCAAAAGATGCATGCACATCCTTCCTTGTTCGTTTTGAAGTAGACACAGTAGATAGTGTAGGGCGTGAAATATCTTGTGAACAATGATCTGTATTTTTAGCGTGAATCCGTTAAGGAAAGGGATAATCAGCGTAATAGCGACAAGAAGAACGGAAAGGCGGAGGAGACTCGAGTGTAGGACGCGGAACGCGAACACGATTGGAAGGCTGTGTAATAAATACCGAATACTGTTTTTTTAGTATTAATATACATATAGGGTATTCTAAATGTTTAGCACAATTCTCAAGGCTGAGACTACACATAGATATAAAATAAAAGAGTAAACTTGTCCAATGTTGTTCATCACATATTTTTGGAAATATTTATTTGATAAGAGAGATCGAATTTTTAACAAACCTACATTAGATTTACATTTATACAAAATATATTTTATCTTATGATGGAGCAATTATTATATTAGAACCAAAATTATAGATAGCTTGGTAAGTCTTTTCTTAATTGTTTGAGATAAGAAATACAAAATTAGTCAAAAAGACACACCCATTCGCTTTAGATAAGTATAGTGATATCCACATAACTCACAGATTAACATAATTGAATTCATATCTACTTTTGCTCCTTTGACTCAATTAAATCGGCGTCATACCATCCCCATCTGAATATTCAAATTCTTAAAGAAAGCGTCTCGTTGAGAAAAACTTATATGGACTGTGTAGTTTCTGCCCTTAAACGCATATTTACGTTAAGTACATGAAATTTTATTAAATTTATGTACGAATTCGGGTGAAGTATAGACCAATAAGAATAGCTTATTCTAAAAAATTATCGTTTACTAATTTCCGTTTTCATCTAATTTCCTATTAAAAATACTACTTTAGCGTTCAGCAGTTGAAAACTTTGTTAATGTTCTTATTCTAACACTGTCTGCTTTATTCAGGAACCTATACCTTAATCAGATTGAATCAGATTGAATCAGTTTTATTAGTATAATACTTGCAATATGTTTAGTCTTCCATTATAATTATTTTCAACAGAATTAAATTAAGGTTGCCACTGTTTCGTTTTACAAACTATCAAGGAATAGAATTTAATTTGATAGTTGCAAATAGTTAACAGGTAATACTTATTGGTGCAAGTATATTTTCTGAATCGAAAAATCTTGTCAATGTCAATAAATAAATAAATGTCTAAAGATACAAGTTTACCGATGTAGAGGTAAATACATACCCATTTCCATTGATAAACTTCATTGTCGCGAAAGTAATCTAAATGAAAATGATTATGGTTATGAATAAAACGCTTTTTAGATTTTTGCTCAGTACATGTAACATTCAAACATAACATAGGGATACATACATTCAACAGATATCTACCATTATAGATACTTTCGTACGCAATCTAGTAATTAGTGTTTTAGAACTACATATTTGAATTTGTTATTATCGAGTATTCAAATTGTATGTAAGTACTTCAGTGAAATACACTTTTATCCAAGAATCAGTGTTTCACTCCAATCTAAATAATTTTACTGGCTGTCCTTTTGTAATTCTTTTCAAACTGTAGTTTTTATCAACTGCATTCACAATCAGATAAAAGCAGGTAGGATATCTTTTAAATATTGAAATAAAAATTATAGTTCTAATTTCAGAAAATAGAGTGATGGTAATTAAATGCTGCACAGTATTGAAATGCCTAGCCAATTCAAAGATATCACCGTAATCTACACAAAGGTTTAGCTACCACAAATACTAAATCTCCAAATCGACTAGTTGCCGGTTAATTCTTGAGGTGAATTATATTCTTCGTCATTTCAAAGAATCAACTGAATCCAATGCTTTCTAATATTGTAGACGAAACTCATAGTAAGTTACTAAAGGATTTAAACCACATTCGAGTCTTTAAAATTTGGAGAAATTGCAATTATTTTCGAAAACCAAATTTTATGTGAGGGGTAAGTGGCAAACAGGGTAAAACGATTAACCTCTCTGATTAATGCATCCAATCAGTAAACATTTTGCAACATTGCCAACGTATCTATTGATTACTAACAAAAAATTGTTTAAAACCGAAGTTTCAAAGTTTGTATTTGGCTATATGCCCAAAGCAGTATTTTACTCGTTCATAATAGTGAGTAAACTATTTATATAAAGAAGAAAAATTAGTCTGGGCTGTCCACGGGGCCGACAAAACTTCGTCAAGTATTATCTCCAATACGAACCTGAAGTTGCGACGAAAGAAATTACAATACCAGAACTATATGTGCTATGAACTCAGCTGACTCACACATCACATGAATCATCACTCATCAGTCTTAGTTTTAGGATTAAGGGAAAAAAGAATCCCTACAAGACTTTCCCCGTAATACTATATCAAAAACAGAGATGAATGACTACTGAAATGTTTTTAAAGTTTTTATGTTATTTCAAAGAAGTCCCGAAACCATCATTAAGGGACTCCATCTTGCTACTTATTAACGACCATGCCTCGCACTTATCACTAGGAGTCAATTAGTGTTGTGAACATGGAATCATTAAGTTCAGATTTCGTGCACACGCAACTCACACCCTCTAACCATTAGAAGTTAACTTCTTTGGGCCGCAATTGTATGGGAAACAATGCGTAGAAAGCTATCATTGGTGGAGATATTGGGAAGCTTCTTGGATCATCTGACATGACAATGATAACTGTGGAGTATGCAGTTACATCATTAAAAACTGAACCACATAACCCTGAAATATTTAATGGCGAATAGTTGGCTCCTGTACAAACAACTGAGCCAGAAAATCTGAAAATAATTCGAAACATTCTTTAAGTTCGGATGATGTTAACTTACAACATCGTAAAGGCGCAGCTCGTACTGAAAAATTGAGCCTAAAATATTGCCAAAAATACGCGTAATGCAAGTAAAGCACTGAACAAAACTCCGAAGAAAGCTTACTTAAAGTAAAAACAATATAACTCTTGGGATACAAGACTTGTTCCAACAGGAAAAAGGGAGGCAGTCCTAACTAATAGTAATAACATTCGAACAACCAAAAATGCTATGCCCATATATATAGTCTTAGCGAACAGCGGTGACAGCGCACAATTACGAAATAAGTTACGACAGCATCGCCGATCCCCTATTCTAGTCAGTACGCAGTATGCGAGTATATAGTTCTGTGCATATGTAGGCTGTCGTAACTTATTTCGTAATTACTGCTGTTTGCTCAGACTACATATATACAAACAATAATAGGGTATAGAAATCTAGAACCAATTACAGTAGAAGGATTGCTTCCGGCTGATAATATAGTGTTTCTTTATAATGTAATATAGTGCTAATTGCCCGATTTGTTTGATGAACATATTATTGTTATTTCCATGGCGCGTTTTTATAATTCTAGACTCTTTTAGATTCAAGATAAAAATGTAGTAATTTTACATTATAAAGTTACGGTAGTTCGTTTACATGGCAGGCATGCGTCCTAAAATCAATTATTGTGGTTGTCGCTGCAATTTAGTGTTTAAAATCGTAGATACCATGCAATTTTGAAACTAGTTTTCTCCACAGTTTTCTAGGACTAAAGTGAGCCATCTTCCGGGAAGTAGTTGTATGGTATAGAAAGTTTATAGATAGTAAACTATCTAGAATAAGTAGTAAACTATTACCTCGATATAGAACGGGATATAATATAATATCTACAGTTTGTTCATCACTCAATTACCGCTCCAATTACCGATTACTCCGTACCGAAGCGACACGGTACGGGGAATAGCTAAATAAACTCTTCACAGCAGCTGGCTTGAATGATTGATTTCTTCCTAACGTTTATTTTACTTGTAATACATGCTCTTCAGCTTTAACTACTTACTGATAGATAGACACGCAACATATAGTCTTTAGGACTAAAGTTAACCATATATTCAAGACATAGTTCTTGTAGATCTACTTCTTCAAAGTGTGGTTTAGAATTGGTTTTAAATACGAGGGTTATTCTATTCTCTCTAATATAGTAACAAAACACATTTATTTGTAATGTTTCAAAGTACATAGTTCCTTTTATATTCAATTAATTTCTTTTCCCATCTTCCCGCATTATATAAGTTTATTTCATTTTTAATATATCCACCGCTTCTCGCTCGATGATAAACCCCGCAACTTATCCTTCACACGTAGAAATAAAAAGATATCGCTAATGGAGTTGCTTAATTTGCACCAAAACTACTACAACTATCTGAAACAACTGTACTAGAATATAAACATTGCGCTATACGAATATAGATGGCTTCATACTATACATTCAGGTTCAATGTATAGTATGAAGCCATCTGTATTCGTATAGTGCAATGTTATTATTCTAGTACAATCGTTTCAAATAGTTCTGGTACTATTGGCGCAAATTGAGCAACTCTAGTCGTTAGGTGCCAGGTCTGCACTATATGACGAGTCCTACCTCTTGGGAACTTTTCCAGCACATTTTAGAGAACTTAAGGCAAACAAACTGTAGTGAATCATTCGGCATTAGCAAAACCTGTAGTCGAAACACGTCCAGTAATTCTAAGAAATATGGTCATCATCTGTCTATTTCAACTTTTCTCACAAGCAACCTTTATTGGAGGCGACTAATTACCAAAGAGCTCACCTGCCGATTGTTGTTGTTTTTTTTAGGATCATACCAGTGTGGCCATATTATATCACTTGTAATGATATTGTGTACACTAGATGAGAAGAGCCATCGTTTGAGCTATCTCCTTCCAGTAACACAGCAGTTCTCTTCAATCATGCTTCAAATAAGACTAATATTTTTCTCGATAATGGTCGTTTTTGGCTTAGGAGGTTATAAGTCATTTAGGGCAGGTCAACCAACTTGAAATTTGTTGTATCACCGCATTATGGTAGCGAGGGAACATGATTTGTTACAAAACACTCAATTAATTTCCTCCTGTCCTGTTTAGGACTTACCCATGTTGGACATTGTAAAAATCATAACTCCGTAGTGTTCTTTGTTCACTTATATTATTTCTCATGCAATAGATCACTTAAAACTTGTGTATTTTGGAAGGATTCATTGTCAACAGTCAACAATCATTAAATATTATATGTGAACAATTATAGCTTAAAATGACGTACAAGATTGGTTGAAATATATCATGGCCTGGTAGAGAAGCTCAGCAGAAAAAGGATTCTTCTTCTCGTATCTTTAAAACTAATAGTGCATTCAAATTTCCGATCTAACTTGAACCATAGTGACAGATTCTATTTGTTATTTGAACTTGCACATCGAATTTTCGAAACAATATCAATACCCATAGCGGAAAGGAGAAATCAAACTAATTACGTCATTCTGTTAGAGATAATACACTTTCCCCGGGATGACCGTCTGATCATCCAACGTCTATAAGAGATCATGGACACAATGTAGGACAGGGCCAGCAGATGGTAACTGCAAATTATTGCGGACAAGTGTGTATAGATAATGTTCACATGCAGAAGAAATTTCCAGGACGACAACGTCTTCTTTGATGTGGTCCACCTTCCCTCGACCTCGTCGCGAAAATATATCAAGATGATATTGCATAGGAGGCTAACACTCCAGCTTCACTTTAAATAGGTGATGATGAAATTCGAAAATGTGCCACATGTCAAACTGCCATTTATCTGTCGCAGCTCTGCCCTGGACCGACGAAATAAGCTTAAGTCTACAAGGTGTTCTCTTGGCTCATCTTGACATATGGAGTACAGACATGGTCAACGAGTTGTACAGTGCTTCTTGTGTGGTGTTCGTCTTGGGCGTTGGTCACGTATTGCTGGTGATAATTCCCCAGTTTTCCACTGAGGATGGCGACTTAGTTGCCGAAATAGGTATGAAAAATGTGGCAATGGTGATGTTATTTCTTTTATATAAAATAAGTAGTTTGGTTGTGGTATAAAGCAAGATCCCTGAGGACTATAGCTGGCGTCCGCTGGTTTGTCCGGAATACCCAAGCACATATAGATTTAAAAATCACAGCCCTCAGGAACTATGCTGTAAAACTGTCCAAGTTAACTATTGAGAAGGTGAGACAATTATCATTACTATTTAGGTACTAGATCTAAATCGTCTCTCCACCAGCAGCTTTTACGACACCAACTGCGGAGTCCAATTTGGACATAAGTTTGTGAAGCAATTCGTCAATTTTAAGATTGAAACGGACATCGCCTCCGGGTCCACTGAAGGGTTCCATCGCGATTCCTCCACGTGATGCACGCGATGCAAGTCGCGTAATAAATGACTAAGGGATTACTCGAATGAACGTTTCGGCCTTGGAAAAAACGAAGAGACCTCGAGATAATACACTCTCGTGTTGACGAAATACGTTTGATTCGTCTTTTCTAGTATAAGAAGGTGTTGAGCAACATTTCTAAATAAAATGAAAGGATAAGTTACATGCATATGCATTCACTTTAAGTAACTCATCCAATATACACATTTTGTATATTTATGACAGGTCAAAATTGCACAAATTCTATAGAGTGCATGGAGATCCCATAAAATTATTGGACCACGTGTTTTGGCACAAACAAACTGACATTTATTATAATTGTTAATGCAATTAATTTACGCTGTACGCCACAAATTTTGTGGATGACGGAAATCGTGCCTATATTTCCTGAATATATTTACCCGAATGAAATACTTCTTACTCTTGCCACATCAGTTTGGATACCTCCATATCTCTTTCAACCAAATTTTACGACCAATGCTTTCTTTCCTTTACATTTTCTCAACTGAAGATAACAGCTCAATTGTCGAGATGTGTACTTGCGAACACGTTTAGATCAGTGTAGCACTTCGTTTGCGTTCGTTCTGCAACACGAATGTTCCTACTATTCTTAGTTCGATATATTTACTGTTACGCCAAAATTCTCCAACGCATCATCCTCCGATGCCAAAGCCATAAATAAATTGCCGGTTATAAATACGATTTAGCCGGAAATAGTTTAATTAAATCTCTTCGTGTTGACAATTATTTTTAAAGCTCGCGTTCCAATTTTAGTATGGGCAACGTCGTGGGTATTCTAAATACGTTGTTCCTCTCTTCGCAATCCCAACGAGAGGTCCTTTTTTACTGAGCTCATATACGTATGTTATACTTCAAAGGGTTTGTGCCGGGTTATATTTAACACGAAGCTATTATTAATTCAAATTGTGTCTAGTGTTTTCAAAATAAACCATAAATTACTTCAGTTATTAATAAATTTATGGAACTTCGTACGTTCTCTTGCTTGTATCGTTGTTCGGGGTGTATTGAGAGTTTATTTCCTCGCTAACTAAACAAATTGGAATTAAATTTTAGCGCTCTTACACCACGCGCCGTAAATGTAAGCGATGTTTCGATTTCGTACGCCTCGTCTATTATTATTATTCTATTTATTTTATGTTCTATTTTCGTCCTGTTGGAGACACTTCAATGTTTAAATTGTTTCAGGGTTATATAACGTTTCGGGAGGGGAAAGGATATATTTTTAACATTTTCGGAATAACTTTAGTTCAGTTTCGCTATCGTTGCGAAACTGCCAAATTATACAGAAAGTTTGTCCCATGTCATTCATACATCCCAAAATCTGTGAATAGACCGTTGTGCTGATTGTGTAGGTTGTCTTTTAGCTATTTGTGTTATTTCGAAATTCAAGTAGAAACACCAAGGCACTTAATCAACTGAATATACGACTGTTTTAAATCAAAAACCGCGTTTTAATGTCGCCTAAAATTTAATTCTCAATGAGGCCTTTATTATCAAATTCAGATCTCAGAAAGAAACTTTGTGTTTTCAGAAATTCTTTAATTTCTTTAAAATTTTCCAATTTGTCAGTTCTTACTGTACGTCTCATGGTCTTTAATATTACTGCTAACTCGCTTATGTGAATTATCCTGTTAGTATATGGGGAATGTTTCCAAAGTTCGAGGCATTTCGCTATAATTTTGCTATTTCATTAATCTTCATCAAAATTAGAATGTATTTTTCGATATAATGTCGATTTCATTGGAACCACTTAGCTCAAGGCAAAACTAACTTTTTTAAACCCTCCTCAAAAAGCTTTTTCGAAGTCTCTACAACCCTTCTATTTATAGGAAGTTTTACCTCATTTAAGATCTCGAATCTGACGCCCCGTAGCGGTTCTTAAAAATTTGGAAACAGGCGAAAGTCACTATGAGTCAAAACAGGCGAACAGGGTGGATGTGGAAGCAATTTCTGGCGCAGTTCGTTGAAAACATCCTTTATTCATCGTGGAGTATGGAGTCTTGCATTGTTCGGCTGCAATAATGGGCGCTTATGCAACTTCCCAAGGCGTTTCTTGCAAAGTGCCTGTCGGAATGGGCCAAATTGAAAATTATAATAACATTCTGTGTTAATTGTAGGATCTTTCGGTTAATAACCCACAAAAATACTCCCCTTGCAATCCCCAAAAACAGTAAGCATGACTTTACCATAATCGGTCGCCGTAACATGCCAAATGATCTTGAAATTGGCGGTATGTGTTGGACCTTTTGAATTTCTGTTCCACTTCCAACAGGTTTGGTACCCAACGGGTTAAACCCATGTTCACTCTCCCAACGTTTGTGCAAAATCATACAATCATTTCCAACCTATGTACCTGTACCTATTCCAACACAAACATTAATTTCAGGAATAGTTATTCGCCTATTATCTTTCAGGAGGTTCTCCAGGGCAGCAACGTTTATGTAACATTACGTTTTTTTCAAAAAAACATATCTCACAACAGGTTAGCTTTTCATTAAAACAAAATAAAAACTGAAGATGATTTAAAGATATAACACACGATAGTTAATATATTGCAACAAATTGGCAATTCTTTGTTTTCTTTGAGAGGCAATGATGTTCATGAAAAGGAGTATTTTAAATGTAAACTTACGTTAGGACCATTTCCATGTCCATATTTCAAATATCACAATGTTAAAGCAATTGAAAAGAAAAAATTTGGTAGTTAGTTCCAATTATTTAGTTTATTTTTGTCTGGAATGAATACTATTGAGACCAAAATATTTTATTTCAGCCTCGGTGGTATCCTATCGCATTGAATTATTACTGTGGGTTAGTGGCTACTATATCGAACAATTTTTTCGTCGTTATGTAGGTATTTCTGCACAACTAAACGCTATGGTTTGGAGTGTCCTTTTTCCTATTTTGAACTCCTTTGATCTTTAAAAATGATCCTATCAGGAAATTGTTTAATTAATCTTTCTCCCATTTTAGGACCTTTCTCCCTTGTAGCTTTCCAAAAATGGTTTAATCCTGGAAGTTGTTTAATCTCTGTGGATTTTGTCTTCTCCTTTAAGCACCGTACTCCCGAAATGGCCTCAATGTTTCAAGCGGATTGAAATTTTGAGGGGTTTACTACAATCTGCTGCCTTTTCTCTTCGTGGAACTTTTCCCTAGCATCTTCTTAACGTTTGAAAGAGAGTCTGTTTTTGGCAGTTTTTAAGGTATAGTTCGTTCCCTTCTTATGACTTTCCTTCCTGGAATGTCAATAATGTTTCAAAACTTAATTTTAAAATTTGCTTCCGTTTGTTGCAGCATACAGTCGATTGCCTCTAAATCGACACTTCCCTAAGTTAAATTTCTCCTTAAGTCGAGTTTTCCAGTACGCTGAGGCCCTAGAATACAAACTCAGTCACCTTTTCTAACTCGAACTTCTCCTCAAGTCCAGCGATTTGGAGTAACAGATATAAATTGTATTTAGAGAGGCTCGACTATATTTTGTTATCCTTCCCCAAGATCTTTTGTTATGTACTATTAACTTTGTACAATTTGCGAGAAACCGCGCCTGGATCACAATTCATGTAAACATGGAATTTTCAGCGCACCTCCAATAAGTTACTTGTAACTAGGTGGTAGGTCATTCTCGCCTAAAAACTACTACCTGTACGGAATCCCCGACGGTCACACTGTAGCTCGAGAATTATGGACCAACTCTCAATGTAACAAGTATAGAAGCATGTGCTAATTAATTAAGGACAGGAATTGCATTAAATTAGGCCAAGCCAATTAATTAGTACATGCGCCTATACTTGTTACATTGCGAGTTGGGGCAAAATTTTTGACCTAAATATGATCCAATTGACATCGGCGCTTCCGTCCGGGTAATGGTTGTTTTTGTAATTATAAGGTATTAATATTAGGTATTTCACTGGAGACAAGCAGAAAATTCGTACAATATTTATGGGAACATCTTTCTCATGAATCTATAAAGACAACATATCATAAATTTGCTATAACGGGTATGGTCGATAAACCCAAGGATGTCGACGGCAACCATTTTGTTTATATGAGTTGAAGATAATTAGGAGCTCCTTATCCGTTGAAGCGTCCATTTCAATAACATTACCAGTGTTTATATTTACTGATAGATCCGAAACTAGACATAAGTTTGTAGTTGCGGTAACTACAGCTAACTGCAAGTGTAGTTCTTATGTTCACCAACTAACTCTCTAGAGAAATCAAATTATACAGATAATTAATCAAATTCGTAGGGTAAACATTTCACTATATATAGTGAAATGTGGACTCTACGAGTTTTATTCATTATTATCATTATGGCTCTGCACCAAGTAAAAGCCAGTTCTATTCAAATGATACGAAACCGCTAAGAGATTTGTAAGGAAAAGTAGTAGTGATGAATACCTTCCGTACCCTCTCCGCGAAATAACAAAAAAGGAAAAAGTACAAAAATAATAGTAAAATCCGAAACATTCCCACTGAAAGATATAACTATAGCAGAAGCTCACGCTATTAACCTTTAACTGTATTGAAAGCTTGTTAGTCTTTCACATACGAATCGAAATTTGGCTGAAACTATATACAAATGTCCTAGAGCCTTGCAGGAAAACGTAGTTAGAATGATGATTTATGTAGATCTGAATCTTTCAGAAAAACAAAAACAGATCGTATTATAGAAAAGGTTCGAAAATAATATGAAGGAGCAAAAAACACACCCCAGCATAAGTTTTCACTATCAATCTTTATACTCGAACGTGTCTTCGCAAAGATTTATAGAAAAAGACCTATGTACATGCTCCCAGAGAACGAGGTTGTATTGAGAGGTTTCAAGTCTTTCGCAGGTGAACCAAAAGGTTCAATAAATTGTGAGCAAATCATCAAGCAATTGGCCAATAACGATTTCACAAGATTAATATGAACTCCAAGAGATGATCGAAGTGACGAAAATAAAATTGTTGATAACCTCGTAAGAAGAGGATATAAAATTTCCTGCAGTTGGCCTGAACCTCTCCTATAAAATAATAAGTACCAATTTTGTGGAAAATTTCAAGTATGTAGACAAGATACGAGCAATGCTCACTGAAAAATACGTCTGGTTTATTATCTTCTCTGATAAGGTCACAAAGTATTTCAAGTTTCTTAACGAGTCCCCTAACATAAATAGGGATCCTATATTTTAGCTTTAATGATTGGTGGCCACGTACTAATCCATTACGCATTAACCTTCCTATACTCACGTCAAAATGAAAGACGTATACTATACTATATAAGTCGGTCTCACAGACCGTATGCGTGAGTATAGGAAGATTAAGTAACGATCATTATTACCCCAAATTTACAATTAATGTAAGTACTCAACTTTTATACCAATTGAATAGGCCACCTGTCTGACATTCACCCTAAGTTTGAACTGAGGTCCATCGCCATTGCAGTCAAACTGTCGTCCACACCGACTCCTAAAATATCATCGTAAAATGCAAAACATCCTAAGCAAGACTGTAATTTCCACATTTCGCAGCATGGTCCAGAAATTCTCAAGTAATGAGTAGTATATTGCGTCAAAAATGCTGAAAAATTTGATACACTTTTATAATTGACTTCGTACTTTAACACATTTTTCCCTATGTAGCTCCTTCTGACTTTGACCTTTAACGGAACTGGATGTCATCTGAATATTACCGCTTTCAAATTACTCTCGACGACCCTTATGCATAAATAATAAACTGCCTAGCACATTTCACTTGGGAAAATTTCGCATTTCGCATATGTTTGACTAATTTCGCCTAAACCTCGCCAGCAAACTTGTCGCCATACGAAATCCCCTTGAGTAATAACTTAAATTTGTGATCGTAAGTCGTGCGTCATGTTAACGAGGTATAAAGCAATCGTTTATAAATAAACACATAGAAATAATGCCACACGACTCCATTACTCTCCCGTTCCTTCTTATGCGTGTGTTTACAGGTGGATGATATATTAAGATTACTGCTGCCGAACAAGTGGCAAGTTCAAGATTAAAGGTTGCTAATCGTTCCGGTGAGACAAAAAGCGGAACGACTCCGGAGATACACCGAAGCTGCATCCGTTGCCCATGCTTACAAATAGTTTTTTTGGAAGAGATATTAAGAAGAGAGGAACACACCTTGGGCATCTTCGCGTCGTCCGTATACCACGCAGCACACGAGCGCTATTTGTGAACGGTTGTAAAAAATGGATTTATTTATAATAAAGATTTTCTATTTTTATCTCAACCTTGGTGTTATACATTCCGCGCTGCCACGTTGCCACGTGTACCTATATACATACGATAAAAACACAATAATCTGTTGCTCTCGTTGACGAGCACGTGATTGTCTTCGTCTCTCTTCGGCTGGTTCTCCAACTATGGTGGCCGATATTTCTACCGTACTTGAGGAACTTTGTCGATGTCCGTAAATGAAGAAGAAACGACCGACGTTCCTTACAGCAGACTTAAACACTAGATGGAGGTAGCTACTTCATTTATGGTCGATTGAAAAATTAAAGGAATAATTGAAGACATGTATGTACATATGTATGTTCAACATTCTTCAATAAATATAATAAATGTATATATATATATATATTTCGTGACCTTTTATACTTATCTTATATGATAGATCTCTACCACTAATAGGTCAATAAAACAAGGCTGGTTTGAACGATAGTTATATTTTCAGAACGTTTACAAACGTTTTCGGAATACCTTCTTCAGTGAAAATATAACTAGATAAATATATAAACAAACATTTGTTTTTTATTTGGGAACTATCAACAAAATGACTAATGACTAGGATTTCTTGATATAGAGGATGTGTAACCAACTTTTATATATATATAAATTATAAAAACTAAATTAATGTGTAAACATACATGCAAATTAAGTAAAACCTTATATCAAAAAATCTTTGTCGAAACCTTAACAATTCTGTTCAAGGACTAGGGAAAACCCAAATTTAAAAACCTAGCCAAAGATTTCCTTCTTAAGAAATGCAGATGTCATTTTAACAAATTGCTATATACATTACTTAAATTTTGAATATCGGTTCTGAAATTAATAGTTTTAGTGTCTTTTTTCAGAACTTATAGTCGAATTTATAGTCGTGATACTGAGCTTTGAACGAATGATTCAATCATCCGCCCACAATTTTTGCAGGCACAATTACCTTCACATCAACCCATTTGATACTTATATTGATTACGGACTGGAATCTCAACAAACAGTGCACTTATTCACTGTTTTCACCAATAAACTAAAACGGTCTTCCATTACTATTTACAGATTTTAGTTTGTTGGAGACGTGATGAACGTTTATTTTCATGAGCAAAGGTGTCAGAAAAACTAATTGTTCAATTCATCAGCAGAGTTTCCGTTAATGAATGGAAGTTTGGGAGCGTCTAAAGCAGAATTAAAGAAAATTATTTGTCAGCTATTGTTATATACCTACTTAAATCAGTTGAATTTAATTTTTCAAAAAATCATTAGCCAGAATAAGAACGTGAAGTTAATTGACAAGGCTTCCCGTCCTTTTCTGGAGAATGTGCTTTCACAGGAAGATGCCATACTGCGACATATCTTTTAATCTGCTTTAGAAACTTTATATCGATGTCATTTACATTAAAAATTGAATTGTCAACTTTAAAAGCTCTGCTAGGAAAGTCAAATGAATGAAATGCGCTTGGCTCTGAACTATCAACTATTTTACACTCTAGGAGTAAATATCCGAGTAAGCCCTTCCTATTTAACACCTAAATACCGTAACACCTAATGCTAGAATAGCCCTGCGGTATACAACTCTACTTGCGCCTTTCCAATCTACATCGTCTCCGCTAAGTTGGATGACTGCTGATTAAATTTTTGAGGCATCCTGAAGTGATGCGTTTCCGATTTGGTAATAGTTCAGGCATCATCCTAGTAAATATAGTTTCATCCAAATTTCTTTGAAGTCCTGTCCGATTTCGCAACAATCATTTTCACTTCATCTTCCCATACAATTCTTGATCTATCGATTTTCATTCTCAACAATCTCTTTCGTGTCGCCTTCTCATAATGCTTGATCTACTGATTCTCCTGTTCCAAGTTATTTTTGGTTAACAAACACTCTTCATCAACCTATTTTATCTCATTCTCTTTAAATACCTCATCTACCCTAACCGTTCGTTTTGTAGGTATAACCGCATCTATTGCTGTTACATCTAACTGCTCCTTACAAGCCTGGCTTCTTATTCTATCTCATCTTTTCTCCATCCGGGTGTCCTTTAAAATTTTAGTTAATATAATAATTAAAATATGTTGTAAACAATTAGAGAAAACCAATAATTGTACAATGGCTCGATTTATTCATGATGGATTAACAATCTTTTTTCCTCCAAATCCAATACCACAGGAGAAAATTATTTTAATGTTGTCTGATGCTGGTCCTTATATGTGTAAAGCCTCGGTTAATCCCAAAATATTTTTTCCTAATTTAATTCATACCACTTGTTTGGCTCATGGTATTAATAGAATAGCGGAAAAAAAAAAACAGAAACCAATAGCCTCTTGTAAATGAATTAACTAGTAATGCGAAGAAAATTCTTTTAAAATCACCATTACGAATTCAGTTTTATAAAGAATCGTTTCCCAATTTATCGTTACCTCCGCAACCAGTTATTACGAGATAGGGAACATGGTTAAATGCCTCCACTTTTTATTCACAAAATTATGAAAAATAAAAGAAAATGTTTTACCATCTGATCTGATCTAATCTCATCTGATCATCTGATGATTCAAATACTATAAAAAAGCAAAAAAATGTTTCAAAAACAATGTAACACCAAGTCAGTTAGCATTTATTCAAAGCAATTTTTCTGTAGTAGCAGAAAAATTTTGAAGTTAGAATCAAGAAAATTGCTTTTGACTGAATATGTAACTTTAATAAGCAAGTACTATAAAGATTTGTCAGCTGTTAAAGGAGCAGGTGAAATAACTTTTTAAAAACTTAGTATTAGAAAAAAATGAACGATTCAAAATTTTTTCAAAAGTTTCTATTTTAAATGGGGAATTTGCAGATGACATTGAATTAGACCCATATATCTTGGCCAACCTGAAAAATGTCCCCATTACCTCCGTCGATGTGGAACGATCTTTCCGTATGTTCAAACACTTACTAGATTACAGACGACAATCGTTTAAGATAGAAAATTTAGGAAAATATCTAATAATCATTTCTTTTAATAATAATATGTAAATAATGAAAAAATCTAGGTAGGTATATATTATTCGGCTACTTTTATAAAGTAAATTGGATGGAAGTAAAATGTTAATATTTTTGTGAATACTATCTGGGTGTAAATATATATTAACCTTCCTATACTCACGTCAAAATGAAAGACGTATACTATACTATATAAGTCGGTCTCACAGACCGTATACGTGAGTATAGGAAGGTTAAATACATATATAAATATATTATGTAATGTATCTATCATAAAAACAAAATAAATTTATTCTTCGTAGAATAACTACGTTTGTTTTATTTTCGTTCTCGAAAATTTGACATATTCATGGATATTTTTCTGATTTTTCCGTGCAGATAATCCGAGCTATAATGATAATACGTCATCCACCTTTCTAACAAATTCTACGTATAATCCAAAGATAAATTTGGCAACCCCATATAAAACTTAACTATAGAGGTTAGTTAGGTTATCTATAGGCAACCGTATACCTTAATCACCCATACCATTGTTGAAATTTTATTTCTCCTTTTCTCTTAGTTTAACATCTTTTCACATATCGTATTTAATACCCATGAATACGATAGGACCTATTTTATTTGAATTTATTCCAGATTACAATTTTTCTTAATTTTTATTGATGTTTTGTTTCTAACCTTGCTACCATAATATGTTAATAAAGTTTTCCTTTCGGATGCCATCTATTGTCTAGGTTTCGATTAGCACGTGTTAGTCGTTCGATGCAGAGGGCCTCAGAGCGTGTTTCTTTCCCCTACTCCTCTACTTGGCGGACTCACCGTATCTGGGCGTTATCTCTTTTGCATGAAAGTGAGTCAGAGAGAGCATTCGCCGTTGTTGGTAGCATAGAGCAAGTGGTCTCGTTCCCTGCCTGTGGATCTTTCAGGGTTTGCGCGATAGACTCAAGAGCGAGCGAACGAGTGTGTGTACGTTAAATGATAGCCGCAACGCGTTTGCGTGTTGTAGCCGTTATCAACGAACAAGCGGCAACAGCGCTTTCCGTTCGCGACTCGGTGTGTTCCTATATTCAGCGTAACCGCGACCGAAATGACCTCACACATAATTGAAGAATTAATTCTGACAGTTGTATCGTTTTGTGCGTTGTGATTGTTCGTTCGTGCGGGCGAGTGATGAGCTAAAGAATGGGCGACCAGCGCGAGGCGCCCGAACGAATTCTGGAGCAGCAGATCATGCAGCTCAAGAAGCAGCACCAGATACAACATCAAATCCTCCTGCAGCGGTTCCAGCAGCAACAACAGCACCTGGCGGAACAGCACGAACAGCAGTTGAGGCAGCATCTTAAAGAGTTCTGGGAGCAACAGAAGAAGTTGCAAGAGATAAGACAGCGCGAGCATTTAGAGGCGCTACGTAAGAAGGAGAAACACGAAGAGAGCGCGGTCGCTTCGAATGAGGTTAAGCAAAAACTGCAGACGTTCCTCCGGCAACGCGCCTCGGGATGTTCGAAAGCTCAACCGCAAGAGAATTCTTGGTGAGTGCTTGTCTATCCGAAGACGTGCTTTTTCTTCTTCTGCATGCACTAGGTCATGCTCGAACTACGCGCCCTTGTGCACCCATCAGCTGATTCATTCATTCTTGCCAACCCACCGTCTCCTAGTTGTTGCTGTTTGTAAACATTAGCGGACTATATTTGTTCAACCACTTCTAGCCGGTACGACATACGCAAAGATATACGGCAGTCCATATCGCCGTTATTATTTTTCCCTTCTTCTTTTCATAAAGACGCATTGTTCTACGGTTGCCGTTCTAAAAATAGCTCCGGCAGGTGTCTGCTTTACAAGCCGTAACATTTAATAACCTCGCCGCTAAATTTCACCTTCTTTGCGATTAAAAGTGCATAATCAATAACGTTTCTATTTTTGGCACGCAACTCCTTACGAGAAATCCATAAAGCTGAAAGTAACAGCGTGTACATATTCGTAATAGTCGTGGTCAATTATCAGAAGAATAGGAAAAATAAGTATTAAGGAAAACGGGGAAAGCTGACCTTTAGAATGGACTCGACTGAACTGATCCTTATCTTTTCCTACACCAACTTGTATGTATTTCGGGGCACTGTTATCACTTTCAGTAAGAAAGTACTAGAGAATAAATTGAAGGTAGGGAGCCCCTTACCCGAAAATGATTCATTTCCACTTTACATCGCATAGATAAAATAGTAAGAAACTGATCATAAGTAAATTATTATTTTCCCCAAATAATCCATAAGCACAATTGTTTTCTTCATAGCTTTTCGTTCCTGGCTTGTGTTTGATTAGCATTTAGTCAATGTTTATTTGATTCAAACGTGAATGTTGTGATAAATATAGATACAGCGATAACGCGTTATTAATGTATCGTGTAAATACGGCGATATAATTATCGAATATGCTTGTGTGTGTGTGTCTGTACGTGTATGAATTCCGTCATTTTGATTCCTCACTTCTCTATAGCAACCCGCGAAACTTACAACGTAATAAATACGGCGAACGTGGGTATTTCAAAAATCGGAATTATACGCCCCTTCATGTCCATCCCGGGTGGCCGAGCAAGAAAGATTGCTTTCTTCAAGGTCGGGTAGGGCGAGCGATATTGTCACCTTAAAATAGATACGTAGATAAAACGCAGTTCCAGTTTGTTTTTCCTTTTTTTGTACGATTTTGTAATAATTCAAAGAATGTCGTCCAATTACGTGCGCGTATCTATTTCTCTGTCTTTCAACGATTTGTTAGAAATTTTACTCGAATGTTTATTGTTTTGTAGGCATGGCGGTGCTTTTAAGCAGGTGCTGTACGTAGCGAAGATTCGAGGAATATTTATGAGTCAAGACACGTTAAAATTCAGTAAATTCTTATATAAACGTGATAATACCGGCGGTTCCGTCTTCGACGCTGACGAAACTCTGACCCAAGTTGCATTGTATGTATACATATTTCTGTCTTGAGGTTCGGATAAAACCACTGCTGCTTCAAAACCATTGTTGCTTTATAAAGCTTTGTAGCCACGCGAAGATGCCTTCGGGCGTTCTTTGCTTCTTCGAATAAGCGCATATCTTACGCAGAAGTCGGACTGACAGCCGGATAATTACTATAACTTTGGAGGAAAATTGAATTTCTACATTGAGTGAAAGTTAATTTAAAAATAAGTTTATTTTGGCGGCAAGATAACAACAAAAATTCGGACCTTTAATTTTGAAAATGTTCCAATAAGACTGAAGGGTTTCATAAGACGCGAAGTAATGAAGAACGTATTTTTGAGCGAGACCTATATCAAAATTTACTTAAAATTTCTCTTTTTTTTTTAGAAATAAGAAAGAAACCTCCATGTTACACGAAAGCAACTTTGACTTCTTAACACCGAAATTAGTTAAAGAAGACTACACACCTGAGAAGGCTACGTAGTTACAAAGAAATTACTCAAAACTTTTTCTCCCGATTTAGATGAAAGCGAATGAAAGATACATTTTGGTTCTTTAGTATTGTAACTATTGTGGCAAGACTGGAAGTTTTGAAAACTCCGCGGTGAAAGAAAACATTTTCTATCAAGATCCAAATCACAACTTATTCCAATTTCCTTATTTTTAGAAAGCGAGAAAGATATCCCCTATTTGGATCAAAAGTACGCTACGTAAATGTGACAGAACGAAAAATATTGAAGCTAAAAGAATGCATCCTAACCAACCTAATTAAAAATTAGTGGGTTTAGGGATACCCTGCAATGAGGAAAATAAATTATTCGGTATTAACGACTAATACTTAGTACCATTATCTACTAATATGTTTGAATGTAACTAAAAACAATTATTCATTACTAAAAAGCGTTTTTTCCTTTTTTCTTCCAAATGTCCTAATACCTAGCATGGTTTACACGTTAGGTCACCATATTTTCCAGCTCCACATCCTTTTATACCTTAAAATCCAAATCCTCAAGATAGTTTCGATGCTAAATTATTCGTATTTTGCTTTTTGACCGTTTCTTTTGCTTCTTACGAAACATGTTTCGTACGAACATGCAAGAAATTTACAATTTCATTTCTAAAAATTATGCTTGAACTACCAAAGTTGGTTGTTCTTAACACCTTCTTTTAAGAACATATTCTATCCGCATGTTCGATTATCTAAGTGTCTTCTAAGCAAATCCAAAAGTAGTATCTTTTACCCTCGAATTGGTTCACGTACAAGCCCAGCTCTGGTGATTTCTTTTATGTGTATTTCTAATATTGTATGTTGCTATACCCTTTTGTTTTACTCCTCTTCTTTCTAGCGCTTATCTTAGCTCGTTTTCCCACGTTGTTTTTGGTCTACACACTTTCGTTTGCTTTATTAATGCTTCATTCAACTGTTTTGTTCCATTCTTTATGAACGTTTCATTAATCTCAACTGCGCTTACTACATAATCGTTTCTAATGGCATTATGACTTGAAAATGTCATTTGCTTATATGTTTATTCCTGCTTTCCTTTGGATCTTATTTGTTACAATTTTAATAAGTTTTTGCTTTTCGGTCCCGTAATCTTTCATTCTTTAAAATTGAATTTCACAGTAGTTTGGGTACTGATTTAGTTGAATTTACTTTTTAGCATTTTTTATACCGGTAGGCATTGTAGGCTCTTGTATCCTCTCAGTTTTTATAATTGAAAGTCTTATCTGTGTTTACTTATGGTAATTAATTAGGTTCGACAAACGAGTGCATGATAAATTCGCATTAAGTAGTGTAAATCGAAAACACGCTGTCACTCCACCACTTGTCCTCACTTACATGCAAGGCGCAAAATTAAAATTTCAAGGAGTGACAGTGTTAGTCCGGTTCACTACTTATCATGTACTCGTTTGTCGAACCTTCGTTGTTAGTTTGCAAATTCGTGTTAGACTCATAGAGTTGACGTATTTTTCAGTACTTTAATCCACCCCAAAGTCAGATGAAAGCAGTGTTTTAGAAATGACTGTAGTGGTGTCTGAACAGCGACGTTAAGACCTTAATTTATAAATAAAAATTGAATACTGGAAAATTTGGAAACATGAAAACTCGAAACGTGTTTTCCATGAAGCGATCTGTTCCATATTTGTACTTACAATATATACAGATATTACAGAACTTACAATATATTAATGTAGTACAGAGTAGTAAAATTTTGCTATTTAGAAGAAGCCTGTTAAATTAGCAGGACACATAAGATAGACGTTTACTCGAGTCTTATGTTTGCGACAAATTGACTAGTGTCTGGCTTATTGCAGTTCTTTGGTACTGCCCTCAATATCCTTTGAAATACCTCGATGATTAAACCGTTTCATACACTACACACATACTTAATGAGTACAAACGTTATACTCTCCACTTATAACACTGTCTTTTCGAGAGAAAGAAGGTCTTCGTAATGTGAATGACTACTTCCACTTTGAAATTTTTTGTTTTCACAAACCGGTTGCAAACGTACCAACCTTATAATTCATATTTTTAAGACAAATATTTCTGACGATTACGTCAGGCACTTACCTCAAACTTTGAAAGTATATAATTAGAAAGAAAAAAGCGATACTAAGAATGACACGCGTGTTAGTAGCGCACTTCTATTTTTGTCCTACGTAGACATATAAGCATAAAATACGACTCGAAATACTCCTATATTGAAGACGTTTCAAATGCATGTTTGACCGTAAATTGTATGTACGATATGGGAGCACTAAGTGTTCCACATATTGCAGTGTAACTCCCGCGAGAGCGAAGACAACTCTTACTCAATTTCGGCCCGATCACTTCGCGAATATACGGATCCCAACGAGACATGCAAATGTGTTTGTGGTATCGTGAAGACGCGAAGCCGAGGTGCTTTTCATAGTTTTCGAGGAAAGATTTTGGGGAAATAGAAGAGATGTCGATGCGTGCTATCGAATTGAAGTACGTTTGGTAGTTCTGTTTGATGAGTATTCCCCAAGTGAATTAAAAGTCTTGCAAAAGACAGTATTACATATTGATAGGTACATAAAAACTCGAATCCCCTTTTTGGAAAAAAATGCCACGTTCCTGTAATTAACTTTCCTGAATATTATCACAGAAAGAGAAATCTAAATGACTATCTGTAGAGCGACCTATCCAATGAGACATGTTTCTTAAACAACTCTACAGAAAAGCGGTCGCCTACAAAATAGGCCAATAGGGCTTAGGTATGGCAAAGGATATTATGCTTTATTAAGCGAAGATTGCAACAGATGAGTCACAATGGCGATAAGACTGGCCTGCGATTGCATTTTGCTATTAATAAGGCTTAATTGCCTCCGTATTGGTATATCTAATTTGTGCCTGCTTTGTAGGCTATTGCACAGCTTTCTTGGAGAGCCGCCGGACAAACGTGCCTAATTTAGTAGGTCGTTCTATGAAGAGCAAATTCTATTCTGAAAGGTTCTATGTTAAATATACTATTTTAAAACTCCAATGAAGTTCCGCAAAATAATCCCCCGTCGCTTTTAAAACATCTCCACAAAATTAACCTATTATCTAATTAGTTTTCTTGCGAACTATCAGCTGTATTCCATGAAGGCTTTCCACAGTTAAATCGATTAACGTTGAGAAACTTTGATATTGAACTAACAGAAGAAATCAACCGATTACCGTTTTGTCAAATATTGTTGAAATACAAAATTATACTTAATTAATTAATATTTGCAACTTTCAGAACTTATGGAAAACGTTTATTGTCATAGCAATTTACAGCGAGAGTTTCAGGTACCTAGTAAATTTATTTAGTCTCTTATTAAGTTTATTCTGCGGAGTTCAGCAGTACTTCCTGAAAGCACATTAGTAATCCCCAAAAATATTCCACATAAGCGGTCAGTGTTTCCAATAGAATAAGTGATAGGACTGTATATCCGGTGATAATGAAAGATATACCCCGTCGATTAAAGCAGTCCATTTTGTCATCTTTTTCGTGTATAGGAACTAACACTTCCTTTTCAACTGGTTGGAATTTGTTCCTCTTTCCGCATTTGGCAGATAAGATTATGAAGCGCTAAAAGTAACGACGTTTCTCCATTCTTTCTGCGAGCATGGTATCATTTCTTGATGTTTTGTTGTTTCAAAGTCAAAAGGCCCTAGTTTGATGTTTAATCAATTCTTGGTTCTTCTACTAATCAGCTCTATAGTAAATTAATTCGAGTTTGACTCCGTCGGTTTTAAATTTAACAACTTGCTGAAATATTTCCTCCATGTTTCCATGACCTCTGTTTCATTCGCTACAAGTTTGGCCTTGTCACATTTTAATATCGTTCGTATTGTTGGTGTAAATCCATTCCGTGTGTTTTTTACTTCGTGAACAAAAATACAGTTCTGTCTCTTACTCTAATTTATTTTAGTTCTTCAAGGATCTTCTTGGTAACCTCTTTCCTTAGCTTTTACAGTTCTCTGAACTTTTGCTCTGATTTCCTTCATTCGTTTACTGTCGCGCCTGATTCTTCAATTTTCGCATTTTGTTACATTTCTCGTCGAAGCAGTTTGCACTTTTTCTATTGTTCTTTCTTCCTATGAGTATTTGCGTGCTGTAAATAATTCTCTGATCCTTTCTCAAGCTGTATTAACATTTTTTGATCTTATGCACATTTCCGAGTTTCCAGATTTGTTTGGCAAATGCAAATTTCGGAGTTTACAGATCTGTTTGGTAAACCTCTGCTTTGTTGAAATTCTTGAAAGCTTTATCGGAATTTCTTCTGGACTTTTGCATAGAAATTGTTCCTCAAAAATGGATCTAAGAAATGATTCATGTCTGCATTCAAGTCACAGGAAGTTCTAGCATCCATAATGTTACCACCATGTCTGTTCTTGGAAAACTTCTTTGGCACCAAAATCATTGTATAGTATCCGGTTTACTACATATCGACTGGTATTGGTTGTAGCTTTAAGAATTTTTGGTTAAAATCTTCGCATGATTTTCAGGTTTGATTGACTAATAGATTCCCACAACGTTATACTGTAAATTGAGATATTGATATTAATATTGCTTTATAGAGTATAATTTTCTTTAATAACAGTAATGTTTTCCTTCTCTAGTAACTAATAAATTCCTTTGAATCTTGCAGAAGTCATCTGTAAATATTTATTTCTCTTCGGAAAGTTTGTGGTTCCAAACCGCCTGCATTCAATTTGAAAGGTTTATTTTATTCTAAAGTGTCTTACTCACTCAACCTATTGTTAGTCTTTTGAAGAGTTTCCAACTCATATTGGAAATTCTAGCTGATATTCACAAATAATGCAATGAAATGTCGTCTCCATCTCAACACCGTAACATCATGTATAAGTTTTCAATCATCTAGAAGTTATACATATACGTTTATTGGGAAGTCAATATCGCCTAAGCAACCATAATATCTTACAAATTACTTTTTTCTCTTTTACAAGCTTCCTTATTTGCGTTTCCTACAAAATCTTGTTTCTCATAATTTACCACTCACTTAATTTTCTTTTATCTAAATCAGGTATGGTCAACCTCCGGCCCGCGGGCCACATGCGGCCCTCGAGTAAGGTTTGTCCGGCCCGCTACTGAATTCTTTCGTTGCATATTAGCACGGCCCGTCTAAACTTAATTCATAATGAATCATAAGGATACTACAAAAATGTATATTTTTCAAGATTACTCACATCATAAAACTTCTACAAAAAAGGTTGCCCATGCCAGATCTAAATACTCAGATATCTTGCCGTTTCGATGGTCGTTCTTATTAAACTAGTTTCATTGAGACAACAATTGAATTACCATCAAGTAGTAAAAGTGCATGCGTTCAACCGCACTTTTAGATATTTAATCGGAGTTTTTACTACAAAATCGGTTGATGTTGAAGGTCTGTACTTTGTGGAATACCTATCGGTATAAGCCATCATTTAATTTAAGATCTATACAAAAACAATAACAATTCTGAGGACCTTAAAGGTTATAGAAATAATTTAAAGTATATATGTATGTATGTATGTATGTATGTATGTATTCCTTGAAATTTCTATACTTTTCGATAAGGATAATCTCAGTAATAACAGAGCGTCACGGACAAAGTACAAAACATGTGATAATGATCGATTTCTGGTCTAAATTTAGTCCATAAAAATACATTGCGAATGTACCATAAGCAGTTACAACACACCTTATCATAAATCATTCACTTCAGAACAGATTCTCCACGTTATCGACCCGATTAATAAGATTCTAATAATAATCTTATAATAAAAAATGGTAATTGAATGCAATCACTTAGGAAAAATAGCATACCCAATAGTTAAGAATACTAAGAATCGTTCAGACATAAGTTTGTGACACGCAACACGATAACAAGTCCATTGTACATCGGAAATTGCATCGTTTCCCATTCAGGTCTGGGCTGTAACCTGTAACTGTTGTGAGGAAGATTTCAGGATGTCATTTATAAATGGGGCTTGTACACGATGGAGAATTGGTGTTAAGATTAGGCCCGATCGGTTTTCGAAGAGTTTGGAAGGATTATGTGTCGGACGTTAATAAATTTGCTAGTATTTCGGTTGTATTAACGAATGGGAACATATGTAAAACTGTTTGAGTAATGGCCAATTTGCGGATAATTCACTGACGTTAACAAATTTCTGTAATTACTCAAGCATACATAATGTATGTGCGGTACAATCCTGCATCTTGGGGTATGTTGTAGGTACAACGTGCATACGTAGTCGAAGTAGTTATCTACGGCAATCGCAATTACCAGTTCTCCACATCCCTCGTCAAGCGTTCTTATTTATATTCAACGTAACCCACGCGAACCGGAATATTGATTGCTACCCCAAAAGCTTAAATGTTACGGAGTTTAATGTTGCCAGAATTAATCATGCTACAACGTCGGTAATGTGCTTGTGTGGCTGTAAATGAACGCTTGATAATTACGCCGAAGTATAAAATCAAAATCGGTTTAATCGTCTTTCAAAGTCAAAAAGGGCCTTTTTCTGGTTTAGAGTGTTTTGGTTTTTGATCTGGCTTTTCCTCTCTCAAATTGATATTAAATTCGTTCCCCTTTGCATCCATTTTTCAGGATGTAAGATCGTCGTATTTCATTCTAGGGTTTACGAAAAGCTTGCCCGTCCGCCAAACCCGCTATTCATCCACGTCGGTTTTCACCGCCGCTGTCAGCGATAAAAACTACTTTCAGATTTTGTCGTGCGTCATTATTTGATGTTGATACTTCGCTATCTGAGCATTGAAACAATTTCAGTTCATCTCATGAAATTGCCGATATCTGGCGAATCGTCCATATCAAACATAAGTACGTAACAAAGCGTGAAATCCTGAGAAAAGTTTCCACAGCTCTTCATGTTTTGTTCATCCTTCATGGAACCGAGAACACCATAAGATATGAGGGCTATCCAGAAACGAACTTTTAGGAATAAAAAAGTGAAAAGTCAAAACTTTTAAACTCATCATTCCCCAACACCTGGTTTGGATTGCTTTTCTCAATTTTTTTAATATCTCGCAATACCTCGGCAAGTTTATTGTTGAACCACGTCTAAGGAAATCGACAAGAAGCCCACGTTTCATGTTCCAACATTGTTCTTGCTGACAATGTCTGTAAACGATGTCTTGATTTCCTGGGGGAGTCTTATGTCCTCGCTCCATGGACTACTTTTTGTCCCACAATTGACACTTCCAAGTCCTTTCCCCAGTTACGACATATCTGGCCATCTGGCACAAAATTTATGGTAGCCTAACTTATTCTTTGCAGTTTTATGCAACAAACTTCGTGAAACTTGACGAAATTCAAACGAGAACTTTGAAATTGTACAACACCGTCATTCACTTTCGACACCAGTTCAGTTCAGTCACAATGCTTGGTCGGTCGCTTCGGTCATCGCGAATATTAGTGCAATCATTTTTAAACATAATCCACCACTGTTTCACTCTACCTTCACTTGTTTCCGAAGCATTTCAATTGTCTTGTTATTTGCTGCCATAAGTTTAATGTCCAACTTATTGTAAGACTACTTAAACTACAAATTTCAGCTTCAAATAAATTAGAACTGATTCTTATTCAAGAAATTCTCTGTCACAGAAGAGGTGCAATTTTTCACCAATTGTTTTTGGGAGAATTTAGTCTTTTTTGGTAACTGTAGTGTCAGTGCAAGTTGTCTTGATTTACGTTGGAGTTTGTACAATTTCCTTTCCTCTATATTTACAACGTAGTCACAATATAATCAAACATAACATCTGCCGATTCGTATCAACAAAACATGGGCGTGTAGTTATTTCACAATTTGCAAACTGTTGGTAGACAGAATCGGTAATCCCCTAAAAATTTATCAAAAACTGAATTCTGCAAAAACTCACTGTGACACACAACTAATGAATCAATTGCTTATACAATTTATGTAACCGTGTAAATTCAGCTTGTTTACGTGTTTGATCGTAACCTTCTTCTTACCCTTTTCTGAAGATTTACTAGTTCTCCTGGATTTATGCTGATTTTATACAACCTAACCTCGTATAATATCTTGTTTATTATAAAAATATATGTGGATTATATTTTTACCCCTGTAAATCGACTTTTACTTGTTATGTTCATTATTTCGGCTTCTGTTTAGTGGTCCATTGTGTTTTTTTTTTTCAGTTTGAAATTTGAACTTTGCTCTGCACTATGACTTTTCTCATAACCTAAACTTTGTTGTACTCGTAGCCCATTGTAGCTATTAACTTTAAAGCTCCCAGTTCGTATGTTCCTAGTTTTTCATTTCTTCTGCCTTTATTTCGAAAATCCTTGCTCTTTATTTCTGCGAGATTTTCCAAATTACGTTTCCTCAAATTTAGTTCCTAATTCCCACTCTAATTATCCTTGCTATTCATTTCTATAAGACTTTCTAAATTATACTAAAACGAATGAGTACATTTCTTATCACATTTTTTTTTATATTAGTTCTGTATTTCAATATCAATCATTAACCGGACTTAACTAAATAAAATGTAGATTTCTATGGTAAATGCACAGAATTGGATAACTACACATCATTCAGCCCAATGTGACTATAATTCTAGTTGTCTCACTAACAAACTGCAAGTATCAAGTTGATTAATATGTGATGCGGTGTATGAAAATGCATTTAATGTGACCAATAGTATACCATAGACCCTACAACCATTACGAAGCGAAACTAGATTTTTAAAATAAGGATAAAGAAGTATCACGGGTTTGGGTTAACTTCACTTGGTGCACATCATTCAGCAAAACGTGGCTATAGTTCTATGAGGGTCGTGCCTACGTAGTGTGAAAAGTGTGTGACGCAAAAGGGCTGCAGAGTGGTAGAGGCGGTAAAAATGTTACTGGGAGGAAATATTTGAAACGAAAATTATTATTCCTTAAGTTTCTTTCTCTTCTTCTGGTTCCTCTTCCTATTGGATATTGGAGATTATCAAAGTTATTTGCACTTTGTTGACAATAGCTAGTATATATATAATAATTCATTGGAATTACAGCTGTGTCATTTTCTTTAGCTGCTCAACCAAGACGCTCTCCTGGTCGCCATTATCTTCTTCTATGTGATAAGTTTTAGTGATAAATATTTGCTTTCTTTCGCTTAGTTGATTGTATTTAAATGAGTTGGACTATATATTATATTCAATTATATTTTAGAATCCGTCAGTTCTAGTGATATCACTAACGAACATGTACGAATTTCGTAAATATATCATGTGGTGTACTGAAATGCGTTTTATATAGCTTAGTACACCACAGACTTAACAATAATTACGAATTAAACTTGACCTTCTAAATACGCACGATGAAGTACAATCAGCTACGTACATATATGTGGTAAAGTCACTTTAATCACCAGTTCGTTTCATTTTTAGCCTATTTGCTGGAAATTTTAAAACATGTATTTATCGTCAAACTGCTTTGTTTTACCTTGTTACAATCGGCAGCCTTCTCAGTTTCACGGTCTCCATTCTTGAGATTAACATTCTGGCGTCGTAAGTTAAACCTTGACCTCTTTAAGTTGTAGATTTCTATCTGACAACCATTATTTCATACATGATAAGTATCACACTTTTCAATGTGTCTCTATATTTTACTATGACTTTCCTTCTCTAAAACTATTCAAAAACTGTTGGTTGTACCAACACCTATTAGGGTCATCTTGCCTTCTAGATTGCTCATATTTTAAAGGAACAATTTACTAGAAATTTCCTATTGCCTACACTGTTAACACAGGAGAAAATAGTTCCTTCTAAACCACAGACATTTTTACTTACTGTACTGGATCACTTTTGAGCTGTTGTCTGTGTTACTAATATAGTTGATGCCGATGTTTCGCTATCCATACTGTCAGCTTCTTTAGGAATATAGAGATAGAGTGTAGTCAATTTCCGTGTCGTGTAGTTGTCGTAGAATTGTTAGTATTAGCAATTTAATACCATTTTGTCGTCACCTGCATCTCTTGTAGTATCTTCACTTACATATTTTATTATTATGTGGTCTTATCTGTTCACAGAATAAAGACGGAACAGTAGCATCATTCCGAACTTATTTATTGTTTTCGATCCGACTTTTTCAACTTCTCTATTTCTGTTTTTCTTGCATTCGATATCTAAAAATTATAGTTAAAAATGTGAGCGTCATTTCCAATATTGGAAGAAATATCCTATACTTAAAATATTGATGAGAATCATCATTTCAAATTCCACTATAGTACTGTTATTAAACAACTATCATTTGTATATTACGTGCTGCAAATGTTCATCATCTAATTATAACTTACACAAAGAAAGGTATCCTTACGTAATTCCTAGAAATATGGATTCGAGTTCTGCAAATTAACGATGCTATATCCGGTAAATTAAATATGTATGTGCCACATTGATTCCTAAAAATTAGAATGAAGTACGTTTCGTGATTACACTAATCGAAAGTTGTGGCCCCTATAATTCTCCGACATTTACCAAACCGATTGTTCACCAAACATCTCTAAAAAAAAAAGGTTCCTAACTACGTGAATATTTTATTCGAAGGGAGAGATGTTGGAAGGGCGGGGGGAGAAAGGGATCCGGACCTATAAAATTCTCTAACCCTAACGTTAATGTATGCCAATGTATATTCTCTTCGTTCTATTGATTTCTTTAGTTTTTAGCTGGGCGCCGTCGATTATTTATAACGGATAATTTTGCATGATTCACTACATCAATTATTCGAATATCTTTTCAAAATATCCCCTGCTTTATACGATGGATGAACGGTGAGGTGGATCGATTTTTTAATTTCCTACAACTTTCCCGACCATTAGTCGTCGATCCTCGGGAAGGGAAACAGCCTACGTTTGACATTTAGAAATTTGAAAGGACGAAGTGTAGTGGGTCGTATTGTACACGCTAGATATTTATTAGGTACTTTTATAAGACACGAATAGGCTTCTTTAGTATACTCCTCTTTATTGCCCATTCCATTTAATATTAAGAGGATTTATTTTATTGGGCGTTCTGGATTTCTGGACAATAAAACGAAAGGTTGATGTAAAAATGAAATTGACAGATACATACATCGAGGTCTGGACGAAAAGAGATATTCTCGACGAAGTTACAGCGTTTAATGTGATTTTCGACAATTTAAGTTGTTGCAGATTGCTCAGCGCACATTTCTTACTCGAAATGTGCAGATTAATTATAACGTCAGAACTATCCAATTAAGAACGTTGAATGTAACCAGTAGAGTAATAGAATTAACCTTGTAATAAATGATTATATATTCACATTCTGAGAATGTACCTGTGTAAATATGCATGAGCATTTATTTATATCATCAATGACAGATTCCTCTTTAGCGAAGCTTTTGACCGGTTAGCAAAGAAATATTCATCGGAAATGTAAGTATATAGATATGTATGTACATATGTTCGACTATCGGAATGGTAGCTACTGATAAGTCTTGGGTTCAGGCTCATCCGGTCTTTGCCGCTTTTTGGAGCTCTCTACTTCCATTTATTGGGTTGGATTCGTCCCCACTTTTACTCTATATCTTCTGGCATAGCTTTTTCCATACTTTTCCGGCTTTTGTTTTGATTTTTCAATCTGTAATTCCAGCCCTGTTGATATCTCTTTCTACTTCCTCTATCCATTTTGACCTTGGTCTTCCTCGTCTCTTTTCATCTCCCGATTCCCACTCTCACTCATTGTTACGCATTTTAAGGCATCGCGGACCAAGAAACAACAATCTTTATTTTCAGAAAGGTTATTAAATTTTAAATACTGTCTTGGGTTTAGTAATTGAACACTGAAGATTAAAGAACGAATAGAATTGAAGTGAATGATACATACATTCATACAAATTCCTCCTATCTCCATCTTCAACCTCATCTTGTAGATTGTTGGGTTATTCGGCAACGAGTACGTTTCATTTTCATAAGATGTATTGTAGCACACGTTAATGTATAGTTAGCCTTGGATTCTTAGACCTCTTGTATCGGAGAGGAGCATTGCCCTGCTCCATTGTAGCCTTTCCTGTCTTATTCTTAAGCGAAGTACGCCTACGCAAAGTTTCTGTTAACTATGACTGTGATCTTTAGATGGTATAGCTTTAGGTCTTCTTTCTGTAGCGCAAGGAATTTCTTGGTCTTTTCGGCGGAGTAGGAGATGAGCTTTTTGCCTGCCTAGTCCTAGAGCATTCTTCCAGCAAAAGATCTGTGCTCTTCCTCCCCATTCTTCTCATATCCTCCCTATGCTGTGGCCTTTAGTAGTAGTCATTGAATAATTATGGCCGAAAAAAAGGGTCATAGATTCCTCTTTAACGAGGCTTTTGCCAATATCGTTACCTTTGATCCCTTCGTATCCTGGCACCCGCATCAAGGCTCAAGTTTTAAAATTCGACTCAAATGTGACTGATTTAAAGAACTTTAGCGTTGTTTAGCTACCTGTTAAAATGCAAATCCTTGCCTTTCGGAGTCCCTGTTAGATCGTACAATCGCATCTTACTGAATAAGTATATAAAATAAAACAGCTTTAACAGGATCTAGAACTGGATGCAAACAGCTCGATTATTTTTTAACAGGCACTCGATATGAATGAATTTATCTTGAAATTCGTGGCAAGCTAGGAAATACCTACTGGTCTAAACCACGTTGCGTGAATAGTATAGAGCAAACACATCATTCCTCATTCACACTGTAATTCCTTACGAAAATAACCTCCTTGCACTTTGCTTTGACTATAAACGATCTGTCCCATTCATTGAAAAACAAATATATACGTGCCATTTTCCAAGGTTAGATAGATTTTTCCATACTAATTTTATTAGTTTAAATTTTATATGTGTATCCTTGCACAACCTCTAATGTTATATATCCTATTCATTTCGAAACTACCGAATACCAACAGTTGAAAAAGATCAAGGTCCAATGAAGGAAAATTACGATTCGATAGATTTATTTTTAGACCTGCAGTAAATCTATTCCATTATAGTTTTTACTTCGTCGGATAATTTAAGATAATACGCGAACGCGCACTATAATTGTCATAAATTACGGTTGCGCAATGCTATAAGAAAAATCCGAAATCACTTTTCAATGATCGTGACAGTGACACTTTTTGTATACGTTGGTATTCACCTTTGATGGATGGAATGTATGCATGAGTACGAGTACGAAGCTTAAGTGTTGTTTCATACCTGTAAAACGTGCCCACGTATATCCAATTGTTGTACAACTTCGACATAATTTATTGTATTTGAGGATTTCTATTTTTAGAAACAATTAAAAATAAACGTGAGTAATAAGTATGTATTTACCTTCACTGTTGCGTTGTTTTAAATATACATTTGCAAATTGCAAATTGTTTAAATTTTTGCTTTATTCGCATTTGTTATTAAGTAGCTGTCAATATAATTAGTTCCTTGCAATGTTCTACTGGTTTCGAAACTAATTACGGATTTTTCAAAGAAATCTTATGATAGAGCGAAGTAACGATTCAGTTGTATTATCAATTTTTATCAATTATCGTTCGTCCTGACTCAGGCAATTCCATAATTGCAAATTTATAAAACTTGTAGATTTTATCAAACACAGTGCAATTTGTAGTCATCGTCATTATTTCAATGTTTACCACTCTATACGTTTAAAACAAAAGGCGAAATGTATCATGAGCTGGTAGTCGAAGACTAGGACTCTATGGTGATGTTCAAAATACGCTGTACCGTTGTATTTCCGACAGTAGTAACTAGACCCCGGGAATTTTAGGGGTTTTTATACCCAGCAATGTCGTCAGCAACGTATTTACGTTGCAAGCGTTCTACAAATCGAGACGGACTCGTTCATTAATAGATTATAGATTATTAACCTCTTAACATTTTCCGGGGTCTAGTAATGACATAACTTTTCTAGCGTGAATTTGAGATTTAAGTGCTGTTGGACGTCGGTTCGTCTTCCTCATCCACGATATTTTTCAATTAATATCGCTGAAAACGGCACCATTTTTACCTGCAATGACAGTGACAACAGTGACTTTATACTTATGTATCTAGTTTTATTTACCTACATGTTACGTTGAGTTTACGTTATCTACGTTTTAATTCTCATTGTATTTCATGTAACAATTGCATACACCCAAAATAGAAATTATTTTGTAATGACTAGATGATTAGCAAACACTTGGTTGTATCTCATTCAAGATTCAAAATGTTAACAGCCACACAATGTAATCGCGCTATCTGTAGATAACGCAACAAAATCGTAATGATAATTTTCAATTGAAAATTATGAACGTGCATTTCCCAATTTGAGTGTATTTTCGAGATAAAGCGGTGAGAATTTGGTAACTATTTTAGTAACAATTAACGTAAAATTACACATTTTCATTTAAATAAATTTCAATCATCAAGAATTTCTACATATACGTTTGCTTATTTAAATACATAATTGAATCAACAAATTAGTAGGAAAGACATATGCGTTACTTGTATTCATGGTACTTTATAATGACTGAAAAGGAGTGGCAACCAGACACATATATGCATGTCTTCTAAAGCAATGATTTCCCCATAAAATCTTCGGTTAAATTTTGCAACAAATTGATAAAAGCAATAAAATGTGACTGTACTAGATTTCGTGTTACTGGAACTATCATTGACTCAGGGTGTATAGTTATGATAATCGTCCTGCAATTTATTTATAACTTCTTTTGTTTGGAACGAGCTGGTCTCCTCCAGTAGTAGTCAGATGCGTATATGTCTCTTTGTGTTATAGTTATATTTGGAATCAGGAAGTACGAATAAGACGCTACTGTACAGTAGTCTGTATTTACTCTAAATATTTTAACGGTTAAAATTAAACTTTCCAAGTTTAGTTCACCCGTTACTGTAATAACTTAGCGGGAAGTCGGCGTTCTACGAAGAGCTGAGGCAATACGATACAAATTAGAGGAATAATTTCATCAACGTAAGTCATTTTTTGACGTCACGACTACGAGACAACTTCTGAAATGACTCACGTTAAGAAACGGAAGGTTAAAAAATACTTGGTCTAGACTTTTACCTTGACTGTTTATTTGAACTAGTTTCTGGGAATAATACGTTAGGTAGTTGCGTTGTTTCTTGAAAGTGTTTTGGAAGATATTTAAAGGAACGGGCACATTAAAAATGAGTTCGCATTTATTTTTGAACCAGACCAATATCTTTGTAATATCTTTTGTTAAATTGTTGAAGATTTTGGCTTCGGTTGATCTCTAAAACGAGGAAATTTCTGGGTATTTTTAGATATGTAAACTTTGTTACTCGTACTTTCGCTTTTTAAACAAATATTTTAAGTATTTTGTAGAAACACTAATAGATTTTATTATTAATGGAACGGAGTAAATGTAGTTTGTTATGGTATCTTGAGGTCTCAAAATAAATAGAGAACGTATGCATTTAATTGCGGTAACGTACTATCAACCACATCGACCAGTAACACTAAATTAGCATTTTGGAAGAGTGAGATGCAAAGATCCTCAACTCGATTTCTTATACTGGCTCAAGAAAGTTCTTTTCAAAATCACATTGATGTGAGTAACACAACATGGAATCCTACATTGCACGATTTGGTTGTGTTTTTAATAATCACTCATAACTTCTAGAAGGAAAGGAGAATAGAATAAGCATTGCTAAAATCAAACAGTTTTCTCTTCTTCTCAGAAAGGATCGAAAATTCTGTTGACCGTATGGGATCAACGGTAGTTCGTGAAGACGATTTGCGTAGAAAATGGGCGTGGACACCCAAAGACAGCATTACTTAGTAATAGAGGCAGCAATTTCATTTTTAGATAGAACTAATGCTAAAAAATCAAAACAAAATTGCTCCAAAAATAATAAGAAAATAAAAAGGTAAATTTGCTTGATGGCTCTTGTCTACAATAACTTAGGATTCCCGTCAATAAATCCAATTGGAAGCTTGCAAAAGGGAAGTGATGTCAGAAACAACTATAAATGTCAATCAAGCAATCAATTCAAAAAGATTGCTCAGAGAAATCGTAAAATGGTCACTGTCATAGAGGTAACAGTTATTCTGGATATGTTATCGCACTTGCCTCTTCTCAACGATGACAATTTCGAGCTCGTTCTGGAGATGAAGCCCTTGCAACCTATTTGCAAGCTCAAATACATGCACACATCTTCTTCTATTTAAAACGAAACTCTTGCATTATGTGGTAACTGTAATGTGATAAGTGCAAGAAGCTGTAAACAGGAGAATCAGAAATAAAGGTATTTCTCAGACAAGAGATCAATCATTTACATTATTTAGGCAGTTCTTTAGCAGCCACCATATTACAACGCCTAATTTCTCATGGTTTGATGCTAGAATAATAAAATGCTGCTGGAACGATGTGCGCCCTCTGAGAATGTGTGTGCACTGTGCTGCACCTACATACGTACTTTCAATTTAGTTCTTGCTCATTCGTCAGAAATATCGATGATATAGAACTTTGTAGGAACAGATAAAGATAGTATTATTTTTTAGACAACCTTCCTTGGGGGTAATGTGCTAATTAATAGCTCTTTACGAGGCAAGGTAAACTGAAAAATACAACGCTTGTTGCAGATTCGTAAAAATGCTAAATGCCATTGTAGAACCATTGGGAATTCCGGAGAGACTCAAGCCTTTCAGTTTATGCAAAGGCTAAATAACTGTCACTGTATTATTTCTTGACTGATTTTAAGCAAGGCGTTGAGTCATCTACATATTAAGCGTGAATCTAAATTAACCGACCAAACTTTTTCAATTTTAAAACAAATTAAGACTTACCTAGAGAACCCAATGGACCAGCAGCGATTCACAAGTTTAGTTTTGATGACACTTCAGGTGAAGATCATTATTTATTTAACGTAAGTATTGATAATGTTGCTTCTCGTCGGAAAAGGCTCAAATTAATTTTACAGTTTTATTATATTATTATTAGAGTTTGAGAGAGAGAGAGAGAGAGAGAGAGATGGATGACGTGTTATCATTAAGTAGTGTAAATCGGAGTAACGCTTAAAAAATAAAAGCGTATAAACTATATAGCAAATGCTTTGGAAAGCAGCAAAATATGCAATTACTTTTGACTGGAACTTCTGTCTTGTTTGCCTTGTCTTTACTCGGCTAATCGATTGACGCGAGAAACCAACTCTGGCACTATCTTTTGGTGGTCTATACAAGTTCTCCAAAGAGTCGGCTTCATATAATCGACAGTGTAGATTCTCGATGGGCAGACAATATTACTTGTTATTGTATTCATTTCTTCTATTTTCACTTTTGGTTGCTTTTGTTGAAAAAGAGTTGATGTTGCTGATTAAAGGCATTTCTCATGATCTGTGCCATTATCATACATTTTCAAACATTGAAACGAAGATCCTGAATGTTTTGCACTTACCTTTATATTGTTATATTTTCTTAGACTTTAAGCAACCATTCTAACTAAACGAAAATAAGAAACTTTTACCAAGATGCCCTACCGCGCTCGTGTAGAAAACAAATTAATCAATATTGGACGGCGCTAAATTTGATATTTCCTTCAATTTTCGGTAACATAAATGTATCATGATATTAACTATAAAAGTACTTGCTTCCTGTAGTACCTTCCCGAATGTAAATGATATCGACAAAACAGAAAATACAATAAGCTTTCGAATCAGAATGAAAAGAAAAAGAAACGTAATACTCTTAAGTACAGTTGAAATCGATTTATGCAAAGTCTTTTGATATCAAAGGGAAAAGCTCCGATCGACTGCTAGGCTTTTCAATTAAATCGAATCGCTGGAAGTGCTTTTTAACGAAGATGTTTGACATTCAATAGAAGGACACTTTGTTCGCGTGTATCTTTTTTAAAGCAGAACGTATAACTGGAACGTATTGCGTTCCGTGTAATCAAGGTTCTCGTGGGATATTAATTAGATACTACACGAAAATAACCGATCCCGATCTATTTCGGTTTGCTAGATTATGTTGTCACAGTGGAAGCGGTTTATTCGACTATACTTTGTTGTAGGTAGAATAAAACAACCACGAAGTCGAATGAACGTTTTAATTATAGCAGTTTAATTAAATATAGTTCGGACAGTGTTAATCTTGTCAACAGTCGCCAATTGGAGCAAATTAAATCGATACCGCGGGGAGTTTCTGGAGATTTTTAGTGAAAAGAAAATATACATATGAACGTACGATGTTTTGTTTGGACATAATCGATACTTTAAAAAATCAAACTAACAATAATGACACTAACGATGAGTAATTGGCATAAACGAGGACATAAAATCTGTGAAATATTACAGATTTTAAAATTAATTTATGACCTTCTTCTTAAATTATAAACAAATTTGCATACCTTGACAGTTTTGGATAATCGAATCTGCAACAACAGCTCGGTTTTTATGGACGATTTTTAGTAGAAACGAACGAAATCGTTTCGTGCGCTTTAGTTGAAAAATAATTGCTTGATCTAATTTTACTGCAAAAACATGTACTCTCGTTAATGTTTTTATAACGCATAAATGAGATAAGCACAAAAATATTTACCCTACATATTTACCCCTCTCCTAGAACGGCAACATATGTACGTCATGAAAAATGAAAGTGCAAAAGTGAACAAAACACTAGCGGTCGGTGTAAATAGTTTAATGAGTAATAATATAATAATTCGTGTTACTTAAATATCTGATACGCATTAGTTTTAAAGAAACCGACACCGTAGTTATGGATACATTATTCTTATAAATAATTAGGTACCTTTCTCTTGTTCGATTTTGGTTGATATTGCGCTCATTCAGCGGTTTATTCGTGCCATTCAACTTAAAAATAATAAATAAATATTTCGGTTTTTGTTTTACGTAGGATGTCACACGTATTTAACCCTCTCTGGTCACGTGGGGACATCAGACCCCACTTTTCACTTTGAGCGCAAATTTTTCATATTTCTCGACTGTGAATAGGATTTTTGTCTCCATCTACCTGGAGTTTGAAGTGTGAAAAAATTGTAACTTTTGCGACATTTTTTAATGATTTTTTTCATCATCTTGCAATTTGTTTTCTTCCAAATAAACTATTCCAGGATTTTTACATCAATATCGGACGAATAGTTTTTTTGCCATAAAATTGTTCATTGAAATGGCGGGGGTCCAATGGACCCCAGTATGACCATCTAGATTCTATATTGGAGTGTGACAACGGAAGGTTATATATCATTATAATAACAGATAATAAGCTTTAAAATCTAGTGTTTGCAGATGATGTGTTTCATAACCGGAAAGACAGGCGAAATACAAGGAAACAACAGACAGAACAACTACGCTTTACAATGAATGAGAAAAACAAAGATTCTAGCAGGTGAAAATGAGGATGGAAAACGAACAAAGCATAGACAACAATAATTATTGAAGAGGTAGAGGAATTGTGTTATTATGTGAACAGAACAGAGACATAGAAAGGAGAATAGAACAAAAACATATCACTCCCAGTTATAACGTTGCAGTGGTTTTAGTTTAACGTGGTTAACGCTCCAACAATTAAAAAACTCGTTTTAGTTAAGGTACTGGATTTTAAAAACCTAACCCCAACATTAAGCAAAGAACTACTGTATTCTAAATTAATGTCAAATGTGTACTATTATAGCGTACTAAAACGTAGTTAATAAACAAATAAAGCTGAAAACGCTTTAAATCCTTATCAACAAGTATCTAAGGAAAATACGCCAAGTGTTTTGACCAGGACAAACAACAATCTCAAAAGCTAAATGAAGAAAGATAGAAGCAATAATAAGACAAAGCAAATAGGAGTTGATCAGATATACGCTGAAGATACCACACAACAACCCAACTAAATGGGCACCGGACTTTGCGAGAAACTTTGATTCCTTCTCTGTAGGGTCGGACTGGTAGCTTTAAACCATTTTATCTTCTTGGGAAAGCTCCTACAACCAGTCTTGGGAGTGCAGAGTAAAGATTTAGTTTACAAAGTTAACTAAACGGAGAATAGAGACATCTTTTGAGATCTTTATTTAGAAAACATTAATTCTTTATTTACAACGAGTTTGATGGTCATCGAGGAACCTGATTGTTACCTCAGTCGATGCCAAACTGATCGATTTTCAACGATTTCCCCAAAAGAACTAGTCAAAAATTAACATCTATACCCTTGACTTGGAATTTTTAAAATTAATAGTAATTCCTCTGCAAAGTTGAGGATGGTTTTCGTTGTTAGTTATTACCATTGACGTTCTGGTATCCCAGCATCCAGAATAAGCCCAATCTAGGTACATTCTACTTGAAGCACTGAAAAATCCTGCATTCTCTGTTAGTTTTGAATCATTCCCTCGAATTTTTAACCCGACTATTCAATACGCTTTAGTTCGATTAGAGCTTACTGTTCCCAAGCAATTAATTCGATTATCAGAGCACCTCCTTGTAATCTTCTCTATAAATGTACATATCTAGCTTGTAACCTTAAACTCGTTTTTTTTTATTAAAAACAAAAATCGGGTCTCTTTTACTTAAAACTCAGCTTACAAGGAGGTCAAAAAACAGGTATTTATTCTACGGAATTAAAAAATAATAATTACCTATCATATCTATACATAATATAATTTCCTTATTTGTGTGTTCCTCTTTTTTGTCTATCCAGAGCTTTTTGAAGCCCACTGATGGGCTAGAAAGCTGAAAATTGGCATGCATATAGTAAAACGTCTAGGCCAAATCCTAACGTAGCCGGATTTTTGATTTTTGGCCTGTGGGCGGAGAATTAGGGCGAAAAAGGGAGCGTGGCAAATAATTCTTTGCTTTTTTCTGCCAAGCAGTTTTTCTTTTTCTATCTGCCTGGCAGGGACAGGCTTAACAGCTAGTATTAATAATAAAATCTCGACATAACGATGGCACTGCAAGTGGATTGGGGTCGTGGTCGTTATTTAGAAAAAGAAGGAAGCATGACATTATGAAAGGTCTATTATTTTGGAAACTACGATGAAAAGCAATTTTCCAAAATTACAAATTAGCTCATTTTATCGCATCGAAAACTCTAATATCATTAATGTATGCATGCTTACAAGGCATGATATGCCCAGAGAAATAAAACCAGCGCGAATTTTATCGTTCTAACGAAATTTATTTTTAATTTTATAAATATTGTAAAAGGTCGATGCTAAAACTGAATATACGCTCAAGGTTATGCTCTGAAACTGAAAACGCCTAACGCCCAAGCGCCCTTGAAAGGGATCGCTAAAAATAGCATATCAATAAATAAATATTGGCGAATTGTGTTTGCGTGTAATTAAGCTTTTTTCTGTTTTTTCCATTATAAAACCTACGCTGAAATTGCGAGCCGAGCAGTCGTATTAGGCGTACATTGATAATGATGAATAGCGAGTTTATTTTTATCGCTACCTCGTTTCATACCGGACATTACTACTGCTGCTGTAGATTCCGGTCGTTGGAAATACGATTTTAAATTCGCAGCATATCTGCCCCGATTTCCAATTAGAATCATTGCGAATTTTCTACGCGAAGGCAATATTATGGAGTTAGGCATTAGGAGGGTATGGCGATGCGAATTTCTAATTCGTGTTTATTAGTAGGAGTTGAGAGTAGGACGAAGTGAAAATTATTTAATTTAATTTTAAAACGATTGTTGTAACGGGGTTACTGTTTGAATAGAGGTTATCTTCTTATTTTCTTTGTGCGTCTTCCAGCGTCCTGTTCATCTCCGCGAAGATTATCAAAGAAACTTAAATTCATTAAAAAGTGGTTACCTCACGTAGGGTTGTTCATAGATAACTAATTTCGTCCGAAAGCAATTTTGTCGGAATTATCATTTTGTGATTATCGCCGAGAGTTTTCAGATTCTCTCCAAGAGATTTTATCTCCACGTCAGAATTTGTAGCAAAGTGATTTTCATGAAAATCATCAATCGTATGAGAAAAGGGGGTAGATGATCATATGTGCTCTTTTAATAGATTTACAACTGTTGTATAAAAGGGACGAAACTGGGGCGTAGCGCAAAAGAATCACACTTTGAAAATAAAAACTACCCTAAGGCCTACCCCTTCATAAAGACGATGGGACTTTCGAGTCAGAGAAGGTAGTAGAATGGCTTCCTAAGACCTTGAGCGCTGCTCCCAGTTAGACTAAAAGAACTAAAGAGCCACTCTTTTTATAGTTATTTAACCCAAAAATTGTTCTTCGTGAAATACCTAAGTCTGCTTTGCTCTACAACAATGGCTGAATGTAAATTTGCTAAGTTACATAAAAATTGTCATCGTTATAAATATTCCGTTATTAAAATTTAATTAGAATAAATGCGCCTCGATTAGTTTTAATCTTGCCGACACCGCCAGGATGTATGTATGTATAAAGCAACTCTTCGCGGAACTGCCTATTTTATGTTTGCCGCCAATACGAAGACATCTTAATAATATGGCGACAAGACAAAGCACAATCCGCATATAAATTAAAAATAGATGTTATGCATATTTCTGCAAAATTTTAAGAATCACAACAACATAGTCTATAATAACATTTGTCGAAAGAAATTCCTCAAGATAGGACTAAGAATACAAATTATCTTGCATTTACTTCACTACTGTGTATTAGTTGGAAACTGATTGACCCGTTTGGTTGTATATGATTACATAAGATGAAATGGCCTCAAATATTTCGGTGAAATTATAAAATTCTAAATATAGGAAACATTCTTGGCAGCTGGTTAGATTGGAGCAAAAATTGTAAATCAATGTCTAATGTATCCAAATACGAGTTTGATTTCTTTTATAACATCATCCCATCTTGGAATTAAATCATTTTTTCCTGCTACATGTCTACAACCACCAATTTTCTATGAGCTTTTTATTAAACTATATAATTTTAAGGACATCTATATATAGTCCAAAACTAAAACGAAACAAGATATATTTATAGTTATGTATCATTCGGTTTTATTGAAGTATATTTTCCAAAATTTCGGAAATTTCGCCCTGTAAAATTAGTTCTTTCTTAGTTCAACAAACACGAAAAATAGAATAGATAATCAACAATTTTATCAGGAACTAATTAGTGTAAGTAGAGATTGAGAAGGATTGTGTCAAGAGAAAACAAATTTATAACCTCCAACTAATCTGGCAGACGCTTGTTAGCTTTATGTTCTATTAATTCACAATTCTGTTTTAAATCTTCATCTCATGGAATAAACTATGATAAACAAGTAAAGAATAAAGTTAACTTGGGCATCAATATACCTTCAAATATTACTTTCTGAAGAAGTGCTTTCATAGTCATGTAAGCACTACCCTTTACAGTTGCTGTATAAAACGACTCATTCGTAAATTTCCTCTTTAATTATCAGCTTAGTAAGAACCTCTTTCTGTTACAAATATAATTCTTACATTTCAGGCGAATCCAAATCATCATCTTCACAATTACGACTAGCCCAGAATAACACACAGTACTCCTAAATAAAATTCTATTTTATCCAATGTACTATGCTACAACGCCAACTCAAAAAAGCCGTATCCGCTATTATTAAACAAAATTCCCGAAGATGAGTGTAAATTTTGGAACGGTTTCAATTTTTTGACGTAACAGCTCATTGTATTGACGCGTATATTTATTGCATAATTTCCAAGCACTTCCATTTACTCATGTTAATTCCTCTCAAACGATTTTGAACCCCACTAACCCCGTGGCGGTTCGTTAGAAAATGACGATTACGTCATGAACAATCTCTTCAATTAGGAAACTGTCATATACATACATACGTATACTACAAACTGATAGAGCTGTAGTATCCAGTGTTTGCTCAAATTTTGCTTTAACACGAGTCGATTTTGAGCGTTCAACCGTGTGTATATTTATTTTTGAAACATATTAACATTGAAAACGTATGCTCCGGCCATTCGCATGACGCGTTAAATATATTTATAAACGCTTAATTTCCCAATTTATAATTTGAATCCATTCCAACGTTGTCAAGGGTAAAATTGATTACTGTTTGAACATTACGCGCCTAATTAATACGTTGTTTTACAAGTTTTAATCGGCGACGATGTTTCGACTGTAACAGGGGCCATTACAGGATTATATGGAACAATAAGTAGGGGTACTTGAAATTAAGCATTAAATTAAATAAACGTTGACACCATTCATTGTATATTGTACTGCAAAGGATGTTATACTTCTTTAAAATAAATGTAGGTAAATACTGAATTTGCCCTATTCTTCACAAATGAGTAAACCGTGCATAATAGAACTTACGGCAGAATTATTTGTGGATTAAGAAGGTTAGGTGACGTCTAACTCGAATGACGAATGGGTCATCCCTAATTAAGAGTAGTAGGAATACACCTCTTCGCATAATTTCATACTGATGGAGATGATGAAAGTTTAAGGGAGATTTGTGAAGAAGTGCACATGAAAAAGTGGTGCCTGGAGTGTGCTAGCACCTAACGCCATAAGTTTTGATCATATCGGTTTATACATAATCATTTTTATTACTGGGAATGATAATAACTTTTACGACACCATAATGGAAACTATTTATACTCTTAGAAAGTTAAAAGGTTGCCAAAGTGCAACATTAATTACTTCAATTGCACAGGTTTATTGTCTGTGGGATACACTAAAAAGCCATATAATACAGTAGTTGCAATCAGACTCCGGAAATAGGCCTTCGTAACACGAATGGTAATCCCTCACTTTGAAAGAATTTGCTGGTTTTATCGGCTGTTTAGCACGCGTTACTGATATAATCGAAACATTGGTAAAAGTCTCTTGAAATATATATTTCGATCTACTATAGTGACCTTTTGGAGCTGGGCAGAGAAATTCTGGTAGATAAAATCTCTGAATAACTTCACACCCACTCTTGGGCTGCGCGAAACACACCTTTGCTATACAAATGGAGGTGTTGGGAGAAAATTGAAATTTTGACGGAGTGTCAGGCGAAATATTTAAATTCCAATTTCACAAGCTTACTGCTCATCATGTTTGCCTATAAAGTAACTATCATACACACGCGGGTGTTCGCACAATATTAAAATTGTCAGGAAATACGACATCAGATATTTAACTTCTGGTTTTATAGGCTTATTTCCCATCACTTTTGCTGTAAAAGATCACAAAACATTTATGCTTTGGCAATCATAAATAGTTTTTCAAGCAATCGAAATGCTAAATCTGTTCGTAAGTTACTGGTTTGTAGGTTGTTGTCTTTGTTGACGAGCCAGGACCTGCCTGGAAAGGAATTAACGTGCATACCCAATTTATCTATTTCTGCATAAAGACACTTATATACATTGCTGATTAAATATACTGGCGCGTATTAAACCCGAACCGCCATTGGAAAATCGATTTGAACCATTTTCCGCCCTTCTCTAGTTATCATACGAAAACATTGAAATCTTGGCTAAGAATTGCTAATACGTTTTAAGCCGAGCTCAAAGGACCTTTGAACTGTACAAATGAGTACCTGTTATTGTATGGTTTTGAAATCTTGCCAAAGTACGGCATCTGATAATTGAATTCCTAAACTATTTAATGTGTTAATGCCAGAACGTCCTGCCCGCCAAATTCTTTTTACCTTATCAAAAAATGTGTTATATTACTAAAAAATCGAGATCAACAATTAATATAAAAGTTTAAAATATAGTTTAAACCACAGAACAAGTCGCGCAAAATGTTCTTCTCGAAATAATATTTAAATTTTAATCTAGAAAAGTTCACTTGATTTACATACATATATTTGAAAGTTAATTAATAATTTACGTATATTAACAAACATGTTATAAATATGGTAATGATTTTAATTATAAATTTAATTTATACCATAATCCAGCAAAATTAATTAAAAAGCAACAACAGCGTTGTTGATATCATTTTTCTATAACATACGTAAAGAAAAGGAGGATTGCTTCTTATTAATTCAAGGATAAGTCCAAGAGAAACTGGAATAGAGAGGTAAACACTATTACACGTCTATTAATTCCTGATAATCTTGACTTATTATGATAAAAAAAATAGTATTTTATTGCATTTAATTTGATAGAATAAATTGCTTTATTTAAGTAAGTAAATACATTACATTCAAAGTGCATTATTCCCAAGGTTTTTATTTGTTTTTAAACTGTCTACGTAGATTTATCAGACGCCACGAATATTCTAAATGTGGCTCCATAAATTAAGAGGTTATATTTGTCGCGTGCTATTGTCATCGCATTAAGGATTTTCTTGTGAGCAAGTGGGTTAAAAGCGTTCTCATCTTCATTTAAACTGACGTCGAATACGAATATATATACGGCTGTACCTGCACTAACAAACTCGAGTTAAGATCTACATATATATATATATATATAAATATATATATATATACATATATTCATATATACATTAATATGATGAGCCATCACAATATTTTTGACTTTAAATTCTACAGAAAATTGAAAGTACGTGTAATAAAGCCCCAAACTGCGTTCATCTAATTGCAGTTTTCCTTGCATTTTTTATTACAGCAATTGGTAAATTGGGGATGTTTATCACATCCTTCAAAACAAATTGTGATGCTGGTCGTTCAACTTGAATGTATGAGAAAATTGTATTATTGTATTATTTAAAGTTCTGTTTGGTCAAAGAATGTAGAGCGAGGATCTTACTTTCGTAATTTTAGATCAGTATAAAATATGAAACTTTTAATACAAGATAATAATTAAAAACCTGAAGATGCTATTCCTCGAAGATTTTTGCAAGAAACATAATATAATTGATGGTCCCTCAGGGGCCCAAACTTACTCCTAGGGGCTCCGCGACAGTACCCAAAAGTTAACAAGACAAACAGTGTTAAGTGAATTAATATAGTGTTAAAAATTATAAACGTTCGAGTTTATTGTGGCAAGTGTAGGGGATCGGGTTCTTGGCTGGTAGATAATCGGGAACCACTGATCTAACTAACAACTCCAATATAATCTCTAAAAATTTCTTCATTTCTTGTCCAATACCTTCACTAGTAATTCTTTAACCTTCCTATACTCACGCATACGGTCTGTGAGACCGACTTATATAGTATAGTATACGTCTTTCATTTTGACGTGAGTATAGGAAGGTTAAAGTTTGCTACTACGAAGGTATCAAGTATCACACAAAACTTCACTATACTTAGAGTCAAATCATTTTCACTCTCTCAATTATCGAGTGTCTCCCTACCATAATCTAAAATCCCATTACGCATCAGCTAATTTCTGTGCAAATTTTTACGTTGAGTTAACTTCAAGGAAGATGTAATATGTTTCTGAATTTATCACATGTCTTCATCAACCAATAAGTTTTCCTCTATAAATTCGTGTTAGCATATATACACACTTCCGTACTTCCTCTTTTGCTTGGTTGCTACATGCTCCCTTTTGTACCGAGTGTTTCGAAAGGTTTGGAAACCCAGAAATATAGCTATAGTCCTTAAGACTCTCGAAGATGCGAAAAGAAAGTAACACGGGACTTTGGAAGCAAGTAGTCAGATTTTCTTCGGGATATCAGCGATATCAGCGTTGAGTATGGGTCAAAGTTAGCTTTCAACAAAAAAGGGTGTTTTAAACAGTTTGGCGGTGGTAAGCAATCGGTAAATCATGGGGGTGAAAAGGGAAATATACAGTGGTTGCTACGTAAAATGGTATTTAAAACGAAATTAACGTAAATTTTCAGACTGTAAATGGTGTTTTTATGTCAGTCTCCATTTCTTAGGTTATATTGCGTTTAAAAAGGCGTTAAATTATTCCAATTTTTTAGGCATAACTAGCGAATGCTCGTAAATACGTGAGAACCAATTTCGCAATTACTTTATTATCTTATTTTATCAGAGTGATGGTTAGGCACTTGAAAGATTTATTAGTTTTAAATTACCAATTTCCTACTGCTATATCATTGAGATTATGTTGTTTCTAAGTGTAATGTACGAAAATTAAGCAAACATTTGTTTCATTTCGAAATAATACTCAAACGTTTCGCTAATACTTGTACTCTATTTGCTAGTAATAAGAAATATGCGCAATTATAGTTACCGTAAAAAAGTAGAAAACAATAAAACATCATTTGCTAATTTTAAACACGAGGTAACTCCCGACACGTATGTGTGCGGTTTTCCTTTTTATTGTCCTCCATTTCCAGTTATATTAAGTCTCCACGTGTTTTCCTTGGTCTAACATAAATAAGTCTTCTATAGCCTCTCTTCCTAATACGCAGTTAAATATAGAACGCAGAAGGTATTTTTAGAAACCCACACAAAGCTTTATTGATCAAATCTACTTTGGTATCACCTTTTCGGGCTGGCCGCTATTTTTAGAACGTGTCTTATGGCTCCGATATAATTAACTCTGTATTCTTTCTTGTGTCACAAATGAAAATACCTACGCAAGGAAAGGAACCTACTTTCGTGTTACCAAAATAACTACTTGCTATGTATGTATATTCGTTCGGTTATTGATCAGAAAAAATTTCAGCGAAAAGAATACTCCATTCAGGGGGAAAACAGATTATTCGCACATGTAAATGCCTAGTTGTTTATTTACAAATAAAATTCTATTTCACCTATCCATTGCAGCATTATACGAAAATTTTAATAACCGTCACCAGAACGAGTCGAGTCGTATCTACTACGATTAAGAAATTAGTAAAATTTTCAAATATGTACATACATATCTTGCTTTCGTAATGATATCCCCGCTTCAATGTGCTCATATTCACGTCTACACTTCGACTCATCAATTAATATCCTTACTAAAAGTCACCTGAACAATCTAATTCACAAGATTAATTGCAATAAGCTGCCCTGCATGTGCCTGGCTTTGTCCGTATTATTAAGCTATAGTACGTTGTTTATTAATGAACATATCTCAATTTGGAATTTGGAATTTTAAGTTTGTAATTATCTTGTAATAAATATTTAATGTTCTGGCTATATATTATCTTATAAAAACGAGGAAAAATGAAAGATAGTATGCTTTAGAACTCGATCTTATTTTGTCGAGATTCATAAAATTGAATCTCTGGTACCAGTTATTTATTTTAATACTTTACGCGTACTGCTATTTTTAACGTTCCTCTTAGTGATAAGTTTTTAAAATAAAATATGAGAAATACTGTTATCGTATTGAGAAAATAGGCTCCAGCTGACAGTGAATATAATAATTATTAATTTGAGTATTTCAGCAATCCACAGCACCTATCCTAGCATTTTTAAGTTTGAAAGATCAACCATACCTATGTATATGCAAAAGGGGTTTTAATTTTACTTGCATGCCTACCTAGTTCATGAAGAAAGGAAATAGTTATTCATTTACAAAAGTTGTAACAAACTGTTTTATTGGCCCTCCATCAAATATTTTCAAATTTGTTGGGATGTTTATTTCAGCTTCCAGTGCAGTAATATGAAGTAAAGATAAAAAGCATCCTACCAACCCCTAAACAAAAAGAAATAGAAAAAATGCTAAATCGATTGATAGCTACGGTAATAGTTCAGTTCAAATCAGAACTCGAATTTCCCGACCGTTTGAACAATCACCGGAATTATCTCCAGAAGATATATAACTTGCTGAGTGTTAAAAAGGCCGACTTCAAGTTCTGAAAGGATATGGCAAGAATATAAACACTTGAAGTTTTCAAGAATTTATGCATCCTAGGATCAACTCGACCAGAATCAGATTTTGAATCCTCCTAGTGGTCAAAAACTTCACACTTATTTCCAAAAATACATAACTCGCTTATTTCTGAAAATAAAGACTTGAAATTTACATGTAATATAAGAAATAAATGTTAGGTCGCTTAACGTCTTTTGCGAGTTTCCCATTCGGCAATCAACTCGGCCAGAACAAGAATTCCAAATCTGCCAACCTTAGGAACGTGACGTGGGCTATCTTTAAAAGTTTACAATTCACTTCACATTTTGAAAATATATCTAGAAAACCTTGTATAGCTTGGATCATCTTTAGAATTTTCCCTAACTACGTCAGAACTGTCTTCAAAAGCACACAAGGCGCATCATTTTGACAGTGATGGATTCAAATTTCAAGGAAACATAAGACATATTACAATTTCTTGAAGCCTTTTCGCATTCGCCATCTTAAGAACAGCTCGGCCAGAATCAGAAATCGAATCCTAATTAACGATCAGAATATCACTAGAATCATCTTAGACATAAACATAACTCGCTTAATCTTGACAATACTTACTTCAAAATTAAGAAATTGCTTAAAATCTGCAAAATAATTCGATCAGAATTAGAACTCAAATCCTCGCAACGCCGCCAGAACTATCTTCAAAGAATAATCTCGGAAACAATTCGCGTAGAATTTCAATTCCTGGTAAGGCTTAATGCCTTATCAGAACTGCTTTCAACAATAGACAGCTCTTTGAAATCAGAATTTTAAATTCTAATGACACAGAAGAATTATGAAGTCGCTGAAAATCTTTTAAAAAATCACCGTCTTAGGAACAGTTCAGTGAAAATTAGATATCGAAGATCCCAAAAATCATCAACTCGTTTAATTTAGAAAAATGTTCTTTCAAATTATGAGGCTTCAAGCTATGAGTGTCAGAAATTACACTGAAATCACCGCATATATTCAATTGTATGTTTTTTGAGGATCTTCTCTTTGCTCTTCTGTCTATTTCCATCCCATATACAATTTGCGCCAGTCCTTCTTCACTTATTGTCGGTAGATATCGATACCACCTGACTTCATGCCGTTCTCGTATCTTGTTGACGTTTATAACATGTACCTTCTCTCTTATTATATCTATCATAAACGTAGGGTTCCTCGATATTTTTCCATCTTGAAATTACCTCGACTTCGATCAGAACACGAATTTTCTAACAGTGACAACTTCTTCAAGCACCTCTTCAAATATTCATAACCCACTTTATTTTTCTAAGTAATGCGTTTGAATCCCCAAAAGGAAAGATGTTACAATATTCAGCAGTCAATAAGAGGTAACTTTTCGTTCTTTAAGATTCATATCAACCGCAACGATTTAGTAATTTTCTATTCCTGTAAATTAACCGTGATAAGACTACAAATTACAATCTTGTGTTATCTAATTTCCATTCAAAATACGGAAAAGCGGTCAAACACATCCCAGTTCGATGCTATATATGTGTATGTATGTAGTACATATAACGCTTCTGCAATATGTGCTGCTAGGAGGATGTGGATAACGTTGTGGTAATCTTAATTTTTCGTTTCTTCATTTTGATTATACAAATGTAGTTAAGTAGGAGAACCTTTGTTAAGGTACACTTGAAATTTACCTCAAGTAAGCGGCTATCACCATTTTAAAAAATACTCACACTCAGATAGATGCATCTGCACAGTGACCGGTTGTACCTAAATACGTGCCGAAAAAATATGAGATTATCAGTGACTCCGTTAGTTCTGGACCAAAACTTCCTTTGAAATCAAAATACAGGTTGTTAAAACCATACTTTTCACTTAGCAATGATTTATATGCTTGATCTCGTCTCCCTAGATCAATTCATAAACTTTGCTAAAATCGCTACAGATGATTTGTGTTTAAGCTTTAAATGCGCGAAAATGTGGTTTCCATGCAATAAATATGTGTGCCTATGTTCATCTGAAATAACGCAACAGAAATGATATCTCGAAAATATTAAAAATAATTACTATATTCCGAAGCAGACCAGATCTTCATTTCGTTTGATGGCGCACATCATTACGAAAAATAGTACCATCATAGTTACACATATTTTTAAGCCAACGCGAGGCTGTTATCAAGTGCTGAAATTAAGTGAAATTCGTTTGAAATTTATCACTGGTTTTCTAGTTTTAAATTAACTTCTCTACAACAAAAGCAAAAACACACAACATCAAATACCAAAGCGTACATTTCACTCTTTCAGTATACAAACTTTCCTTTCCTCATTCTCTATGTTTGCAGCATATTCAATAGTCCGAGAAATTTTGTAAATGCAACGTTCAAGGCTATTCTGTGTTGGTGTTAATTCCACTCTTTTTACAGCGGCATGTAACATTAATTACATATTACTGCATATGCGACACTTTCCTCTTTCCTGCGTAGAGGAACGTATTATATTACGCAACCAACTGAAATTAGACGTTCAGTGTGCCGTACATATAATTTCTGCTCATTGATATTGGTGGAAAATGTCAAACATTACCGCGAAATACTTACGTTTTTCGGCTTGTCGTGCAATTTCGTACATGGAAATAATCGATCAATAATAATTTACACAGACAAGTAGGAATTTTTGTCTTGGAAAATATTTATAGTACCCGTTTATTTGTAAAAGTAGGTGAATGGTTATTTATTGAACAGCTATTGAACTGTGACTCATATTTGAATAGCATTCATTGAGAAAATAAGTAGCATTGATTCGATTTACCTGAAATATTGATATTACTTAACATAATCTCGGTTTAATGGTTGTAAATCTTTTAAACAGATGTAGATTTCTCTCAAAAGCCGCATGAAATTTGTCGTTATTAAATCATACAAACGTGTAGGTATTTATTTCAAAGTTTAGATCGCTATCGGATTTATTTACTTAAGCAATTTCGAACTGTGTATGCATAGTCACGTTTAAATTGAAAAAACCACATTCGCTTTATTAAAATATGTTCTCCTCTATAAATGTTTCGTCTACCAGGCATATTTCTTTCAATTATCGCGATATTCCATGCTGATTAGCACTATTACCCTCAGTAGCGTTGTAGAAGTGTATGTACCGCTTAAATTGGTCCATATCATTGACAAATAGATGTCGAACTCATGTATTTACCAATTATTACAGTGCATATGGCTTAGTTACGAACATGATAATACGTTCGTAAAATTTAACGGAATAACTTCCTGCGATCGGTCACAATGTATGATAAAATTATGAGCGTTCCAGATTTAATCCTGTTATCAATTAAGGAAAACATTCCATTATGGAAATCGAGTATTCAATTTGCTGTAAATAAAGTTATGATAATATTTATCGAATAAATAATGAATATAAATGTACAAAACTAAAGATAAAACTGATGTTGATTCTTGTATACCCTTTGACATTTCGTAATTGGGTAGGCCCAAATATTTGTGCGCTAGGGAATATTGATGTGTCCGTATTTGCTTCAATACGAAAAATACAAATATTATGAGTGCAAGCAAACTGCGTAAATTTGAATCTTAAGGCGATAAACCTACAACCGACCTCCGCAAAGTAACTAGGACAGTCAGTTCGATCAACACAGGGATTGAGCAAACGACAATTAATACCGCTAAACCCGTTCATCCTCACCAAATCGAAGAAGACAATAACAAATGCTGCCTTTCTCACCATCCAAAAAGAAGCCGCTTCTGTCGGGGTTTCTCTCTGTCCAAGAATTCTGCCAAACTCGTCCAACACTACCAAACCTATCCAACTCCAACAAACCTCTCCAACTTCATCAAATCTCGACAAGTAGGTGGTTCACGTAATTCGAGGGTCGAAATAAAAATCATTATTGCTGGTGGAAATGAAATTAAATTTTGTACAGCTCGTGTGGGCCGAATATTATTGCTTTTCATTACATCACATCTTCCCAAGATTTTGTAACTGGATTTTTTCACAATTCAACCCTTAAATTTTAATAAAAGATATATTTATACTTCTTCATCAGTTAACTAACACTTTTCTAATAGTTTCGATACGCTTCAACTGCTTTGGAGAAATTCAAATACAAATACTTTAGCCAGTTCTCCAGTAATATAGAGACACACTGATTTTCTTAGTGGAATGCACTAGAGTGAATCTATGATAGGTGTAGGGGCAGCAAGATATAGGAGGAAAGAAGGAAGAGACGAACCTCCTCATACGGGAGAAGGCAGAGAATGGGTTTGAACCTGCATGTTGAATTACTTATAAAACCATGAGGATTAAAATAGGGAATTTCCTGAAGAAGCAGCACCTTAAACACTGGACAATCGCACCGAGACTAAGACTGGCTTATGTCGTTTATAGAGAGTCCCTCTATATTTTATTTTATTAAAATTTTGGCTCTCGAAAATAGTTCCCTATTTGCTTCTACATACAATAACATTCAGAGGACAACGCACGACAAATTGCTGCGGATGCACAGGAATCAAATTAGGAAGGTAGTGAGCCTGTTGAAAGTACATTTCCGGCTTAACAATTATCTATGCACAATAGGATCAGTGGAAGATTCTATGCGTATCACTTATGATGAAGATGGGGAACATCACAACATGTCCTTTGTAAATCCCAAGATCTAAGCAGTGTTAAATTTAAACACCTTGAACTTAGGTTTCTGCATCCAGAAAAGGTAACATTAATTTTCAGTATTAAGGTGGCAGGTTTGATCGAGGACACGTACTGGATGGAGTAGATATCCAGAAAAGAAATGGGTGTCAGAACGGTGGACGAAAAAGCACGTTACACAAAGTTTACTGTCAAGGTCGTTTTAAACTGCGTTCATTTTTGGATTTGCCCTTCGCCTTATTCTACACAAATGGTTACTAATTTCATTTAAAGTACATCAATAACTTCTTCATATCGAGTTGCGTACTGGCAATCGTTCACTCCAGAACATATACTCTCTAATTTGAGCTTTTATGCTAGGCAGAAATCGCCCTCTTTATCAACCAGTAAATCTAACGATATTTTCCACTGTCATTAGTTAAGGTCACGTTAAAGTGGTCTTTCCTTTTAAATCTGACTTGCCCTTAATCTCTTTCCACGAAACAAAGACTGCTAATTAACATCAAACATTACTTCCACAGAAGGCACGAACTAAATCGTGACCTTACGCACAAAGAGAAACATTTTCCTTCCTTTCGGACTAAATAAGCATGCTATCGATTAAGAAATATTTACCAACATTGTAGTAATAGGTCACGCGTGAATGAAGCACGTCATCTTGCAATTAATTTTTTTTTCTTCGCCCACTTCCTAGAACAATATAAATCTTTCGCAAAGTTGGCAGCATTTTCATACCAAATGAATTTTTAATTAAGGCTTTAGTTTTTGTTTGCCAGTTACATTAAAGTTCATGAAGTAGATAAGTACTATGTTACTTTTAATCATTAATAACTTAGATGTGGAGGAAACAAACGTAGTGTATAATTACGTTGACTTTGGTGCTTATTGATTTTAATATTTGTTGAATATGTTTAAACCAACGCAATTTTCCAAGCGTAACGTTTAGGTAGAACACGCATATTAATCAAATTCTCTTTAAAGCGGAAGCCTCATAAGTGTGAGATTATTTCTATATAAATTGATAAGTTATAAGCGACAAAATTTGAGTGAGTATAGGTAGGTGTGCAAAGCTATAAATCTTGTCAAATTTATTATACTTATAAATATATGCGAGCTTGAGACTTGGCAGAGTTCTTAGGACTCAGGCGTAGATCACCCGCGTATATTCTATCGTCGCGAAGTTGGAAGTAAACGAAGCTACCATTGTAATTGAAACTTATTCACATATCCTTGTCATCTGCATCTCATTATAGCCACCTCACATAAAACATTATCAAAATACAAATAATCTCGAAGACATCATTTTCTTGGTTTAATTATGACGTCATAACTGATTGGTGTTATATCGATTTACTGTTATGAAGCTCAAAGAAATATCACTTAACGGCACAAACTATATTAAGCAGCTGACTTAACTGAGTTGTAGCTCATCTTCGACGAGCGATAGGTCCTATACAAATCAAAGCAGTGACCGAGAACGTTCATTCTTACCTGTTACTTTGGATTTTCCCACCAAAAGTACCCTCGAAGGAAACCCACTTTGGTAGACATTATCCTGACGGGAAGAAACTGAAGGAGGAAAATACAATAAATCTGTAGAATCATAAGAAGATTGAAGATGATTTAGCTGTGGACGCTTTATAAAGTGGTTGACTTTGCCATCCCAACCAATATAAAACAAATTACATTATTGTTCGGGAAGCAACTCGTGGTGCATACATAGATGCAAACGAGGTCGAAACAAAAAGTGTGTGGCTATTTGAACCCCTAAACTAGAGCCTTTTTCAAACAAAAACCAACTTAGAAGATGTCGAATCACGTTAGAAACGGAATTGTTAAAGTCAATCAAAATCAAGTTTAACAATTCAGAAGCCCGAATTTCGACAATTGAATTGATGTTATAAAGTTGAAAGATACGTCGTCCTTTAAAACCATACGAATTCATCACCATAAAGATCTGTTATAGTGCGCTTGCTTTGCCAACTAGTATTTTCTTCGTTAAAGTTTTGTGGAATTCTGGACGGAGATTACGCAAAACCAAAGCAGGTACAACTGAAAAGGGTGTCGTTGCTCTTTTAAAATATGATGTATATATATATATATTTCGTGACCTTTTTATACTTATCTTATATCATATAAGATAACTTTTAAAATATGAAGAACTCTGTTGTAAATACGCTTTGTGAATCCATTGTAACTCGATTGGTACGGATTGGGCTATAAACTAGGGGCCATAAGTTCGATTTTGAGGTGTTTTCTCTAGCCGCGATGGGATTGGTACCGTGGAACCCAACAACTTTTAAGAGTCTGTAACGAAAGTCATCAAAATTAAACACCTTTGTACTGCACAATTTTGCCATCAAAAACGCTCAGTTCCAATTTCCTTACTTTTTATCAAACGGTAAGGACAGAAGCTTGTTTTGAAGACCATGTACGAGGTTTACTAAAATTAACAAATTCTATTTTTGTAATTGATTCCTGAAGTCGGTTTGGTGTGTTATAGCTTGTCCCTAATTGACCTTGTAAGGTGATAGCTATAAGACCATGTATATATATATATATGCCTTGTAGGCCTTTGGATTCTATGTTCTTAACTAGTTGTTTCCATTTCTCCCGGTATCTTGTCTTTTCTTTCCAGTTGCTCTCTCTCAATTCTTTTACGTCTTCTTTAACAGCTGTAAACAATTTCTTCCTTGGTTGTGCTCTTCTCCTTTTTCCGCCTTTCCTCTCCAACAAGACCCTTTTTGCCCATCTCTGTTCTGGCAATTGCATTACATGACCTAGCCATCTGGCTCTCTGTGCCCGTATCTTTTGCGTTGGGTTTATTGTACATGTCCATCACTTCTTGGTTTGTTCGTCTGCGCCATAGTTCTTCTGTTATTTTAATGCTTCCAAAAATTTTTCGTAACGTTTTTCTCTCCCACATCTCCAATTTAACTTCCTGTTTTGTTATGGTGCCGGTCTCGTGCGCATACAGGACTGTTGGTCTTATAACGGTTTCGTATATTCTTATTTTTGCTGTTCTTGATATGTTTTTTGATTTCAGCACTGCTTGCTAGTAAAACTACATCATCAGCATATGCTATGCTTTAGTGTTTATGGTGCAAAATCAATCCTGTCCTCTGGATTTCGCTTTTTCTCATTAAGACCATGCATAATCAAATAAAAAGGAATTTCTTTGATATCATGAGATTCAAGTCGAATGTGTTCTTGATATCTTAGTAAACATGGGGAATTTACAAGAAATTTCGAAATTCATAAATGCGGAAAAGATCTGGAAATGTGAACTCGAAACGAAGCTTTCGTGTCTGTCTTTTGAGACCATTAATTTAGAGGGGAGTGGAAATGGTCTTATATAAATGGCTTCACATTTCAAATTTGTAACTTCTCCAGTATCTCGTACCTAAGCGAATCGATCAATAAGGACAATTACCAGCAAGAATTTCTAAGAATCACATCCAACGTTCGTTAACGAACACTTACACAACTTTCACGTGTTAATGAATAGTTACACAACTGTAATAAGATCCCTGCCCCTTGAAAAAACATCGTTGTCATCAACTCTTCAACACAGCACCTAGAAATGCTTCTTTTCCTAAGAATTATGAGGTAGTTAGTATGCAGGATGTACCAAAACGTGTGCATTGTCGAACAATATGTTATCTTATAATAAATTCATATTAAAACCACACATATAACACGTTGTTTCCGTTCGCGTTACAGAGAAGGAAGTCGAAAATATTAACAAAGAAAATCTACCAAATTACAAAATCAACACTAGCACGATGTGTTCGCCATATATTAATTAAATCTATATGGTATATATTACTAAGCACCATGCTGAGCAATTAACACAGCTCCGATAATAAAGCGACTTTCATGCAACAATATCGTGAAACTGCACTCGTACTTGTCTTGATTGCTCCGTTATGATGGAGATATCGTTCGTAGTCGAACTTAATAGGCAAAAATTGTGAAAAGCTCGATTTGTCTGCTGTGGTATTAAAACGGAATTACATATTTCGGCTTGAAATTAGGGATGCCGACGCTGTAATCTTCAGCTCTTTAGAAATTAAAAGTTTAGTAATTTGGAATTAAACCGCGTTTCATATCATTGGATTACTAATCGATTTAATGATTATATACAAGGATATCATTACAATACTACTTATGAAATATATGTGGATTAAAATCATGCATTTTATTCTATTTCCGAACTCAATTTTTTTAATGGAAACCGAAAAGTTAAAACTGCAAACCCATGTTAATCATATCAATAACAAAAAGTTGCAAGACCAGCAACAACTATATCCTCATGTCTCCGTTGCAAATGTATGAAAATACCATTGATGTCTTCAGTTGCCAGGAAGGCTTACCGTTCCGGAGATATGCTACTTTGAAGCTTGAACAAATTTTCCTACCTAAAATTATCATAATGTCGCTCTAGCGCGAAAACTATTATAGATAGCGCGTTCGTTCTTATTCCATTCGATTCCTAGGCAAAGTCTGCGTCTAGGAAGGTCTAGTCGATCGAGATTGAGCCATAAATAAAGCGGTGAGAGCGATTAGAAATTTGGCCCTTAACGAAAATCACGATTTTAAACATAGTTTTGGTCATTTGACGAAAAATTCATGTTCGAATTTCGAAGTTATTTTGCGTCAGAATATATATATTCGGACCGGTAATTATGTGGAACATATGGTTTCGAACGTGGAACACATAGATTTTGAGAAGACGCCTTACGAAGTTTGGTTCAAAACGGGCTAAAATAGGGGTGTATATAAGGCAATTTTCGAGTATTTGACGAAAAATTCATGTTCGAATTTCGCAATTATTTTGCGCCAGAATATACATATTTGGACCGGTAATTACGTAGAATATATCGGTTCGGACGTGGAACGTATAGGTTTCGAGAAAACGCCTAACGAAGTTTGGACAAAAGGCCCAAAATAGACCTAATCTAGGGGTGAATATAGGGCGAAACAGGGCAAACTTCAAGCGCTCGTAGCGCCTAAACTATTAACGATAGAAAGTCGATTCGGGGGTGATTCTGAATCAAAAAAGGACGCTCTTTCGAATGAAGAAAATGTCGTATCTTGAAAAAATCCATTCTTAGGGTGGAATTAACTATTTTTTACGATTTTTCGCGGTTTTCCGCGATGTTCTCGATAACCGTTGGAGTAAAGTAAAAAATATCCTACGCCGTTGAATTCGTCTCGTCAAAACGCATCGATTGATGTAGGATTGAACGTCCTAAGTCCCATATTAGCGAAAAAGGGGTATGCAATTTTAGCGTTTTAACGAAAATCACGATTTTTAACGTAATTATGGTTATTTGACGAAAATTTCATGGTCGAATTCGCGGTTATTTTGCTTCGGAATATACATATTCGGACCGGTAATTACGTAGAACATATCGGTTCGAACGTGGAACGCATAGATTTCGATAAAACGCCATCTGAAATAGATGCGTTCGTTCTTATTCCATTCGATCTGCATCTAGGAAGGTCTACTCAATCGGGATCGAGCCATAAATAAGGCGGTGAAAGCGATTTGAAATTTGGCTCTTAACGAAAATCACGTCCGTCATACATTTTACTCCCGGCTTTACAGTATAAAATAATTGCATAGGCACCTACTACATAAATCTCATAAAACTTTACTGTCGTCTAGGTGTTAAAAAGAAGATTCTTCGATGTCTACGTAAATGTGATCCCAACATCGCGGCGAAACACCTGCCTCATTATTTCCCCGCTATAATTATGTCCTCACATACAAAAATAATTACTTTTGCTTGCCTATCTTTTAATTTAGTAGATACGTGCGTTTCGCGGAACCATACGTTTTGAATTGTAACTAATTTCATTACTGGTACTGCGGCAACATGGATTAACAAACGAAATCGTAGACGCTGTGGTTAAATTACAAATCTAATTGTCGAGTAAATGATATTTTACGCCGCATTAAGCGAGCGGTACAAAAATTCATTTACGGAGTTATTTACGACGCGATGAACCTCGTGTATCGCACAAAATGAAGTCGTGAAATTGAATTATAAATAATAACTTACTCGGAAAACGAAGAATTCTTGACAGGTAATGCTCTTTCTCAACGAACAAAGTTCTGAGAAATTTACTTCCTTAGGTTACTGATGCTCTAGCGATGTACGAAAAAGAAAACTGTGGATGTTTATTGTAGTCATTGCGAACGTACCTTTGGGTGGTACTATTCTTTGTCCTGTGTCCTGTATACGTGCGGTCACAAGATGAAACTGATCTGGCTATTTGGACTATTTTTCGATTAGCTATATAACGTAGATGCTGTAGCTTTATTTTTATGTTGCTAAATAGAGATAAAGATCAAAAAAATTGCTTCTGTAGTTGGTAATCAAGATATTCTTCTGTTTCTCGGAACGCCAGTTACTTAATGCGAAAGTTTTCGACTAATAACTAGTATAAGATATGTTTCTGTTATATTTGAGACCAGAAACTCAGTCCCAACCTTTATATCTTCACAGACTATATAAGAATGTTTGAAATCCCCAAAATTCCTAATCGGATGTACTAGATTACTACAACAAGAAATATAACGTATATGACAAACAGACAAAAAGAATAAAATGTAAAATGGGAACCAGAAATGAATTAGGAAGCATTGAGATAACTTGGACGATCGTCAGATCAGACCAAATACATACGAATAAAATAGGAAAAAGGAAAACTTACCAATTACATTCATTTATACAGTGCAATAACATTGTAAACAAGACTAAAGTCCTCTTCTTTGATACAATAATAGAAGGTTACCTTTCTATGTGGAGTAGATAAAAACATACAAAATAGAATGAACGTTATGAAGATATGGTTCTGGTGCAGACGTGGAGAACTAATGAATGCAATCTGGAAATCGAGAAATCTATGTACGAAGTATATGTATCATAAGAGAAACTGGTGTAATGAATATCGTGGACGATAAGCAAAGGCTTAAGGGAACTTAATTTATGAAAATTTCCGTGGTTCTAAGAAAGAATTTAGAAATTATGAGAAAATTGGCAAAAATGCTTTGGTAAGTAGTCCACTGTAAAACAGTATCTAATACTGTCGGTAAGGTACGGTCTGAAGATGTTACCCCCGTTAAGGAAAAATATCTCATAGGCTTTAATAAATTATTGTGTGATGAAGAACTATGTCGATGTGATAGTGGTCTGCAATACTACACCACATTCCTTGTAATCAGTATCAAATATCTAGTACGAAAGGGTCTCTCACTAAGAACTAGAATTTCGAATCGCCGACCATTCAACTTTCAACTGTTGAGTCAGCCATATTTTATAGTCTCTTTTTAATTGAAAGACTGACATTTACGAAGATGTCGCGTTACAGTTTGGAAAAACCTTTGTTAATAGTGTAACCTCACTACAAACATGGAGAAAGTTTTATCAAGAGAATTGAGCAGATGTTTTCTTTGAAAGACGAGAGAAACCTCCACTTCAACGCCTTAAACTCGGTTGAAAACATGGCGACTATGAGTGTCAATATCGCAACAACCAAACACCTACATCCGTTATCGCTCCTAGGAATTAAACTTACATTGCAGCATTTTCCAACGAATTTCGACGAAAGGATTAGAAGATCGAGCTGACTCCAATCCAGCTTACAAATCATAGACAGCGCAGAAACTTTAACAACCTTGAAACAAATGCAAGTTGACGATATATTCGACAAGAAAATTATCTTTAGTGGCGAGAGTCACTTCCACCTCGATAGCTTCGTTAACAATCAGAATTCTCGGATATGGGGAACAGAAAATCCACGTGCCTTGCCATTATTTCGATGCAAGTTGAAAAGGTGATAGTTTGATGTGTCATGTGAACAGGAAGGATTATCCAGGCCATACTATTTTGAAAGTGATGAACGTACTTTTGCGACTATCGTTGGCGATCGCTGCTGTGGCATGCTGAATTTTTATTTAGAAGGATTTGATGAAATTACGTCCATTCCTGGGATATTGTTTCAACAAGCTGGTGATAATAATTTGTTTCATGTCTTGAAATTGTTGTAGGTATGCACTATCAACTTTGAAAGAATAATATTTAAGTAAATGCTTGCTACTCCGAATAGGGAAATTCAAGGGTTTCTGTCGGTAAGAAATTAGAAACTGAAAAGTTACAATTACCAACTAAAGAAAATGAGCTAACCAATACACACAGATTTCAAATTTCAGTAGATCTAGAGAGTGAAGCATCTATATTATATTCAAATCAATTTGTTAAATAGCATGTATTATTTTACAAATAACACCGCCCTGACAATGAATCCACGAGGGTAACAGAAATCAACAGAAACTACACGTAGATGTAAAAACCAAACAGCAATTAACCTGAATTTGGTCCTTATATTACTCCAGAATACCATCTATAGCTGAATCTGCAAATATCTCCTATGTTTTCTGGTACATTTTTCTTAATCTTGTGCCTTCTACTGCAGAGTTGGGCCCGGTGGAATTGAGTTTACTGTTGATGTCCACACTTCTTTCTCCATAGCTTTCTAAATTGTGCTGTCTGCCTAATTCCTTCCCATCTTATTTATCTGCTTTCTGCTTCCACTCACACCATCACTCTACGTTTTTTCTGGCTCTTCCCCTTTTGCTTTGCCCCAATACTCGCGTCTTGTACAGCCTGCATTCCACATATGGTACGCAAGGCCAAACCACCTCAACTGTGCCTCCTATATTTTTTAGTCTATAGGTTTTATTTGCAATTTCTCTCTGAATATGTCATTCCTTATCTTGTCTTTTACGGTTTCCTTTTCTATACGTCTCACAAACGATTACTTCCGTTTCAACTTTTCGCGGTATTTCCCCTGTTTCCCAAAAACGTTTTCATCACATTGAATATCTTTGCTGCTTTTCAATTCTTCCGTTATTTTGAATTTTGGTTCCTAAATATCTAGAACTATCTACTTGTCCTATTTGCTCTCCCTGCAGCCATCTTATATACTTTTTCCTTCTTCAACACTACCATGCATCTTTATCTTCACTTGATCTTCATATTTATTTTACATAGTTGTTGTTCTATTAGTTCCATATTGTATTGTTAAGGGGCTATACCAGTGTGAACGCTGAAAATTTGGGTGATTTTCGGGAATTTTTCGGAAGAAAAGTACTCAATTAAATGTTGAAAATTAAGCATATCTTTGGCTATATTTGACCTATATTACATAATTTTTTCATAAAAAATATTGAGATCCAAGCGACTTATGCGCTGCCTTCGGAGGTGCCAAAAAAGTTTCCTCATTGCTGACATGATTCCGGCCGATTGAGCAGCTGAAACCGAAAAAGGACAAAATGTCGTTAAACTGGGAGGTTTTTCCTATTCAATGTAGGATTTTCGAAAAATATCAAAATCTAACAAAATGGCGTAGTTATGAAGAAAAAGTCTATTTTCTTGCCCATAAAATGGTCGTTTTTTTCAATGCCAAATCGTCAATTTTCATCCAATCAAAAGTATCCTACGTCATTGTAGAGTAAATACATTCAAGAGTACTCAGTTCAAATTTCAAGTCAATCTGATAATTACTCTTCGAGTTACAATGTCAGCAAATTTGAAAAATCTCATTTCGAGAAGAACGCGTTTAAGGATGTAGCTATCGATTTTCGCAAGATAAAATGATATTTACCATAAAAACTGCTAATCAGCTATACCTGGCCCATACAACGGACCCTCCTCGTCCTCCTATAATGCCTGCTGAGAGGCTGAAGCTTTCCCCGAGCTGTTCGTCCCTCTTTTGAGGATGCTTCATGACGTAACTCCGCCTGGTTGATTCGACTGTCATCCCTCTCCATGGCATATTCTTTTGCAATAGGACTGATGATGACGTCCATTACTTGCAGCATTTTTTGAATAGCATAAAAACCATCGTTAAATATTAAGACTGCAAGGAAATTAGCGCGCTTGAAAGATTCAAGTAACAACACGTCAGCTCCGAGCTCCGCCGCATTGGGGCACTTTGTACCTACGAGCAGTTGCTCTTTAGAAGGCTGCCATTCGGGGAATATTAGAGATACGGCATTGAAATTTTTACAGGATATTCTTGAAAGTATAAACTGTCGAAAAAGGCAAAAAAACGATAATCGAATGAAAGGGTCGCACTGGTATAGCCCCTTAAGTTCTTCTCAGAATCAGCTACGACAACCATATCGTCCGCAAACAATAATATTCGCTCAGTTCTACTTTTTCCATTTTCCAATGTCCCAATTTTAGTCTTTATGTCTTTCTTTGCTTCTTTTATTGTCTTATCCAACACTACTGTAAATAGAAGGAGATTCAAGATACATCCCTGTTTACATTTTTGGTCATCATTTTCCTATAACTTCTATTTTCACTGTAATACGATATTTTGTACCAACATTTTGTCAATATATAAGTTTTCACAAAATCATCAAAGTTTGCTAAACATACATATAATACAATCTGTAATAGAAGCAACAACGAAGAACACGTGTACGTTATTTTGTTGACAAAATATACATACTGATTAATATGTATGCAGATATACATACGTAAACTTTGTTTGTATATTCGCATACACTTGCACTGTCTACGCATCAACATTAAACAACGCGATTCTAAAATAGCTCGGGATTATATTTATCTGTTCGCGCAATATATGCAATTAAGCAAATTAGCGGCACATTAAATTGACCCCGCGTCGAATGAATATTTGTACGGCAAATTCTGTATTATACGCTTTTGCGTATGTATGTATAGGTATTGTTGCGTTTGCGTTATGTTTATACAACAGCTCCGAATGCAGATGACGTTTCAAAATTGTTCACAATAGGACAGACTAGATGCAAATACTGATGACGCCACAAGCAAACTGAATTTATTATAGAAATTAGCGAACGAAATAAATGGTGTCGGATGGGAAAAGAATGCATGAATCAGTTTTCACGCTGTAATAAAATGCACATATAGTACAACTTATGGTGATTTCCTATTGTAAAATGGTATGGTGCAACAAGACGACCGGAAGCTATTTAGTGCAGAATTTGAATTCCGGTAATGTTGTCGCGTTAGCGTCGATATTTACATTTTATGTTTCTTGCCTGACTTGGTGATTATCGCTATGACCTTCTTTACACGATTCAGTACTATTCGGATTCCTTTGGCGGCATTGTAAATTACGACTGAATCATTCAGATATTTAGAGGTGGCCAAATATTTCGGAAGAGCACGATTACTTCCAACTAGAGCATGAGACAAATAAAGTTAAGTAAGTTTTACGTCCTTTCGTAATTTGTGCTGCGCAAAATATTCATCAATACTACCGAAGATCTTTTTCAGAAGAAACAAACCCAACTCAACCCCATGTCGAATTGATATTTATGTTGTATAATAAACTCAAGGAAAATTAGTAGTTCATACTCCATACAACATCGATTTCGATATCTTCAAATACATATTTCGACAACTAACTGGTCATTATCCGCGAAAAAGTACCAGAAGGAGGAAGCTAACTCGTGAACTTCTTATGCTTTCTTTTACTTAAGGGTGTGGTTCATCGCCTATTGTGTTCTCTACCTACTCCATTAGATTGGTATCCTCGATGAAATATACGAGCTTGCTAATGGGACTCATTTTTACCTTTTCTGGTAACAGGAACCGAAACCCAAAGTGTTTGAGTCTTATACTGTTCAACCTCTGGCATTCAAAGAGATCATGTTACGAAGTTTCCTTTTCCGCCCAATAGTCTTTAGATATAGGATCATTCACTATTCATATGATGTGGTGATACTTCTAGCCCGCATTGTCCTGTAAAGAGATCCATTCTCTTTCCAATTTCCTCATTGCTTATTTGCTCATTCCCGGCAATTGTCGTACCTTCTCATCTGAAGCTCCCGCAAGGAACTTGCAGGACGACTTTAGTTCCATTGCGATCAGCCAGTGTTTAATTTGCTGCTCTTTCAGCAAATTTCTCACCCCAATCCTTACGGATTGACGACGGATTTAATATGTAGGTTCAGAGCCTAGATGCTTCCACCGAACCTCGACCTTTGCGACAAGATTTGCCTCTGCGTTTCCTAATACGCTCAGATGTCCCGGTACGCACCATAAAATCACTCTATTGTATTCTGCTAAGGAGACCAATACATCACTTCAATTTTGGACAATCTTTGATTGTATTTACACGTTATGAATTGCTTTGAAAGCTCCTTGGCCCTTCGTTATGATAAAAACCTGTCTGCTCTGGTTGCATCCGTGTAGCATGGTTTGCGCATGTGTAGTTATGGCTGAAATTTCAGGCTGGAACATACGTAGGCTCTCGGGACTTATTAGGACTAATACAGCTCTTAAAAGACAGCACTTTATCATTCCATTATAAACAGTTTACAAATGTGTTTTCTTAGTTTCTCCACTTTTTTGTCAAAATACCGACGATATCTAAGTCGATGTAGTAATGATTCCACTTTACTATTTACACTACCTATTTTGAAACATTGTCTTTCTGAATAAAAACGAATTACAGTACAGTACCGATAGTGTGAACAGGCGTTAATGTGAACAATGCGTTTATGTGGACACTAAATGTTTACATTATGTAATCATTAGTGTGAACAGTGATACTATTCAGCAATTTGGACAAAATTTTAAACATAGATTTATAGGGAATAAATATTTACTTATTGGTATTTTATTTGTCGCACGTTCCAACATGTAAAGTAATACATATGTAATTTATTTTTACTTGATACATAACATTCACTCATCTGAAGTTGGTATCCGAATTTTCGAAAACAATTGTAATTCTTAGAGTTCTGAGACAAATAAGGATAGTTCTGGAGATCTTGCATAAAATTTTCAATAATTTTGCGAAATTACCCCAAAAAATCAAGCATCATGTTTCAGGGCTAGCGCCGTAATTTGTTTGTGGGAGAGTTCTGACCGATTTTTCAACTTGCAGGTAGGAATTCTGGAGTAATTTATTATTTTCGGGAATGGCTCAGCAATTTTTTGCAAAAGTTGCAATTTTTTGATTTCGCAAGAATAATTCTGAGTAGAGTTCTGGGTAGCCCTCGAAGAGTTCTATCGAAAATCCTCATAACCTTTTTCTATAAAGTTGAAAATTCAGAAGTTATTTACAAAATTCGAAGTAGAGTGTTATGTGTCGAAAAGAAAAAATCGCACAGAAGTTCTGATTAGAGTTCTGAGTAGCGCTCGGAGAGTTCTATCGAATATCCCGACAGTGTTTTTCTATGATATAAAGTTAAAAATTAGCAAAATCAGGTGCTCATTTGATGAACAGGGCACCAAACGAATTTTGTGAAATAAAACTCGAATGATTTACCTGCATATTTCATAGATAGATGTAATATATATTATGTAACACGCTAAAAATATACAAACAACTTACAAATTCATTTGCCGCTCTCTTTATCGAATGAGTACCTGATTTTGCTCATTTTCAACTTTATAGAAAAACATTATGAGGATATTCGATAGAACTCCCCAAGCGCTACCCAGAACTCTAATCAGAATTCCTATGCGATTTTTCTTTTCGGCACATAGAACACTAGTTCGAATTTGGAAATAACTTCTGAATTTTCAACTTTATAAAAAAAACGGTATGAAGATTTTTGATAGAACTCTTCGAGCGCTATCCAGAATTCTACTCAGAATTATTCTTGCGGAATCAACTTTTGCAAAAAAATTGCTGAACCATTCCAGAAAGCAATAAATAACTCCAGAACTCTTACCTGTAAGCTGAGAGCTGGGTAATTTGCAGTACTATTTAAAATTTTATGCAAGAACTCCAGAACTATACTTATTTGTCTCAGAACACGAAGAATTAGAATTTTATTTGAAAATTCGGGCGCCAACTTCAGAGGAGTATATCATTCCTTTTAAAAAGTCATCTCAAAGTTGACCTCATAAGAATTAAGACATCACCAGGACGGTACCTCTACGTATAGTATGAGTATTCATGAAACTAACTGTTTTCGGCTAATTATCAATTTATACGGCGCAAAAATACAGATTTCTACATATTCTTCATGAATAAATAATTACGCTCCTAATAAACATACATAAATATTTGAATAGCTTTTTATTTTTCTTTCTCCCACTGCGTTTACCTATTCTAAAATTGTATCTCTACAAACCCACAGGATACAATACTCGCTCGTTGGAAATGTTTTGGTGAGAAAATAAACAATTTTATGTATACCGATCAATTAATCAGAAAGTATTTCATGGTCATTCTACTTTACAAAAATAGCTTACGAAGGTATTTCTAAACTGTTACAAACTCCAACGCTGTTTTATCGTAGAATTTCCATTTACTTTGCAGCGGAATAAAGTATTTTATTACAGACAGTATAATTTATTTATTTTAAGGCGAATAAGTATAGGGAAAACTAATGCCTGTACCTATCGAAACACATTGCAGACGATATGGTGTAATGTACGCACATATAAACGTATTATCCTCTCATATTTCTTAAGCTGAACAACTCTAACACTTCCCAAATTAAGATTGCGCAATATCTTTTTCTTCCTTTAATTATCTCTCAGATGTTTAAAATTAATTCAAGGCTACAAGGCAACAACTACGAATTTGGATAAGCCTTGCCCGAATCCGAGAATACAGATTAGCTCCTTGCTTGTAGGTCCGCAATGCTTAAGCGTGGCAAACGATTTAAAACAGACTACACAGAAACACGTTTAATAATCGCAGAATAGTGCACATAAATGCACCAGCAAATTTAATTTTTTTTTCAAGAAATGCTTTTCACTATTTTGAATAAATATCCAAAGAACTTTCAAAGCGTCCCTGGAAGTCATTTTAGTACATCCAGAAAAATATTCAAATTAAACAGAAAACAGAACATATGTATGTAGGTCTGTGTAATCAAAATTTTAATATCTGATTTGTGTGTTTGTGAAAATGAAAATTCTTCTCTGAACATGACCGTTCCCAGTTTAATTTGCCATTCGCAACAACAATGGGGGTAACGGCGCAAAATCAAAATTTCACTATGTAGTGCCGTTTTTCTTTGGTAAAATACTGTTTATTAAGTACCAACTCTTAGGCCATCCTTTCTGTGGTCTTCCTCTGCCTCTTTAGATCTACTGAAAGAACTGTGCATCTAATTTTACCAGACTCGTAAATAAACGTTAGCTAAATATACCACCGTTTAGTGTTTGGCAGAAATCTTTTATTTTGCTAACAGGAAGCCCTCCTACAGAATCTAAAGTGAAGAGATGTAAAAAATTTCCAGATTGAAACATATCATAACATTTACATGTAGAACAACTACCTATCAACTGTCTAAAAATAATTTTCATAATTTACAATTTTTCGCACAAATTTTTAGTGTAAGTTATTCCAAAGGTAAATTCCAACGTATAAAATCTTTTTCCGATGACATCATAAAAATATAAATTTGTGAGACACGTTTATACATTTCTACGTTTGTATACACCTGATTAATGTAATTTTAAACACAAATCCCAGAACAATTGTAACGCTGCCAGTTAGGCGAAGGTATTATTAGCAGATATTTCAGTATGAAGCGTTTTCCATTCGGGAAGAATAGAGCGAGCCCATTGTGGTCCGGGATGAAACAACCGCCGGTGGTTTTCAGTAGCAGGACAAAAATACATACGTCATGTAAAAATATCTAAAGCTCCTCATATGATTTAGCCAAATATATGTACATCTACCTATACATTCATATATATTTTGTGTGTAATATTAAATAAAACTAGTTTCTAGTTTCTGGTCACAATTTTCTACTTTTAACCCAATAATTGGGTGTATAACTTTTTCTTCGAATTATGATACTATCAAGATATGTTGATATCCTCGGTGAAGGAACAGAAGGAAATAGGACGAAGATAACATAATTGCCGAAATGTATGTTTGGAGCTATCCGAAGACGATAAGACTTTAACTCCGTGTCATATTTCCTTACATGACTATTCTCAAATCAATAAGAAATTATCAATTTGGTTCCCGCCGCAAATACTCTACAATTCAACAGGTCCATCCTTTGAGCCATTGTAAATTAAGTCTTTAAGGAAAACATACTGCATCATTGCTTTTATAGACGTGAGTTATAGCTTTGACAAAATCTGGCATAAAAGTATACTACTTAAAATTAGGTAAAAGCCAACACACTTTAGCCTTATGAGATCATATCTGGATAATCATAGTTCCAGAATAAAAGCAAAGAACCAAAACCGGAGTTCCACAAGGCAGTGTTTAGGGCTCTTTGGTTTTTATCTTATTTTCCTCAGACTTTAGAGCAATTGTCAGAACGACAAAAGATTGGTACAACAATGTTTACATCGCATGAATATCCTTTGACATATACCACCATTCCCCAATTTCAGTCTCTTTCAAAAATAGCTGCAAAAATTGAACATCAACATTCGTAAAATAAACTCTATATAGATCGCACTCACGTTGAGAAAAATGAAATGTCCATCAGTTTCAATCAATAACGTAAAAATACGAGATAGCACAAAAGTTATTTATATGTTCACCTTGATAAGACGTTAAACGGAAGGCAATACATTGTTAAGAAATGAATGCGAATCAACTTGAAAATTAAGAAAAGAAAACTATAATGACTAATTGGAAATTCAATTTTTTTCACATAAAATTGCGAGGCGTTTGGGCGTATACCCTAAAGATTACACCTAGACAAAAGTTTGTTGTTCAGTATGAATTAGAACCTTGCTGATTTAAAACGTGTGGTCTGTGAATACACACGCGAATCAGTGCCGCTTAGTGTACGGTTGTTTTAAACAGACAGAGTCTAAAAATAGGGGCAGACTAAATCGAAAAGCGAACTTATATAATTATTTATTTTGAGAGACCGTAAAAACTAAAAGCGCGAGATATATGTGCACGAACCTTTATACAAACTCGTCTTTTTTATAAGTTCGCAATGTTTTAGATCTTAGAATGCTGCCATTTCAATGGTACGTAGCAAGCAGCGTTGCTAAATCTAGAACGAATGCGCGGCAAGCATCTTGGAGAACGCAGTATTGTAAGGAAATTGGTTGTAAGACCTATGAACGTTGAAACTATCGTGATGTAAACATAATTTAGAATATTCTTTAGTGGGTGTATTTGGCCAACGATCTTCATTCACTTAGCTATCTGTTTTGAAGATTGAAATTATACTGGAACATTTGCTGCAATCTTTATTGTAGAAACATGCTGCACCTCTCCACGTATTTGCAAAGGCACACCGTGAATATCTAGTCGTTGGCAATCGTGCTTCTATTACCTCTCTAGTAGTATGCATCTTAAGAGTTACAATGCAGCATGTAATATTACTGCAAGCAGCAAAGGAACAAGTAGGTTAATTACATTTCTCTCGATTGGTTGATACCAATTTCACTGTTCCTTTACCTTAGGAAGTACCACACATATTTTAAGCCTACGCAAAATATAAAATCAGAAACATTGTCCAAAAAGAAAATTCTGAACAGCATTTATTTCTGCTGAAAGTCATATTTTCAAAGATATTGGTTATCCTGCGATGCAACACTTAATGCAATGTAACTATTTATATCCGGCTTACGCATAAACCTGGGAATTTTATGATTTTGAGCAATTTGGATTGTTGTGCAAGGAGAATAATGTTAAATAATAACAACTGCAACTTCTTGTGTAATAAGTGACCGGTTGCTAGCTTTTGACTCACATTATCTTTTTAAATATCATGCATATTTTCTTTATGTATATTTTTGAAAATGATTGGGAAGACATCTCGACACCTCGCTGTCCTTTCTTCATACTTACACATTTCTGATTCATATTGTTATTTTTATATTCGTACGTCACGTAGTCCATTATTTTTAACAACAACTACGCGCAAACTTGTCCATCGTACGACGACGGGCAATTTTAGTTTTCCAACTTTTTCTTACCAACCCATTGTAAGATGTGATGCGATACGTGTGCCTGCATATAGCGAGCGCCCCAATCCCGCCTGCGGGGAGCCGGCTTATTATTTTGGACGCCGGCCAGAGTCAATGCACTGATGACGATGATGATTAAATTATTATTGCGGTCCATTAAATCGAAACGAGAATTGTGCGTACATACAACCGGCTCTCGTGGTACGCCTCGTTCGATATCCTCTTTTTCGCGATCGGATTCCGAAGGCAACTGCAGCAACTTCAGCAAAATAGCAATATCCTCGTCGAATATAATAGTGGATGGAGTCTCCTAAAAGTTGATTTAATTACTCGATCGATCGATAGCGAGATTGATCTGTATAGTTCATATGAATCACTTACGATTTAGATATGCGTAATGACGCGTAATTGAGGTCGTTTTATATTGTTTACTGTATCTAATACTTGTAGTTTATAATCGATGCTGTTGTTGAAATAATAAGTCGTATGATGTATGTTAATACATACATCATGTTCAGCACGATGTGCATCGTTCTTTATTAAGTCGATATCTAATCTTTGAAGTTTCATAAACGAAATCAAAAACTTTGATGATATCCAAAAAAGGATTTCGTTCGGCTTGAAAATATTTCAGCAATTGTGGGTTACTGCAAACAGCAAAGAAACAAGTAGATTAACTACATTTTTCTTCGATAAGTGATACCAATTTCACTGTTCCTTCACTTTAGAACGTGCCATATATTTTTAAGTCTACTCAAAATATAGAACCAGAAACATTGTCCAAACGGAAAATTCTGAACAGCATATATTTGGGCTGAAAACCATATTTTTTAAAAATTGGTTATGCTAAAAGGTATTCCTTACCATAGGTGGTTTCTCCATTTAATTGTCCAAAGTATTTTTCAAGTAAAAAACGTCTTAATAGGCACGCTAGTAGTGTCACAACTCAATAATATGGCTGTGACTGAAACGCCATCAAGAAACGCGTAAGGAGGAATTTTAATAACTTGACGCAGGCTAGGCACTAACAGTTTGATGCAAAAAGATTTTAAACTTTTGAACCTTAATGATTTCAGGCTAATGATCAGGATTATCCTTTCATAAAGCATGAATGAAAATGCAGGAAGTGGACACATATTAAAGCTTACAATTAGACAATCTTCATATTAGGTATTTATCTGAACTTCCTCGGATGTTTCAACTTCACGATACTTCTTTTGAATAATGATTTTGCTTATAGGATACTGTGCTAGGATGGACTACGCCCAAAAGTTTAAAAGTTTAGGAAAAATATTCCTATCATAAATTCCGAACAATTCAAAATAATTTTCTTATCCTCATAAGCCGGGTGTGGTCTGGGTAGCCCAAAATGAAATAGCTTCTAAAGGATACTAACGTGCCTTCTAGTGCCAATTTCGCATAAATACTTTTTTCTATATAATACCTAATAATGCAGGATTAATTCGAAACAGAGCTTTCTTGTTTAAAAATAGCTTACAATTTGAATAATACAATAATGAAAATGCAAAAAGTGGAAGCAATTTCGTTTAAACTATGCTAAATACGCATTACTATTTGGCAATCACGATTCGTTGTCCAAGAAAGTTTTAGTGTTCCTGAAAAGGCTAGCAGTACCAACGGTAAAACATCGACATCAACTAAAAAAATTCGAAAGAATTCTCTACTAGGAACGACCCCTGTAGAAGTGTACGAGAATAAAGGCTGTAATGAACTTTTAAAGGTTTTCAAACTTTTTAAACTGGTTTTAAAACTGGTTTTATCCTATTTTCGACGAAGTACGAATGAAGATGCATTAACTTAGTCTAGGTTTCGGATTTGACTGTCAAAATAGTAAGAATCAGAATATGTTAGGTATAAAAAGAAATGTAAAACTTTTGAAGTCATCTAGTTTTATTCGAATCTCTAAATTAGTACGTTCTAGATTTCAGCCTGGGTGAAATATGAATCAAGTTTATATTAAATATGCTAAAAAGTTTTTGAGCTGGTCTAATCTCCAGACAAGGTACAACCTTTTTTAAATCTGCTACTTCAATATTCAAATTTACAGCTCGACGAAGTACGAACGAAGATGCGTTAAATTTGCAGAAATGTTGACCCTTTTGCATCTTTCCGGTTTTAGTCTAATATGCCGGCTTAAAGCTTCGCAACGTACAAATGAGGATTCCACAAAATCTGCAACCATTAAAAAGCTTTTAATGAGGTCTAATTTCCAGGCGTAAATTCGGAAAAGTGTGAATATAAGTACGTTACATCTGCATACATTTTGAAACTTTTGAAACCATTTTGCTTTAGACTACCAACTTGGTATGAGTCTCGAGAAACTAAGAATAAAGATGCGATAAGACCGCTGAAATTTTAAAACTTTTAAAGCCTCCGGGTTTTAGTCGAGTCTGCAATATAGCCTCGACCAAGTACGAACTTGTGAAACCGGATTTAGTTTAATTTCTAAATTTCATCCTCGATGAAATGCGCATGAGTATTTACTAAGTACACAATAACTTTGAAATGTGGTAGCTTTCTGATTTTAGACTAATTTCCCAATTGAAACTGCGACAAGGTGCGAGTGATAATACGATAAATCGCAAATAATATGTAACTTTCGAAACCTGCTCACTGTTTCGTTTTATCTGCGACTGTAAACCTCAACGAAGTACGAATGGGAACGCGCAAAATCTCCAAAAGCGTTGAACCTTTTGAACCATTCAAATTTTCATCTAATCCTCGGATCTAAAACTTCACCAAGTACAATTGAGAATATTTGGTTACATTATTAAACATCGATAAAGTAATATTCAAATTTAATTACTTAATTTTAAAATTTCTGAAGCCGACTGGTTTGATTCTAAAGTGCACTTAATTTGTTATAACTGTTATCCAATTTCTCAGAGATACATCACAGCCACTCGAAAATCTGCATTAGGATGAGTTAAAAATAATTCTCGAAAAAGTTTATCAAAAACATAGAAATGATGACCTTAATAAAAATTACAATAATTTCCTGTACGCCTCTAATGCGATCAATTCAAGATCATGTGTAAATCACGTGAAACCTGTCAAATTGGTTGCATAACTTATAGGTTGGTAGCACTTCAAATCTTACTAGGAAATTAAAATAAAATGATTGGTACTAACAGTTCAGGCAACAGTGAAACCATGATTGCATATACTATTTAGTCACGTGGCTTCTAAACATATTTGAAGACCCGGTATTTTATAATAATTACGGCTTCTCTAAGAAGGTTATAACTGTATTCACAAAAATTAATTTCGGATTAAAGTACTAGAATTGAAATATATACGTATTTATAAATTTCCAAACACATCTTTATAGAAGCTGCAATAGAAATCGAAGTAAAGAACTTAATACTATTATTAAACGTATGTAAACAATACTCAAGCGCCAGTTTATATCCAGAATTTAAAAAAGAACAGATTCGCAAATTCCTAAAATTTTTTCTGCTTTTTAATGTAGGTCATTATCTCATTTTACTACCGCTACAGGCAATTTTCAAGGTTTTATACAAATTTTTGGAATATTACGTTTTGAAATCTTGGGAAGCCTTCGCATATATGAAAATATACGCATCGTTTCAACATGTCCAACATAAGAGGCGAATATCAACCTGTTTTAAGATTATTAGAAGAAAAAGCTGAAAACTAAGATCTAGGTAATCATTGTATTTTCTCTAAATACGTGATGGATAAATTTGACCTTTAATAACAATAAATAATGACGAATATTTACGTACAAGCAACAAGTTATTGCAGTTTTGATTGGCATATGCTTGTAGCACACGCGCGCTTTATGCCCGTAAATTTTAACAGGACTCGAATTTATACTTCCGAAAAAATTCATCCAGCTGAATCAAGTCTGAGAGGCAGGTACTGAAATTCCTTCGGTAGTTGTCGCGACGCAACCACTACTAACAGCTCTTTCTAAACAAAGATTGCGTCTACTTCGCAGCTCCGAACCGTAGGTATAAATGTAAAATACCGACTTGACATGGCCATTCATAAATCATTACGAGGCATTTCCGGAAGAAGCAATTAGTACTCACATATTTACATACACATACGACAATGTGTGTATGTGTGAAACATCACGCAATTCTCGTTATGTAGCAACCGAGTTATCACGAAGTATTATCGAAAGCAGTTCAAACACTCCGGGAATACCTGTTGACACTGGCTAAATTTATCTAAATTATCGCGTCATAAATTTGCGCGTCGCGATTTATTTTTAAATTAGAGGACGTATAATTTATTTGTTATCTTCGCCAAATTGTTTTGTTATCTTTGAATAACCTAAATGTCAATATTATAAAAATTTTAAAAGCCCCTAAAAAGTTAGTTGCGAAATGAATCGCTGAAACTAGTTACGCAATATAACTTATGAATGATAATACTAATGAATCGAAATCTCTAAATGCGTTAAAATTAATCAATTAATTAATTAAAACATTAATCACAAAATCTTCCATCTTTTGCTGCTTAGCATTTGTAATTATACTTGACTGTTTCCTTTGATACAAACTTACGGTTATTAACTTTGTCTTCACGGATTTGCTTGTAATTCTAGAATAATAGATTTCGACCTATATTAAAACTTACAATTAAACAATCTTCATCTTAACTGTTTATCTGTACTTCCTCGGATGTTTGAACTTCGCGATATTACTTTGCTTTTAGAATAATGTGTTGCGATGGACTACGTCCAAAAATTCCGAACAAATCAAATTAATTTTCTTATCATCATAAGCCGGGTGTGATCTGGGAGATCAAATTAAAATAGCTTCTAAAGGATACCAACATGCTTTCCAGGGCTAATTTCGCATAAATATGTACTTTTTTCTATGTAATACCTAACATATCTTTCTTGTGGCAGTTAAATTTTAAGAAAAGCTTACAATTTTATGACACATTTTCCAAAATTTGGGAACCAGGCAACAACAAAAATATAATTGCTTTATAAAAATATTTATTCAAAAACATACAATTATTTAAAAAAATAGGAAGATATGCTGTTGAAAAAGTAAGAAAATTCAAGTAATTGGAAGTGAATTTGATGCAAGATGGAGATAAAGAGATGAAAATGAAGGAAAGAATCATAATGACTAACAAATTATATCATGGCAATAAAATACTAACACATAGTAAAATATTTGGAAGGGGCAGTAAAATGAAAATAAGTAGAACGTTAATACGCCCAGCAATACTGTACGCGACAGAAACGACAAGTAGAACAAGGAAACAAGAAAAGGACTTGAGAATAGTAGAGAGGAAGATAATGGGTCCAATTAGAAAAGAGGACAGAGTGTATAGAAGGAGGACGTACCAGAAAATTGAAGAGGACTTGGCGAGAAAGATAAAACAAAAAATGCAGAAGGGGACATGTGTCCCACGCGCAGTCACGTACAAAGCTCTACACTGGAAACCAACAAGAAAAGATCTAATGAATCGAAGAACCTTAAAAGAAGTTCCATGCATAACCTAAAGGGGATCAAACTGTGGTCTCCGTTTTCCATTTCGCAGTCTTTGTAGCATGTTACTGCGGTCCATGCGCAACCAGGATTTACAAATTTTGCAAAAAAAAAGAGACTTTCGCGTTTTGCAATATATGCACTTCCTTCTTTTACCGAGCTGTGGTTGTGGATTGCTGAAAATCTCAAGCCTAAGGTGTACACGTTTTGTCAAATATTTGTCAACTCTCATTCGTACATTTTCCTCCACTAATTCCATACCCCATTTTTTTAAACTGAATAGGCGTCTTACCAATTGAGTAACATTGCAAATATTGTTACACATTTGACGGGGTGAGATCTGTCAGGAGAAAATGCCATGCTGCATGTATTTAAAATTTTGAAAAACAGTTTTGTATAGGGAAAACAGTTCCTATTCAGAAACATTAAAGGTACTGTGGCGGTAGAAGTTTTGCACAACATAATAAGGAAATTATTGAAAATTTTTATTTTGGTGTGGATTCACAGACCATACCTGACGAATGAAGGGTTAATTCCTATTTTTTAATATAATTTAATATAGCAACGAAAAAGCTTTGAAGTTCAAATTCGGCACAAAAGCAGCTGAAGCAAGGCGAACAATATGTACCGTTTTCGGAAACGATGCTGTATGTAATCGAACGATGCAGAAGTGTTTCCAAAAGATCTCTCCGGGGGCTTCAACTTGATCGGTAAGGTCGCTCTAAGAGACCGAAAATCATTAACAACGAGGCCCTTGCATTCGCTGTGGAGACAAATTCTAATACAACGTGCTTAGAACTTGCAAAAATGTTTAATGTGGGCTTTGAAACCATACGTCTGCACCTTCACCAACTAGAAATATACGTGGAAGTTATGCGAATGGGTTTCACATGAATTGTTTCACTGATAAAAAATTAAGCCGTCTTATAATTTGTTCGGCAAATTTTGTACGAACTGAAAATGAACTTTCTCTTGATTAGCTGTTAATTTGAGATAAGAAGTGGATATTGTACTTTAATCATAGGCGTTCATATCATTACTAGGCACCAACTGATCTACTACCACAGAGACCAAAGGATTCTTTGCACGCAAAAATTTATCGTGTGTTTAGTGGACACCAACCTGAATTGTACATTATGAGTTTTTGTAAATGAGTCAAGTAGATCGCGGCAGTGGTTGGCCGCGGTTTATTGCGAACAGCTTCACCAAGTATAAGCAACACTCATCCACTTGATCCATTTGATCAATCAAAGAAAGTGCTGTTCCTACAAGAGCTCATACCGCAAGAATGACTCAGAAGAAAATGTTTGGGAAACGCTACAAGACCCTCCTTATTCTCCGGAGATTCCGTCAAGTGATTACTATCATCTCTTCTTGTCTCTTCAAAACTGCATGAGGGCTAGGAAGTTGGGTATTCAAGATGATATAATAAGCGCAGTCCATCAATTTTTTTATTCAAAATCCGTAATTTCTGTAATACAGGCAAAAATCGGTGTTACCTTGGCAAAAGATGTGTGTGTTTCTGTATTGTAATACATTCTTATATTTTACAATCAAACACCGCACAAACTCTTTTGGTTACCTAATAAATACGAACTCATATCCAAAAGGCTACGAATTTATGATAACTGTGCCCCTGGCAACTCACTCACGCTACGTAGAGATAGAAAGAAAAGTGATACCTATTTATATCCGACTAACTTTCAAGTAAGCCTTGGCACTGTAACTATACATTAAAGCTTTCGATTACATAGACAATTTAATAAAGGTAAACAGTCATTCTTAGGATATAAACATTACTATAGATACATGTTCGCCTACTTTCACTGACATTAAGATCACTATTCGCATTCGTGTATACACTTCGCGTTTTCAAAGATCCACCTATAATAGCTGTTTATTTTAGTTGGCCGACTATAATGACCCACACGTCTTTCTATTCCGTTATAAAAGCGATATTACAACAAAAATTGCACTTTCATGCATTTGACCAATAAAGTAGCATTACGAAAGCTCTATTTATCATATTGGCAGTACCAAATTGAATTCAACTGTAGACATTTAAAAACTTTAAAACTTCTGATTTAGGTTGCTTTTAGAAACGCTGAGCTAGGTAGAATATTCAAGAGCCTCTCTAGATGAATATGATATCTTTCAACAAATTATATTTCACATTTCAAGATAATTGTTTACATATTTCATTACTGACACTTTACAAACATACTTGAATATTTTTTAAGTACACAAGTTTAAATTGATCCTTTGCGCAAGAAATCATGGAATTGAACAAAAAGCATTATCGAGCTGTGATTTCTTAGAGTTTGAAACGTGGCTCAAGCCGCAAACAATGTTTTGAGGTAAGGAATGGAGTGTTTGGTAATAAGACTGATAAGTCGTGACTCTTAGCTATCATAAAACAGTGGTAAAACGAATGTCCACTTAACTTAAGTGACAATTTTCGAGCTCCTAAACCAAAAAAGCAGCAATCAGCAGTTTAGATCTTTGAGAATGTGTTGGTTTCAAGAAAGGTTATTCATAAGGAAGTAAAAAGATGGTCGCCATTTTTCTTAATTACTGAACATGTTTCCACTGTTACACTGTAAGATAGTAGTACTGTTAACGCTGAATTGTTCACTATACACTTTGCTTGCCTCAAGTTCTCCAAAATGTTCGCGAAAAACGCCCATGAGGTAGGATGACAATGGTAATGATTTCTCTGTTTCCACGTGTAAAGGATATATGAAAATGAAATGAACAACCTAACGCTGGGAGATTGGAGAAAATGTTTTGGGAATTGGTTTTTGCAGAAAAATGCATTGGCTATAAGGAAGAATATTTTGATAAAATATAAGGGAATGTATTTTGTTAAAATATTGTGTATTACTTTACTAGATCCAGTGAAAGGAGAACAGTCCTCGTATATATTTAGAATTTGCTTCAAGTTCGGTAACCAATCAAAATTTTGTTGTCACAATGAATTGATGTATTAAAGCAAGTTCCCACTTATTTATTCTTTGTATATTTCATTTCTGATGTTTATAGTGTAAAGCGTGCAACATGCTAAGCCCCGATAAAACATCCTTAATAGGAATAATAAGGGTATACACTTCTCCATCAACAAATAAGAACCCAAACGATTTTCGTAAGAATTGTCAGAAATCCTGAAACTAAATTCCCATTTTCTACTGAAAATTTATGTATTACTCACCCACGTAAGAAACAATAGTTAATGCTTCAATGAGGCAATTTATCGCACACGTGTGTTTTGTATATGATACGGTAAAACAAATTCCAAAGTCTCTAAAACTACTCTCCGCCATCCAATATTTCGATCTAAAAATCTGTTCGGTAATGCATTGTCTAGAAAGTTACGCAATCGCTTAGTTGGTGTGAACATGTTTTCTTAACCAATATGCCAAAATGCTGGTACACCCAACATTATATCGAATTCTAATTTCTTGTGGACATAGTCAATTTAATAGTGCCGTAAATTTAATATACAGTGAATCTCTTGAACTGCGCTGAACTACGAGGGCGTTTCGTAAAGTAAACTCCGTTTCGTTATTAAAAAAACACCAATACATTCTTATTATATGCAACATACTTTGAGCTATTTTTCTACATATGTAGTTGCCATTAAGATTGAGACATTCGTCATAGCGATGAACCAGTTTTTTAATGCCCTCTGTCCCTCTGTCGCCCGTAAATTAAGTCATGCTAAACTGTACCTAAAATTGGAGGGAAAAGAGCATTCAGTTCAGTGACTGTGAATCGCCGATTTTCACGAACTTTCTCTTCGACATTACCCAAAAGTTCGTGCGCCACAACAGTTGGTCTTCCACCCCGTTTTAGTTAGTTCGTCGTTCATGAAACATGCGGCACCATCTGTAACCACACTGTCACTGATAACATTTTCACCATAAACAGAACAAAGTTCACGATGAATCTCAGCAGTTTTCATGTTGTTGACACACAGAAATCGAATAACAGCGCGCTGCTCACAATCGGCGGAATTTTCAATTCCAACAGCCATTTCAAACGACAAAGGAATGTCCAAACGATTCTCTCACTAGCACTTCCAGAGTCATATTGAACCGGACTACACCTCAGCGTTAGGATCGAGCTGTTATTTTCATTCCTCTGCTCATTAGGCGGAAACGGAAGTAACTCTAGGAATGGTCCTGGTATATGAAGGTTGCAACTGCGCGTTTATTTTCTATTCAATTCTCGAAAGAAAGAAACAAATGATTATTGGTCAGAGAATAATTGGAGCAATACGATCGACGAGGCAGAATTTTTATTCAAATTAGATATTAGGACAAGTGATAGCAAAAGTTTACGGATCACACTTTCTCGCATTTCGTGTAAGTTCTCATTGAGGGTGATAATTTGATCGCCGAAATACGTATTTGCAAATAACCCAAATCGTTGTAGCGAGGATGAAAACAATTAATAACTACGTTTAATTGAATTGATTTTGAACGATACATTTTCCTAATTTTCTTGTTCTAACTGCAATATTAGTGAAGTTACCTCATATGTTGAGGTCCCTGAAACATGGAGCGTTAAATTTATTTTACCCTGTTATGTGCGTAAAACTATTAATTAAGCAAAGCTTTGGAGCTTAATTTCCAACATGTCCTCCATTATCAAATCAAAATCCAATTTGTCTATCTAGATCAATATTCGATAGCAATCAACCAGCGATTCAAATCAACATTGTTATGTATGTAGGCATCCTATCTTTCCAACATGCATACATTATAACATGATATTCGTATTTCGAATTAAAACATTCGCTCACTCTGTCCACAATTACAGCGCGTAATTTATTCATAACTTTACGATAGAAACATACACGCTCGCATAGAAAAGGTAATTTTTCTATATTAGTGTTGGTTGATAATCACATGATTCGATTGTAGGTAGTAAAGCCAATTACATTTACCATTTAATGTATTTAGAAAAATGAGAATAAACAGTAGCACTTGCGCCTACTTTTAATGACTAAATTTGGACTTTAAAATTGTTACATAATTTATTATTATGTATCACAGTCCCAACATGTAAATCGTACCTTAAACATTCTCTTTATAGCAATAATTTTGATGCTTTCTACCAAATTCCTTCGCCTTCTCTTTCTGTCTTTTGTCGTTTTAACTGCACTTTTCCAGTCGATATTTCTGTTCAAAAGCAACACTACCTCCCACTCATACCGGGCCCTTTTTGGTCTACCTCTTCTTCTCTTCCTGACGTTGGTTCCCCTTATCTCCTCCACCACTCTTGATTCCGACTTGGTCACCATATACCCTAATCAACTTAATTGTACTACTAGAAAGCCCTGAGTGCAATTTTATTCATTTTTATTATAAGTTACTATTCGTGCATCGCTATGTGCATAAACAGTGTACCAACAAAAACGCATTTATCAAGTATAACAAATAAAAGAGATGACGATTTCTTACATGAAATAGCAGAAGTCGTCGGTACCTGCCATAGCCTAAGCTGTTATATTGTGAAGAAATTCACAAATAAAAATATAGTCGAAAATAAACCTCGTTGAAGATGATCTACGAAACTGGGTGAACGGGGCCGAATGTTTCTCTCCCAACATTTATTTCCTCAGAAATTTAAACAAACGTAACGTTAACGTTATTTAAATATAACCGGGGTACATCGGCTGAATTATGTACCACAGAATTGAAGTGTAATAAGTTTACTATATTTTAATATAGAAAACGTTAAAATTTGGTGACTATTTCTAAAGATAATTGGAACAAAATCCTTCTATTATGTAGTGTACGAATACTTATTTCATGCTCTGTACTCTCTATAGCTTCTATTAGATCTCGGGTAGCTCTTACTGAGACAAACGCCTTCTGTATATCACCTGCACACGCATAAGCAGTATCTCCTTTTATCACAGTCTTCTTTTCTTCAGCGTAATTATCAATTCGCTAATATTTCTTCCCTCGCCGGCTTGTGTAATTTTCAAAATTGGTTTAATCAGTTTTTATAGTCTGCTATCTATTATTAGTTCGAGAATTCCCTCTATAAATGTGACACCTCACTGTGACCCCCGTTTATATACTGAGATTATAAATTGTGTTTGCCATCTGTTTGGAATTCTTTTATTACTTCACCTTGTTCCGTCTTCAGCATTTTTGGTTTTATCCCATCGGTTCCAGCAGACTTCCATACTGTTCAACCTCCTTAACGCTTCTTTGAGAGATATCAATTTCCATATCGCCCCGCGCTTATCTTTGCTTCCTTTTGTACTATCTAGGAAATGACTAAATTGCCATCTTCCTTCTATTTCCACATGATTTTTAATCATTTTGCTTTCTCGTTTCTGACGTACTGTAATATTGTTCCATTTTCTCGCCATGTTAGCATCCTTGTCCACTTTTTGCCATTTCTTTCTCTATCTATTTCCAACTCTTATCCAAAGCGTTCTCAAAGCCCTCGTTCAAGATTCTTTGCAATTTCTTTTACATGTATCCTTTGGCAAATAAGACATGAAGAATATTCAGCACGATAAAGCGCATCTTCCTAGTTAAAAGAGAAGTTAGCAACGCAAATAAGTATTGGGTTGCGTTTATATCTATAGTGATATATAAGAACTAATCTTGGATAATCTTTTCTAAAAGGAATGAGGATACTACGGACAACAGACAAAATCAGAAACAGTGAAATTAGAGAAGATCAGAAGTGAGCTAGCCTCCAAGAATAGAGTGTAAGTATAAAAGACCGAACCCAGGAATCGTACCGACAGAAAGTGAAGCGAGCGTGACACGAAATGCAACGGAAGGACTTGTGCTGAGCAGCAAGAACCAGCCGATTCTACAACGGTCAGATGGAATATCCATAAGCTTGAAAGCAAAACTAGAAGCGAATAACTAACTTCTAACCATTAAAGTTTCCAAAAGGAATCAGCAAAATATGAACAATGAACAAAATTAGAAACAGTGAAATCAGAGAAAGATTAGAAGTCAGCCGACCTCAAAGAATAGAATGTAAAAAGACAGAAATCGGGAAACGTAGTGAAAAGTGGTGAAAGGGTCGTGACACGAAATGCAGCGGAAGAATTGGCAATGAGCAGGAAGAACCAGAAGATTCTACCACAATTAGGCAGAATATTGAGAAGCTTAAAACTGGGAACGGATAACTAATCAGTAACCACCAAAATTTGATTTGTCAGAGAATTAAAGGACCTCGTTCCTTAAGCGAATAGTTTATTTATAAGAAATTCGATAATAATCGTTTGTGATAACACCTGAAAAATACTGTGGATATAATACAATCTCAGAACTCGGCAATGTGGCCCTCTGTATGTATAGCCAAGGGTTGTTCTGAACGGCGAAAAGGGTGTTTCTACCTAAACTATTTTCTCTCAAGTTCTATATTAATCTTGATTATGATAGTTTTTCCACCAGCAATAAGTAATTACTATGAACAATTTCGACATTGCTTCAACGAAATCCATAACAAGGTTTCTTACCAAATTAAAGTACATAATACACGTTTTACTATACCCAAATTTTGCCTGAAAAGAGCTTTGGAATAGCAAAATAAACTAGGAACTGATAATAATTATTCAACTTCGGTTTTAAGCGTCACATTAAGATGATCCGTTTCTAAAATTCTAAAATTTAACAATTTAAGTACATTAGGTATGAACTATTAGAACTACTACTGTGACGATCCTTTGATTGTTTAATTAGAGTCTGATGAGGCTATGCAATAAATAGCGAAAGATCGCTTCATATACTATTGCGATTGTTCAATCACACTTTTGTTCCCAGAATCCAAAGAAATAATTTCAATTAAACGTTACATTATTCAGCATTCATATGGTTAACGTTTTTCTCTAATTTGATACAGATACAATTTAATACTACTTACACTAAAACATGTGGCAAGCGTGTGATAATGGTGGTAAAAACTACAAAAATACTTCAAAGGGTCACATGAAAATACGCAAGGTTCCAGATTTTTGGAAATAGTGCATTCTACGTTAAATCAATCAAATCTAATATGTAGGTTAAGTTTTATGTTTTAACACCATAAACATAATTATTTTTCGCAATGTTAAATGCTACATATTACCCAGTTTTTATCTATTGTTATTCCTCTATTTCAGCATGTCATGACCACGATTATTTCATACCAAATAAATTTCAGATTATGCTAACGAAATCCGAAATTTATTAAGCAAATAACACAAACTGTTAAAAATTCAATCTCTCTTTTATTAAATCACAGCAAATATTATACTCGCTAAAAATAGAAGATTTATCGGCTTAGCCACGAAATGTCATTGAATGAAAGGAAGTGTGCTATATTTAACACGTATTTACATTATTATTAACCTTATTTTTTATTTAGGAGCCGGAGGCTCTGACATTATATTCAAATTGCGCATCTAAATACATTTACATATAAATTTCTTTAGAATACACTGAACTTAACCCATCGTCCTCAGATCTACAATAGAATTGCTCATGCGCGGATCATATATTCGATGACAAAAAGTAATAAGCATAGATTAAAAGGATTTAAGAAAATTAGTTATAAATAAGTTTTATAATTCCGGTAAATCCGACACCGTCCTCCGCGATTTTCATTTTGAATTTGATAACGTTAATAATTTTTGTATAGATATTATCGCATTATTTCGCCAAACCTACCATATTAGGTATGTTACTGATTATCGCTAAGGATTTAGGGACTTATCACTGATTTTTTTTTTTTGTGGAATCAAGATCATATAATCTGTAGGGTTAGTACCTATGCATGCACGGTTGTGAAAGTAGGTTTGGGGATATATTTATCGACTAAAAATATAACATATATATACATCTACATACTTATAAGTTCTTTATTATTTATTTTAGAAACCAACTGGTATGTAAGTTTTCTAACACAAACATTTTCGGAAAAAATGGCGAGGTCGAGATACAACTATTGGAGAAATATGATTGCGCTATTCATCTCTGAAATATCTTTAAATTGCATATCAACACCGCACCCATTTTTACATAAAGAGTACTACATTTGTCATACTTTTGCTAAGACGTCCACACATACAGTTTCTTCTTCAGGCCGTGCTGGAAGAACTTTTAACGCTTGGCGCCAGTAACACATGCTGGTTAAAAAACACAGGCGCCCTCAACTAAAAAAAAAGAAAACTTCAAAGTCAACCTCATTTTTCCCTTTTTCGTTCGCTGCTATATTTCCTTTACGTTGTTAGTACCGTTACCGAATCTCATTACTCTTTTCATTTACTTTCATCTCGATGGCTCGAATGTATGTACTAAAATTTATATGCGACATCCTGCCCGAAATACAATCGTAAATTTCGCTACCTTTCGATTTTTATGCGCGCATAATTTGTTGTTGTTTCTTTTGTTGTTATTGTCGATCTCTAGAAACAAAGTGCCTTGAAGGTTATTCTATAAATGGATTTTGGTAAAAATCGATGTTCAAATCGACCAGACCAAAGGCTAATATTCTAGCTAAATATTGAGGTTCCTATTAAATCTTCTGACATAATGATATCACGTAAAACGACTCATACATTCCACACTAATATAGCTCTAATTTTGCTAATTGCAAGATACAACAAAATTTTCGAATGTAGATACGTTTTGGATCCAAATTCCTCGGTTGAGTACGTTGTATAATAAAGCTCCGTAATCTTTGTTTAACGATCAACTCTAAATCTCCCCACACGGTTCTTAGTTCTTAGTTTCGGAAGATGTGCTTTTGCTTGCAATGAGGCTAACGTTTCCCAAAACTAAGAACATTCGGTATATTATTAAAACCCTTTCATTTACTCCTGATTTTTTACATTCCTCTAAAGAAAATTTATTGTACTAAATATCCGTTTACAGAAATCATTCTTCATCACGCTCCGTAAAAATCTTGTGTAATCCAATTTTCAGATTGCAAATTAGGTAATCCTAAACCTACATACATGTAATGATGTAGGTATAAGCTTAGTTTGTGATGTCAAGAACTAATTCAGGCATAAAGCACGTTCCTATCGATAAAATTATCTTTCTTATCCACAACTTACTTAAGCCAACCTGTCACCATGTTTCCCAGTAACGATAGCAAATTTTATTTTAAGGCGCTATCGTCATCTTTACGAGATTAATCACACGATGCTTTTTTTATTGTTGTAGGTCGGAAGGTATGGAAATCAACTCCGATCAATCTGCTAATAATGATTTCCCCTTGAGAAAAACAGGTATGTATGTATTACTGAATCCTATTTTTAACACTCGAGAAATGCTGAAACGAAACTACATAAAAAAGATAAACTAAATATGTTAGTTAATTACAAACCATCAGATAAGGTGAATTTGTAAATGTCTCGATTTTAACTAAACAGCTGTCTAACATTACATTTTTATTAATTGCTTGAGTATAGTTGCAGCTGTACGGCACGTAAAGTAGGTGAAGGTCATCCTACTATCTTTTCTACTATTAATACACTTTTCCGGGTAGATCAATTAAAGAAATGTAAACATTGAATAAGATGGACACATCGTCAGTTTTCCAAATCAACTTGCACTATCAGGCTAATGTTCCAAATTTAAATTCTCCGTTATATTTCTACAAATCTACCAAAAGATTCATAGGATATAAAAGACTAGGATTAAACTAAAACAAAGACTTCGTACAAAGCACAACACTAGTTCTCTACTAGAATTGCCTAGACTGTTGGTTTTGAAACAATTGAAGGGGTTACTAGAAGATTTCCCAAATAAAAGGAAATGCACTTTAAAGTGTGTTTTCGGTGAAACTGCCGGCCGTGACGTCGAGCCGTCGTGCAGTACTCTTAGATAAGTTAAAAAAGTGTTTCCTTGGGAACGTCTAACAGCCACGTCTTAAATGCTAGCCGTTGACTACTTTGCTGCTTCTTGTATACGCAGATATACAGAGAGACAGACAACTTATAGAATGGCGAAGAATTTTTCATTAAAAGATGATGAACTTCTTTCTTTGAAGAACAATTAAATATTTCACCCCTTTTTCCAGATAACATTTACTTCCATTTCTTCGTCTTCTTCTTCAATCAAAAGGCGTACTACAACATCCAGTTTTTACTAAATCTTCAATTCAGCAATTTCAGCGAAACCGTTAAACCATCACTGCCCACCGTTAATGCTAGACGGATTGGCCGTAATGGCGGACAATTTCACCAAAAACCCACCTTTAGTAAGATATTTATTTCACCGGCGTATAAATAAAGTAGGGCAAATGGCGGGAGGAGCGATCGCCAGCAATTTTCTTGCCAAAAGGCGGCTCCTTTGAAAAATGTTTGGAAAACAGTGGTCTAGACTTACAAAAGCCTTAGCTTACGATAGGGCAAATATACTAAACTTTAGAAATACGATGAAGCGTTATAGCTTAAATCGCACTATGAGTGCAATACTATCCTAAATCAAAATTTGGACAATTTATGAATTATCTTGGATCAAGTACAAATACAGTCGGATTTTTAAGATATCATATCAGAATTAGTCTTAAAAATGCTACTTTGGTAAAAAGGAATACAATGTTTATATAGCACCAGAGCAGATTTCAGTATTATGTGCTGCAAGACTATCACATTTCTAAATGAATACAATGATCAAAAACACGGTTATATTTTCCAAAGTGTGCTACGAATTTGTTATCGTTTTGTGTGATGTTAACGTTTGCAAATATTTTGTCCAAACTTTTTTACGAAACTGGTAGATTATAGTTACTAGTAGTGATGGATGTGATGATTTAAATACTGTGAGTATCAAATTATTGAAATTTATGTATTCTATGTTAAAAAAATAGAACAAACAAAACAAAAGTTAAAAAATCCACTAGGAATAACGTAGAAAATAATGGTGCTGGAAATAAGAAACGTGTTAGAAAAGCTGAGACCTGGAGACGAGACTTAAAAAAATTGAAGGTCAATCATGTAGAAGCTCACGTTAATGCTGCTGGCAAACCAGTTTCTACGAGAACATTGGAAAGAGGCTGTGAAGAAAGTTGTAAGTTTCAAAGCAAAGCGAGAATAAGCGAACAACAACGACAGTAATATTTTATAATTTTTATATTTTTAATTCAGTTTTTAAAACTAGGCAACATTAACAGGCACAAGGAATTCTTAATTAGGCACATGAAGAAAATAGTGCCTAGACGCAAATACCCACAAGGAAATAAAAACTACAATTATGAATATTATTTTGAAAAATAGTTTACAAGAGGTTGGAGAGAGTTTTAAATACTACCAAAAAAGTGAAATAAAATTTCACATACTCTCACATAAATTATCTCACTCAGATGTATTTATTTGGCAACTTTTACAGTGAGATAATTTATGTGAGTATGTGAAATTTTATTTCACTTTTTTGGTAGCATGAATATTATTTTGAATTAGAAATTGGAAAGACAAAAGTGTGTAAAATGACGACTAGTCAATACATATGGGAAATTAGAAATAGATAAAAGAGGTAAATATGAAAAACAAAAAATCAGTGAAATTATGAAAAATGATATTAAAGAACACATTGAATCCATACCTCTTGTGAAATCACATTATCTTAGAGCTCAGACTAAAAGAAAATTTATCGATGATAGTTTAAATTCATCTATTTATACCGCTTGTATATAGATAAATGTAAAGCTTCAAAAATGAATAAACCAAATATTATCCTTATGCAAAAGTGTTTAGTTATAAATATAATATTGAGTTTCTTGTTCCTGAAAGTGATCAATGCTTCTTGAGTAGCTCCCATAAAAACGCGTCGTACGGGGAAAAAGCTCATATGCAGAACGCTTTAGATCACCAAAAATCCAAGATGTTGCTGATTCTCAAAAAGACGCAAAAATCTTAGTTGCAGTTTATGGCATGCAATCAGTTTTACCTGATTTATGTTCCCAGGCTTCTGATTTCTATTATGTTAGTAAATAAGCAACTATGAATTTTACCATTTACAATATTAGTGTTAAAAGGGGAATGTGTTATGTATGGAATGAACCTGTAGGGCAAAGTACAAATAAAAAAGTACTACCAGCACTTGCAAAGAAATCTGTAAATCCATACCTGGTACAAGAAGTGCAACAGATATAAAAACATTAAGTTCTGAGATAGGAGCAAACTTTTCTTTCAGTTATGATGGAACTGGATCCAAATGAAATTTTTGAAAGTCAAAAAGCAGCATTCTATCAGCATTTTGCCTTTCGAGAAATTCCACTGACTCACTCGGAACGCTTGCTAAGATTTCACAAATTTCAAGATTGCCACTAAAACAAGCTTATAGTGAGAAACTGGGCATCAGTAAGACGAAATTTGATGGAGTTATGCAGTTGTACAAAAGAAAATGAATGAAACTGGATTATCATTCCTTCTATACAAATTTACGTATTTAAAATAACCACGTTGAATAAAATTATAATTGCCTTCTCTCCAAATGTATTTCTTCTCTTTTTAGTAAAAAAGAAATCATTTTGTTTATTGGAGTATAAAAGCTTTTCGTAATTTTTAATGGTTTCTCTTTGAATCACAACTAAGAATCTTATTTATGTTCAAAAATGCAATAGTATCTTAAACAATAAACATTATACTTAATTTTAATAGAATTACTACTTTACTGCACTTTCAATTACTCAGCTACACATCTTTATAAATTTCCAATAACGAAATTGGAACGTTATTTCTAATAAATTACGCACAAATAAGAAATATGTTTCAGTAATTTACAAGTTGCATTTACTTAGAAGTGTCATTTTTTGAAGTTATGATAGTATTGCATTCATAGTCCGAAATATAATGAGTTAAGAACAACACACTTAAATAGTAATATGTGCTAATCTTATTCATAAACGTTTAAAATTTAACATTTGTTTTTCTAGCATCTGAACCGAACCTATTGAAAGTTCGTCTAAAACAGCGCGTTATGGAACGCCGTTGTAGTCCGATGACAAAACGCCACCTTCCACCATCCCTCAAGAAGAAACTACTAAGTTCATGCTTGCCCCCGAGCGAGTCCCCGCCGCAAGAGCCTCCGAAAGAATTGAGTCCACCATGCGAATCGGAAGAATACCAAAGACACGCGCTGTTCAGCAGCCCGTCGATGCCCAACATCTCCCTTGCGGCCCACCACGTACTATCGCCTGATCTTTCGGAAGCAGCGGTTCGAGCGGCGTGTACAGCCCGCTTAGGTATGCCACTCACCGGGCAAATGTTGCCCGGTACGCTACCGTTTTATCCTTCGCTGCCAGCTATCGAGAGCGAACACGAAGAGGGTTCCACTCTCGATACGATCAGCGAATTACAAGAACCGATTCCTCGAGGTGTTATCCGACCTTTGGGCAGGACCCAGTCGTCACCTCTCCCTTTGGGCCATCCGCTCTTGGATGGCGGACCGCCTCTACCTGTACCGCTACCGCCACCGCCAGAAGAACAAGAGCAACGAGATTTAGAGCTGAGAGCAAATGAATCACGAAGGTTGGTAATAATTGTAATTAATATCATCACTGTTCAGAATCAAGACATAACTATCAGATAAACTAACCCCACTCCTATTGCGTCTGTGTAAATGGGATATGGTTTGCCAATGCGAAACGGAAACTTTGTTAAACCATTTCCTCATTCTTTTATCACCGTTTGGGATACACCATCAGCATCTGTGGTGCAAGTTCTGATCAGCAGATTAGCGGTTGCATTTCAGAAATTTTGCCTCAAACTATGGCATATACATTGTGTTTTGTGTGTTTTGCTAAAGACAAAGCAGAGGCTAACTTGATCACAAACCTAGTGAATACAATGCGCGCGGTAATACACGCCACCCAAACTACAATAATTTTTTTATCCAATTTCGAGACTGCAATTAATAATATAAGTGTGAACTCAATTTGGCTTACCGGTGACTACGCTGCCAAAGCGTTTCACGCACGATATCCCAAAGGACCACAAAACAACAAAAACTGAGTTGAACTGATTCCTTCCGAAGCTATCAACAACTAATGCAAAAATCTGTTCCAATAGTATGAGTGTCTAATTGAAGAGAAAATTTGTACTTGTGTGTAGCCCGTCATTACCAGAAATAAACCAGGACTCCCGAATTCTTTTTTTTTTTTGAAGGGACCACCCAATTTGCAAATTTCGGATGCTTAGTTTCCCCAAGAACACCAAAAGTGTATAAAATTAAAGCAACCTTTTTGTAGCTGGTGGATTGAAATTCAAGGTTGGAAGTTTTATGCCCGTTTAGGTTTTGAACGATATTTGATTTTCATCCACAGTTTCGGATTTGGCAGAGGAAACAGTTTGCAGTGGAAGATTTCTTATGAATTTCTCTATAAATGGAAACGTATACTACATTCATATTGGAACAATCCAAATTTAACCCCGATCACTTATTTTTAAAATCATAAAATCACTTTAAACATATGTAAGTCCTCTTAAAACTCCACATATAGCTCAGTTCTTAAAATTCCTTTGAAATTCTCCTTGTTTATCTAGAAAAGCTATTATAGAATGTGAATTCTTTTGATGGTTTCCATTGCACTTCTACTATATGTGGATGTTTGTTTACTGTACGTAATAGTCGAAGCACTTTAAATTATGAGAAATTATGGTAAACATTGTATGAACTTCCTGTTTAAAATTGTAAGATCAAAGGAGGGAACGTCTTCTTTATTAATTTGTTCATTTAAGAGGAATCCATGCAAATGCATATGAAACAGAAATAAAATATCAGGTCAAGAAAAATGTTGATTTCAATGTGTTCTGGCTTAATTTCGAAATAAAAATTTTGATGGTTTTAAAGAAGTCAGTGTAAAAATACAGTTTTGTCTTCTCGTACCGAAGGATGACCATTTTGTTTAGGTTTAAAACGGACGTAATAATTTTGCTCTTGCATATCAAAATGTCGACTAATTTTTCCAAATACGCTCGTGCGTTTCGCTTTGCGCACTCTTGCATTTTGAAAAATTATCCATAATTTTGATATGCACTCGGATAACTTCTATTGAAAATCAAATTTTATGAACAGTAATAGACATTGTTTCCGGAAATTATCATTCGTGACATATTTGGAAATCATAAAATTGCGATTTTCTAGTTGAATCCATTTTGTGCTAGCTTCGATTTCATTTGAAAATTTACCTTTTGAAATGACTACTTATTTTTGTACGGAAATCATTACGAGTCGAGGATAAACAATCTTCGTTTGTCGCATGGTATGGGGTCTCTATTGTCCTGTTGCAATAACGGACGTTTATGTAACTTTCCAAGCAGTTTCTGCAAAAGCGCCTGCCGCAATGGTCCATATAAAGGATTAGAATAACGTTATACGTTAGTTGTAATATCTTTCGGTAGATAATCCATAAAAGTAATTCCCTCCCCATCCCAGAATATAGTAAGCGTTACTTTTTAAACCGATGAAACTGCACGTACTTTAAGCAGAGACCCTTCTTCAGGTTTGCACCAATGTTTCGACTGATTTATGGTTGAATGGTTGAAGTAAAGGATCTATGTTTCATCAGTACTTGCCTTAACGAAATCTCTTGAACTGGACGGTATGTATTGAACCTGTTCAGTCTCTATTCCGGTCCCAACAGCTTTGGTACCTGGTGGGTTTTAGTGTCCAGACGTTCGTGTAAAATTTCAAGAACTTATCGTATACCTAATTGCCTACACTGGCACTAATCATCTCTAAGTAGGTTCACCACGGTAGCAACGTATCTTTTTATTTACAGAAGTGCTCGACGTAACTCAGACGTGCATCCGCACTAATTTGAAAATCATCAAACAGAAACAATCAGAAATAATAAATTTCCAATTAACTGTGTTTCGCCATCCATAAGAAGTTGTAGCATTTTCCATAGGACGTGTTACCACGTCCATCGCATTGGCCCAGCTTGACACCATCATGTTATCATTTGCTTTGTTCCTTACACAAAATCTTGAATAAAGAAGTATCAACCGGCAGTGGCGTAGCATGGGTGTCAGCCGCTCCCTTATTTAGGTATTTCAATTTAAAAGACTAAAATACGGGTATACAGTAATTCTAAAGAACTTTTCGGCAAGACCAACAAAATCAAATAATGAAAAAGATCATGTATATATTATTATTTATTGTGAAATTTTGCCGCCTCTATTACGCTACGCCCCTGTCCACTGGTAATCCAGCAAGTCCTACTCGGTATTGATTTCTATCAAAAGAAAATGATTCTTTCTGGGTGAAAACATAAAACCGATTGAAAAAGCAATCAAGTAATGTAGACGATACGATGTTTAGTAAAGTTTTCCTTTCCCATCGACACAGAAGTAAAAAAATGCACTCTTTTTTGATGTTTTATATAAAAATGTCTTTCCCCCTTGTATTCCCATAATATAAATTCAGAATAGTCTCATGAGTAATGTTTAAGGAATTGCCTTTCAGTATACGACCTCTATCCCGTGCTCTCAGCAGTCCCGTGGTACATCTGGGTGCACCCGGCGGACCGACGTTAACTAAACGACGGGCATCCTCCACGCCGACCACAGGCCTCGCCTTCGACAACCAGATGCTAAAGCACGCCTGCATATGCGGTAACAACGCCATCCATCCGGAGCACGCCGGCCGTCTTCAAAGCATATGGGCTCGTCTTCTGGAAACCGGACTGGTACAACGTTGCGATCGTCTTCGTCCGCGGAAAGCTACCCCCAAGAGCTACAGACGTGTCATTCAGAAGCTCACGCTCTCTTATACGGCACCAGTTCGATAAACAGGCACAAAATGGACATGAGCAAGCTAAGCGCTTTGCCCGTAACGACTTTCGTACGCTTATCGTGCGGGGGTATTGGAGTTGATTCGGATACCACCTGGAATGAAATTTACACCGCACCGGCGGCGAGGGTCGCAGTTGGTTGTACAGTAGATCTGGCTTTTAGGACGTGGACGGGCGATATAAGGAACGGGTTCGCGATAGTTAGACCTCCCGGTCATCATGCCGAACCCGATCAAGCTATGGGTTTCTGTTTCTTTAATTCGGTAGCGATTGCTGCCAGACTTCTGCAGACGGAACATCGCGTACATAAGATACTTATCTTCGATTGGGACGTCCATCACGGAAACGGCACCCAGCAGATCTTCTACGATGATCCTCGCGTGCTAGTTATCTCCATTCATCGTCACGATGACGGAAACTTCTTTCCGGGAACGGGAAATCCGGACGAGTGCGGTTCCGGACCCGGAATGGGTTTCAACGTCAACATCGCGTGGTCGGGAGGTTTGAATCCGCCGTTGGGGGACGCAGAATATCTAGCGGCTTTCAGGAGTGTCGTGATGCCCATAGCGATGGAATTTTCACCGGATATCGTTTTGGTATCGGCGGGTTTCGATGCGGCGGAAGGACATTCAGCCAATCTGGGGGATACCGCGTTTCACCCGCGTGTTTCGGTTTCATGACCAGACAGTTAATGCAGATAGCGCGCGGGCGCGTTGTTCTTGCTTTAGAAGGTGGTTATGATCTGCCGTCCATTTGTGATTCAGCGGAAGAGTGCGTACGTGTCCTTCTCGGCGATAATCCTTCGCTGATCCCGCCCTCCGAACTGGCTCGGGCACCGTGCGCCAACGCTATCGTCTCCTCCAGAAGGTAATCAGCATCCAAACGATGCACTGGCATTGCCTGCAGGAGTGCGCCAAGGGCTTCACTTGCTCGTTTAACGACGCCATTCGCAATGAAAAAGACGACAAAGAAACGGTTTCAGCGATGGCTAGCTTGAGCATGCAGCAGAGCGTCGCCATGCGTAACTATCCAAGTCCTTCGTCGACAGAATCCAGTATGGCAAGCTAATACCTCCAACATCCACTGGCCCACTCAACATTCCCGCAGTCGCTATGAGTGACCGCCTCTTAACGTTAAGATCAAATTATCGTGTGTTTTATTTTTGTTAATATATTTGAAAGTTTTTAATAAAATCATTTATTTACTTTAAAATATGAGATTGTTGACATTATTGTTGTTCTTGTTCGCTGCAGTCTTTGAATGCAAATTTATAAAACGAAGAAAGAGTAAACGAGATTCGTTGTTTCTATGTGAACCTAAACGTACAACATTGCCTAAAAGTCGATTTCATGTATTTCTGTTTTGGTACACGACAACAATTCTAGCTTTTGGATTACCTCCACCACTTTGTAGGTCAATAAAAAGGCAGGCAGAAGTAACGAGTACAACGTACAACTGCAAACTTCAGGAGTAATAACGTGTTAGACTCTCGGGATGTCAAGGTGAATAGACCTAAATTTTGCTAATATCGTTTATTACTGCTACAGAATTTTGCCCCTCAGATTAAGGGCGGGATTTTAATATCACTTTGCCTACACTAAGGATGCCCCTACCTTAACCTCTCTGAGAGTCTAACACGTTGTTACTCCTGAAGTTTGCGGTCAATAAAAATTGAAGTAATAATAAATCGTTTGGTTTCTAGTCTCGTGTAGTTTCGTGGTAGCTTAACCGTTTCTATTCGCAAGCGCAGATTATACAGACTAAGAACGGGGTTAGCGGGGAATAACGATGGGCTAAGCTAAACTCTGGATTAAATAGAAGACCAATTGTTAAAATATCTGCTCTGAATCATGGTAGAAATACAATAGGTATGCCGTTAAAGATTCGTATGCGTCCGATGTACGTATATTATCCTATGCGCGTCATTAAGGCGTCATTTTGAATTATTTACTGCTGTTGCTAGACCGTGTTAGTATTGTTTGCTGAAGACATTTATGTTAATTTATTATTATCCATCTTTTGGGACTATTCCTCCCTTAATTCCGTGCATAGTCCCCATGTCCCCACAGTCTGTGTTCCCCGACAAAGCATTTCACTTAGAAATTATCGAAAAATATTCTATAATGCTTTAAAATATATTTTATAGAAACTATTTTTAATTACTTTTGTTAATCTAGAGGTGGAGTGTTCTTGCAAATAATTTTGTTAAATTCACAATACGCAAGGTGCATTCTTATATTCATTTCTGCAAATTGCGGTGTAATTCCAAATAAGGTTGTAACGATACGCCGCACAACTGATTATTAAACATGGCAAATACAAACAAAAAATGTTAAATAGGCGCAGCAACCTAAACTCGATTGAACTGCAAAGAAAAAGATGGTTCAAGTTCCTTCTTCTGAGGAAGTTGGCTGTTGAGCCTGCTTCAATGGGATACGTCATCCCTATAAAACTCATAGATTTTGTTCAAAGTCTAGATATTTATATATATTAGACTTTATATTACAAAAATCTCTTTAAATCATAGTAAATGAATTCGAAAATCTATAATTTACCAATCTTCAATTACACTCAAAATTTAAGTTGGGCAGCGTATCAGTACACACACCTAAATATGATGCATATAAATTTGTTTGAAAGCTTTGTACGTATACAAAAACAGAAATGCAAAGAAAATCTTTTGGCAAATAGAAGTATACGTGGATTTCTGTTGCAACTGCTGATATTTAATTCTTACCTATCGTTTTGTCATTTATACTAAAAGTAATATTCTACCTGGATTACCATTACCATCATCGTCGTCGTCATCACTAACTTTAGCATTCAGCCTTATTTGTCCCCGGTTAAAAGTTTAAACGTCTCACATTGAGTTTAGTAGCCAAACTCTGCTTTAAAACGTTCAAACTTAGCTAATTTTAACAGTCTCCTACTTTATAGATTACAAAATTGGAAATCAAGTTTTCCAATAATGCTGTTATACTCGTGTTAGTGTATCATTTGGACTCGATCGATTCGTATGGTTGATCTAACTGATTTTGAAGGGATGATTTATCTATCCAGATCAATACCTTTTCTACATAATATTCAATATGTTGTTTTTTTACCTTCCTTGCATTTTCGTACCAACCAAAAATTTCCAAGAAATAACTGAAGAATGGTCGCCCTCCAATTTACGTAGATTTGTAATAAATTAAATGAGAGAAATCAATTTATACCAAATATGGCTTCGTTCTATTTCGTTTCCATTTCTGTCATAAACTTGTTTCCTTTTTCCAATTTGTCGAAAATTTTTCTCCGTCGTACCTAAGCAGAAAAGTGCTAAGATACTGAGAAAGGTGTAGGAATCGTGAAACATTCCGGGATAAACGAAGTCACGATTATTCTAAAAAAGCAGCAGAAACTTATTGTATGGTACAAAAACGGGAACAATAAATCCAAAAGACGTAAAAACTGTAATTATTTATTGTAGATATTTATTAACGAAAGTCATAAACAGATATTTCAAATTTTCTAGCCAGAAGTAATGTGAAGCCAGAGATTATAGGAAATCAAAAAGAAGAACAAGGGGACATGGATAAAGCTCATACTCAGAAAACCAAAGAAACACTTAACTTAACAAGCACTAGATTTGATGGGGCAAGGAAACGTTGGAGACGTAGGAAAACAAGAGAACTACAAAGATTATTTCTAACATGGAAAAAAGCGAAAACATTCCAAGGCAGGACAAACGAATACTTTGATAAGACCGATTAGCCAAGAGTAATAGCCACAGAATGTGCAAAATCACAAAGAACAAGTGAACATGGATAAGACACATACTCTGAAAACCAAAGGAACACTTAACTTGACAAGCACTAGTTTTGATTGGGCAAGGAAACCTTAAAGACGTAGGAAAACAAGGGACATAGTCTAGGACGGGAGAAATGAATACTTAGGTAAGAGCGGATGCGTTGGATATAACAATTCACCTAAACTGCTCACGAAACACCGCAAAGCGCACTTTGCTCCAAAGGAAGTAGAGAGAGACGAATATCTTAGTCATACATTGCAATTAACGGATGTCCATACAACTTTACTATAAGTGCTTCTATATTGTTAACGGTTATGTTTAACTCCTCCGTATAATCTACTCAGAATCTCTTCGTCGTTCTTATTCAAGTTTCACAATTCGCTTTCCAAGATGACTGATTGATCTTACCAGTAATATTATCCTCCCTGCAATACTTTTACTTTTAAAATATATTTAATGCCCACTTGCACTTTATTGCATTTCTTAAATTTCCACTCTTTCCTCGTAGATACACGGCGAAATGAAAAGATTCTTTCATCTGGTCAGATCCATAGTGCTTCTGTCCTTTCACTATTTGGGATAGTGCGACAATCACTGTCACTGAGGCTGGTTTGTAGAATAAACAAAAAGTTGTATGTCGTCAACACAAATCATGAAAGCTGAAACTTTTGGGCTTATTTGAGAAAATATTTCTGGTCAAGTTGATGGTCATTGCAGATAAATACTTCATATTAACAGCTCTAGATACTTAATATTAACAGGTCTACATACTTACCTTCTTAAATGTTAACCATTGCACTTCTTGACTAACTACTTTTGGATCTTTAAAGAGTTAAAGATAAAGATCTTTATTAATTCTGATTTCGGGTCATAGTCCTTTCTTTGTTCTAACAACTAGTACTTTATTTTTAGAACTTGTTTTCACAAATTTCACCGCTATTCTGGTATTATATTCATTTTCTGCTATGGTTTTTTTATAACTAATGTATGCTACAATTTATCCCATTTAATTTCTTATTGTTCCCTTCGTCTCTAGCAATTCTATAATCACGCTGTGTTATGGATAGGTAAACTACCATTTTGTTACAAAATATACATACTCCATCACCTTGCAACCTGTGAAGTCGTTTTTACCGAACATATGGGTTGGTTCCGAATATTTACCTTATCCTAAATATTTTGGCATTTATAAAAGCGATATGGACGTGTTTTCCATTATTTCTTTTTTAAGTGCCATATCCTTTGACAAAGTTGGCCATCATCACAACTGTGTTTTTCTTGGTTTTATTCAAAACTGATCCTCCCAGAAATCCAAATCAGGACGCGGATGATTCGAATAATTTAACTTTGCATTTTTAATGCAATACTTTCCGTGCAGACAATTTCCCATCTGATGGGTAAGATTGCTGGATGATGGTGGAAGCTGAAAGATGCTCTGGATTCGTTGATTACTCGAAGCTCTTCTTATCCCATGATTTAACCCTGTCAACTCTTAGCTTCTCATCTTACGAGAGCCATGATTCTGGACTCCCGAACAATATTTGGTAAATTATCAAAATAATTTAATTTATTATTTGGTAGCAATGTAATTGTGCAAAACCTTTCCATTAGCTTTTTATATACAGGTGGCTTGCGGTGATCAATCCCTACGTACGTGCGTTGCTTTTTCAAGCCGGTTTACTGCCCTGTAGGCCTCAACGGGTTAATGGAGAGTACCACCTACCATCTTGCACACCACAATTCAACCACACTTAAGTACATTTATATCCCGTATCTTCGGATTATCTCTATGTAATTCTCAAAATTACTAGATCCAATGTGAGCATATTTTCCTTCATTTCTACCTACTAGAAACAGATTTTTCTTGGAAACTGTCTTATAATTATTCTTCTGTGATTTAAGAACGTCTGAACAATTTCCTTAATGCCAGTTTACTTTCTTCTCACGTTTCTCTCTACTTTGTTTACGTGATTCATCAAATAGGTTTCAAAATTATTCTACCTATCGCTTTATACTTCCAATGTTTGATCGAATTAGTTGTACTAGTTTAGCCTTGCCAAGGATTTCTTTGTACTTGATTATTTCCCTTTAATCAACGAAGTAAATTTATTAAGAATAAGAAGTTGGTGACGTTCTAATAAAGGAAAAAGAATTATAAATCGTACTTCTGTAAATATGTATGTAGCCAGTGTAGTTGCTTTGATAGGCCGTTTCTTCGCAAAAGCATGACGATTCTGATCCAGCATTATACTCCAACGAAAAAGAATAAAACAAGCGTTAAATTTGAATTAATCGCCTTTAGCAATAAACGCCCTTCCTGTCACATCTTCAACCAATAAATTACGAAACAGTATAATTGACAAAACATTCAAGGCTCTAAGGTTCAATAAGCAGCAGTTAACACGATCCATATATGTAATATACGTATACATATACTTAAACAGAGATATATAAAATTAAAGAATAGTTGACAAACATTTCCAAATATAAATTTTTACTCTGATGTAATATCTACATTTTTCATTTTACTGTTTTCCATGTAATACGATGTGTATTACAGAAAGATATTATGTACAACCTCAACAGATATACATATATATATATATATATATACATATATAAACAGGTTTCCTTTTTGTATGTTCTTTATAACTTCAGAAAAATAAATTATTTTTAATTGCCAATTATCTAAGTGGTTTACTATCGACAATGTTTGCAAAAGTGTAATGGGATTTAATCGAGGAAAACAAGACTTTGTCACAAAACACGTTTATTTCTCTATAATTAAACACACACAAAAATAATTTATTTTAGAGGGTGAGATAGTTATTGAAAAGTGTCCAAAACTACTAGCAAGTGAGAAGTACTACAAAAAAATTTACTTCGAGTTTGTAGCTTTCTCCTCGGACGTTCCATGTAGTCTCAGTCGAATTAATACTAATTACAATTTACTTTTCCCGTTTAGTAAAAACTTCGTTAAAATCGGAGCTATCACTTCCGGATTTGTATGATGGATATGATGATGTCCATCCACTTCAACAAATTCGAATCCGGGAGGTCTACAAAGTACCGTATCTGCTCCTAAACGCATTTTCATTTCCGTAGTGTACACTGATATTGCTGGGCAAGTGATTGGATACTGCTGAAAAATATTCCTTGCATATTCCTTCGATTGTACAAGAAAAATCATCCCTCTCAATCTTCTGTCGTAAGTAAATTCATATCTGTCGTCACCAACCCGTTTCGTCATTCGTTTAGCAATTTGTGCAGCCGTTTCCGGAGTTAAAACGCCGGAAAGTCTATTTTGCAATAACTTCCTTACAACTTCGTCGTGGGAGTAGCTAGGCGATTTGTCGGATGCGAAAGATTCCGTTTTCTTAAGCAATTCGTAGCTATCCTTTACCGATTGCAAATGATCTTTTAATTCGTTAGGAGCCACATATCCGGTATCCACGATAGCGATTTTCGAGACGATATGGGGATATAACTGCGCGAATAACAAAGCAAGTCTTCCTCCCAAACTATGTCCTAAAAGATATACTTCTCTCGTTTGAAATATTGAACTACGTACTGGACTGAGAATAAGAAGTTGTAGTAGTAAATGGGGAAATCGCTCCGAAAGTGACTGGAAAATCCATGGCCAGGTAAGTCGATGCAGATATAGTAGAAATTTAATGGTATTAGTGGGATTAAGGTGTCGAAAGATCCAGCATTGTCAATTAGGCCGTGTATCACAATGACGGCGTAATTTTTTGGGTCGCCCCACGCCTTTGCTGAAAAAACACAATTCGTTTGCATATTATTATAAGCGTACTATACTATATATACATAATCAAAGTCCAAATAAGTTGTAAATTTTCGAAGATTTAAGCTTTTTACTAATTTGTGAATGTTAAAATTAAAAATGACTAAAGATTTTAAAAATGGTTTGTATACCAACCTGCTATATGGCCCCATGGGACAGGTATCCTTATTTCGGTATTTTGCATGGTGCCTACGTCTACATCGCTATCCAATTTGTGTTCGACTAAGCGCGAATCCATTATCACCTCTTATCTAAAGTGTACGCTCTTTACGATGACTATTTCAAATGTTGAATTCCTGACTATTGAGACTATTGCATCATCACGCGTATGTATTTCTTTACATTGTTCTCTTTTCCAATTGGACGTCCTTGAACCCAGTGAACATATGCCTGGCATTAAATTAGGAATATAATACGGTACCTCATAGATTATCCAAAATTAACTTCTATGGGAATTTTTTTTTTTTAATTAAAAATTTTGGAAAACATGACTAAGAGGCTTTTGAACTTGACGATTCATTTCTCCAATATTACCGAAGAAAATGATTGATTGAAATCGTTGTTATATTTATTTTTAAGAAAAAAATTTATAAAAAATGTGATAGAGAAATATTAAATACTTGTATGCACTCTAATTAAAATATATTTAATTTATTTGCTCTTAATTCAATTACATTGAGTAAAATAACAAAAACAATTCTACAGTCCATTGTGAAGTGTGCAAAACAAAAGCAGGAAATCAGTATGTGGTATAGGATCCTTTATTTTTAACTTCTGCATCTGCGAGGTATTGATCCTCTTAAATTATTAATAGCACATTCAAAGATATTGTTCCATTCCATCTTTAGGGTTTGGAACAGATCGTCTTCGTTACGAAAACGTTGACCAGAAACGCTTCGTTTTAGTATTCCAAACAGGCTCTCGATAGGATTCAAGTCTGATGATTGGGCAGTCCAATCAAGAATTCCACTGTCTTTGAGATAGTCTTCAACCACCTTCAATGTATGTTTCGGATCTTTATCATGCTGAAACATCCAACGAAGCAGCATTATCCATTCAGCGGATAGCAGCGCTTTTGACTCTAATAAGTTTTTATACACAAATAAGTCCATTATACCAACTATTTTATGAAACGAACCGACCCACCGCCAGAACAAGAGGTCCATGTCATAATGCCACCTCCTCCAGGCTTGAAACCCATGTTGCAGCCTCGTGGAGCTAGACGTTTACCTACTCTTCGTCGGACCGTACACATGCCGCCGGAATTCATCAAATTTATTTTTGATTCGTCGCTGAACAAACCCGTTTTCCACTTTTCTACTGTCCAATTCAAAGGTGTTCTAGTGAAAGTTAGTCTAAAACGTAGTAGTAAATAAGGTTTTATCAAAATTTTAATCATCAAATGGAAAATGTTAAGTAACACCTTTTTGTAAGCAGTGGCTTTTTGCTAGTCCCTAATTTCTTAAATCGTGTTCAGTAGCTCGTCTACGAACTGTTGCCATGAAAATGAAAGTCAAGAGTCCTCACAACCTCAGTAGAAGTGGCAAACGGATTTTTTGAAAATCCCACAAATTCTTCTATCCATTTACATGGAAGTTTTTTGCGGATGTCCACCTGAATGCACGGTAATAACGTTATTACTTGAGTTGTACTTTTTAAGAAGTCTGCAGATGATAGATCTATTAATGTTATATCTTTTAGTGATACAACTTTGCGATTCTCCATTCTGAAAATCGGTAATTATACGCGTTTTAAAACTATCGCAATATTTATCGAGCGCCATTTCAAAGCATCTAAACACAACTTGAAGCCAATCGCTGGATACATGAAATACCGTTATCTACTACAACACAGGTTGCCTATTGTTTTCAAATACTTCGTTGCTTTTCTTTTACACACTTAAAATTTGAATATATTTTGTTTTTGTGATTTGTGTCCTTTTGAATTTCGATGTCGATAATGTAACAGTACTAGCGTGCATATAGTTGTATATATAATTTTCTTCAGTTTATTTTTGCTATTTAAAAATGGCAACTTAAATTATATGATCATATTTTTGCTTTTGTTTTGCACACTACCGTATATATGACCGGAAGTGAAAAGTATTCCAATATATTGAGCTTTCTAGAGCAGCGTTTCCCAACCTCTGGTACACGTATTTCCTCCTGAAGGCACGCAGCGGACTGATTGGAGGTACGAGAAGATAATACGACGTAACGTATGTGGTAAATACAATGCTGTAAGTAGTATGTAGTTTTCGTGATTCTTCAACTAGATAAACAGCGATAAAGAACGTCAACTATATATCCGAATGAAGATAGATACATATACGATTAGCTAATTGCATCAGTTTCTACATTAGTTATCAATTGAACTACGTTTTGGTATTTTTATTTGCTACATAGTCGACTGCATAGTTGTATCTGACTTTATCTACTGACCTTATGTTTTTAGTTTTAGTGTACATATACTATGAAAAACAATCCATAAGATATATACCCTGTTTTCTCTACAAACGAAAGCATTTAAAATAATTGGTAAACATGGGAAGTATAACAATAAACAAATAATGCAAGGTTGTAGGTACGTCGTAGCATACGTTACCTTATATTATGGAATTCACAGATACATACATATATATGTACGCCAGAATAAAAAAATCTTTCCCCAAAATGGATATCATCACCAATACCGCACACGGAATCGTAACATGAGGGTACCTTACCACAGACTAACAAGTTCACAAAAAGCGATTGACTACTAGGGATACAAGTCATACAACAAATTGCCTAACGAACTGGGAACATTGGCTTACTGCAATTTTAAAAGAAAAGTCAGAGAAATGTTGATCGAAAAAGAGTGGTACAGCATGGGAAAGTTCGTAGTCAATTAATGTATCTATGTTTCGTTAGTCTTTCATTTCTGTCTGTTTGTGATATACTCCTTTTTAACTTATTTATTTATTTACTTATTTATTTTTAAATGTATATGTCTTATGTTTGATTACAAATACATGTATATTATTACTATTATTATTATTATACAACAACAGCGAAAACAATGTGTCCCATCTATTGCCTTGTGGCTTGAGATTTGTGATAAAATAGAGGCGACGGAATTATATCAAACATCGAATGGTAAAAAATAAGTTACGAGGAATGTTTCGAATGTTGTAGAAATTTGGTAGTAATTCATTTGCACTATTCATCAAAGGCACGTCATGCACCCATGCCGTGCAATATTGCTTAGTATACTTCAGCTACTTGACTGATACAGACGTATTTCCGTACCGCTGGTTTTTGCAATCATGGAAAGGCGACTAACAATAAGTAACAAATGTTTCTTTCATTTAAATTTAAAAGGGCTATGAAACCTGTAGAAATCGTTCAGCGTCTGTAAGGTGTAGTTGGAGAATCTGCCGAATCTGAAAGTGCACGCTATCGATGAGTCAATGCTGTGTGTGTTCGGCCATCTGTAAATGAAAGGAACGTTGCTGCAGCGGAAAACCTACTGAATATGATCAGCGAATAATATTCGTGAAATTAGTGTTAGTGTAGGAATAGGTACACGATAGGTTCACGAGATCTTATGTTTGCGCATGAACAACAGCCCGCTGGGTACCAAGGCTGTTGGAACCGTAACAGAAACATTCGCAAATCCGGCAACTGCAAGTGCTTCGGCAATTTTGGCAACGGATAATAATTACTGATAAAAAATGAATTGCTTGCTTCAATCCTGATACCAAAAATACGTCGAAAGAACGACACAAACTAGAAGACAGGCTTCCGCTTAAAGCATGTGCAGTTCCGTCAGTTGAAAAATAATGCTTACTCACTTACTGCATTCTGTAATTACGAGGGGATTATTTTTATGAATTATCTATCGAAACGTATTACAACTAACGCAAAATATTATTCAAATATTTTACCAGGCCTACTACAGGAAGTTGCATAAGCATCTGTTATTGCAACGGGACAATGCAAGACCTCATACCGCACGAAGAACGAATTGTTCTGAGCATTGCTACCACATCCACTCTATTCGCCAGATCTGGCTCCTATTGATTTTCATCTGTTCCTAAATCTGAAAGAACCACTACAGCGTGCTCGATTTGAGGTCTTAAATGAGATAAAACCTACTATAAATAGGTGAATTGCCGAAACCCCAAAAAAGGTTTTGGGGGATTGTTTAGAAACATTAGATTTCCGTGGGGTAAGTCTATTTAATTAAATGAAGATTATAATGAAAAGCTGCATTGTAATTTTAATGAAAATTACAAAACAAGAAGATTAAAGCCGAATTCTCCCGCATGATTGCTTTCCATTTTTGATATTTGTCAAAGAAAGTTATTACGAACAACCGCGTAGGGTGAAGCGAATTTCTTTTATTTTTGTATGTCTCATTTATTATTTTCACTCCATTGTATATTTTTACTTATTAGGGTATGTAAAGTGCATATTAGTAATATCGAATCCAACAGCAACCAGATCTCGAACAAATAAGGTACAAAGTGAAACACCACAAAGTGAATTGTATAAGAGAAACAGCAATTAAGCGACTGAGTTGGATAAATATGACGAAGGGAAGGATCAATCTGATAGCCATAGTACTAACTTAAGGCACAATTTGATTAAGGTGGAAAGTCACTCGAGGAAACTACATGAACAAAAATTAACGCTCGCGAAAGACTTGGACCGCATAAAAGATAACATCAAAAGTACGAATATAACCACAGAAAATCTTCAGGAAGCTATAAGATGGAGATTCTTTAAATCCTTGTATTCATATGATCCCTTTCTTATGATTTGCAGAGGTAAAACACACTCGCACCCACAAAATAATACTCCGACTTCTGGGAAATGCTATATTGCTGACGAAAGTAGGAAATTAAAACTCCAGATTCTACTACTCTGTGCCAGTCAGGTTAGGTACTACGCCAGTATTCTACACAATGTCCTTTAAGGGCGCTATTTAGTTTATTAAACTAATGCATTGTTCAAAAATATTACAGTTGAGGTAGTTAGCTTGAGTGGAAGTTTTACCACTGAGGACTATATAGTGATACTGGCAGGCATAAATATATTGAAAGGAGCCCTACCTGACAAAATAAAAATGTTGGATATAGCACGACACCAGAAACTCTAGTTTATTATTGGCGGGGGTTCCTTTCTACGAAGAGTCATTTTAATATAGGAGTTTGAATTGTTTTTTAACATTCATACAGACAACTACGTATTGAGCAAATAATACACGATATTGACTTAACTCAATAATCTATGATAATAACATGTCGCGAAGTTGGTTGCATTTGGGTTGGTTCGGCAAGGAAAAAGGGGCACAATATGAATAGCTCGATATATTTCAAACAAATTACACTGATGTCTCCTGCATGATGCTGGGTCATTTGCTGATGATGCAAATATGAGTCCTTTTTTACGTTCAAATGTCTTCTTATGTTGAGGAAACATGTGAACTCCTTTATACGCACATCTAAGACAAAACTAATAAGTTGGACATATCAGATGCATTGATGCATGATGATTCACAAGAATTATGATTTGTTGTGTTTTAGCGAAGCATGGCTTGAGGAAACGAACATTGTTAAAATTAAATTTGAAATCTTTAAGCTTCGTGTCGGACTCTACCCGGGTTGTATATATTCACGGGGTTGTTATTGATGTTAAAAAATTATTTAAGTTTTTAAAGAAATAGTTAGGTGCAGCAATGTGGTTTTACAACAAACAACGGCACGGGAAGGGCGATTTTGGAGTTTCTAGAGCGTATTACCAGATGCTTTGATGCCTGTGAATTTTATGGTTTTGACCGTAGCAGTATGCAATTAATATCATCGTATTTCGGGCGTCGTCGATGCCAAATGGTTGCATGTGGTGAAGCTCTGTCCAAAGCTGTACCAATCTCAATAGGAGTACCGCAGGGTTCTATGCTGGAACCTGGGTTGTTCCTTATAAAATTATCCATATAATGGGTCTTCAAAGACGTTACCTCGATGATACACCATGAGCTTGAGCACCAGATAGAGTATAGGCTCGCAATTCCACTCGTGGTTTACATGCAATGATCGGAGCATGAATTTGAAAAAACACGACGGTGACATTTTAATTGCAGTAAACTGACAGTCTCACTGATACACCTAAGTTCTTGAGAGTGTTTTTTGATACTCTGTTCACTTAGAAACCGTATATAGAACTGCTATCAAATAAATTAGGAAGTAATATTTATTTACTCAAAATAAATAAAATAAAAACGTAAAATCATATGTGCCTAAAAGAATCCTGGGGATACTATACTTTCACTTGGTTCATTCCCTTATATCTTAAGTAAGGAAGTTAAGGAGAGCGAGCGATTAGCATAATTCATGATCTATGGTATAGGGATGATTGCGGAGAATCATTTATTACACTTAAGGTTTTGACTCTGTCTTATTTATTTTTATTGGAAGGTGTAGTATATGTGACGCAAAATATCCAAAGCTTTAGCAGACAAAGTGAAAATCATAATTAGGATACCCGAAACAAGGAACGGCTGATACCAACTTTCTACAAACTCGCGAGGCCACATAAATTATGTTGCTACAAAATATTACGATTTACTGCCAGACTATATTAAAATATTGTGCCTTAAGCAATTTAAATTGGTTGTTAAAAAATGGTTGCTTAGTCATGGTCCTTAGCATATGCAAAGTACAATTTTTTAACAATGATTTTAATGTTTATTGCTTGCAATGTGATGCAAATGCTTGCTATTTATACATGTGTATTGTTTTGCGTTATATACTACTTATTTTTTATGTAATCATTATAATGACGTACATAAGTGCTTCGGAGCAAAACATCAATACACTTTTTAAAAATATTAAGGAATTATCAAAAGCCAGGTTGAATTAATTCGAAAGCTCAAATAAACCATTAAATCTAAGATGAAAATGTAGGTTAATAATTAAGTTAATTTACGACACTTGATTATTTAACCAACAAAAAAAAAATTGAAAAAAGCTTTTAGGAAGAATGTGTGGAAAATTTGAGAGAAAAGGATGCTCATAAATAAATAAAAAAACCTAACCAAAGGATACGCAAGGGAAAGAGACGTTGGGAATCGCTGCTCTAGGAGGTTACTTCACCTTCGAAAATTCTTTTTATCAGTCAAGTCGAATTTCCGTTAATTTAAAGTTAGTAACTACAATTTACATGTCCCATTTAGCAAAAATTTAGTCAGAATCGGAACAAACAATTCAGGATTGGTATGATGAGAATGATGATGCCCATCCACTTCAACCCATTCGAATCGCGGGGGTCTGAAAAGCGATAAGTTTTTTATAATCTTCGTACTAGCTGAGGTATATATTGATAGAGCTGGGCAAATTATTGGATATTTCTTTTCAATGCAAACGTCGTATTCATCCGATTGAATGGGAAAAATAACCTCTCTCAATCTTCTGTCGTAAGTAAACTCGTATCTATCATCACCCACTCGTCTAGTCATTCGTCTAGCTAAGTGTCCAGCTGTTTCAATAGTTAAACTTCCACTCATCCGATTTTCCATAATCTTCTTAATAATCTCATCATATGGATAGCTAGTTGATTTTCCAGACTCATTGGAGTTCATTTTCTCTAATAGTTTATAACTGTTTATCACAGATTCTAAATGATTATTTTTCAAATCGGCATTGGGACGATCCCATGGGCTGTCCATAATGACAATTTTGGAGACCGTATGTGGATATAATCGCGCAAACAACATAGCTAATCTGCCACCGAAACTGTGTCCTAGCAAAACATATTGTTCTCTTTTGAAGTATTCTACTACGTACTGAATCGCGAATAAGAAATTATAGTAGAAAACTGGAAGACCAGCCGGAAGATGGCTGGAAAATCCGTGACCAGTTAGGTCGATGGCGATATAACAAAAATTTTGCGGTAATAATGGGATTAATGTGTCGAAGGTTCCAGCATTGTCAATGAAGCCGTGGATTGCGATGACAGCTTCATTTCTTGGGTCACCCCACACCTTTGCTGAAAGACAAAATTACATTGTATTATTATTATGAATATGAATACGACTGTAGTCTATTCGCGGCTTAGGAAATAAGTACCAGGCTTATGAGAATTGTTGCCAAACAGAGGTAACAGCGTACAATTACGAAATAAATTACGAGAGCATCGCCGACTCTCCACTCTAGTCATTACTAGATCGATGTTGTATGCTAGTAGTTCTGTGTATATGCAGGCTGTAGTAACTTATTTCATAATTACCGCTGTTTGTCCAGACTAGATAATTATGTATACATGTTTACATATAAGGCTTGGACTATTTCGTAAGCTGTAATTTACTTTGAGTTTGAAAGAAAATATATTTATTTAATTTTCTTGTTCTTGTCAAGTTAGAATTACGCATTGTTGTATAATATACGCCCATGTTAGATAAATAGAAGGATTTATTAAAACGGGAAACGATGGCATAAAGCTGAGGATTCATAACAGACACTCAAATGTAGTTGGTCTCGTTACATTTTGATCACTTACAAAAATCTGCACATCTCGATACTTTCAAATCGTTTTGTACTTTAAACAATCAAAAAGTATGTTGAATAAGTAATTCTGTTGAAGTTTAAAAGCTTTGTGTTTCATATCATGGTCGCACCCAAGAGACGCGCCACTAGATCGTATGTATTATGTTTAATTTTTATCTTGCGATAGCGTTGAATAAATACAAACATGCATTGTTCGCCCCTTATACTCCCAAAATGCTGCTGTTTTATTTTCAATTTAACATCCGAAATAAGTATATGTAACTATAGGATGGCAGATACGGGGAATTCGGGGATACGACAAGAGCTGTTACAATTAGGCATCTCAAAAATTGTAGTAAGTACTTTTATAATTAGTAGTAATGATGGGTTTCGTTCTCTAAGGATCGCACCCTGAATATTTGTTTGGGACCCATACTGCTTAGTTACGCCACTGATTTGGCCATTTTCATGTGCGCTTCTTGTTAGTGTAATTAATAACAGAAAACCAAAAACCAAACCCCAAATAAATCGTAAATTTTGCAAAGCTAAAATATCTCTTAGTCCAATCATCTGTCGATAATAAAATTAAGTACATAACAATAAAAATTATAAATATACTCACTTGCAATATAACCCCATGCCACAGGTACTTTGACTTCGGTGTTTTGCATACCAACATACATACATCTGAATCACTCGACGATTTATGGATTTATGTTAGACTGTGTTATGGTTAAAACCAGTTAGACCACATGTTGATATCCTTAATTGTTCCGACTACCTATATCATAAAGATAAATAAGTCATCCAAGATAGCCCACCCAGTGCAATTGCATGAAATCTTGAGAGTTGCATATGTGACAGGCACTTTTCCTTAAAATTTGTTAAATTTACTGACAGAATACACGCAAAGAAATTTTATGCGGAATACAAAATATCGCTTTTTATGTTTCTTTGTGCACGTGCCAAGTGATTCATGTGTTTATTGACTCAACAACAAAACTGGTAATAACGATTAAAGAAAGATGTTGTGTATACTTGACGCCAACCAAGCATAATTGCATATTATTATAGGATTTAAAGGCTGTCGATACTTGTCTGGGCAAACAACGATAACAACGTACAATTGCGAAATAAGTTACGACAGCATTGCCGACCGACTCTAGTCAGTACGCTATATGCGAGTACTTCTGCATATTCATATGTAGGACGTCGTAACTTATTTCTTAACTACCGTTGTTTGCCCAGACTATTCGTTACTGTCCTACATACCAAAATTTAAATTTGAATTCGAGAGGGTTGGATACGGTTCGATTCTAACAGTTTCAAATCTTTTAAATAGTGCAAGGTATACAATTTTACATTCACTACTTTGAAAGAAGAGAAGAAACGGCGGTTTAATCGTTGGTAGATAACAACACCATTAAAGAATAGATCAACACATCACTCAATAACTTAGAAGGATGGTTAATAAAACAACAACTTTTAGGAAAAATTCGATTTTACCCATTAACATAGTCTCCTTCGAGAGTGATACATTCTTTCTAAGACTTCCCTCACATTTCGATACCTTTTTGTAGCACGACTTATCCTCCAAATACCCTTCAGTTCCCTCAATCACTTCTTCATTGGAGCCACATCTCTTTCACTGGAGCATTCTTTTTCTGCAAACAGGTAGTAGTTTCTTTGGAGTCAAATCCGGAGAATACGGTGGATGCGGGAGCAATTCAAAATGCAATTGGTGCAATTTTGGCATTGTTGCGATGGACTTGTGACACGGTGCATTGTCTTGGTGATAGAGCTCTTTTCTTTCTTCTTTTGTGGTCGTTTTCTCGCAGTTGCTTCCTTCAAACGCACCAATAACGCCATATAATATACACATTTGATGGTTCTTCATTTCTCAAGGTAATCGATGAATAAAATACCGTGCACATCCCAATACCGAGACCAAAACCTTACCAGCTGACATTTGCGTTTTTGGTCGCTTTGAACGGTTCTCATTTTTTGCTGCCCACTGTTGTCACATGCCGCATGAAAAATTCTTTTGTTGCGCTCAAATAGCGCTCTGAATCGTCGACGCGTTGTTGCTTTTGATCGACTGTGAGCAAACGTGGCACCCATTTCAAACAGAATGTTCTCATGCTTAAATGTTCATGCAAAATGATGACTACATTACCTTCTGATATCTTTAAGGTGTTATCTCACGTAACTGCAATTTACGACGGTTTTTGTGTCCTGGAACAACTGCCGAACTAACTTTGGAAACCGTTTGGCCACGTTGGTCACCAATTCCAACACTCCCGATTAATAAGGCAAACTATGACACATGTGCAAATTGGCTCAGAGTGAAACATATTTCTTATCCACATACAGATATGTATGATAGTTTATGAACTGTCGATCACCTCTTAGCTCACTCAAATTTTTCAATGATTCTGTTTTTGCATTCGTGTATTCTTGATGAATTTTTCAATTATTGACTTAGCTAACGAAATATGTCCTAAACATCTCGCACTATCCGTTACAGAGTTAAGGGTGTCTCTCTTCAGGTAGTATTCCTTTAACCACCTTCTTCAATTTCCATTCTTCTAACCTAAGCATGTTTTTCAACATATGTAGTTGTTAAATAAAAGTGTAGTACTACGTACATGCATAGTATGTGCTGCTAAAAGTAATTGGCGATAAATCTACAAATTTGGTATTTTTCAACATGTATTGTAACTATGACTTTATATTCTTCAACACGAGACCTGAAAAAGATTCTGCAAATGGTCAAAGAAAATGCTGATCAAATTTGCTAAATGATCTCATTGTTTTTTCCCTCTAGTTCACATTTTTGCATCCATTTCAAGTAATTTTCCCAGGTTTTTTCTCAATCTGATGTTAGGGCCTCCATTGCCTAAATTTTCAATGGCTGCCTCAGGTGAAGAGAAACGCTTAGCACGCATCTTATTTTCGGTTATCATTGAACAAGAAGAAATATTCTTTTCCTTCTTCCCTCCCTTTTACCCTCTTATACCACTGAGTATCAAGGAAACAAGTCATTTAGTGTCAAATTGGGCATATACGTAGGAATACCACATCAATTTTACATTTTTACTACTTAAAATATGGACAGTTTGAGATGCCTCGACCTACTTAGTCGTACTTGCAAGTCTTGCCCCAGACCACACACAATTTCGATAGATTCTACTGTTAGTTTTACCAGCGTCGAATAACCCCAAAGTCTGCAATGGAGTTAGTATCGAGTGGAGATGCCAATATCTTTTACCACCGGGTTTATTTTAGTGATATTTTAAAATCTCAATACAATATACCAGCTGCCTTTGGACTAAGACTATTCAGGATAATAATTTTTTTTAATAGTTTTCTTTGTCAACTTCTAGCTACGAAAGCGTTCCAGTAACTTATAGGTATTTATTACAATAACAATTCCTTACAATATTACAATCACAAAATATGCTATTGTTAAACCAACAAACTTTAAAATGTATGTACAAAACTACTTAATTACTAAGAAATTATAACTTAGACCTTGCTAATGGTACCTCCCTATTAAACGACTTTCTAACGAATTCATTGTAATTAAGACATCGCTTTCTGTATTTTATCAATTTTTCAAGTAAAATTTCCCTCAGTAAGCTGCGGTAAACAATTCGAAATATCCGTTGACATGATGACGAAATTTCTTCGATAAATAATAATGGAGCAGTAAGAAATTCCTGCAGAGGTGAGTTTTTTAACAGGCGACGAGGGAAAAGTTAGATGAAGGTGATTTGGAAAATATCTAAATCCCTAGCCAGGGTAAAATCACTATGAATGAATGATTTGAGAAAGCAAGACGTAATAGAAATCGAATGAACAAACACTGTAACATTAGCTTTGAGGAAGCAAACAGAAGTAATGATACCTTGGATTTTCTGAAGTCTTCTTTACGCCGTACAGTACGGAATTGATTTTTACATCTAACTAATATCTACGCACAATACAGAAATATTTACAATTTCCTAGAGTAGATTAGGCATTTTCAGGATATCACAGATTACTTCGTAAAAATATATGTTGACATTTGAATGAAGATTGTGGACTCATTGTTTGTCGCAATAAAAATTTCGTTAATATTGGCGCGAACAGTTCGGGATTTGTATGATGTGAATGATGATGCCCATTCACTTCAAAAAATTTAAAATTGGGCATGTAGAAGAAACTGCGCGGTCGTTTTCGTACAGCCTTCGTATTCGTAGTGTAAATAGATATTGCTGGACATTGTATGGGGAAATACTTGAACATATCTACTTTGTAACCACTCGACATACATGGCTCAATCAACCCTCTTAACCTTTGATCGAATGTGAATTTATATTTATCATCCCCAACTTTCCTACTCATTCTCCGCATTAATTGTTCGGCCGTTTCGTAAGTTAACAATCCCAGAAAACGATTATTCATAATCTTATTGACTGCTTCTTCGTAAGTATAAGAAGGCGTACGTGTTTCTTCAAAACTCAATGTTCTATCCAATGTGTCGAACGCGTTGCTAATAGAAGCTAGGTATCGAGTTGGTGGATTTGTTTGCAAATATCCGACGTCCAATACTGCAATTTTAGATACCAATTCTGGATATAGTTGGGTAAATAACACGCTGACTCTTCCACCGAAACTGTGTGATATAAAAGCGTACTTTTCTCGTTTAAAATGCGTCGTTATAATTCTTAAGGCGTAGAGAAAATTGATGAAATGGAGCGGTAGATTAGGCGGAAAGTGACTCGATAATCCATGACCGGGTAAATCCACGCATAAGTAGTAAAAATTTGAGGGTAGGAGAGGAATTAGGGTGTCGAAAGTTCCTGCGTTATCGATGAAGCCGTGAAGTAGGATTACAGCTTCGCATGATGGGTCTCCCCAAGCTTTTACTGTAACAGAAATAAGCAAATTACATACAATTGCGGGTTAAAATATACTAACTGATAAATTTAATTGGGCAACGACCAACAGAAGTTTTCGCTTAGAATGCAATTAATAACTAATTATAAAATGGAATAACGTACTAAAAATATCTTAAGCTATGCGACGACAAACGAAAGAATATTGTTTGATTGACAAATAAGTACTCCTTGCTATTTTAGGTATGTACAGAAAACATACAACTGTAATAGTTGCTATCTATAATAAGCCGATAGTAATTGCTAAATTATACCTACCTAAAACAAGAGATAACAACTTTCTTGTGAATTTATTTTCGAGATTTTTGTATGAATAATGTAGCATTTCTTAGATTTTACGTGGATATTTATAACAACTATCAGTTTCAATATCTTTTAGCACGTGGGGAAAGATGCAGATATTATTTACTGCTTTGTAGATCACATTTACAAAACTATTTTTCCGAGACGATGAACTTGATGCAACACAATCAGAACGCTTTTCTGAACTTACCGTAGATTTTGGAAATTGTATCATTAAATTACCTATGTATCTACACTGCGAAATATTGTTTACCGAAAATTGTGTGCTGCTACCCAGTATGACCCAATAGGTAATAAACTTATACCAATAAAAAGAAATGCACCACTTGAATACAACTAGTTCACCGTTGTAAGACAATAAACACATTTTAGTGATAAATGTGATAACGTGTGTAAAATTAACTTTCTTCATTAACCATTCAGGTATTTCATCTTACTGAAGTATTGCAATATGGCTATTTCTGTGAAAAATATCGCTCACAGTAGATTCTGAGCAGTTTTATTGAAGACAGAGAAGCAGTACAAGCAGTATCAACAGTTAACCAGATTGCTTAGTGTCGGACTGCAATTTCCATGTCTAATGCATAAGAATTCCAACACTAGAAACCGACTAGCTTCGAAGCAGAATTGCTACCCGACGCGCTTCTGTCCTTTGAATCCAAAATAGGGTGAACAAGCGGCTAACATAACATCATTCTCAGCAATGACGAAAGAAACAATGTCCAGTTCAAGTTTTCCACTACTGGTACGATTTGCAAAAATAGAAAAGGTCTGGTGTTAATAGGCAGAGGAGGCAGAATTCAAAAGAATACAAGCAGCCTCTAGAAGACATAGAAGACAAGTTTAGCGGTAGGGTGACCGCTTTTATAGGATTATATCGGTATTCAATAGGCAATATAGCAATATAACAAGGACACACTTAAAAATTAAAATTAATAAAGCACTTGGTATTGTCCCACGAAATTATATTTGTGAAACAATAGCAGTATATAATAGGCCAGTTGTGGACCATCAATTTGTGAACCATCATACTTAGCTTTATTTTTCTCATTTTCGAAGTCAAAACTACTTCTAGAGCTTAACAATTTAACAGTTCATAAACGGTACAAAAATTGGCGTTAAAACTCCAGTAATTCCATTGAAAATGCATAAAAGATGGATGTATTTTAAAACATTTCTACCAGATTTTATCTATAAATTTACAATCACAATTATGCTCGTTTACAACTTAAAATTGACTAAAAAACTGAATTTATTTAATCACCATCATATTGTGAAACAATATAAATATTCACATTCATTTTTATCACAGTAATTATAAATATATATTTCTCTTGGCTGGTGCAACCGTCTATTAGTGTATTATTTTCAGGAAAGCATCCTAAATGTGAACGTAAACATGAACATTGAACGTAACGTAAACGTGAACGTTGAATATAACGTAAACGCAAACATAAAACGTAATAATTCTAGTAATATGTCTACATTTACCAGTACTAGGGCATCAGGTTTTGTTCTAAATAAAATTTTTTTTTTTTTGGGGCTCCCCTAATAAAAATATATACCTAATCAAATTGTATTTGTCGTAAATAAGTAATGTTGAATTATGATAGGGGTGGAGTGCAGGGCCACCCTATTTAAAATTGTGAATGATAAAATAGTATAGGTACAGGTAAAACACCCTTACCTGGTAAAAATAAACGTAAACGTAAACATGGAATATAACGTAACAATAAATGTATTGTTACGTTTATTTCAATCTCAAAAAAATCAACTCCATCACAGTTTACTTTGCAATCACATTTTCAATTCTCCAATAACCCAAGCAAATGTATCTCTACTAAACTTGGAGGTATATTTTTTATCATCTTTCCAACATGATTTTTTTATTTATTTCTTCGGTATATACAACATGATCGTAATTTCTAATGATACGGTCCTTATACTATGTTCTTGTTGATCAAACAAGCATATTTTGTAATTTTCAAATTTAATCACAATGAGAGACAAATAATTTAGAATATACTTTTATTTGATACAAAAAAAAAAAATATTGATTATTAATATTAATTATCTGAAGCCCCTGAATCACTGATATCATCCCTGTAACAATCAAGCACAATATATTTTGCGTGAAATATCAATTACTACTATAGATAGGTACTTGCACAGAATAGCCAGAACCGACAAGGCGTGTCGGCAGCTTTGATGTTCATGTGGTCGATTTGAATGTCCTCGAAATAGCTCAGAAGTTAGCTAACGCCATTTTGAAAATACGAAAGGTGCATATGTGTTCATATTAATTGAAAAATATTAAAGTTTTGGTTTTAATATGCACACGCCATCACAGAATAATAACATTAATGAAGCTAGCCAAATATAACATTTTGGTCGTATTTAAAACATGGTTCCCGGCCATGTGCATACAAAATTGACCACAAGATTTTCTAACTTTGTCGCTTCTGTCTAGTCTGTGGTACTTGCAAACTGTTAAACAATTTATAACGTTTTATTACCTAAAGATCTGCTTTAGCAGATTAATGGTTCCATCTCAGTAGAGGCTGTCCATAAATTTCAGCACCACTTTGCCTTTAGTGTGATGCACTAATTCAATTTTATCACTATCAACATCATTGTAACCACCAATAATGGTGTCGTTGTCAACGCAAATCTCCTCATTGTCCAGTAAAATTAATATTTTATTGGGATACTTTTTTAGTACGCCCATTGTTATAGTATTGTTAAATTATACTTGCACGTTAATTTCATGTAGTTGGTCCATCTTGCGTTTTGCTAGTTTCAATTGAAACTGGATATAATCCGCCAAAATTCTCTCCATCACGAAAAAGTTATCCTTTCTTTTTAATAAAAAAGATTAAAATTTTTTTTTTTTCAGAAAAGAATTTTATGGTTAACATGTAGACGACGTTGAAAGACAAGCGAATATAATATTCGTTTAAAATTATTATTATTATTATCTGAAATAATTTTGAACTATAATAAAATGTATAAAATAATACACATCATAATTAACATATTACCCATACGTAACCAGGATGTACCAGGATGTTTGTAATTTGTAAACATTTACAAACGTATGATCATGATACCATCATGTTAAAATCATGCAAAAGTTAAACCAAATACAATAGGTTTACCCTGTTTAGGTATAATCTTTGGTGACAGTGGACACACGTGTTAATTTAATACCATAAATAATGTAACATATGATCAAATATTTCTGTAGTTACCTACATATACTAGGGAATTGCTAAATATTGTCTTGAAGGATCCACTTCTTATCTAGGCTTTCCATAAATCCACTTTCATGAAAATCTTACATTATCTGCCCATGGTGATCCTTTCTGCAAACATATTCCATAACCAGACCTACCGAATGGTTACCCGACTTTAATATCTCGAATGGCGTCCTCAGCTATATTGTCATTATTTGCTTCCATTGTTCGATACATATTTGACAATTCTACTTGCCTTCGGAAATACATACAGCAGAACCACAAGTTAAATTTTCCATTGCATTTCTTAGTCGTGTATCGTTCATTCCAGTTAATTTCGTTCTGGGTCTTTCCAAAACTAATAAAGCTGTTAGGTTAGCAGTGTAAGATCCTACAATTATCATTGCAAAACTAGCCCTATGCAACTCTAGCAGGAAAGGTTCTTGGGGTGCCCTCTTCTATTTCAGTATTTAATACGACATCCCAGACTAACCATATGACGCTTGGTAAATTCAAAGCGCCCTTTCCGTTCCATCAGTGTTTGCTAATTTAAATCTTCCAAATGGGGAAACCTTGTCCAATAAATACAACGCAAGTGCTACTACGTGGACTGATAGCATTACCAAAATCCATAAGGTGTTGCTTAAGAATTGCAAGGTGGAATTCCTCAGATTCGCCCAAATTCTCGTTGGACATACGAATTACATGCTTGATCCTTAACCTTAACCAACAAACAAACTAAAACACTGCATTGTTTGGAGATAGATATTGCCCCAAAATAAAAAATTCCGTTGAAGTTGACGGATAAAGAGGTGTACGATCTGAAGATGATTAGTATGTCAATTATTTGCGGTTGGGGGAAAGCATGGGAAAACTGCAGAACACACACACAGAGAGATAGATCTTACAACATCGTTAACTAATTTTCACGAGTGACGCTTTCTTTCCTTTCTGTCCTCCACTCAGAATAACCATTTGGTGATGGAAATGCGTATTTGGTGTTTCCAAATAATCGCTGTGGTAAAGTTAAGAGCTATTTTATTCAAGTTCTTAATTACAGACGTTCCTAATTTTATATACCTTCGTATTTATCTTGTTAACATTTTTAATTGGTTAATAAGTAACAGTAGCTATTTATTTACATTAGTCCTCATAGTTTTGCACTGTTAAAATTCCAAAACGCTACCATTTTATTTTAAATTAGACGTTCAAAATATATACTTCTTCCCTTAATTGGCCTTTACTGAAAATCATCAGTCACGTCCTGAAAATACATACATATTCGTGTTCATGTTACGCGGAATTTAAGCAATATACAGTCATTAGAACAGTTTCGGACAAGTAAGGTGGTGCAAACCAGAAATTAATCGTTCATTTATAAGGAATATATGTATGAATGTGAAAATTAACGTTACATGTTATTCGAAAAATTAAGTAATTCAGCTTCATACTTGCAACATGGCCCCATGGAACCGGTACCTCCAGTTCGGTACACTGCATTTTTCGAAGTTCTCACTAACCTACGTTATACTATTGATGTTATTGTCGCTTGCGAAGCACCTCAAACGTTTGCCTAATTATTAGCAAATTTGTGCTCTTATAACAATGATGGTGTGACTATAAACACATGCACTTTTGTATATATGTGCATACACAAGTTTATAAAATTAGATGATAATTTAACAATTATAATCAGTAATAGGTATTACGTATATGGACAAAATTCAAGGATGATGTACTATGGATTGAAAAACAGGTTAAATTATGGAGCATAATATACGATGTGACAAAAAAAACGAATTACCCAGTAAACGTTTATATTTTTAAACCACGTTTGTACAGATGCTCATGCACTTGGGAATGAGAAATGATGAAAAAATTAGCAAGGTAATAAATCTGTGTCTTGTATTTTGCTGAACTCCAACGAAAATATTCGTTTCCTTTTCTTTATTTTGGATCAGCTTACTTCGATTATTCAATTGGAATTGGTATAAGTGTGAATAAGTGTATTAATGCAAGGCCAAGACTTCCAAAAATAACCAAATTATTGGCAGCACTTCGATTTTGATACAAACAAATCAAAAATACAATAAAATGACAATCATAGCTACAAAACCTTAAACTGACCGATTTACACGATGCCAAACTGCAGAATTTTAAAGTTATACGAAATGTTATTTTAATTAGTTTCAAAGTTGTTAAGGATGCAATGGAATACAAAACTAATTAAATTTATTAATAATAACTTATTCATAAATGCTATACTAAGTGGTAAAATTTATTCATATATACTAGAAAATTATCAACATATCTTTAAAACTTTCACTAATTTGAGATGCAGAAAATACAAAGATATATACGTAATAGCAACCAGATATTCTTAGAGGAAATGCGATCGTTATAACTTATTCTTCTGTTCAAGTAAAAACGTCGTCAATATCGGAGCGAACAGTTCCGGGTTAGTATGGTGAGAATGGTGATGTCCTTCAATATCGTACCGCTTGAAATTTGGTTACAACGTGTACTTATATACATCTCCAAAACTCCTTACCGCTTTAACAGTATTTGAAGCGTATATCGACATAGCTGGGCACATAATCGGATGTTTTTCGAAAATGTCATCGATGTACTGCGACGAAAAGCTTGGATATATAATCGTTTTCAATCTCTTATCTATCGTAAATTCGTACTCGTCATCCCCGACTTTCTTGATCATTCTATCTGCTAATTGTTTAGCCGCGTCTCTCGTCAAAGTACCAATCACACGCCCGTTTGCAACTTTGTCGATAATTTTTTCGTAAGAATAAGAAGGCTTCTCTTCTGCCTTGAAATAGAACGATTTCGAAATATCATCGTAAGCTTTTCTAAACGACCAAAAATACGTGCTAGGTGCGACGGGAATGGTGTAAGCTGAGTCCAATGTTGCTAATTTACTCACGAATTCGGGGAAAATTTGTGTGAATAATATTGCGAACCTTCCTCCTATGCTGTGTCCCAATAAAATGTACTGTTTTCGCTTGAAATATTCCTTTACGGCGAGGATAGCAAACAGGAATGTTGTGTATTGTATAGGAAGACCTGATGGAAACCAACTTGAAAATCCATGGCCCGGTAGGTCCAAGCAAAGGTAGTAGTAATTCCTAGGTAGTAGAGGAATTAAAGCATCGAATGTGCAAGCATTGTCGTGCAGACCGTGGAGGCAGATAATTGCTTCGTTCTTTGGATCTCCCCACGCTTTAACTGAAAAAATATATAATATAATTTTATGATTTGGAAATTAAATAATAAATAATTTACTACTTGCGTGCTATTAGTTGTACAAATACTCGGTATTTCCACATGATTCTTGTAATAATATTTACACACCACAAGTAGCAATGCAACTATGCACTATTCCGGGTGCTGGTCAGTAATTTGGAACACACATACTAATTTGCAAAATGTCTCACTATACCTAACATGCCACCAATTTTGACGACATTATTGTTAGTTAAAAAGTGATTAAACTTTGGACAAGAACTTGTATCGATACATTTATATGTTTATTTGTACGTGCGACCTCATCTTCTACTACGTAATTAGAAGAAATACCTAGACCTTACTGCTCAATTGTAACAAATGCCTATTTTATTAGTTCTAGCAAAGAACAAGATACTGGAGAGATACTTTCCCAAACAAACCTGCGACCTCGTAGGATGTGTTAACCTTTTTCCTAAGCATTCCTAAGTTTAGGTGATCTTCAGAATAACTAAATATTCATTGCAGATCTGGATAGCTACCAAAAGAGAGGACGGGTACAAATTATCTTCTGAGGTTTCTCGATCTACAAGACAGAATTTCTGCAAACAGAAGAGTCGATTGGTGATAGTTACGGTTTAACAGAATATCAAACTGAGGTTATGAATAGAATTGAGATGTGTTCCCTGATAAACTTGGGTTTTGCCTTTGGCCTTAGGATGATAACAGAAAATAAAGCGAAACGACAAAATTTAAAATTTTCTGTCGAATGTCGTACAGCCCTTACATAAGTAGTATTTTGTCTACAGTGCACAGTGGTTCCTCGGTGCGACAAAAAGATAAAAAATGATGTTACGATTTTTAAAAATTAGTACTAATTTTAAGTCCTACTATATCCAAGATTCACGAGCATATAAGTAAAATGCACCCGCTAAAGCATTTCATTCCCATTTTGTCATCAAAGGTTTCAAGCAACTGGTGCATGACAATTTCACAAGTAATTTACGCAATTACTTAGTGTTTATATTTTTTGCGAATTGTTTCTGTAATGGAAATTGACGCTTAAGGTAGGTAGATGATAACATATTTTTCAAATTTTTAAATTCATTCGTATTTCCACAGTTCCACAGGAACGTCCCAGATATTATTGTATTATTTTGTTGGATTTTGTTTGAATGCTTTTAGAGTTTTAGTAGCTTCTCCATGGTCCCCAACAACCAAATTTTGTGTCATTAAGTAGATTAAACCTTCTTTTTGATAATCCCCTTAATTTATCCACTTTGATCCACCATTTTGAATAATCTGGGTGTTACGCGAAAGTGGTCACTAACACTGCCTACACCATCCAGTGTACACTCGTGACAATGTAAATTCGACCGATATTTAGGGAATTTGGGGTCTAGAATACTGTACGTAATAGTGCAATTTTGGTTGCATAAACTTTCTGATCACGATCGATATGTAGGTTTTTCGTCAAGTATACATGAAATAAGAGGATGGGACAAGATGAAGAATATTGTTACCACTGGGAAGATTTTAACGCGTTTAACACGTGCTTTTGTTTATTTCGATGTGGATTCTGAATAGAAAGATTTTCACAGCGCATCTAAGAAGAAATGGCGAAATAAAGAATATGGAAGAATGGAAATATTTAATAGGATTTATTAGAGAATGTGACGAAAATTTTTAATGGAAATCCATAAACAGAATAAGCAAACATTTAATCGATGCCGTTAGTCAAATATTAAATAATAATAATAATAATAGTAACCTACCACGGAATCACGCACCTTCGTTTGTTAAAGGCTAAATAATTACATGATTAATGATCTCTTTTCCATTGCATTTCCAGTTTCAAGAAAGTTGAATACCAGTGCTTACCTGATATGTGTCCCCAAGAAACTGGTACCTCCAATTCATGAATTTCCATTATACGATCTCGTCTCTGAAATTCGGAATAGGAAATACATTCATTTTGTACTTAATGTGAAAGGGAAGAAAATAGAATTAAAATGATAGAATTATGTGTGTTTGCAAAACTCAAAAAATTAACACTGCCGTAAATTTGGACTTTCATAACATACAAGACAAAACAGCATCACTGAGAAGGCTAATTTATCTAGATATACACGTAACATGATTGTATAATCAGTAGAGGTTATATAATTAATGTACGTGCTACTGATAAAATATAATCTATTTATACATATATTACATCAGTTTCACACATACAGGGATTGGGTTAAGTTAAAGAAAATTACGCGCCCACAGCTTATAATCTAAGCAGATATACCTGCATTATTACTTACTTTGGCGGTATATTTACGCAGAAAGAAAAGCCCACTTATCTTACTCAAGAAAAAGGGCATCTATCAATACAGATTGCGTACCATCGCAACCATAGCTTCTATGCATGGTTAAGCAAACGCACTTGAGATGGCACCTTCAAGCTGTCCAAGTAGTACCAGTACTTTTGAACATAATATACAGCTATATACAAAATAAAGGAACCACGTTTAGTCCAAAACGATTGGATTGAAATAAAGTTTTAACAATAACATATCATCACCTTTTCCAGAATTAAGGGATTGCCCATATCTGCGAAATCTATGTCTATTCAACAAGCTGATATTTTCATAGTCATTAGCCAGCAGTCTCCTCAATTTGATCTTCGATTAAGGACCCCGCACCATCATGTGAGCAATGTACCTTCTCGAAGACTGTTGCTAAAAGTTTTCGAATGGGAATTTGGAGCTCCAAGGGAAGAAAGGTCTTAATATAGACTTCGGACGTATATCTAAGCCCTCAAGGATAATAATAATAACAATAGTACTTTACTCTCAACAGGAACACACCCAAGTACAGAAAATAATACAATATAATGTATACCAAATAAAGAATGAATACGCGTTAATATACCAAAAATAATAATAATAAACCTGAACCTGAACCTATCTGGAATTATTTCCGAAAGCTGTGGTAAGGGGTAATTTTATTTCTTCTATGCGAATATGTAATTCACTATCAAAGCGTTAATATAAGTTACTCATTAAAACAGCTATGTTGTGAAAGTTATCAAAATATAAACCAGAATTGTGACATATTCTGTTATAGTTCGTATAGATAGATTTATATAATACATTGGTTCTATTAACCTCACAATAAAATGTCTGCTGCTGACGAAGATTTATTTGTCCTGTTCAATAGCCACGCACCATCAGTCTCATTATGCAGAAGCCCATACAGGAATTTAATATTATGGGTAGCACGCCCGGTACTCAGCGAAACAATGTTAAACCCTGTGAGCATTGGTAGATAAAATCAGAACCCTTCATGGGATATGTGCCATCATTCACATAAATTTAAAAAATCTGCCTTGGACAGATGTAAATGCATTAATATGCGTTTGACAAGTAGGATAGTGCACTAGTGATGCATATTATAGTTTTAACCGTATGAAGGCTTAATACAACATGATCAAGCATCTGGTGTTATTAAATTCTTCGCAGTTTCTGAAGATGAAGCCGCAGATTTTGTGTGCACTAGCTACCACTTAATTAATATGTTCAACAGACGATAATTTAATATCGGAGGTTATGCTCTTATGTCTTGCATCATTGAGCAGCGCTGCAGTTGATGGCCAAACTTAATTATGCCGGTTTTCCTAGTGTAAATGCTTTACACTTGTTTGAGTTTAGACAAAGATGGTTTCTCTGAAACCAAAACACCGATGGAACTCATATTTTCTTGAATCTTCTAAGCAATCCTCAATCTTTTCTTTTTCCAATTCATCATTTCTGTAAGTGACTTTTACACCGCTTGAATATCTAACGATCATTCTCGATAGAAGGTCAAATGTGAAGGCTAAGACAAGAACCCAAACAAAATGGCGTAGTGCACTATATACAAGTACCTTTCAAAATACTTTGAAAACCTTGATTCAGATTTATGTGATCTTCCTCTATTTAATATAAAAATTAGGTGGCGTCGATGTATTTCTTATTATGTACATTATAGTAATATTTGATTCAGATCTTCACTTCCTTTAGGGCCCAGCTTATAAGTTGCTCCGTTCGATGTAACTTTGTAAAATATTGAATGATGGTCTATCGCTTCGATTGTATTGGAAGTACGCTCACTTATTATTAGGCGTCATAATTGCTAAGGTTGCTGAACTCTAAATATGGGGGAGCCATGTGTGCATTCGACTGTACGTTTGGAAGTTTGAAAAGGTTTAGAAGCCTATTGAAATAAATGCATTGGTTTTGCTGATACGACGCAAGGCTGCTGTGCTAAGCAAGCAGGATCATTTGTGAATTCCTTGATTGTTTGATTATGCTAATCTTAAATCATTTGGAATAGTCGGTTTCAAAGCCTTTATATTGATCATAAGACCATCAGCAAAGAAATGTTTCTCACAATTAATTATACTGACATCGTTCATAAAAATGGGAAATAGTACAGATCCCCAGTTAGATCTCTGCGGAACACCTGGAGTGGGACTAAATATGGATGATCGAATTCTGTGGTATTCTACAAATTGTTTCCTATCGAATAAGTATTATGTAAATAATTTAATTAGAACAGGTGACATGCCAATAGCAAACAGTTTCCCGAGAAGAATGAAATGCTCAATATTGTCAAATGTTTTCTGGAAATCCGTATAGATTACATCTACTTCATCCCGTTTATCCAAAATTTCCGAAGTCTATTGAGTGAACCAACACAAATTAGTGACAATGGAGCGTTTAGGCATAAATCCATGTTGAACTGGAGATATAAAGCATCTCACAGAATTGTAAATACAATGGCAAATAATCGCCTTTAAGATTTTTGTAAAATCGCATAAAATTGAAATAAGTCTGTAGTAGGATTACCTTGTTTCAAAATCGGAGAACTCCAAATTCTTGGAAATTAGATTGAATAAGTAGCGAAGCGCGTTTTGCAAAACCGTGTGCACAATCTCTAATAATAAAGCTGGGTACATTATCAACTCTACTCAAGAAACTACTACTGGACTCTTGAAAGCAGAGCTTCCTCTCAGTAATGTTAGCAATAAGAATGCATGCACTATTAAAAATGTTTATCATTGAAAATAGCATCCGCATCTTTCTGCAAACTTGCCTACAGTCATTGCTTCTTAGTATTCTTTTCTAAGGGTGGTGGTTTCACTCTGGCACAACTTTTGCAAATGCTAACCTTGAATTTTCCATAGGTGAACAAATCGCTGCTCTGTCTATCAAGGATAGCACTTTTTTATATCTACCGCATTATTCACGATTCTTGACACAAAGCCGTCAAATGTTTATACCTAAAAATGGGATGTTGAAGAGTAGTTTGTGATTTTTAACGAGAGCCACATAATTCATACAAAAAAAAAGAACTGACTGGTTTGGAGTACATAGGTTAGATAGCTCCCAAGAAAGCTGTGCAATTAACCTACAAAGCAAGTACAAATTGTACGTAAATGCCAATATTATCACGAACGAAATTATGCCTTATCAATTGCAGACCGCAACCGCAGACTAGTTTTGTCCTTATTAGGACTCATCAGTACGGTATATACAATTCTGCTTTAAGCTAATTGCGCAGTTTTCTTGGAAGCTACCTAACAAACGTACCTCATTGAGTAGGTCGTTTTGAAGTAAGTCACTGAGAATTTTCTCCTTTGTTTTGTTATTTTTTGAATTAAATGAGTCTCGTCGAAAATAATCACTTTAATCAGATAGAGCTACTCATTTGGTAAAAACTATGGTTATGAACTGTTGTTAACATCTAGCTGTAAGAGCAATTGTTTTCTTAATCCCGGACTAGCTATACCATACTGATGAGAGTGGTGAATCGTAATAACGCTGAAAGTTGTTTATGGTTGCGGTCTGCGATTGATAAAGCATCATTTATTTCGTGATAATAATAGGCGAATTGTGCAGGTTTCTTGGAAGCTGCCTAACAAACGTACCTCATTCACTAGGTCGTTTAGCAGTGCGTCATGGAGCCTTTTCTTATTCCTTTTGTTTGATTCTCGTTGATAATATTTTATCTATTGTCATTCGTCGCCAGTTATGATACATCTGGGTATGCCAATATCAGTTTAGTTCACCAGATAGAGCAACTGGTTGGGTGAAATCTATTGCTATGAACTATTGTTAAGCTCTAGTTCTGAGGGAAATTGTTTTATTAACCGCGGATAAGCTATGAATCTGGTCTACGGTTGTGATCTGCGATTGATAAAGCATAATTCGATTCGTGATAATATTGGCATACACAACAGCTTTCTTGGATTCTTCAAATAGTATATCGTTTTGCAGTGAGTATTTGAGATCCTTAACACGTCAGGTCATTTCCTATTAAAATTCTGCAAAGCCAATTTTTACAGCATCAAACTTTAGAATTTTCTACGTATTTCATTTGATTTATTTGATTACTTAAATTCCAAGTAAACTGTTTAGACCTACAAATTTGAAGCCACATTTTTTCATTGTTATTGCGGATGAGGGCTTTTGCATAAACTTAAAAATCTTTTGTGCCCTAGTCCGGCTGAATTCATTTGAATAACTTAAAACCTATTATATTAAATACAGCTATTTATTTAAGGTCGATTAATTGCCCGTGATAATATTTTGCGAGTAAATTCTATGCTTAACTCAAGTAATTACGTTAGAACTGTTAGAAGATACCAAGAATTTCGGGACGACAGCACCATGAAATTAGCCTAGGTGTTAGATATATCTAACATATACTACTTCAATTTCGATTTGTAATCTATTTATTTTAGTGAACATTTTTAGAACGACCCACCGTTGCTTACTTACGCACGAAATCTGCGCAAAACTTGCGCTTTTTCATTAACGAATAAAAATAGAAAGGCGGCGGCGCATATGTTGCGAAGGTGTACAATAAAACCAACAGGCCGGTAATAATTACAACATTGTAGACGTTCAGACATAAATAAATAAATGTACTATATATAAAATTGAATGTTTATTCGACGAAAATACACGTACGTATGTATGTAGAATCCGTATTACATCTGCGTCGTTTCGTACGAATTTTCAGGACGTAACTTCGAAAAGCGTTGTTTAAACGTCGCATCGGTCGTAACGTCGATATATTACTTTGAAGATTACATAACGCCACATTACGACCAGGCAGCTCAATGTAATTGAATACACCAATAGATATTACCGTTCTATAATTAGCATCGAAATATTGAAACTGCGAATTATGCCTCAATGTTTCCTCGTGAAGAACGCATTGTAGACATAACGTTCCGGTAGAGTTCGCTTAACACTTTGAATACAGTTAGTGAAAATTAAGTCGAGCATGTGACTTCAGCAGTTTGAAAACAATGCATTTATGTATGTACCATATCTCGATTTATGTTTGATAAAAACCGAATGCAATAGTAATTGTCATAACAATGACAACAAAAGTATTTGGTATTTGGGAGAATGAACAATAGAAACTGCGTTTATCGTTTAAAGATATTGTATGCATTAAAATCTGGGTGTTCAAAAATCTACCAGACTTCCAATGACTTACTAACTTAATAACAGTATGATATTCGAGAATCCCTCATTTGTTCTTACAGATCACTACTTGGAGGCAGGTCAGAATGTTGTCTCGGCTTAAACTTTAGTCATCACCAGAGACCGGATTATATGTTTTTGTATATCGATAACTAACTTGATTTAACATATTTAGAATAGTTTGGCTGTCTTCCACATATTTCGAATATTTTAACATATTTGAAATGATTCGACATACTTTTCCCTTTGAAAATCGCACTATTTTCGTATAAAATGTAGTAGACTATTTTCTGGGAAATTTACATTGTATGATTATCAATGTTTCTTTAAATATAATAAAATAAATATTACTTAAATAGGGATTAATGCTTTTTCCAAGAAATTTATGTTTCTACATCTTTCTAAGAAGTTATTAATTGCTTTTAAAGTTCCAAACTAAATATCATGTTCGATACCGTAGAGCAAAGATTATTTAGTTGCCGTTTCTAAGAATTGATGTTTGTACATGTGAGAGGGATTCGATATCATCAATGTTCAGACCATATATACATAAAATTTGTATACGAAATTACAGCTCTTGCAAAGCCGTACTGACGAGCGGTATAACCACGAAACGTACGTCTACGGATGGCAAGAGAAGATCAAAATTTTGTAAGTTTCTAAGAATAAAAATCGGAAATTTAAAGAATGAAGATGAGTTCTGACTGGTTAAAAATAATTAGGTAGTGGGTGTATACGTTTCAGCATTTATCATTTAAAAATTTTCATCACTTACAAACACTGAATAAAGTGAAAGCCAAAAGGGAAAAGCGATTTAGTAGCCTCCTGGATCAAGACCGTTCCATAATTACTTTTGAACGAAGAAAAAGTATTCTGCAAAGCGTGCTGTAAAATGCTAAATTCATAATTTTACAAAACAATTTTATTTTATCTAATTAATTCAAATTACATGTTTATTTTGCAAAATCTAGTCTGCCATACAATTGGTTCAAAAGCTTGCTTCAGATTGCTGAATAAAATGATTTTCATTAATAAAAATATTTTCCTTTAATTTCAAAATCATTTTCTTATCTTATATATAAAACGGTGTATACATTTTCTACTATGATTTTCTTCTTTTATAGATTCCATGTGAGAAAAAAATCCCAAATTACTCAACATCTCTCGACTAACCTTCATAAACGAAAGTTAGAAAAAATGAGACAAGAAAAATTAATGCAAATGTCTGTAGGTCAGTCACTAACAGAATAGGGAATAGCGAATAAAATGTATAAGACATTCGGTACAATGAATTTTTAGTTTCTAAAAGTTATTACTTCGTTGAATATATACCCGATCAGAAACAATTTTCTTTTTCTCAAAATTCTATTACCACTGATTTAAAATAGGGACTCATATCTGAAGTAAATCCGTGAAAACTTTTAAAGTGAATATTTTCAAACCCTCTAAACTGTTATCAAAACTAAAATTATTAACGGTGAAAGCAATATTTAAAACATTTAGTAACTAGGTACATTCTAAACCCAAATTTGCAAATTAGCTCGGAATGTGCATTCTAGCGTATAGCATAAATTAGTGCAATTAGAAGCGGAAATTGTGTAATAAAAATGGTAAATGTTATTTGAGCGAATGAACGATCTATTTCGAGAGTTAAAGCAGAAAAGTTAAAGTCAAATTAGCTGCAAAACTCTCTATTAAGATCAATAACGTAATACGTTTCGAAATTGATTGACGACTGGTTAATTTTAACGAAGACAAAGGTTACGGTACAATCTAAATTACAAGGGCAAGTTCATGGTGTTCGAAAATAGATATTGTGCTATTTTACAGAGACGAAACGATTTGTCTGAATCCTTTGAATGAGTGCATTGCATTATTGAAAGAAGAATCTAAAAATTGTAAGAACAAGTTGTTAATTAAAGGTTGATTCTATCGGGGAAACACAAAAAGAAAACTAAAATTATAGGTAATCAGTATAATCACAAAATCAAATTTAAAGTAACTTATTAGAATTTCTTATGCGGGAGAAAAGGAAACACCAATGAGAAAAGAATATAACCCAATCCAAACCGTCTCCAATTCGTACGTTAATTCCAAAATAATAAATGACCGCGATATTGAACTCGCTGTGACGAGAAACAGAGGTCAACTACTAGCCCGATGGAATTGAACAAGAATTTGATATCCTGAAGGACAAAATATGAAGGTGACTTACCTAGCGTGCAACAGAACGGAAACGAATTTTGGAGCCACCGAGATCCATGAGTGATTTTCGATTATTTGATTTTTCTTTTGCCATCGTTACCTTTCGTACGCCAATCTTGTCCTATTTAAAGCCTTTTTCTTTGCTAGTGTCCGTCTTTTCTTTCTCTGCTAAATCTCACTTTCTAGTTATGTAGTAAATCATAGTACCTCTTTTTCTATATCTCTTATCATTGTTTCTTATCTAGTATTTCATTTTAGGCCTCTGCCTGCTTGATACTGAAAGTTTTCCATCTTTCTAGTGTTTGGTATTATTTATCACACTCGTTCCTATCTCTCTTATGTCTAACTTGCACCGTTCAATGCTATTTTTCTTCACATTTCTTCCCGTTAGATCGTTTTCTGCTTAATTCTGAAGCAGTCTTTCCATCCTCTGGTTGTATGACACATCAGGCGTCTAACTTTCTTTTCTATACCTGTCATTGCCTTTCTTTCTAGATATCTGATTATTCCTAAAGCCGTTGCACCTTTCGATTGCCTAACAAGTCAGTCATCCTGTGTTGAGCAGTTGTAGAAGACTGTGGTTAACCAAATTTTTGAAATATGTGCATCTTCTTCGTTTCTTGTGCAAGTCTTGTGCCATTGGTAGCTTTCTTTTTCCTCCTGTTTTTTTGCACTAGTTCCTCCTAGATTTTTCTTTGCTCAATCCTTCCGATTATGTAATAAATCAAATATCTAATATTTTTGTTGGTACCCTTTTCTACCTTCTTCTGTTAATATTTCTTTCTAGATCTCTTCCTGTTGAAAATTGAAGCCGTTAGATCCTCCAAATATGCGACAAATTAAACATTTAATATTCTCCTTTCTCCTCCTCTTACACAAATTTTGCACAACACACTGACGTATCCGCTATTCTCAACATTTCCTTCTGGTATAGATCGTCTTGTGCTTAATTCCACCTTTTAATTATTCGATAAATCAAGTGTATAACGTCCTTTTCCTTGCTTCCACATTAGGTAATAAACTCCTCAAATTTGAATCCGGAAAATCTAAACATCCGCTCCTCGCAAATTATGGCCTGAAATCCTGAAAGATTGATAGTCATTTTCGAACTACAAACTAACGCTTCCCCCTTCTCAAAATCATCAACTAAAACTTTCCCCAAAATATAAGTTTCAATAGGATTAAGTTACATAGGACCACTAACTTTCTTTAAAGTATTCGGAGATAGCGCCACCTTCTCTCTTCAAAATTGTCAGTTGAAATCGCAAGTCTCCAAAATCCGAAAATATGTCTTTTGATAACATGCCACCTCCTCCTAAAAGGATTCCAAAATTATGCAAAAACTCTAATACATATCTCTCCTAAAAGGAAACTAAAGGTCAAGTAAACTTTTATTCCAAGGTTTTCAAGTCAGCTTTTTAGAAGCATGTCGACCCAATTTTTATCCAATTCCAACAAATTCCACTATTTCCCTTTAGCAGCAAGAGGATTCGTAAGTTCGTGCGCTCATCCTAAAGAGATTTCTTAATCTTTTCTAAATGAATCCCCAAAATCTAACCATTTCTGTGTCTCACAATTATCAAATTTGTCTTTCGAGAACATGTCGAACTGTTCTATTTCCAAAACGATTACCAAAATCACTTTATTCCCTTCTAACGGCATCTTCAAAATCAAACCATCTCCTGTTGAAAGCACTTGGAAATTTGAGCAGCATCCTTCCGAAGGCGACTCTAAATGTCCACGTTTTGTCATGCCAATCTTAGTATTTTTCAGTTGGTATTCCCATCTGCTCTTCCATGTCTTTGTATGTCATCCCCTCACAACATGCTTAACGACCTGGCGACTCAGAACCAGATCACTCTGGTCTGGGTACCAGCACATGAGGGGCACGGAGGAAATGAGATGGCAGACATCTACGCAAAAAAGGGGCTGAGAGAAACTTTACTGGATCTAGCCCATCTTCTGGGTTTAACAAAGGTATCCTTAAAGGGGAAATAAAGAAATGAAATGAAATAGAATGACACCAGTAGGCTGGAACATTCCAAACAGTTTCTGAGCTTCGATGCTAGGAGGGCGGACCTCGCCCTAAAACTGGACAGGAGAAGCTTAAAGACACTGACGGGGGCACTCACAGGCCACTATATCTGTAACAAGCACCTACACAAAATGGGCTTATCCAACACCGACGCTTGCAGATTCTGCGGTGAAGACGAGGAGTCAATGGAACACTTGATCACTAATTGTGGGGCACTGGGCCACAGGAGGTACAGAATACTACATGCATATACGCTGAATGAAGAGGACCTATTAACACTCCCATTGAAGAAGCTGATCCTGTTCCTAGACGTATTAAACAAATAAAAACAAGGGGAAGCACTATAGATCAACGTGGTCGCAGTGCAAAGGGCCATTTTGGGCCAGACCCCACCTCATTACATTACATTACATGTCATCCCTTATTTTATTTTCACTTCTATTGCCATGGATACCTTCTTCTTGGATTGGATATAAGGAATTTAAACATTAAAATAGCTACTAACGTTTTCAATAGGCTTAATACATAAGTAATTTAATCCAATTGAATATTTGACAATGTTTGCTTGATCTGCGCGAGTGGGAGATACTTATTCTAATATTCGACCACACCATGTGAGAGTGATTCGTAATACAACATATGAATATGGCATGGGGGCTAGTGCATAATACTTTGTAGAAGGCATGTTAATTTTTTTGTTATAAACTTCTGTATTGAAATCAATCAAAAAATACAGACTTTCATTTTAGCCTATTTTAACCATGAACTACTCAATTCGTTAAAGAAAGTAATTCTAATACAGTACAATAAAAACTGACGCCAAATACTGCACTTGCCCCACCTTACCTGATATGTGTTTTAAAAACTGAACAATTTATTTGAGCATACGACCAATAATGACCGATACAGAAACAAAAATGTTTGGAAAAATCTTCAGACGTATTTCAGACGAATCGCTATCATTGACGACGTAACACTTACAATTAGTTATAATTGAATTGTAATACCCTTAAATTTTGGCCACACTTTCTGAATCTTAGGGCAACTAGGTCACTGGACCTGAAATGGTGGCCCCAGCTTATTAAAGTTGCGCGACTTATTTCCAGGGAGTTCGCGACAATCGCCAAAATTTAATATATTATGAAAAATTATGAACGTTAGATTTACTGGACTAATTTCTAGGTTTATAGGTTTTTTAATATGCACTGTTAATGCGAGGGAGGAGTGCTAACTTCGAATTTCGAATATATTAAATAGAACGGAGGGATGGGAGTCTGCCGATCACAGAAAATCTCTGTGTGTGTCACTGACTAGTAGATAATTGGGAACCACCGAACTAGGTATACATATTCTAATCCAAACTTATTTTAGACAAGAGAAGAAAGAACATTGATATACAGATATGCGCGTACATAGCGCCAGTTCCGGTTTCAGCTAGACCCAGCAATAACCGGAACCGACCCGATCCTGTGGACTTCGAGCCAAATGAAGAAGGTACACGCTCGAAACCGGCGCAAATAGAGCGCCTGCGTTGGTTTCCCGTTATGGATTTTCCAACGGGAAGGCAGCGGATGCTGCCAGAACGTGGTTAGACACCCCAGTCATGCCGCTATTCACGCCTACACACCACCGGTGAGTCATTTTCATTTTCACTCACTTTTTTGACCTCACTGCTGCGATGATATCGCCGATTTTCGATATGTTTCGAATATAATGTTTCACCAAAATAGACCTTACGGCACTGCCAGATAATTTTCCGCTCGAAGTAGTACCATACTTATATAATGATTTGTTGATATCAACGTTTACACTGAAATCTCTCCAAAAAATAGACGAATGTAGATGAAAAAGTCGATTTCTATTATAAGCTAACATAAGTTTAAATCACCAAATTGCAGTCGGTTTAGTTAATGTAGACCTATGTACATTAAAAAAGAAAAAGAAATTGCAAAACCCGCTTTTCTTTCTCTCGTTTCTGCATATACTTACGCTGCTTTGCACTTTAAAAACCTGTTTTATAATATTGTTATATATTAATACTACTTTCGAATTCCTGCATAAAGGTAACATTGACAGTAAACTATTTCAAGGAAGCTCTTCTAGGTGGGTTATATGAAATATTTCTAACTCCTCAACTTTACGAACTTTAGTGTGTGTTATTGTACTTACTTAACATCTCTTAAATCTAGCGGAGGAATCTGCCCGAATGAATTGACCGTTAAAGTTCTTTATCAGATCAGTTTCCAACTCGTATCACACGTATTCTAGTGAAATTGAACGAATAGTTTTATTACACTTTTGTATTCGGCTGCAATTTTCAACCTAAAATCAAAGCTTGAAACTTTTAATTTTGTCGGAATCTGCACGCATATATGTACGGTTACAATATCCGATTTTAAAGTTTAAAAAATTTGGAAAAATACATGCTTTGCCGAAACAAAAACAAAAAGATTGGAGCTCCCTCGATATACGAGGGGTGTTTCCAAAGCGAATTTTCATCAAACTTACAATGTAGTTTTTCAATATAATCTCCGTCCAATTGAATACACTTTTCCCAACATGAAACTAATTCTATTAAACCGTCATTAAAGAACTTCTTTCGAACATCTGCAATCCCCCTATTTATAGTAAATTTTACCTCATTTAAAGTCTCAAATTGAATACATCGTAGTGGTTCTTTCAAGTTTGGGAACAAAAATCGTTGGGTATAATCTGGCCAACATGGCGGGTTTGGAAACAATTTCCAGCGCAATTTGTATAAAATATTCTTCGTTCTTCGTGCAGTATGAGGTTTTAGATTGTCCTATTGCAATAACTTACGCTTATGCAACTTCCTAAGGCATTTCTCGCAATGCGCCTGGCGCGATTGGCCAGATAAAAGATCAAAATAATATTCTGCGTTATTTGCAGTAATCTTCTGTAGATCGTCAAAAAAGATGCAGTAAGCATTACTTTCTCAATCGAAGGAATTGTATTTGCTCTGAGCAGAGACAATTCTTCCGATTTGAACCATTTTTTCGACAAATTTTTGGTCTCAGAATTGAAGTGATGTATCCACGTTTCATAAGTCATTATCTGTTACCAAATTTGGTCGTCCTAACGTGCTAAAAGCTCTTGAAATTGACGGCATATGTTAGACCTGTTGAGCTTCTCTTCCGGTTCAACAACCTTAGTACCCAGCGAGCTAAAACCTTGTTCACACCCAAAACAGTAATTTTATAAATGCCTACATTAACACTAGTTTCATCAATAAATGCCTATCATCTTTGAATAGGTTCTCTCTAGGCAACAATCTTTCTTTTATTTATAGAGGTCCGGCCGTTCACTGCGCGGATTGTTTTCGAGCGAATTTCTGGCGGCTTTAAAGCAATAGACCTATCGATAGACTATCATTTTATATTTTGCAGGCTCCCCAAAAACACCTTACGAACATTGAACGATTTCCACAGGATTCACATCCTTTTAAATAAACAGAAAATAATAACTCGTTGTGATATAGTCACGTCTTCCATAATTGCCAAATCAGCTGGAAATACGTCAAGTAGCTGAAGGATACTAAACAATATTGCACGGGATAGCTGGCGTAAACGCCAAATTTCTATAACGTTCGATACATCATTCGTAATTTATTTCTGGCTATATTATTCGAAGTTTTGTACAACTCTGTCATCTCTACTTTACCAAAAATTTCCAAAATCAATAGATGAGAGAATTTGTTTGATCTGTTTGTTGTAAATATACGTATGAATATTCATAAAATAAAGCAATGTACCGATTTATATAAAAGCAAATAACTATCCGTTTCGACCCGGCCTACAACCTTGCAATATCTGTTTATTGTTATATTTCCTATGTTTACCTTATAATCACAACTATGTAAAAACGCTCCTCGTTATTGTAAGCAATACTGAATAGAATACGCTGCGGTATATTTATATTTATTGTTATTTATGTCAACTAAAAGTCCTTGGGGAACATGGTACATTTGCACTTATTTTGCAACAACAAAAAGATGTACTTATCACCTGCAATAAATTGAAACTACTGAAAAATCTACTGAAGATTTAAAAAATAAGTGACGTTTATTTGGAAGCATCGAAAACGATGTATTCATTCGTAATAAAAGGATCCCTTATTTTTATTCTCCTTCTGTGTGACTCGTTTTTTTTTTTCTGTTTTTTAGTAATAAAAGTTGGAACGAAGTAGGAAATCTCAAAGTCTAAACTTTGTAAGAGCTTAGCTTAATGTGAGGTTTTACATCAAAGAGGTGCGATCGAAACATCTAGCTTCAAAACAGCAAAAAATGGAGCTATTATCCTTAACGAAAATCTCCTTTATTTTCCTTTTATCGAACATCTTGTTTTCGAAAAAGAGTTCTAAAGAAAGTCGCAAAGCAAGTCCAAAATTTCAATTTCGAAGACGATGAATTTGGTGCAGGCCTTTTCATGGAAGAAATGTGATAGAAATATCTGCGGAAACGAAGGTTTTATCCCCAACAAAAATTTGCTCAACTCTTCTTGAGTGTAACTCCTTTTAGTACATAAAAGTTGATAGGAAAAATTATTCATATTTTGCAACGAAGTAAAAATAACAAATGTCGCCACCTGAACTTTGTGAAATGTTAGTTTAGTGGGAACTTTTACTTGAAAGAAAATGGCTGATTGTACTTCATAAGTTTTATAAACTTTATTTTGTTTTAATATTCGCAAGCAATCAGCTTGAGGAACGTAATTTTGAAATCAACCCTTCGGACATAGATTTTTTCCATCTTTATAGAACTTTTACTTGCTAAGTTTTGTCATGCAGGAATTTTATACCCACGAAATGTTAAACGTGCAACCTTGGCTACCGGTAAAAATTCGTAAACATTATTTCTTCCTTATAAGAGATAATAACGCAGGATATAGACAACCGCAGTCGCCTGATAAACGGCTTATTACTTCGCATTATAGCTACTTACCACAAAACAGGATACAAATGATAATGCAAATAGAAGGGATTTCCACTTAAGAACCGGAAAAGGTTTTTCATTGAAGTTTTTATTGTTATTTTTATAAACCATCACATTATAAAATCTAGTTGTAACGAGGATAGACATTGGACTAAAAAACAAAAAATTGTGATTTACGACACTAATTTGGATACTTCCAAACACGTGTCCCTACAATTAAGTTAACATCTTTATATCGAGAAAACACGAACACATTCGGAATTAATGCTTTCCTAAGAAATACATTTCATAGTTTCCATTACCTTTTAAAGTAAGGGAATCAATTGGGTACAAGTAAAAACCGTTGTATTTGCAGATCATCTCCCTCGTCATAAACTTATTAGAAATTCTCTCAAATTTTGCAAGTCCCGACGATTTTGAACATATTTCATCCAGTTTTCAATGTTACGTTTAGCGAGTATGTTGTTACTCCAACAAGTTAGCGTTATTCCTCTATTTCTAAAAGTCTCAGATTTTTCCGGTCAACAACAAAACATGTTCTGTTCACCTATTACCTGTCATCTATCGACGTAATTCTCCCAGATCCATTTCAAGCGCAGAATAAGTTCAACAGTGGCTCGTGCTCCTGTATTGCGTCTTAATAATTCAATTATTGATTCTATCTCGCAAAGGTATTCCCAACATTTGGCGCTACATCACTTTTATTTTCTTGATATTCTTCGTTTGTAAACGTTAGGATCTCGGTGGCGTTCTTTGGAAATTGGAAAATTGGATTTGAACACTCCCTACTCTACGCTGTATCTCTTGGGTTTATCTTACCAAATACAAATTGCATATTGCATGCGTATTTTCATTATTCATATGTAATCTACTAGCGATGTTCTCTTTCCGCTAAACCTCTCGAGCAGGCCATAATATTTTTTAATAAATTTTGTTTGACATTTCAAGCTAATTTTGTTTAATGTCTGTGTGAGTTGATAAATGTAAATATTTCGAAAATACATAGGATTAAAACGTCTCTTTGCATAAGAAATCATGGAATTGGGCAAAGAGCCCAATATGTGATTTCTTCCGTTTAAAACAGGCATGGGCAACCTTTTTTGTAGAAGTTTTATGCTGTGAGTAATCTTGAAAAATATACATTTTTGTAGTATCCTTATGATTCATTATGAATTAAGTTTAGACGGACCGTGCTAATATGCAACGAAAGGATTCAGTATCAGGCCGGGCAAACCTTACTCGAGGGCCGCATATGGCCTGCGGGCCGGAGGTTGCCCATACCTGGTTTAAAACGTGGCTTAAACCGTAAACAATGTTTTGACGAACTCAACCGTGTGTTTGGCGACAGCTGACGTTCCTTCACTGCTATAAAACGCTCGCACAATAAATTTCAATCTGGACGACTTTTCTTAAACGACAGTTTTCGAGGCTCCTAAGCGAAAAATGAAGATTACCGCAAGAAATATTGGTCTAATTTGCAACATGATTGAAGAGGACCAATTATTGTAAGGAGTATTGAAGCAACTCTGAATATAACATTTTTGCTCCTAAGCCAAGAACCGAACGATATCGCAAGAAATATTGGTTTCATTTGAAATATGATTGAAGATAACCGATGTGTAAAGAATATTCAAGCAACTCTGAAGATTGGTGTGAAGGCAATTAACATAATTTTACCCAAGCATTTGAAGATGCTTAAGCCTTGTATCCGTTGGATTTCCCTCAATTTCACTCCAGTTACAAAGAAGACTGAAATGGTGCAGATCAACAATACATCAGTTTAACAACGAATCATTTTATCTGGTGTGCAACATCATTAAACGAGGGGAAAATGCTATAATATCGAAAAAAGCCACAATTATTAATCTGGGTCTTCGAGGACGAATGGGCTCCGAAGGATACTCGTGAAAAGGTCGAAGCTAAAGGATTGTCGTCAAATTTATGGGAATTAGTGAACATGTTTTCACTGTAGTACTGAAGGATTGCCGCATTGCTAATCCTGAATTGGTGACTGCAGTTTGCCTCAAGTTTTCCGAACTGTTTGCAAACAATTGAGTATTGGAATGTTGGATCATTCGTCGTAGAATCCAAACCTGGCACCTAATGATTTGTTTATTTTTCCGTATAAAGGATAAGGAATTAGGGTTACATATCGTCTGAAGGAACTCGGGGAAGATTGGATAAAATGTTTTAGACATTGGCTTTCACGGATTCAGAAATGCGTTAACTGCAAGGGAGAATGATAAATAAATATTTTTTCTCGATATATTGTGTAGATCTTACTTTACTAGACTCGACTTTCGCATTAATAATATCGTTTAGGACAAGATTTGTCATTTATTTTGGGACTGTAATTGTAAATGTTATTTTGTCTACTTTTATACTCATATTCAAAGTGTATTGATATTCAACAATTTTATCCCTTTACTTTTTCCCAATCCGGTTCATTGAAATCATATAATATATCTATTATTTGTTTCATCCAATGTGTTCTTTTTAGTTACGTCCAAAAGAATAAACAAATCACCCAGCCAATGTGGAAGTGCAGTTTTCAAAGAGGGAAAGAAATTGACCATAAATCACCTAAACTTATCGCTGCTCGCTTCACCCATCTAATAAAGACGAATTTCACATAAATTCTAGATATAAAAAAGATCAACCATATATATATATATATATATATATAACTATTTTCAGGACATTCTTTTCCTTTCAGCGCTTTCTAGGCGAGTTCCACCGTCGTCGGTCCTTTATTTTGCCGGATGGCGTCCTCCCATTTGTGTTCCTCGCAGGATTTTGTATACCCCATCCATTCATTTCTACCGAGTTAGCTTCTTGCGTCTTTCCTTTTTTTCGTCTCTGACATAAAGTTGAATGCTACATTGTGCTGCTCTCCACTTTCATCGAATATCTGCACAAGAACAGTCGTTTCGTTTCTGTAGGGCGTACTAGTTGTTCTCTTTTAAATCACTGCGCACATGATCTAATAAAGTCGCATAACGGATCCACGTCCATTGTATAGTTGTTTATTCGCCGCTATTGTGGTGGCTACATATGATTTCAATAAAATAAAATTGGTACGAGTCTGCTAATAGTTTGAATTTGGTGATGTACACTAACTCGGCAAATTACAACTGAAATTTCATCTAAAATTTACGCTGATCGATTGCTCAAACTTAAGGAAGCATGTGATAATAGTTGGAGTAAATATTATCGAAATTGAAATGGATTTTCGATAACTAATAGTAGTGAAGGTTGCCTTAAATATCAAAAAAGAAATTGAAGATTTTCCTTCTCCACAAAATTTGATAACACACCTATCGACTGTTACATATTTATAGATGTGGATGTAACTAGGGGTATTCTTAGAAGTTATTTGGTGCTAAAGAAATAAATTAAGCACATTAATGGCATACTTTAACTTGAAGCAATAAACTTGTAACCACAAGTGTATTTTCATCACGATGACATCAGCATTATTAGCACTAACATTTACGTATTTTATTGCATGAATTCTAAAAGTGAAGGGTATTGTGTATATTTTATTGTATCTAGTTATCATCACTCGACAAGTTCCAGATTTTGGCTTTAAATCTTTATACATTACAATTATAAAAATAAGATAGTTTAAAGAACTGCCTTTAAATCGCGGACTTTATCACTTCCTTCATAATAAGATTTATAAACTTAGTAAAAATGTTCAACAATGTATTTACAGTATTTAATCGTTAGATAATGGAATAGTTGCGCTTGCCGAACTGTGCGTCAATATAACAGTTAAGTTGCTTTAACAAACAATAGTACCCAAACATATATACAAAAACTATTAGAGAGTAGGTTTGTTAACACACATGACTTTGCTAATTAATCGAAAGAATTTGGGATGCGTTCAATGCATTTGTTAACATATAATTCACGTCCCCGGAGACTCGGCGATTATCGGTTTCTTAGCGCTCCTGGTACCTACAGGGCTCTATCTTGTACCATGTCTTTCCTTAGTTACTCGGGAAACAGAAATAACCACACTGATGGGGATGGTGTTTTAAGGAAACACTGCGATAGTAAGTAGGTTCCTCCCATACTCAAAGACAGGCTCAAGGAAACAGTAGTGACGAGGACAGTGTCCCATAACCGAAAAATTTGCTGTAGGTCTGGGAATGTGGAGCTTAAAGAAAAGATGTGCCTTAACGTTATTAAGCATTGAGGTCGAATACAATCCTCGAGTCTTGGTCTAAGCCCACCAGAATAGGAGCTGAAGATCCTAGCTAGAAGAAGGAAATGGTGGTAATATGGGAAGTATGCTTTTCCTAACATTTATAGCCATTCCTAAAGGTTTAAACATTCGGCGTTTTAACCGAAGATGTGTATGAAGGTCGAACCTCTGACGTATGTCTAAGCGCCTGAGGATAATGACTTTGGGGCTTAGCTGGAGGGAGGAACAAGATCCAAAAATATTGCAGTCTCCTTCTCCGAAGATACGCTTCCAGTTTTAAGAATGTGAGGATGACCATAGATTATGATTACATTACAAACGACCTGTGAGGCATTCGTCAATATTATTTGCAAAACAAATTTGATCTTTCGAAGCAAAATATTCTTTTCAACGCCCCTGAAACTTTGTTTCCATTTCTAAGGAATTTTACATTTTAAATAATGTATGGTGACGGGCGGCACAATGTCCGATAAATATGGTTGATGACCTACAACTTCCCAGTTCATTTTCTGAACGTCTGATGTGTTTGTAAACTTGTATATAGTTGTGCATGATCATGTTAAAAAGCAATACCGTCATTGTTAGCTAACGCCGGACTTTTCTTCTGGAATTGTGGCCTTTAGAGAGTGAACTTGATAACAGTAGAAGTTATTTGTTACGGTTTTTTCCTGTGGAGGAAGCTTATAATCTATGGGAGCTCCTTCATCTCACCATATGCGCAACAGTATGTTTTATTGGTGCAGTGACAGTCTTCAGATGGTTGGAGATTGTTGATCTGGTGCAAAATAAGCACGCAATTTCTGTAAATAATCCGCTTTCCATTAGCATTGTTTAGGTTATCCAACAATGTATAGTAAGGCTACCAAGAATTAAGCCAATTGCATACAAGTTCCAACAGCGCAATTCACGCGTTTCATTACAGATGACTACGTTACCTCAAAATCTTGGACAACTTGACGGATAGTTTTGAATGTATCTACATCAAATTATAGTCCAGAGCCGACTTGCTCGCTTGACCGGATTCAACTTCCAGACTAAAATCGAAATTTTATGAGACATTCTCGCACGGTACGTTCTGATTTGGCATCTTGTCTAAAAACTTTGGGCAAAGTTTTAAAACGCCATGTTCAAATTGTTGCTCATTTGTAACTCGCAAAAGGAAATAATTCCCTAAAGTATTCGATTGGGTGCCAACCTCACCCAGATAAATCCCAAAATAAACTGGTGATGATAGGTTATTTAAGTAGTAATGTAGATACCTACAGCTCACAGAAAATGAAATGTAGCAGACACAAACTTAGTATTTGTTGTTAGGTGGTATCAAAGATAGATGACATTTGATGAGGCATTTTCATTTTACTTCAACCTGCACTTAAGCATGTACTTTCCATTTGGTGGTTGTATGCTAGAATTGTGGAATTTGCCAACGTTTTTCTGAATTAACTTTAAATTTCTTGCAATTACTGTCTGAATCGTCGCTATTAAATATACCTAACAATAAGTCGTTAAACGAATCTCATCAACCTTTTAGGACTTTATTCCATAGTGGGTATTAACATTGATATTTGTCTATCTTGTCCATACATAAATCGATGTTTTACCATAAATAACCAAAAACCGGACGGAGTATTCAGAATGACTTTTGCTAAGAATTAAAATCTCTAAATTATTTTACAGCGAAACTAGCAAATCAAACGGGGTAGTTCATCCCAACCTGCCAGGATATTTTTATCCTTTCGACGCTTTCATTTTCTCCCCAATTTTTATTACACCTACGAAAATGCTTGTAATAAAAAAAAAAAGAAACCGAACCTTAATATAACACAATATCGATGGCCGAGTATTTATAGCTACTCTTCATTTTATGGAAACCAAGTCGGCCATAAAAATCGTCATAAATCATATTTTTTATGACTCGCCCGACAAGAAAACAATACTCCTGCGCTTAATCTAAACCTCCCTTGCTGTATAGCAACCTATATACTGATTCTAGTTATTCCTTTGATAGTAAAAATAGACGGAGGTGTACCTATAGAACGACGCCTCCGATATTAATGAAGAATGGTAATTTACCTGTCATTAATGTAATAACGATGAAATATTATTTGGAAGAGTTTATAAACCATTATGTATTCTTCGAGTTATCTATAAATGTGATGAACGCGCAGGAAATTTGAAACCACAATTATTTTTTCATTTTGTAAAAATTTTGATGATAACTATAGAATAACTAAGAGGATATGTGGTAAATTTTGTGGAGAGTATTAGATAATGAATGAAATGTGCTATAGTCCTTCAATTAGATTATATAACCATACAACGTCTATGAAAAAGTAACATAGTTACATATATAGTCATACCAGCTTTATTAAACGACATTATCCATCTAGCAGTTAATTATTCTATGTATATCAATTGGCAAATTAAATAATGGAGTATGATTGGAAGCAATCTGCTTTCCTTCTCTTCATTATTTTCTTTGTGTCTATCATCATTCCTATTTCATTCCTTTCAAACCCTGAATGCCTCTCTGGTCTTGATCGACGTAAACAAATCTTATTTTGGGTGACTGAGGATCCTGTAGACTGCTCCAATTTCGTGTTTAAGTCTACTACTTCACTGTTGGATCCGCTAATGAGGGATTCATCATTTTCGTGAGACTCGCCTTAATTCTTTCGTCTATTATTATATCTCCTTATTAGTTGACTTCCTTCAAATTCTAACATCAATACGGGACAATGAAACACCACTAACTTAGGAAAAGCGTAGCGTAGACAAACTCCAGACTGGATTTCCGTCGAAGTAGAAGTTACTGACGTCCAAGTGCTTCTATCGTTTTGATTTTGATACATTTGAACAACTATAGTCTTTGACTTTGTTTCATCTTACAACTGTTGTCATTTCAAGTTTTAGTTGTACACATATGAATTCATGTAATTATACTCATCCAGTCTTTAGTTGTTCTTATCCGGTTTGTATCGAAATAAATATCAGATTGCAAAGATATTCCCAAGGAATATTTACGTCGGCAACTGTTTTCTGCAAGGGGGATCGAACATTGGTTGATGTTAAACCTTACAACATTCAATCGGGATATTTGCTAAAATATACCGAACATCCCTGGCCATTAGTTTAGTTCATTCTTTGGTGAAGTTAAGTTCCTCCACCACCGTAAGTCTAGTCCATAAGGGCTTGCTGTTGGCCGGCAGGAACGATATCAAACTCGGGGAACTAAGGCATCATCAACCTATATCATGTATATTAGCACGAATATACCTTCCTCTTCCAAACCTTTTGTTTTTGGTTGAACCTTGTTTCAATTCTAAAGCCTCCAATAGTAGAAAACGTAGTTGATGACGACACATTGTCTTCAGGTTTTTGAGACATTGAGGAAGTAATATTTTTCTTCATAGCTTATTTACACATTTTCCATTTTAGACACCAATATCACAGTATTAGCCCAGAAAGAAAATAACGTGGAAATGTAAATATTTCAGTGATGTGGTGCATGTGTAACTAAGTATTTTGTAATTTGAGAAGTACAATACAGTTGCGATATTGTAAACTAGGATTAACTTGAACAATGCGCTAATGTAAATACGGATTTAGTTCCGGTGTGGGTCCTGCAGTGTTTAACTTGCTTCTTACGGCAAGTTCTTCATCTTAGTCCTTAGTCCTAGATTGGACAAGGAATTCCACATGTAGGTTCAGGGCCTGGAAGTTTCCTCTTCGCTGGGAGGTTAGACATACATCGACGAATTTCTATCTTTACAATAACTCTTGCAGAAGCGCCTTATATTATACAAATGATGTGGATGGATTTTCTCCAACAATCAGGTCCACTATCTGTTCAGTTTGATTCACTTTTAGTTCAGGCCATTGAGGGACTCACAATGAACAAGTAGGGCTGTCCTTGCACTGGTGGGACTATATAGCACTTCTGCCAGCTTCTCATATCAATATTCGATGAAGAATTCCCAACATCGATTCAGATCCTAGACTTCTTCATATTTTTCACCTTAGTAAAGAAGTCGCTGTTAAATTACCTTGTATGCTCTCATATTTCACCACTTCTGTGCGCCAAAATTTACTATGCTGTGTTCTGCTAAAGCATTAATAGCACACTAGTAATCCCACATTAAAACAGTGCCCTTTCTTTTTAGTAGACATATTCATTATATCCTATATGCACTATTATCTCGCTCTAAAGAAGAACTGTGCACGCACACATAGGTCTATACTTATGTATGTATTACTTCTTTAATCCAACCTGGTAGAGTTCTACTCCAGTTTTTATATCCAATTTGAACCTACATGCGATATCTTTTTCTTGATATCTTCTACAGCTTTAGTTTAAAATTTCCTTGAACTATAACTATCCTGTTTTTGGAATAAGCAAACTTACATCTAAAGGTAATGATTTATTTACCAAAAATTGAAATTCTCCAACTAAATATGACAGCATTTATAAAACAAAACTAAAAAGGCAAAAGGATGGTTGTGTGAAACGGAGGTGCTAGGTGTAGGGAGTAAAAAAACTACAATATATTGTAAATGCAGACGATTTAATAGTATAAAAAATACGTTTCTGGGGTTTACCGGGAGATACCGAAAGATGTTAGAGTTCAAATATTTAAAAACTAGCTATGCCAATACTTTTATAAGGTGGGGAAACATGGACCGTGACTGAGGAACAGAAAAAAGAATAACAACTACACAAAAGAGATTTGTGAGAAAAATGGTAAATAACACAAAGAGGGAGAGGATTAGAAACGCAACACTCAGAGATAATCGGAAACTGAGATCAATGGAGGAAAAGATTGAAGAAGCACGGCTAAGATGGTATGGATACGTGAAAAGGATGCCGAAACAAAGAATAGTCAAACAGGTGTTTGAAGCCTGGACGAACAAGAAGAGACCAAGAGGAAATCCCAGGCGGACGTGGATAGAGAACGTGAGAGGTGCATTGGGTAAAGGAGGAGTATCGTGGGAGGACGCACAACTAGCGATGCCAGATAGGAAGAGTAGGAGGGAAATATGCAAGAAGACGGTATAGAGAACTCAACTTCACACACGTCTTGGGGTAGAAAAGCTCTAGGATTAAGTAAGTAAGTATATATTGAAAATTTTTGTACGATATTGAAATATAAAATGGGAAATGATTTAAGTATATTGAAAATGCGAAATTTAATTCAAGAAGGAGGTTAATGTGGGAGAAGAATTAAAAGTAAAAAGTAATAGAAAGGAGCGAGAGTACCACAAAACCAACTATATTCTCCTGATTTAAAATGAAATTATCAAAGTTGCGAATTTTTTTTTATAAATGGCATCTAGGGATCATAGCCCATGTGCCTCAGTGAGGTGGAGTTAAACAGTTATTACTTTTTGGAATGAGATGCGAAGGTCTATAAGGTAAGAACGAGGAAGTTGCGAAGTTCCCATCACCTCTTATTCGGGCGACTTCAGTTATAGTTACAATTTTATACTGCAAACTGAGTATCCATTGCAACCTCTCTTCTTTCACTTTCTTAATTAGTTAATTAGTTGATTAGTTATTCCACTCACAGGGTTTATCAATTACGTTGAATATGACATCTAACCCTTAGCTCATCTGTTTTAGATCTTCTTGTTAGGGGTTTTGCTGCTGGTCTTGTGTCTCTAGTAATGCTGGGTGCTTGGTCATCGTCTATCCTATCTATATATAAATTCCATTTTTTTGTTTACTTTGACGATCAACATAGTGTCCTGAATTTTAAATTGCGCTCGCTCGCCCCCTAACGTGTTTTCGGAGTCATCAAGTTCCTATTTCAATTATGGCTAGGCATTATTTCATCGCCTGGTGTTTGGTTATATTTTTTCTGCACTTGCTAGTGTTGGTCTAATGCAGATGTTGTATATTTTTATGTAATTTAATTACGCATTAGTTAGTCAAACTGCTTTATTGTCCATTTAAGATATATTCAAAGTGATAGCTCTAGCCAACGTGTAAAGTACATGTACATATTGTACTGTTGTGTAATCTGCTGCCATATAAAGCTTGGTGCATTTTCAGAAAGTCTGAAATGTATGTCTTAAGACCACAAGGTTCTCAATTCTCTAGCAACTCTCAATGTTAAAGCATACAAGATCTTTATGAGCTATATATAGGTAATACTAACATGTATATATTTTTTCAGAGACGATTTTAGGCGCTTGCCATTAAATAGCTTTTAATCACTATAACCTGAAAAGCTCTTAGCTGATATAAACACTTCTACATCTTTATGCCCAAAATAATCAGAATTACTTTCTGTTGCCTGCAAGTATTTGATTCATAGGTGCTATATAAAATGTAATCCGCATTTATCGTTTTAATTTTTGTAAAATACTTCCCCCAAGTAACCAAAGCAAAATACAACGGTTCTATGGTGAGAATGAAGCAATTAACAAGTGATTATATATTTTTTGCAGAACGTTTCAAGTTTATAGCTATACATTCTATTGTTTATTTTTAATTAACCTTATCTTTTCAAAAATCTTTACATATATATGTATGTGTGTTGAAGGCAAAGAGAATGTCATTTCGGTAATTAAACAAGTATGTATGTACTTTAGATATTACAAAACTTTCCGACTCCATCAAAAACTGCTACATAACTCTATTCGCATTTGTAACATCTACATTTCGTAAACAATATAATCCCGTTGCGGAGTGGTAACGGCAGCGCTGTTCAAGACCACACCAACGTGATAAGCAGGTCCTCGAAGAGTAGCGGCATGAAATGTTAACACCTCAGTTTGCTGAAAAACACAACGCGGCGCGCACAACATCCCGTCCACGCTACACGGGACCACTTCGTAGTCTTTTACGCTGTTGAAACGGATTTAGATAAGTGCGTCGCGAGAACTGCCTTCATCCTAGGTAACGCGCGTAGTACAGTGTCGGAGAAACAAGTGAGAAGGAGAAGGTACCTTTCGGAAATACGCGAATTGTCGTAGAAAGAGGATGAAAGTGATTCGAGTTTGCGCGAATTTTTCGTAAGGAATTCACAATGTAAGATATTAAGAAAAATAATTTTTCCAAAGATGTTTGAAGTGTGTTACTAAAGTTAGTGGATAATTATTCTTTATCGGCTTTGTTAATAATATAGCAATTGACCATTCATTAATCAGCATTAAGATAACCTATTTATGATAACAAAAGTAACTAATCTATGTAACCTATATAATCGGAAGTTCTTAAGAGCAAGGACCGATTTCGTATAACTTCTGAAGAAATTTTGTCAATATTCGGGAAACATACACATCTATCCAAATGGATTTCTATATTGTCAACTTTTTGAAAAAAAGGGAAACAAGAACATCTTTCCCTACGTTTACATTGCCAAATGGGTGTTCACTAAAAAGTACTGAATTCATGAAATTGACACTTACCCTATGGAAAAACTTGCTTCCTAGTTAAATCCAAAGTTACAAATGTTGTAGTAACAGCAGACTAATATAATATAAAGTAATATGATATGGCAAAATAAATACTTACATCATTTTGTTGCTTGTACTACAACTATTCTTAAAAATTGAACAAGCTTTGAAGAAAAGCTTTGTGAACCTGTTTATATTTTCTTATTTCCAGCACTTCTCCCAGCTTTCGCCATCGAATGAAGTATAAGCTATTTTCTTCCTGCTTTTATTTTTATATTTCCTCTTTAGTCTTCAACTTTTGCTAGTCATTCTACTTCCATTCTTCTGCTTGAACATACCATCATAAACAACATTTATAATTCTGACAGAAAAGTTGATTCCCATATAGATTAGGATGCTTTTGTTCTTCATCACTTAATGTTAATATATTAATATTAATTAATATATCGTTTTTATTGAATTTTTTTCCATGCTTATTCTAGGATTATCTTACGTTTTTACTTCGCATTTGACCAGCTAATGTGCTATCTTTTTCCTACCTTTTTCTTTAGGTTTCCTAACAATATATTTCTTTATTTTTATACAGTATTCACCGCTTTATCAAGAAATCCTTTCTCTTCTTTTCTGTGCTCCTTGAATTCTTTTCGTCGTATTTGTTACTGTTGCTAGTTTGTTCCACAGTATTTTCCTAATTTTGCCACTGTTATCTGCTAGATTTTGCTCTAGTGTTTCTTTGTGTCTTCTCTTATACTTTCCCTGTGTATAAATAAAAATGCAAAATATTCATAGTTTAGTTACTTTGACACTGTTCTTCCCCACATACTGAACCACTAATTGATTGTTTTAAATTTATAGTAATTTACATTCAAATTTGGAACAATATCTGTTTTCACTGCTGATGTAAGTATCAATTAAATTTAATACTGGCTATTATTTTTGCTTTCCTACCATTCATTCATTCTATCTGTTATTGTAGTACACTCAAGAGCTTGCTCCTAAGTTCTTCAGAAATCTGGCGTTTTGATATAGGTGTTTAATCACCATTCTTTGAAGTGAAACTTTTCTGAATGCTATTGACAACTTTCTTATAACAAATTTTAATGCACCATTACAGCTGGGCGTCTATAGAAGAGTCGATTGAGAATACTGTTTGATTACGCCTTATATAACCGTGCTTTGTCGATTCAAATTTCTTGCTCCCTACAAAAAAGACCTACTTTTGTAAATAACAAAGTTTCTAACTTCCCTACATTTAAAATACCTCTGTAACTCCACACTTCACTAATTTCGCGAAACCCTTGATGATACTATGCGACACCCTGAGGTACCATGACTTCCAGCTTGAAGCACTGGTCTAGAGACATGTTATAAAACTAACCTTCTCCTGTTTAATTTTAGACACTGGAAAGCAGATTTCGCTAAAAAGCTATATATTTTTTTTTGTGTAGTTCTCCTTTAAAACGCTAACAACGTTACTGCGACTCATAGTTTTTTCTTAATAATAATAATAATAATAATTTCTAAATTCATGAGTATGTTAACATATATATGACACAAGAAAGAAACGAATTACACAGTAGTAGTTTAGTTTTTAATCACATTTTGTTCAGATATTCATGGTGTTGGAAATAATAAAATGACGAAATGATGAAAGAAAAATTAACAAGGAAACAATAAATATTTATGTCGTTTTTAGCCTTACTCCAACGAACATATTCGTTTTTCTCGTCTTTATTTTGGATAAACTTACTTCGATTATTTGACTGTAACAGTATATAGTTGTGAATTACTATATTAAAATGCCTAGACTTCGAAAACCACCAAATTAATATCAGCTAAACGTATTGTTGGACCACAGAAGCAATGTGATACATTTTGTGCAGTCACTAGGTAGATGCAAAGAAATATTGCTACAATTATTCGTTGATAGATAGACTGGTCTCAAGAAAGTAGGGAATATCGTAGATGTTTGGGATGCTCTAGAAGAACCATAAAATTAAGAGAGCAATATAGCATACCCTTGGGGTTCGACCTAGTATGTCAAGCTCTGTGGGACAAGGGTTTTAGCAGAGATACGCCATAAAATAATAATGTATTCTATATATCGCCGTATTCGTTCGTTTGGATTAGTTTCCAATCGTCCAAGGCTAACAGCGCCTCTTACTAATTGGCATCGTGCTCTGAGATTAGAATAGTGTAGAGTACGAGCGGAGCAACGATGATGAGTGGAACAATGTCGCTTTATCAGCCAAATCTCGCTTCTGTTTGTGGGTCTATCATGGTCGTAAACCAGCTTGAAGGCGAAGAGGGAATAGGCCGTTTTTTGCATTTTCCCTTATAACATGAGACTTACTAAAAGAATGGTGGTTCGAGTACATTCACGAAGTTTTGGAACCATTCAGTTCCAAAACTTCGCGCCCTAAATAATGCCACATTCCAGCCTACATTACGATGGCAAGAGGCCAACATCAATATTCTCAATTGCGCTCTGCGATTCCCTGATCTATTGCCCATAGAACATATCTCGGTTATGATCGCTTCCCAATCGTCCGATGAAGTTTACAATACCACGGGCGCCAATAGATCATCTTCTTAGCATAATGCCCAGGCGAGTAGCAGAATGTATTCGTTAGCATGGAGCGGCAATTTATTATTAAACTTTCTCCATAGAAAGTACGCATTTTACAATGAAAATTTCATCATTTATTATTCTAAATGCAGTTAACATGTGTACCAAATTTGGTTATTATTATTATTATAATAAACCAAATTTGGTTTAAAAATATATACTTATACTGGGTTACATTAATGGATTAAGGAACTTACATCATTAATCCTGCTGAGTTCTAAAAAATATTTTTGTATTATGTTATACAAGACACGAAGCTTTCAATTTAGTAACCCCACATTTACGAATTATTGAACTACGAGTAATTTCGACAAAATTGTCCTTTACTTATTAAGTTGATTTAACATCCTTCCCTCATATTTTATCCACGAATGAGAAAGTTGTCCTTCGACACTCAAATTGTGCAAATTATTCGTTCAATACATATTTCTCTATACGCATGAGGGTTTCACGCAAAGAACTATCGTACATACACCTTCGGTATTATTAAACTAATATTGACAATTCAAAATTAAACATCTACTCGTAATTACAAATATATGAAGGTTAACGTGATATTTTCGTTTATAATTATGTCGAACAAACAATCAAGAAGTGAGTTTATACTAACCTATTACTAAATAGAAAATAAATATTTCTGTCCATAAATTGTTAATCAATACTTATATAAACATTTGCTCAGAATTTAAATTCTAAGTAAATTATCATTGTGCAAAAGAATAGAAATCCGTTTTAGTACAAATAAATTATGAATAAAGAAGCATTATACTTGTACATATTCTCTGTCACAATGGAGACCGAACTTTTCGTAGGAAATAAATATAACAATTATCATTGTTGAAATAATTTATTTCGATGAATGCTGCGACTGTATCACATCACATTGTTTTTATTCTGACATACACAACTACATTATCTCATCAACGGTAAGGAAGAAGACATAATTATTGCATATGAAACACAATATGTTCTACATACAGGAATAAAAGAAAAGGAAGCAGTCTATGAGAGCACGGTTGAAGTACAGCACACGGTCCTGTATATGTAAATTAAGACTAACATTTCAGTACTCAAATATATTATATAGTGGCATTGTAAATTAAGATAGCACAGTTGGTGCACTATCAATACACCGTCTTACACGTGAAAACCAGGCTTAAATGAGATTTGTATATTGACTTTTGCTTTCGGATCTTTAGTGATATAATAGGGCTTCCCTTTCTTCGAAAAATAGAGCCAACGTAAAGTAAAATTCATTCAGTTTATCACTAGGTGCTTCGCTTATTGTTAGGCGAATGAAATAAATTATCTAATAAAATATCTCAATGACCAAATGATTTTTGGTTGCCATCAATTTATGGGGAATGAATCCAGGATTTAATTTATGCGAATTAAAACTGTCGTGCCCTGTTTTGTTGTAGAGTGTACCTGTGACCCACAAGGATACATTTCCAAGAGTTTTCCTCCAATTTGAACTTGGTCAGTTTGTACATCCCATCAAGTGTTGTAAAAGTCCTACATTCATGGTAAATCAAATTGTATCAAATTTGTCTCCCTTTCTTCATCCTGTTAACCCCTATCCCTCACCTGGATCCAAAAAGGGTTGAGTAAAGTTCGCTTTCAGACGTACTTTATTATTTAAGATTCTCCACATTTAGATCAAGTACATATAAATATATAAAAGATAAATAAGTAAACGAAACAACTTTTTACTTAATGCAATTTCGTGATATGGACTTTAAAACTTTTCAGTCATAATAACGGTGTAAATGATCGAAAATCGTCGAAATTTTGAGAGCTGTTTTTGCCCCCTAAATGTAGGACTCCGACGAAACGAGAAGCGGCGATTTACAGCACTCGATGGCATCTATAAACTGACCAAGTTTCGTTCAAATCGGGAGGTGATACTGGGAAAATGTTCCCCTTTGTCAGTTATCTTCTTAGATAGTCTTTCTATCACTAATAGGTCAATCAAACAACAACACTATAGGTAATACTTATATTTCCAGAACTTTAAAACAACGTTTTCGGAGAACCTTTGTCTGCTATTATATTTCATGGTCCCTCGTTGCGTTAATTTTAAAATCTGCAATCTATCCCGAATTAATCTCATTGATGATTTTGAATCTCTTTTAACAAATCACTCACTTTTTCAATTTCAACCTCCTTCAGACCAACTTAATTAATTAATTCGACATCTCATCATTGTCAAGCGATTACTTCGAAAACAACCTAAATTTGTCGTAAACACTTTATTATGTGATAAGCTTTTATTACTACATGTATTTAGAAGCATTTAATGCCTTTGATTAAAACTTTTAGCATGTTTAACACACTCGTAGTTCTCATTTTGATACCGCTGTAGTATTATTCGTAGCTCTCCTCTATTTATGTAAATATGTAAATTGGTGTGTACGCTTAAGCTATAAGCAAAATTTCTAATAATGGAGACACATTCCCTACTAAAGTTAAAACTTAAACAAACATCAGTGCTATGTTCTTCTTGATCTAAGTTTAATTAGTTAACTTTGTAATCAAAGTGTGCGAGTGTAGTGCACATTCCTTCTAACTATACTTCTACTCTGATGTTTAACTTATTCCGAACTAATTACTATCTTCATTACGCACATGCATGTATTCAGCAAGAAGGATACTAATAAACATATGCTTGATAATAATCATCTGCGTATTACATAAATCGAGGCTAATTTAACGTACCACAACTATAATGTCAAGAGATTATCACCGAGGAAAGAAAATATGATAATGCGGGTGTAATCTTTCGTAAATGTCATAAAGTTTTAAATCACAAGTTCATAAATAGTATAAAATTCGCCATTAGCATTCCAGTAACAATATACAAGGCTTATTTGCGTACCAATTAAAATATATGATCCAACAATAAAGCTTCTATCACAACAAAACCTGATTTTGTTCAATGTTTTCATTAATAAAAAAATGCTGTTTACATGAACGAGGTTATTCCATTTTTTAATGTAATAACAGACGTGACCCAGATAATCTTCATTTTAGATCATGTTCATTTCTAAAGATGTATTTTTAAATTTAGGCGCCAGAAATGTTACTGAATAGTTTTAATTAGCAGCTCATGCTTTAGGAAAGCTAAAAAATTATGAAATGTATAGATGGTTTTCAATGGAAAAGTAAATAGATATAAAACATTATCTTTCGATTACTTCAAAAAAGGCGTAAACGCATTTACCAGCTTTCAAAGTCGAATATATCACTCAAACACTTATGGCTCGCTCTCGAAATCAAAGTGCATAATTTCTCGAATCCACTTCGATAATTAAAGTGTATTTTTATGTAAGTACGTATGTATATTGAACAAGCAACCGCAGCAATCGAAGCTTTATGGCCGACGTTCCAACAGCAACAGATGATCTGTTGATCGTTAAAGCGTCGTAAATAGAATCAATTAAAAATGACAATTATAATTGAATTATTATACGCTTGAAATATGTACAGAATATATTCATTGTTTAGATTTAACGTCGTATTGATTATATAAAGGACGATTTATACGTCGAATTCCTGCGATGATATTCAATTTACAGCGAATACGAATTATAGGTCAAGTTGTGCGAACTCGGGTCTAAAAACTTAACTTTCATTATCAATACGAGTTACTGATCTGTAACGGTTCTGCTTTCATTGCATTTAACTATTGTTGCGTAATAAGTCAGTAACTATTATTATTCGCACCGGCGAGGTAGTTCTAGAATTTCACATATCTGGCAATATTCCCTGGATATACACAATTCTACAAATTTATATAACATTAAGGCGTGTTAAGTAACCTAGTTTCCGGTGCTCTTCCTATTCTTTCTTTTCAGCGTTCCTTTCTCTTATAATCAGTATTACGCAATCTTTCCAAGTTCTTGGTCGCTAGAGGTCATTTTGCAATTCCCCGATCAGATCATCTTTCCATAAAATTTGTTCAAGTCTACATAATGTGATATCTTTTACTTACGATATTGTATTCAACACTCCTGCTCTTTTTATTGTTTATATTACGCGAAAGTTTCCTGTTTAACTGGAAATAATCCGCGTATTTCCGCTCATAAAATAGATATCTACTTCGTCGCATTGGAAAAGGATTGCGTGTACCTCCGTGATAAAAATCACCATACTATATCCTTCCTGATGAAATTTATTCATTCGTAAATCCACTGTTTCTTGTTCGTAAGATTAATTTGAATTTCGTCCTACAGCCCTTACGAAAGCCGTTTGCTTTTAAGGGCGAGTACATATTGTACAGCATGCAAATTTGGCAACCATTACTTCGAATCGTGTTCCGAGCTCAGTTTTAAATTTATAGGGTAAATTTGGGAACGTACAGCACTAAGGACGTAAATCCATAGGGAGCTGAATTAATTGGTAGCTGGTTCCCGTTATAGTAATGAAAGCAATAATGACGGTACGTACTTGTTATGCTGCTTACACAACCGAACAATGCGAGGGTCGTAACAACACGGACCAAAGTTTTCCGTTTTTGTGCTGGATCTGCGTTTAGGAACATGCTAGTAATTATTTCCTACGTGAATATTATATAACGCTGTAATGAATGAAATAATAACGTTTTAATGCTTCCATGGTTACTCTAGAGGATATCGTTATAATATGTCTTGCATAATCGAGGAGGATTTTAAAATTCTTGATTAAGAATCTTATTGATTAAATAAGATCGACGTTGGGGAATTTGCGCAAAATTTATTGCACGACCTTAGTATTTTCGCACAAACTGAGTTCGTGAGAATCTTTCCGTTTCGTGTCTACCACATTAACCCCGGCTTAATTTGAATACCATCACATTTCGTTGCGATATTAGCTATTATAAGCAGTTGTGGATGTTCACAGGAAACTCGTAACCCAGAAATATTTCAATATTTAGTTTAGTGCGATTGTAAACGATGTAATCGATAAACTAAACTTACATCCACGGATAATAGCGTTCATTAGTTGGACATTAGATATAATAAATAATGGTGTATGCCCCTTAGTCGTTGTAAGTACTAAAATAAATAATTTTGTTCAATCTTGCAAAACCTTTAAATATTTCAACACCATAATCAAACAGAAACAAAATCATGACAAAATAATGAATTTTATAGGAATGCAAGAGGATCTAAGTATAATAATCAAAGAAATTACGTATTGTGTACTTAGAGTACAAGAAATAACAAGATCTTTTAAGCGCAACATAATTTCGTTGTTTCCGGTTACGTTCAAGATACCTGCCTATAATGTTACCTTTCAGAACTTCTCTTTAAAAATTACATGAAAGCCAAAGTTTTCGTGTTGTAGAATGCTAATTTGTCCATTGTTGTTAAGAGTATATTAAGATCTAAACCAATACCTCCTCAATTTTTTCAATAGATCATTACACGCCAATAGAATAGCCACGTTAATAACAATGAACGGGATGCAAATACTCAATATTTCTCTTTTCCTTACGTCAAAAGACTCCGTGAAAAATTAAAGATAATTTTGAATAACAAAATAGACAGATTTGCGTTCTACAAAATGAAAACATTGATTCCTCTTATTTACTTCCTTGTCATTACAAAGCAATTTAATTTATAGACTTAACTGCCAAAAATGTGACGCAACCAAGGTGGGGCAGACGAAATAATATAGAAAAAGAAAATTTAAAACCACAACTTAAATTAGACTGCAGAAATGGCTCACTCGTGGTTAAAAATTCAAACATGATAGCTTTGTGCAAACACAAACCACGATATTAAATAGGGAAAAGAATTGGCATAAATTGTGAATACTGGAATCGATCTATGTAGTATATAAAAGAGACAGCAGGTACGTGCAATCGTAGATAGAAAATTTCTGGGTTTTTATAATGTCTATGTTCCCCTTTCTCTCCTATTTGTGTTCCTTCTAAGATATATTTTTACATCTTTGAATTTCTGCGTTTTGTCCTACATATGCTTTGGTATTTCCATGCATTGTGATCCGTAACAGAGAGCAGAGACAATCTTATTACAATACTTATACATATTACACCCCCATATTAACAAATTTGGAATTGCACAATTAAATTACATGGACCGTTATTAATGATACACGTATCCTAAAATGTAACTTTAAGTACATCAGACATGAACTGCTGGAACTATTATTGTGACGATACTTTGAACGTTTCATCTTTAGTCTGATGATGCTATGCAATAAATAGGGAAACATCACTTCATGTACTATTGCATTTGACTCTTCACACCTTTACTGTCTGAGACCCCGAAGAAATCATTTTAATTAATTCCACACCGGACAAGAAACTGATATCATATCTGATATCATATCTTATTGATTAATCCAGATGCAATGAGCCAATAGGTTTTGGCTACTACTATTCACTTTGTTATCACTAGTATCTCGCTGGATTCTGGCGATGGTAAATAAAGTTTTGTAACATGAGGTTATGACTATGCTTTTAACGTCTCGTTTTTAATAAATGCGTTTGTGATAGAATTGAAATGGGAACTTTAGTCAAAGGAGTGTGCGTCTAAATAAAAGTTCGTTTTAATTGGCGTTAAATATAGTTGCACCAAATGTTTGGCAAGGTACGTACTGTATTTTCCAGATGAAATATGGCAGTAGATTTAGTAACATTAATAACAACAAATACCATGTCAACGAAACATAATTGCTCCCAAAAATATCTTAACGCAACGTTAGAAATTAATTCTATGTGTTCGAAGTTCGATTATATATACACAGCCTTAGTATTTGGTCAACAGTAGCGCACATGTGCATTCAAATAATTTAAAAACCAGAAATACATGAAAATAAACATATATTTATATTTAATGACAGAAAACATTGCAAACCGCTATAAACAGAAATAACAAGGATGTTTTTCTCATTTTATATGTAGATAATTTTATCATTCATTCGTTACGAATTTACAAAAATATATTTTGGTTATTTAGGCTAGCGATGATAAAAATAATTGCTACGAAATGGATATTCCCAAATTGATTAGCAATAGATGATCGAGTGTTTTTAACAGAAGAGTTAATATGAACTTTAACCGCCCCTGTAATATGATCGCTTACAATTAGATTAATTCCATTGGTTTTTAATAAAAGATAAGTTGTTACCGCAAAAGTACCAGAATATTTCTATCTTGTAGAATTAAAGAAAATGAAAGCGCTTTATTTCCTTCGAGCATCTTTTAATACTGGAAGAAATATTTCCTTTTATTTTTAGTTATGAATTAATAAATTATTATTTAATGTTTACCAATATTTCTTGAAATATTTTATTAAAGTAGTAATTAGTGTGGCCGAATACCGTTTACAGCCGTAGATTCCAAATGTTGGTACCATAAGTATAGAAGCTTACTGTTAACTAGAGTGTCACAGCAAAATACTAGGTCCTCAGTAGTTTGATCGACTTCGCTACAGAATCTGCACTTCGGTTTATTGTTAAGGTCATCGGTCTCAGTAGTCCTGGAAAGTTTCTGTCTTTTATCCTAAATGTCTCTGTTCGTAGTACCCATTCGTTGGTTCTCTGGAAACTTTGACTAAGGCTACCATACGCAGAGCCCCGATACGTACGGAAGACCCTGCTTTGTGGAAGCTGCGGGTGAGGTCCAAATCGCTATTGCGCAGGGAGAGCGACTCGTACATACAGTACGTACAGTGTGAACGGATAGGTTGGAACAAAATCAATAAAACCTGTACATAGTAAAAGAAAAAGAAACGATTGGATACGTCAATCTTAATTTTTAAATGGATAAATTTTTATAAAAAACATTATTGTCGCAAAATACGACGTCACTTCCTTTTCTTTTAAATGGTAATCCCAGTTTTGATGGCATCATTTGGAGGAGAAGGCTTTTTTGAGGTTACATACATTTTTGAGAAAAAGAAATATTGTGTAGTATTCAATTTAACAACCAAAGTTTAACTAAAAAGTTAAAAGTTACAAACAAATTTTAAATTATTCAAATTAAGTGTTCAAACTGCATACCAGGTTATGTGTTCACAATAAGCAAGGCGATGTTCAGATTCGTTCAACACATTATTTAAGATTATCTCGGTTATTCTAATCTTCAAATCTAAGGTGATAAATTAACGAACAGATAGGGAATAATGTGGCGGTGCACCATCCTGCTGGAACCATAAGACGTGATTTAAATGTACGCGCGACGAGTTGGTCTCTATGCGCAACAGCGATTTTGACCTTACCCGCTGTTTCCAATCGGTATATACATAACAGCACACTGGGACACGGTGCCAGCTCTATGAAAGGAATTAGATAACTAATTTAAATTGATTTTGATTTGAAACCAATCAAGTTTCTTCGTGATTTCACTCCCAGAAAATGTGCCAACTACGCAATTTAAAATATGTAGTATATCTAATGCAAATTTTAATAGCATATTCTGTTCTAATTTACACTACCAATATTTACCTCTGGCATAAACAATTTCTTTCTCGAATGATTGCAATTTAAATATTTAAGATATGTACTCGTTACCACGACTTATTGAGCACCATCCAACATTGGAAACTCAGATAATGAATTCAGGTTCTGTTATTTTCTAATAAAATTAGGTAATGATTCCCATGACCTACTACTACATTTAATATTACAACAAGTTAAGTATGAAATAATTACTGTTACTAATCCAATGTTAACCCTTTCGCAAGGCTTCAAGCATGAAAATCGTTCAGTACACTTTAAAATAGCCTTCACTATTTTCTACTATCATAGAATCAACAATGTAATTTTCGTATCGTTACAGTTCCTTCTATCTAATATAGCTACTTTTTATAAGTTTTACCACACATCTGTCTTCATTGTCATATAGTTGAAGAATTTGTTTGTGAAATGTCCTATTATTATATAGAGAGCAATAACTAGAACAATTAAAGATTTAACAGTTTTCAAAAAGTGTTTCTCGAAGCCTCAAATTACATCCTAATTTCATTATAAGAAGTTAAGTGCGAGGGCGATTCCTAAAGTAAGTTCCATTTGGTTATTAAACAAAAACATAAATATATGACGAGGTTTTTATAATATAAAACTTGAAACTACTATATTCAGCCACTTTTCTACATAGCTACCATTAACATTGAGACATTTTCCAGAGTAATGAACCATAGAATTCATGGCACTCGGTGATTGAGAATCGCTAATTTTCACAAATTCTTTCTTCGATGTTACCCAAAAATTCGTCCACAACAACAGTTGGTTTTCCCACTCCGTTCTTCGTCATGGACATTAGTACGTCCTCGAAATTTACGGCATCATCTTCCAACCACACTGTCACTCATGACGTTTTGACCATAAACAGAACAAAGTTCACGATGAATGTCATCACTATCTTCATGTTCTTTGCACACAGTATTGCAGCAGTCATTTTAAACGACCAAAATAGTACGAAAGAATATCCGAACGATTTTCTCACTAGCACTGCCAGACTCGCATTGAACCAGACTACACCGTAACGCTGTGATTGTGCCGATATCCTCCTCTGCTCACTAGGCGGAAACGGAACTTTACAAATCGCTCTCGTAATTTATTTAAATTGCAATATCTTATGGTATCCGAAAAGCACACTATAGAAGAACTTCATAATATAGCGACTGATAATTTTTAATTTTTTGGAGTTAACCTTCCTATACTCACGCATACGGTATGTGAGACCGACTTATATAGTATAGTATACGTCTTTCATTTTGACGTGAGTATAGGAAGGTTAAGCTAAAACCTGCAATATCAATAGAGAAAATTCGCCTAACACATAAGATTAGTCACCGCTGAAATTAATCGCATTGTTACCATGTTTATCATCAACATTCCCTTTGAAGATGTTAAATGCGAATTTTAATTAATCTTTGACCTGCAGTATCACTAATCTAACATACATAATTCCATCGAAGGTCACAAATCTCATTAATACTCTACTACATTCGTTCAACTAAATTGACATTCCATATCAGAGCGTAGTTAATCATTTCGGCATTTTGAATTTATAGAAAATATTCGAAAGGAAAATATTTGAAATCAAAGTTGTACTATCCCAAACATCCCTAAAAACAGTAATTTGTTTCGTTTCATTGATTATCACCCCCGCCAAGAAACACGCAGGATTTGAGTGATGAAGAATGATAAGTGTTAATATAACTATTCATCAATGTCATATATTATAAGATTATTATTATTATTATTATTATTTTACGAGTAAACCGAATGCACTACAGTCCTCAGATATAGCATAATGAGATATCGCCCATCGAGTTAACCTCAACGACCTCATAGCTAGTTAACTTCCTTCCTATTTTATTTCTAGCAGCGGTTGGAGTGAAGGTTTATTTCTAATTTTTTATAGGCTTTTCCATAGACTTCTACGATCACATCTTAAACAAACGAGACTTTATGCAAAGTCAGATTTATGACACACCAAGAAAAATGAAAGATACTTCGACAGATACGTTTCATAAATTTGGCTCCTCCATTTTTAGAGACTTTCAAGTAACGATGCTGGCAGAATTTATCTTGTTTACTTATTTAGGAAATCCGTTCTGGCTATATGCAAACATATTTGTTTATACATCGCCCATACCACACTTTCCTGATAATTCGGAGTGAACAAATAAATTTTATTGGCAGCTTATTTGCCGTTACTGTTCGACCAATCTCAAAAAATCGCGGACGAAACTTACGTATTTCGATAAATAAGTTATCAGTATTTCTAGCTACATTAACTGCGATGTCCTTGCATTCATACATCTTTTTTAATGCACAATCGTGATGTAATTAAAAACAACAATTGCAACTAATTTTCAATTTGAGAACGTTTGTAATGGAAAGTGGGAAAATCAATTTGAATCAAAATCGATTTACTATTTTGAAGTTCACGTTTGTGATCTGCGTGTCTTGATTCTAAACATATCTTTTATACCGTAAATTTTGTGCGTATCTGTAAGAATCTGTAAATCAGATTTTACAGAAACAGTAAGTTTCTAAGCAACTGATTTACAGATCATATTACTCTTACGGGTCTGTAGTGTTACAGATTCTTTGCAAATTTGCTCAGAAGTGACCTATTAGTTTTCTAGAGTTGACGTGGTCGAATGCGATTAGGGATTTAACTGCGATATCTGCGATTGAACACCCAAAGTTTATTGCAAACAATGGGTAATAATACAGTTGTCTATGTGTGATGTCCGCCACATCACCACGTATCATTCCAGAATGGATAGTGACGCGGCAACGAGGGTTGAAAGCAGAGATAGGGACCCTTTAACGTCAGTGCTTTGCAGACCAAGCTCCCTACTGGAGTCTCACATATTATTTTAAGTTTACCACGATTTCTATGAAAGTTATTGACACGTATTTAACCTCTATTAATTTGAGGGCAATAAATTGTTACCACGAATAGTACGATAGAGAGGTAAAGTGGTTTTGCCTTTCCATTTATTTGGTGAACCACCTATTGGATTCCTTCGTGTTGCTCTATGTTTCATACATTCTAGAGAAATAAGCTATAGTTACCCAACAACTTTTTCCATTCTACTCAAGCATTCTAGCATTCCTTCATCTAAACAAGAGGAGTCAGTAGCACACTTCCCTGTCCTACTGCTTTTATTTCTATTAGTTCTTATTGAAAACAACGGAGTATCATGTTCGTTTGCAACAAGAATTCTATTAAATAATTATTACAGAACTTTATTATACATAGTTTGAAAGATTTTAAAAAGATTTGTGGCTCGTCCAATTTTAGCAACATCTACTCCACAATTTTAATATTGAAACAACTTCGTTTTAATGCTCACATTTGTTATTGAACAATCGCCCAAAATTCAGTGTTACAACGGGGAAGGTATGAAATAGATTAGTTTTAACATTCATGCTCTATTCACTTTTCACCAACTTAATGATAGTATGAGCTTAAAGATATTCGCTTACGTGAATCGCGATTTCATTTTTCACCTTTATGCAAATTTTTAGTGAAATATGTGCATACGAAAGTAACATCATACATACATATGTCCGAAATAGGTGGCTGCTATACCATACGAAGTGAACGTAAAATATATAGCCGACGTAAGTATCAAAATGAAGCAACCTCATAACCTCCCAGTAAAAGTTCGAGTAACGTAATAAAGATCGCTTGCATCTTCTTTTGTACTAAGACTTCTCCTTTACTAAATGTAAATGTCAGCTTAGAGGAATTTCTTGCGGTACTACGAATTCATTACGTTATGCTAAGATAAATTTAATAGAATAATTTGCATCATTTTTATGTGCGTGTTCCGTTGAAAAAATATTTAGTGTCGGCTTTCAATGACACGTCCTTTAATTGTAATATCTAATGGTATAGTCAGTATTTGGTACCGCGTTAAATATTGATGGCATATTTCGAGGCTGTTATACAATATCGTCAATAAATAATATGAATACAAATAATGGTATTATTTATTGATTGATGGTGATATAATCCAAACAAATTTTGATATATTCAATCGCCAGCGCAAGCTCGAAGGCGTATAAAAAAATTCAATCCATTTGAGATTTAAAAAGTTTTCGCTAATAGAAAAGTAGCCATAAACACGTAGGTTACTTTATGCATTTTGGGAACCAGATACTTCTGGTGCTATCAGTGTGACGTAAATGCTCCGATTACAAGATATTAGAATTGCTGGGTACAGTCACGCAGACAGTTGGGAAAAATCAGTCAGTCGCATTTAGTCGACGACTTCCGAGGACAATGGAATTGAACCACAAACACTTTGATGGGATGATTGTTTACGACTTAGAAATGGTTCAACTCGAACACAGCGCATGAACCACCTTCTCTTCGGCTTTAGTGATCAAACCATTCAAAACCATAATTTAACGCCTGGTTTCAGGCCTAATTGTAGTAGCCTAAATGATGAATTTTGTGAAATTCGTTCAACAACTACCTCGCTTTTAATAACATCAATGTTATGCAAAGGATGATTGTGATTTATCAACATGTGACCCATCTTGAAATACAACCTCCTCTTGGCATCGATATTAAGGTAGTACCAGCAATTTTGCGTAAACATTCATCTATCCAAATTTTCTATATCCTATGGATCCTACATTATTCAACCGAAATTCGTGTTAAGTAGGACAGGGGTACTTCAAATTTGGTGCAGAACATCACTACAGATGGTGTAACTTAACCACATGAATTGAAAACAAGTCAACAATCAAGTTTTGGAGGTACCAAAATGAATCCGCATTTGATAAAACTCGTCCGTTCGCGAAATATTTGGAAGTAAAAGTAATCACCGCTTTTCCGATGTTGCTGTTATATTGCTATTGCTACTGCTAAACGTTAGATTATCTCAGCCACTATTACAAATTAATGCTTATTTATGGTGATGGTTCCCAGCAGGAGTGGCAATGCCCACTGGTGGACACCTAAGTGGTCTAAGGAAACATTTCTTGTCCATGACATAATAGAAGGACGTGTAGAATGAGCCACCTTCCTCTTAATCAAACTGGCTCGTGCTAGCCTACACACAATGGCATTTTACTAATTGTTAGCAAATCACCCATTTTCGCATCAACTAAGTCTTGTTATTGCCCCTTACAGTACGTAGTTAGAGCAATTAACGAGATAAGAAGAGATGCCCTCAACGATAGTTGTTTAGGAAGCTTTGGGATGAACACGGCGAATATTTTAGCTGTTTATTATTGCAAAGAGAAGTTATTTGGTTATCCAATGGTACCAATTTAAAACGAATTTTTGATGTCCTTGATTCAGTTTTATAGTGTTTCAAAACCGTAGATTAATCGTTAAGATGAATTTAAGTGTGAGAATGATACAGCTTACTTGGCACGTTTACTCCATAAATCTAATGGAACAAGTCTACAGCTCCCAGGAGCTGATTTACTTTTCATCAACACGAAGACGACTATTTCTACATTCGCGTCCAAAGTTACCTTCTACAAACAAAGTATAAAACGAAAACAATTATATTAACTTCCAAATCTTACTTCAGTAGCAACAAATTACGACAACATTCTGGTATACATCCAGTATTTTGAGGCAGTTCAAAATCTTATGAACTGACTTTAGCACATCCTCAATATAGCTATTCAAGATTGGGTACTAGGGCCTCTCTGAAATCAACATGCAGTAAACTCATCGTTGCAGAAGGAATTTATATAATTATCAACGAACAAAGAGTTAAAATCGAAATTAAGAAATGAATATATATCAAAAATGTTGGCTATAAAAAGCAAATCCCAATATATAAGCTGTAACAAAGTTTTTTATTGCATTTCTTTCCTCATATTATCACTCATCCTCGAAATGGGAACTTGCTTCAAAATCTGGTTTCAACACACGAAAAACAATATATGAATTTTTACTGTAATCTCTATTCCTTCCAAAAGTTTTCAGAATCTGTAGTATAGAAAACATATTGGAAAGTTTTTGTCTTCTCACTATGCTCGCTATACTTGGTTAACTCACACGGTGTTCTGTAAAGATTTTCTGAAAAATTTCCGGTTATATTCCTTAGTTGTCAGCATCAGTTATATCTTATTGTATCTAGACTATGAAATATGAAGATATGTTATTAATTATAATGACTACAGTTGGCCAAAGTTAGTTCAATTCCATCTGTGACTCGTGCATACGGACGGGTGCTCGTTCGAAAAATATGCGCTTTCTATTTTAGCTGTGACAGAGTATTCACGTAGTCTCAATAAAACAAAGTTTTTATGAAATCTCCTAAGCGAATTCGAGAATTGTACAAGTTGTATCCAGGAATTCCGGTATCAGCACAGCCTATTATAAGTAAATGGGGAACTTGGCTTAATGCGGTTTATTCTAGCAATGATTTCAAGAAAATAAAGAACTAACCAAGGTCTAACTTTAAAGCGACAAGATGCAAACGACATTAAAGAAACTCAAGAACAGTTTGAATACGCTAAAGAACACAATTAAGTTCGATCGTATTAAGAAAATGAAAGGCACCTCCTTCTCATCGGAACAATCAATGGCGTTTATACCAACGCTCGAAGCCACGCTAAATGAACTAATTGATTCTACGAGCCAACAATTCCTTAAAGAATTAAGATCGGTTTTATGGAAAAATCTCAATTACGTCAGTTTTTGGCCTGTTTCCGGGGCGGCTTTTATACTTAAAATTTGCAAATCCTACGTCGATTGATGCCGAACATTCTTTTTCTACAGATACAGTCATTTCTATTGATAAACACCGAAATTTAACTAATGGATCATAGAAACTAATTGACTCTCCGATTTTACAACAGGTTTGGAGATTGTGTATCGATACTAGGTTCATAACAAATAACAACTTTTTAGTTCATATCTATCACTAGTAGATAATAGTTGTTGCTTTGTGTAATGTCATTAAATTTTCAATGAAAGTAAATAACATGCATATTCGTGTGGGTAAAAGTTTATTACTAGCGATACAAGCTCGCAGTTTTTCCCCTTCCGTAACACTCATGCTCTCGTCCCGTATTAGTCATAACATGGAAAAATGCTAGACAATTTTGGACACACAACGCACAAAGCCGCTACGACAAAATACATTTTAGATTCTCGTTAAATTAGAAGCGACATTCTGATTATTGAAATAAGAGTTTGGAAGCTTTTCAACTTCAATGTAATTAATCCAGTCTATAATAATATATCTTACGGTTGTAATCCCAAACACTCAAACCCAAAGATTTCTGTCGTTCCATCTCATACTTGCAGCTTCTACTATTATAAAAATTTTCCCATTCTGTCGCAAATACATTTTCGATAAAGTTTCTTCAATTCTTTGTGAAAGCAAAATTTTTCAAAATTTTCGTCTCAAATGAAATCATTTTATCCTTACTACATATATTTGGATAACTCGAAGTACATATTGTAACAACGAACTTGAATTGCTTAACGAAAAGCGAGCACCGTACGCATACTTTGGCTGACACTTTATTTACATTTGAGCAACCAGCAGTTGAAATCCAGTGAAACCTCCGATATCCGAAATTTGCGATATCCCATATAGCTGGTTGAGCCGGCATCAATAACCAGTTGGCCAGGATCGTACAATCGTATCTGGAGGGAAGAACTTTTATGATCAAAGTTGAGGATTATAGATCGACTGCGAGGCCCAGCGAGTGCGGCGTTCCACAGGGCTCCCTTCTGGGCCCGGAGCTATTCCTCATATACGCCTCCGACCTGCCCAGGACGATGGCCATCTCCCTGGCGGTATACGCTGATGACACTGCGGTGTGAACGACGTCCCGATCCAACGATATCATATGCAGGAGGCTCCAGGCGACCATGGATGATATCCTGAAGTGGGCCAATACATGGAGGGTCAAGCTGAACGCGTATAAATGCGAGGCGATCCGCTTCACCAGGAAGAGAGGTATCCCCGCTTTGTGGCGAACGAAAGACTCCCCTGGAAAAGCAAAGTCAAATATCTGGCCGTGATCCTCGACCAACGCTTGACCTTCAGGGCCCACTTGTATTCGGTCATTAGAAAGTATCACAATGCGAGAAGAGTAGTACTGTCGCTCCTATGTAGAAGCTCGATGTTTAATTTACGAATAAAGGTGCTTATTTATACTTTATTCTTGAGACCTATTTTAACATATGGAGCGCTGTCCTGGTCAACAGTAGCGAAGACAACTTTGAAGAATATAGTAACAGCACAAAACAAAATGCTAAGACTGATCGCCGGAGCACCGTGCTTTGTCAGAAATGCATAACTCCACGAGGACCTAAATATCGTGCCTCTCGACGAATACGTCGTACAGCTAGCGAGAGGCACACTGGAGAGGGTCGCTCGATCTGACAATCCGGTGCTTCGGCATATTGCGGAACTTGACCAGCACAGACCCCCGCCTAAGACCCATGTGCGGAGGATGCAGACTCTTCTCGACGCTGGAAGATGTGATACTAGTCAACCCGTTGATCTATAATTACAAAAGACGAAAGAAAGTGTAGTGACCGGATCCACAGGATCAGCTTTTCTCAAACTCCAGCGGTGAGACCGTGGCCGCCAAGAAGAGGACCAGGGGGCCTGAGTGACTCCAAGTCTCGGCCTCAGTCAAGATAGCAGTTCCATGGATAGAGCTGGTTGGCGAACTTTTTCTTCCAATTGCAATTTTAGGTATAGAACTAGCGGTGTCAGGTGGTAAATCGCTCACTTCTTTACCTATCAAACAAAATATAAAAGTCAATTTCTGAATAAGTTTGGTACATGCGGTAAACATATTTGTTACGGTGCGTATTTTGAGACGATGCTAACCTGATATCCAGAACTTTTCTTATCCGAAATGCACTCAGCCTCTTTATTTCGGATACACGAGGTTGTACTGTAGTATTAATTTTGATCGTTTTCACCTCTATCTCTAGTTTGTTATGATAGACATACATATTTAATTAACATTTAATTAAGTTATCTACAGTCAACTTCCAAACAAAAACTAAGTAGCACATCTTTTAATTGAATATATTAAATATAACTGTTTACTGTTGATAAGGTCAAGCAAATATCCGCTAAAAATATTTTTCGCACAGCTTTCTACATATGTGCATGTTTACATTATTTTTTTACTGCAGCAGCAATCCATGATAGCATGCATCAAAATCATTCGATTTTTTATCCACGATTTAAATAGTAGCTTAAAAGTATGTACAAGTACCGCTATTTTTAGATTCACTCTTCTGTTCCTTTTCATCCACGCAAATTGCGCATTTATCTTTATTAGTCATGTGGTCTATTTACAAAAAGGAAGTTGTAATGCAATACGTTTGAACTAGAAAAGTATTTTGGAAATTCAAAATTACATAGATAATATAAATGCTCTTATAATAAGAAGTGTATGTGATTACCGTTCCTCTACATCAATATCACCGAAACAAGTACTTTTAGGCAACTTAAAATTTTAGGAATGTTTTATTTCTAACGCTATTTACTCTAAGTGCGTTCAATAAAGTATTAATTTGGAGTGTCATCAGCCCATACCGATTTATTTGGTATTATTCTCAAAAGACAGGCCAAATTAATTTTCAATAGACAAGAAACTCGCTACATAAATAGAAAGCTGCAAATATCTTCTTCATAATGAAATATCTTACACAACAATCGTTACCCACACCTCTCCGTATAATAACAAAGGAGATATTTATTCGGGTAAAACTTAGACGCTTCTACATTAATTAATGTAGATATTTTAATGCTAATTTTAGAATTCAATATCAGACAAATTACTAGAAGACCCATGCGATAAATTGCCGAATTTTTCTTTTCTTAGTCCACAAATAAATGTTTCGAATATTTCTTTGACGGTGATCTAATCATTTTTTGACGTAATCGTTTCAAGAGTTTTTAGAACATGTTTGTGCGTTTGCAATGGAGTAACGCATATTTTTATTCTCATGACCTAAAAGTAGGCAATGTGCACCGAACATAAACTCTTTTCGAATGATCTCAATTTTTAATGTATTGCTTTCAAGCCAACTATTAAGCAACTACGAACGTAAAATACCTTTGAGTGTATGCCAGTAATAATGTAATGGGAAAACACTGACTTGTCAATAGTAAAATGTAGATAATAAGGATGTGTAATAAAGAAATTTTAAACTGATGTGTACACACATATGTACATTACTTTGACAACTAAATAATTGGAGATGATCACTGATACATAAATTTAATTGAATTTTCAGCCCTACTTACAAATTCACAACACATGTACACAGTATCTAATAATTAACGTTCAACAAACGAGTGCGTGATAAATAGTATAAACTGAACTGACGCTGTCATTTCTTCGAATTTTATTTTCGAGCCTTGAACATGGACACAAGCGGTGGAGTGACAACGTCAGTCCGGTTTACACTACTTAATGATAACTTATCATGCACTCGTTTGTGGAACCTTACTGATAATTGATACTTCAGTACAAAAATGTATCGACCAATTGTGTAGTTATCGTTTGGCGTTGGTTGAAAAATGAGAAATCGTAAAAATGTCTTTTGCATTGGCAAATATCTGCAGGTATCATTGTTCACTCGGCAAATACTAATTCTCATATTGTATGATTTTTTAAATTTGATGGGAAATGGACTTTTGGATTCTTACAGTCAAATACTACGCAAAAAAATGCTATAAAAAATGCTAATCACTTCATTAACGTATTACTCAGGAATGATATATGGGCGGAAAAAAGTAGCATTAAGCTTCGGTATCTGTGGCGTGTGGTTTTCATTATATATAATTTAAAACTACTACTTTCAGCTCTTTTTCTACATTAAGTTTGAGCTATACATCATAGTAATGGATCAGTTTTTTAATGACCTCTTCATAGAACTCTGCCGCCTGTCAGTAACAACCTGGTACAAAACTGTACGTTAAATTTGAGGGAAAAAGCACTCAGTTATGTGATTGTAAATCGCTGATTTTCACAAATTTCTTCTTTGACATTACCCAAAAGTTCGCCCATCACAACAGTTGGTCTTTCACCCCGATCTTCATCATGGACATTAGTCCCTCACCATCTTCCAACCACACTGTCACCAGCGGCATTTTCACCATAAACAGAACAAAGTTCGCGATGAATGTCAGCAGCCTTCATGTGCTTTGCGCACAGAAATCGGATAATAGCACTCAGTTTGCAAACGGCGGGATTTTCAATTACAGCAACCATTTTAAACGACCAGAATAGCGCGAAAGGATGTCCAAACAATTCTCTCAGTAGCACTGCCAGACTCGCATTGAATCGGACCACACCTGGAATCGCACCGATATCCCCATTCCTCTGCTCATTAGGCGGAAGCGGAACTTACTCCACGAATCGTTCTCGTAAAAATGCAATATTGTCCATTGCACGCTTGCCACATCGTCCGAATTAGATCACGAAACAAAAAATAACTGAAATTAATGAATATGTTGCATATTTATAACAACATGCAACGAAGGGTTACAGCAGGATTGGGATATGCAACATCCACCATATAGTCCTGGTCATATGCCATCAAATTATCATTTGCTTATTTCTTTTCAAAACATCTGTAATAGTAGAAGCTTCAATGATGGTGTCAAATCGGTGTTTCTTTGGTCTTTGTCGATAGAAGCCAGAAATGGAAAATGTCTAAAATGTTAATGTTAGCAGTACGGCAACGGTACGCATTTTTCTTTTATCCAGTCTATTTTCATGTAGCCAGTAGGAAAATATTTAGGCACGTGCCATCCATTTACTCAGGCACAGACATAACTAGCGCATAAAAATATGTATATATTTGCAAACAATGCTGATATTTATATACATGCTACGTAAACACACCGATTATTGTGGGTGTAGTCTTCATTATTAGAGGATATAACGTTTTACAAATCATTACCTAATCGAATGTTTGTACTCCATATCCACCAAATGCATCCCACCAAAAACAATAAGGAAAGTAACAATGTTGTGTGTATTATTGTTTCAATATGTAACCATTTGCTTAACTTCGCAAATCATCTTACAATTGTACATTTGGTTAGTGTTATGAAACTGTAACTAAAATCTTTAAAATTATAATTTCAAAGATATTTTTTGCATCAGTAAATAATTAACAACAGCAAATTGCCCACATTACAATTTTCCAATTTAATTGCAGAATTTATGCGTTTGAACACCAAAGTTACCGCTCTCGATCCGTTTCTCTGTTAAATTATACGCATTATTTTTATTGTAGGCAATCGCTTTTGTAAACTTATGAATACCGCACAGTAGCTTAAATTCGAAACTTGCGGGCTAACCGCAAGGCTGCGGCATTTATTGTTCATTGCATAATTACAAATTTTTATACACACACAATTTAAACCTACTAATATACTCACCACAGTCTAAACCAATTTTGTAACAAAAGTAACGACCAATACCTTGCAATATTTGATTAGAATATGATATCCACTAGAAATCAAGGAATATTTTGAATCAGATAGATATTCTACCACCACAGGTACGAGGAATGTTTGCAGAATTGTAAGAATTTCGCTATATTTTTATATTGTAAAATTTTTATCAAAATTACAATCTTGTTTTTTATAATATGCACTTCATTGAACACACTTATCTCAACATGAAACTAATTCTTTTAAACTGTCCTCAAGAAGCATTTACGGGGTCTCTGCAATCCACCTATTTATAGCAAGCTTCACCTAAAACCTCAAATTGAAGGCTTCGTAGTGGTTTTACCAAATCTGGGAACAGGTGAAATTCACTAGGAGCCAGACTTGGTGAATTGGGTGAATATGGAAGCAATTGCCAGCGCAATTCGTTCTACGTGCAATATGGGATCTTGCATGGTCCTGTTGCAATAACGAATGCTTGCAAAGCGCCTGCCGCAATGAACCATATAAAAAGATAGGAATAATATTCTGCGTTAATTATGTATAAAAATTATCTCTTCGCAATCCTAAAATATAGTACGCATTACTTTTCCATCCCACGACACGGTACGTGCTTTAAGCCCTTCTTGTGGTTACCGCCATTCTTTCGACTAATTTTTGATCTCAGGATTGAAGTAAGGTAAGTATAGTTTCTGTTCCGGTCTCAACATAATTTGTACCCTGCGGGCTCAAATCTTGTTTCCGCCCAAACGTTCATGTAAAATCTTCTGAACCTGTCGTGCACATATTCATACACTAACACTGATTTCTTGAATGGCTATGCGCATATCATCCTTCAGTAGATTCCCCACGGTAACAACTCGTTTTTCATTCACATCCGTCCACTTCGTGAATGTTCTTCTAGTAATGTTCTACCACTTTTGAAACGAGCGACCTATCAATATACTGTCCTTTTTAGATTCTACAGACTCTCCAAATACATCGCACAGACGTTGAAATATTTCTGGAGGTTTCGCACCATCTTTAATTTATTGATCGGATGGCACTCCTAACAATTACCCCTAACAAAAAGGGAACACTTCTGAAATAATAATATAGAATCAACACTAGAATATCACAAGATTGACAAATTTGGACATCGTAGAAGCAGTGAATGGATGTTCTACTGCGGTGATAAAATTATGTTCAAGAAGACACATTTTCTAAGGAATAAGGGAAGAGGTACCCCCCAACGTCCAATAAGTTATCCAATTAAAAGGATTCAATTGAGATGACTTTACTAGGAATCGTAAGATTCTTGGAAGTCTATGTACGGAAATGTACGATATCTTTCCAGAACCACTAAATTCATAAGCTGAAGCTGTCTCATTTCAGGATCACTGCTTGATTCTGGTACAGGTGTGAATCCAAACAGGGTTCAGATAATAATAATAATAATAATAATGTTTATTACCCAAAAGTTTTTATAAACCAATTACAGGGCAAGAAAATTGATTACAATAAAAAATAAGAAAATACTCAAACCAAAATGTTCAAAATACTTAAAATAACAAAACCAGTACAGTAAGGGTATCATAAAATGTATAAACTAAAGTGATGTACTAAAACCCAACCCCTCCAGCCTATACAACAAGATACCATGATCAGGACGATCAAACGCCTTAGATAGATCAGTATAGATGACGTCGACTTGACCCTGTCCGCCAACGACCTCAGTAGCGTATTGAAGAAAAACACACCAATTGGTGACAGCAGACCGTTTATTAACGAATCCATGCTGCTCAGGGGCTACAAGGTAGCTAACTTGGCAGTAGATAATCCCGTAAAGAACAGATTCAAAAACTTTTGCAATATTAGACAACATTGATGTGGATCGGTAATTAGCTATATCAGACACATCCCCGCTGTTAAACACGGGACAAATTCTAGCCAGCTTCCATACTGGAGGGAAAGTAGATGTTTTTAGAATCAAATTGAAAATCGTTTGCAAAGGTACAGTATATATTATATCACAATCCCTGAGTAAAAGAACTGGGCACTTGATCAAAGCCAAAACACTAACTATTTTTGAGTGCCTTTATACCAAGAAAATATCAGATTCAGACAATGATCCAACGTGTATGGCAGACATACAGCTATTTTGGGTGTCACCAATGGAAGAAGCAGTTGAATTATCACAATCCTTGAGCATTGCTCCAACCATTTTTCAAGCAGAGATATATATTTTCAATCTTTGCGCCTAGAAATTGATCAACAAGGGCTTCTGTATAGTCACTCTAGTACCAATTACATGTAAGTCGATGACTGTTTTAAAGTACAAACAGGACGTCAACCAAATAACAAGAGCAAGGGGGATTCGCTGATAGCTTCACAAAAGGAAGTATTTTACGGACCCAAAAGTATTTAATGGCATTTCAGGCAGCCAGGAAGTGGGAAAGATTCGAGAATGAAAATAAACTACAAAGAACTTCTTCTGTAGAAATACTTCTGATTTAAGACAAACAAACCATTTATTATCTTCTTTGCTGCAAGCCGCAGAGATGTCAAGTTGCAAAAGATAGGGGTAAAGCTATTTACAAATATTTTGATCCTTCACTGGCTATTGGAATCTTATGTTAAGAATATAATACTATTTTGGGACGAAACCCATACATTGCTATAATATCAACCGCGACATAAATTATTATTCTGGCTATTATTAGTTTTATTTATTTAATCCTTTTACGGTTATGTGTTGGATTATATATGTCTTACATTACAGTCAGTATTTTATAGTTAATCTTTTGTACTATGTTTATGCTGTCCAGTCCATCCAGCGTGATATGTTTTCTATTGTTGTTTCCTCTTTTATCTTTTCTTCCATAGTATTTTATCTTGTGCTATCCTTTTAATTTGGGGCAATAAATTATGATTACCATTATTATTATTATTATTATTATTATTATTATTATTATTATTGAAGATAACTCTAGGTTTTACATAAGTGAAACTAAGGTTGTAGAAGATATGGTACAGAAGCATTAAGTTTGTTTCTACGCAATTGCAATATCTCGGAAAGGCTTCCCTTCCAAAGTAGGCGCCATTTCTGCTTCAAGGCTCATAGATTTTACCAAAGATATGGAGGCTAAAAGCTTATTCAAAGTGAAGGTGTGCATCACAAGATCTCTTTGTAGGTCGCAATTAATTCACGAAGAAATTGTACTTATACCACATGAAGATATCTCAGGTTACAAATCAAATCTGCGTCCGTTAACTAAAATAACAAGACTCCCATGTTTGTGTATTGAAATGAAACGCTACTGTACATATTTTTTTGGTTTTTACTGATTTGTAAACTATTGATGGCCCACCCAATAAATTTACGTAAATCATGGAGGTTACCTACATTATAGCAATTTTTCGTCTCCTAACATAGGAACCGTTTCCATTTAAAGTCGATTATCGTTGTCAGTTTTCTCATAAGGGTGGGCTACGTGCTTGACTTATCTGTGCTAATAGTCTTCCAGTATATACATACCTATATTTATTGTATGAGAGCAATTTAGAAATATCCCAATTTGATTGCGCAAAATTTCTGATTGCTCTTGGAGGACAGACATTACCCTTCTTCGTGAAACTAGCGCCTTCAGAATGTTTTTTAACGGGAAACTACCTACCATATGTTTAGATATCATTTTAGAGCCTTACGCTTACGTTCTCGGATGGTACCAATTCAGATAAGCATTGACACAGATCGATGGGATCCGAAAACGCGTGAGCTGTGTTCGATATCCAAGCAACACCTAATTATCCATAAATTCTAAAACTTATAAATCATTTTTATAACTCTTTTGCTTATTGGTGAGTTAAAATATTGGATAATAAACGTCCGATTGTATAAGATAATCAATTTCGTTATTCCCGATCAATGTAGCAACTCCCGATGTGAATCCTATCAAATTCGAGTTGCGTTAATTGCTTAAAATTAGCTGTAGTAATAGATTTATATTTTGGCCACATTCTTCTTTCTTATATGGTCTCTGAGGATACTCTTAACCTTAATATATAGTAGTACTAATACTTCCGTATTTGTCAGTGGATGCCGTACTGTAAGTCGTATTCTGGATTAGTTTTTCTGATGCATTTGATAACAGACATGCATGCATTCATTTATGATTTTGTTTTGCACCTTTTGTTATACTCCTATCCACCATACTCTTCCTTTCAGTAAAGAAACCTAATCGATCGATATTTATAAATAATTCATGTACACAATACGCTTTGGAAAAACGCTGTAATCGTGAGAAGTAAAACACACGCCGCGTTTGTATTCCTAAATCAACAAGAGAATTTACAAATAATCATTAGGCGTTCTAATATTGCAATTAACTATCACACCCAATCTAGGACTAATAAATATTGTATTTACTTATTAAGACTTGGAAGTTCCGCATCCTGTTCGTACTTCAATCGCATAATCTAACGTGTATAAAGCTTATTCCGCAGATGTTTTGCACATTTTCAGCTTCTGCAGCCAAATTTAATCTCATCTGGAAGTAACCTGTTATGTATAAAAATTAAATATAAACATGAACATGCATGCGTATGTTTACAAATTACTGTCTTAAAATGTGTTCAATTTATCAACAGCACGTTTACATACATACATATGTACACGTGTATACGTTTATTACTGTGGAAGGGGACCTTCAGTTTAAATATGATAGAAAACGGGGAAAATCCTTCTCCAAAACAGTTTTCGAAAGCAAACGATAAAATAAATTTTGTTCAGTTCAATTAGCTATGGAATGAGTAGGAATTGCTATTACTCGTCTCACGAAAACACCACGTATAATGAAGGCCAAATGCGTATAGGTAAACCAACAAATAGTATTGATAAGAATGATAAGGTAAAACACATCCATAAAATCGATCATACAGATAGTCGAATGGCTTACGTTCTCCTTTGCTTACACATTCCATTTCGTTTTCTTATTGCGTGTAGTAGTACACAGGCTTTAAAATCACTTTTCGCATCTTCTTATTGTCGTATTGTCGTACTAAATTTCACAGCCGTAAGGAAGGTATCAGAAATTGGTGAGTAAAAAGCAAAATTCACATATATTCACATATAGGTCTATTGCACCGTATTTATCAAGGAAAGAGATGCACATCTCCCTAGACTTCTGAAAACCCCCAACATAATTGCTCTGATTCAATTATCTATCGAATATCTGCAGATGTAACTTGATAAATAGTCAATTTTATACATCCCATCACCACAAATATATAATATATCTCAGGTTGATTAACCACGAAAAGATAGCAATATTACTTAATTAGAAATTAAGTTAACACTTCCACTAGCATACTAGAATCTTCCCCTTCTGCTTGGTTTTTACGACCTACAAGAAATTCCTACGCCCAGTTGTTATGATGGTGTCGTGGATTTAGTTTGCCGTACGTGCAGTAAGTGCTTTCCTAAGAAAATTAGAAAAAGTTAAATAAAGAAAGTAGTCATTCATGAACAAAATCGTATGTCTAACACAGTGCTATTACTTCGCATCTACCCCCACTACAGGAGCGTAAATCAAACGTATTTGTATCCTAGCACAAACATTTACACACTACAACTTTGTGGTACCTAACCAAATATTAGTCACAAACATCTAAACATAGGAATCTTTTCATAATCTGTGTGCCTATAGTTCTGGCTGAAATGGAATTTTCATATGAGCAAGCAGAATGTGGTATTCTCAACCACCTCAACCATTTCAAGCAAATTATTTGAATTAACTTTGAATTCGATTAGTTAACTTGACTACAAATTACTCGATCGAATATAAATTCGACTACTACATACGCAGTCGATATACATACATATGTATAGCACACAAAATATAATAAACGACGGAAGCCCGCATTGCTGTATAAACAACTTACACATAAAAAGAGTAAATTGTTATTGTTGAAGTAATTTAGCGTTGCTGGAATTATATATTTTAAGTAAATATACACACGCGTTTCTCTATGTATTTTTAGAGATGAACTGCTCAGTTTACCTCTAAAACCAATATCAAGCTTTATAGATAGTTTCGACAGATATTTCATATTTTATTACGAATTATTTTCTTTGGCGCTAATGTTTGGCTTTTTCGATTGATTTATGCCGGTTTATAAACTAAAACGCATTGATGCTATTGCATGTGCGTATCTGAAAGGATGGAATTGCTGTTATCGAGGTAGTTAAAACGAACGAGATACGAAGGAATTAATGAAGTATACACCAGTTGCTTTTGGCTTCCAAATATCTCTGTTAGTTTCCCAAAAACTTCAAACAATTACGACGCTGGAATTGAAATTTGGAAACAAAAACATGCAATTATATGTAGATGCATCAAATGGACAACCTTGAATAATTATCCCGAAAAATTATAGGAAGCATCTCATTTCAACAATTTCGGTTTTACTTGCATCCGTATGTGTCTGCAAACATAGCATGTGTAAACAAATTCATTAATTCGCATTAATGCACTCGTATTTCATTACTCCTACAAACTACGTGTTCATGACTATTAAACTTGTCAGTTAACGAATCTGATAACGATAACAATGTGAAATAAAAATTCATGTTACTTCAGGTAATGTCAAAATTTTGTCGTAAAATTTATCTTCGCTGAGATTGCACAAAAATTTCATTTACTTTTACAACTCTATGTCGTGATGAGGCTGATGAGAGTGCTAGCTTATCTGCCTGATTTGTTTGTCCAAATACTTTTAACTGCGTATGTTATTGCTAAACATTAATATTTTTATCGTCTCGAGAGTAAGTCGTTACACGAATAGTCTGCACCTTATCTACTAGATGGAAGTTAATAATTTTTGGAATATTCTTTCCAAAACGACATTCTCAGTGTGAAATATTTTAAAATTGAGAACGACCACACTACATAAATTGAGCACCATTTCAATACTTACCTCCGCAATAAAACCCATTGTTCTATTTTTTGAAAATGCACTGCTCCAAACAATTAACAGATATTTTACGTACGGCGACATAAATTCCAATTTCAAGGCAATTATTTTACAGTATTGTTAATCATTAAAAACGTTTAAATTTGATTATGTTATTGTTTACTTCCAAATTATAAAGCTGTACAATTCAGTGCACAAATTGCGAACAAACGTATTAACGATTTATTCCCATTTGAACAATAGCAATTAGAAAGACGTGAAAAATAAAGAATATAATGTATGTGTAAGCACCGCAAGTCGCTATCCATCTTGTAAGGACTGAACTTCTACAGAATTCGATTCTTCTTGTAGACTAATCTAAAATTCCGGAATTATACATATTTTGTGGTAGCAACGCACCTTCCCCTATATCGCAGAAATATTCTACTAGATTACCCTCAGAAAAACTTGCTGTTCAGTCTATCCTCTAGATTCTCACCTAATTTAACCAATGATCAATAAGGCGAACTCGAAAGTCAAAACGCGAAAAATGAACCATTCTCCTCTTGAGCCAGCATAGGAGAAACTATTGACTCTAGGATTTCATTGAAATATTTTTGGGCATTAAGAGGACTATACAAAATAAGATAAAAGTATGTGTGACCTCCATCACTTCTTCCTTTAGTTTTATTATTATGGGATTTCCTGCACAAGTTATCGACAATTTCGAGTGCCAGGCCCCGCTCGTTGTCTGACTGACCAGTGAATCGTGATTCATTAGTGGGCTGAGCAAACAGCGGTAACAGCGTACAATTACGAAATAAGTTACGATAGCATCGCCGACTCCCCACTCTAGTCAATACGCTGTATACGAGCAGTTTTGTGTATATCTAGGCTGTAGGCTGTAGTAACTTATGTCTACTATTCATCACTGAACAATACGTGCTTCAGATCATAGAGCTCGGTTTTCCTCCTCCCCCATCGAAGCAAACACTGCAATTCTTGAGTTCTCAAATTGCATCGGTTAAAATGCACTTATCTACTAAGCAAAGGTATTGTATGTTATATTGCGTTTGACAATTTTACACAAATGTTACTAAACTTGTCAGATATCCTAAAGAATTCCGGATACAAAGAAGTTGTCTGATACTGGTGATTCCATATTCATTTTTGATTATTCGAGCAATAATTATTACTACATAGTATCCTTCCACAATCACAATATTTACATTTTTCTGTTAAAGAATTAATTAAGTTGAAGACCAGAAAGCCTTACCTCTTTCCAGAAGTATTACAACCTTCGACTGTATACAATTCATTCGATTTTACCTATTTTCTTCACGCAAAAATTGATGGTAACTTTATTAATTCGATCTAGAACTGATAAAGATTTCTTGCTTCCTCATTACATCTTTAAAATGTCAGCCATTCCCTGCCATTAAATACGAAACCTTTCCGAGGGATAACGAAAAATCGAGACTTTTGTTTTCCCTCCAGATTTCAAACCTGAATCACCCTCCGAGTTTCCAACAATTTTATTTTTATTATAAAAAGAATTATCCTCGGCTTTAGAGACCGAGCTTTTATCTCGCGGCCACGAAAATGCACTACGTCGTAACCGACGGGATTTGAAAAGTTCATTCCTTTTTTTTTTGTTTGATTGTACGTGACCTAATATATCCTCACCGCTTCCTTAAAAAGCTTTTCCCTGCTGAAAACTTGAGCTGTGTCGAAAGTTATTTTATCTCAAACGAGGCAAGCTGAAACTTCAACTTCAAATTTTAATTAAGTGGAAGGGCGGACATTTCCTTGGACAAGGAATTTCACGACATATTCAACAGACGTTTCCAACACAACTTCATAATTATACGGTTTAATTGTTTGATTATGGTGTCGTCCCGATATTAAATTATCTTCCTATTTGAGTAAGATCGTAAAATTGTCAAAAGTTATTTTGCGACAAGATTAATTCAATTCTAGATTAAACTTTAACTTTAGCATTCCCTCAAGCAGACTTGTCATATCCACCGAACAAACTTAATTGCGGGGTATGAAATTGTCTCATTAGAATAAAATAATATCTGTATCTGCGAATAATATTATTTTAAAGAAAGAAAAATTGAATCTTTTACGTCTGTTTCCAAAAATTACTTTTTTGCCAAATTTCTTGTATTACGGAACATGAATTAGAAAACATCGCATGAGTCTTTTTCCGTAAAAAATAACTCAAAAATACGTTAGTTCCTATATTAATTTGCGACCTAAATCCGTCTTCGTGTATACTCGTATTCAGTTCACACCTCTAATTCTAACAAGTAACAGTTTATATAACCTACTTACTTATCAACGACCTTCAAAATTGGGAAAGAATTGTTCGTCCTAAACTATCTTTCGTTCTAAATTCGATTTGTACAACCTACACTAAAATTAGCAAAAGAAATTTAAAAGTATTACATATTTACCGGTGGCAGGAATGGTATGGGATTCCTCCAATCGAACACCTCTCTAAGTCGACTCCATCATACCTCGAATTTTACCCTAACTCGAATTCTTCAGTTGGCTCGAGCGCTAGCATGCAATTTTCTTTTAAAATGCACCGCTATAACTCGAACTTATTAGTCGAACTCTTCTTAAACGGAATTATTTTTATAGAACTTGCATTCGAAATACTTGTACGTTACTCTCTTTAAGTCGAATATCAATCGTGCGCAACAATCGCAATTCTAATACTGTCACAGTTCTCCAAATCAAGAAGATACTAAACAATTTATAAAATTAATACCGAATTTCCTTACTAAACACTTCATTCGTAACTGAAATAAAGTTTTATTCTGCCGATATATGTACGTAATACGTTCTGTTGCGGATATTCACAACAATGTCCCTGGTTTAGCGTTCTCTAACCCGAACGTTCCCTAAGTCAAACAATTTAGAGTAGCAAATAAGAATTGAACTTTGAGAGGTCTGACTGTATTTTCCTTATATCTTGAAATTCCAACGTAGTGACAATAAAGTCAAGGGGTATTGCTACAAGATGGGAATTAACCCTGGCACCACATCTAAATTTGATAACGCAATTTATTCTACATGATATTCAACGACAATTAATTCCCATGCTTCAGAATCTCCCCGGCTTCACGGCTAACATCGATTTCCCGACTTACAACTTGAGTAAATATTTGGCCGAAATACTCACAAAATGCACTGGAAGAATGTCATCATGCATCTTAAACTTTGCTCATGTCATTAGATTAATTTCTTGGATTGAACCTGATTTATAACATATACTTCGGTTTTGTCACTTCACCAAGATTGCCATAGGTGATTCTATTTGAATCATCAGCCAACATCTTCTAGATGACATATAAGTCTCACTAATTTAGTTGAAATATATCTTACCTTCACATATTTCATATATCAAGGTTAATTTTACAAGAAAGCTTCTGAGATCTCCTCTTTGACCTGTCGTAGCTAACATATGCATGGAATCCCTTAAAATTATTGCTCTTGATGGTGCAGAATTAAAGTACGAGGCTTCACTCCGTTATGGTGATGATACATTTACCATCTTGCCCCATGAGAGGCATACATTGGAGAATTTCCTAAGTTACAAGTTACAACAGTCAGCAAACAGGTATCAATGTGACTATAGGGACCGAAACGAATGGCCCTTTCTTCTTCTTTGACGTTTTCCTTTCTTAAACAGTAGATGACCATTTTAGTCAATCTAGTCATATAGTAATCGCTATGTTTATGTGAATTCCCCATCATCACCCCTCATAGAATTCCTTCAAGATTAATTCATTGGTCCACTACGCTATTAGTATCTCTGCTTGTGAGCCCAATACCCAACGGGTGTAAGAAGTCTACCATTGAGAGGATCATCCTATGCCTTTACGCGCTTAGAGTGTCTGCAATACAAAAAAATATATCTTCTTAAACTTGAAAACAATTTCTTAACATGTGCCCTCGACGAAAGAAAAAGTTGACACGCTTTCATCTAAAGGCTTATATTGGATATCGTATTCTTATAGTTCAGTGTATATCGGTGAAACATGTGCCCCAGTTAAAATTCATCTGCAAGAACGTCAAGGCTGTGCTCGAATTACAAATCCTTCTTCTGCTTTTGTAAAACACCACTTGAAGATAGGCGCCAACATTTTCCTCGATAAATGAACTCAAAATATGTGAGGCCATCGAAATTCAGAAACACCCATACAATTTAAATCAAGAAGATGATTATGTCCTTTTTTCTTCTTTATATTCTTTATATCTCTTATATATCTTTATTTATATTTATCATTTTTGTGTGTGCATTATTTTATGCTATTTCATCCTGATTCCGTCATAATATCGTCCAATTCCGGAAAAAGTTTTATTATAGTTCCTACAATTTTAACAGTGGATTCCAAAATACATCGAAAATAATTTACAAACAAGAAAAAGAGATATAGGAGCCTTATCAAATATTTGCTGTATATTTCTAATAAAATTTGCGAGCTTGTACCCTAAAAACTAGATTTACATTGTCTATTATTATTATGAATTCCGTAACTACTAAATACAAGAAATAAACACAAATTCTTTTTTTTTCTTTACACGGGGTATTGTGCGGGATATACATACGAATTTTTGCTGTTTTTATGTTACGAAATTTTTTTAAATTTTTCTGTAAGTGATCCAATCCTTTTTCCTACAGTTACCAATTAAATCTCTCTTAATTGTTCTACTAGCATGAAAGAAAATTAAGAAAGCTCAACAATTACCGCAGTCATTTTGATAATTTCGACAACTATGTCGTCATCTTCAATGCGACGGTGTGGAGGAATCAACTATAAATTACGTTACTATTTGGACGCTGACACGAACGATGTCAATGTCAAGTGTGAAGTGGTGAAGTACTGTCTGTACATCGAGCGTTAAAGTTAAAGTTTACGAATGATGGTTTATTACTTTGTACTTTCCACTAAAGATGTCAACTTAGTTGTCGAAATACGTAGTAGGAGTTACGCCGATTGGTACTATAAAGGTAAAATTGTAATAACATATAAAGCTTCCCTGTCTAAAGATGCAGAACTTATAATAAGTGCTAGGAGATGATCCAGCATCCAATTTTCTTTAAAATCATAATTATAGTAATTGCAAGTTTCTTGAGAATCAGGATATTAACTATACATAATTTAAATTATTGTATATTCTATTATGGCAAATTCTCTTTTGTGTTTCTGTCTATGCCTGCATTGATAGCTTCACCACCATGAACTACTTCGCATAAAAAAACGTTTCCTAAGAATCGCAAAGATTAAGACTTATTATCAATCTTACGACCTTACTGCTTCGTCCTATTAAAATGTTAGGCATTCATTATCTATTTCAATATCAATTGAACAATATTTATTCTGAAATAGACCAATTTCAACATTGCTATCACTGGCTGATAAAAAAGAGCGCCGTATCTTATCTACCGCCGCCATCGCGCGCGCACACGTTTTCGCGTGCTCAAATGCTAAGCAGTCTTTTCGGTTTCATTCGCAGGTAATGGGGCTACAATAATGCCTCCGCGGGTGTCGGTGCGCAGGATCTTCCTGTGCGTGCTACTCGGCGGAGGTGCATTAGTCTTACTGACTCTCAATCAAAAACTGTCATGGGTAAACATACAGCCCCCGACGCTACCGCCGCATTTCCGATTCCTGACGGCCAAACCGCCACCGCCGGCTGCGCAACTTTCCAAAGAAAACTCAGGCCAGACTGAAGCGCCCCTACGACCGTCTAGGGAAGAAAACGGAAGAGCGTGGTTCTTCAGCGATGGAAACACTTATCCGGAAAGGGCGTACATGGAGCCCGTGCTGTTTCCGGAACAAAGTTCCGGAGATAGAGTTGTCGAGCAACTTACGTACGTTCCTGAAGATTACCAAGGTATAATACCTATTTAAAACATTCTTTTTCACTAATGCAATATTCTAAATATTCGCAGATAATGTTTTCGGCCTGACTTACAAAAGATAATTTTTATTATTACAGGGTAGCAAACATTTTCTTTGTCAAAAAAAAATTTTTTGGAAGCAGAAATCTTGCTTTATACAAACCAATACTTATTTCAAATTTTCTATGCTGATAATATACTTTTTGAACATAGTTGACAACGAATCCAGCGTACCTAGTTAAATTAATATGTATATTGATTTCAACAATGATTTATGTACGATTGACAGCAATATATAGCCAATAGCATCGAAAAAGATCTTCACAGTTGTTTTACCTTTATCTTACTACTAGTGTGCAAAGATAAGAACAAAACTCAAGCAAAGCACTGTACTGTGGTACACAAAAATTAATTCCTACCTCCATTTTCAACTGTAATTATTTGCTTCTGGAATTAAAAGTGATTCTAATTCTTACAGAAATGAAACATTTTATTACGTACAAATCTTTTGCTTATTCAATAAACTTATTCTTAAAATATTGTAAGAAGAAGTCCAAACATAAAAAGAAATTATGGAATTGAAGCATGAAATCAAAATACAATACTTACTATTTATCAGACATAGAAATCAACTAATTATGTCAAGAATATAATGCATATTAGTCCAATATATGGAACATTGAGTCTGGAGGATTAAACACAGTAGACGCTCTAGCGTCTGTAAACATAACACCTGTTAACTAGTCCGAATGGCAAAACGACTCTGCTCGAATGTTTTCTGTTCCTCGCGTTTATTACTGAAGACATTATAGGTCAGATAGCACTAAAATTAACACAATTGTATTGTTATGGCCAACCTTGAAATCAACAGTAGCATCTTTTTTAATCAATTACCATTGTTGCTAAAGTTAAAACGCAATACATACAGACAATTTACATAATAAAGCCACACCGATTTGTAAATCTCCTAATTCTTATACAATGAGAATCCTACAGCACTACAAATACGAATCTTTTTGTGAGCAATGAAGTGGTTTATAGATTGTGCGCTCCTAAATGCTGAAAACTATTTAAAAAGAAAAGTTGGTGTGTGTCGTTTACGCACGTCTGAAGTGAATACCCATTAATCGTCGTATTTCTCACTTGGAGGTCATCGCGTTTTCGTTCTACGTGCTTTTTCGATGATTTGGAAATCAGTAGGATTAGGTTGTAGAAAATCTTTTTCAGATGTTTTATGTATAACGTTTTATTTAATTCGTTCTTATCCGTTAAATTAGGATGATTCGGAAATCATTATGATTAGGTTGCATAAAATTTTTTCGGAGTATAATGTTTTATTATATGTTTATGTATTTCTGAACCTCTCTGCTCTGACCGCTCGATTCGTTGCCTCCCGCTCGCACATAATACTCTCTCTGTCTCTCCTGTTTCAGACGAAGCAAGCACGCACGTATCCTTTCTCTGGCTCATCGCCTCTCGCTCATACATCATACTCTTTCTCTCGCTTGTTTTCTTTGTCTTTCACACGAAGCGAGCGCTTGGTTCCGCCAAAACTTAAGACTCGAAGTCCAACGCTTATATTCGACATGGAATGCTTACGCTCTTACACTTGCACTCGAGCTGATCCGGTGTCCCTTAAGGCGTATTCACTTCAAAAATCGGTTTTAAAGTGTTGCTGTTAATGAACAATGCAGCAAATCCACCAAGAGATTTTACAATAACTCTCATCTTATTATATACACGGATTAGAAATCAGAATGGCTAGACGATGTATCGCCCAATGACTTCACTTTATTTAGTGATGTACGAGGGATGTTTCGGATATTCTAGGAATTTGGTTCTAGTTCATTGGGTAAATATTAATGGTCTCACTATTGATCATAGACAAGTCTTGGCACATTTACGCAGCCATCCCGTTCAGTATTGTTTTGTATATATAGTTCAGCTATTTGAATATTTCCCTTGTGCATATTTTCCAATTACCAACGACGTGACTAAGTTACAAAAAACATCATCATTCTTTTCTTATTTGAAGAGCTTTTGAAACCTTCGTGTAAGGTATATTTGGAGAGTCTGTTGAATCTAAAAATACAATCTATCGATGGGTCGATGGTTTTAAACCTGGCATAACGTTACTAGAAGGCGAGCCGCGTAGTGGACAACTGAGCACCGCTGTAATTGAAAGAAAGACGATGGGCGAATGAAATTCATGAAATTTGTGTTAGTGTAAGAATAGGTATACGACATGTTTCTGAAATATTACACGAACGTTTGGGCGTGAACAAAATTTCAAGCCGCTGGATACCAAGGCTGTCGGGAACAGAACAGAGACTCAAGAGATTCGACACATACCACAAAATTCAAAAACTTTTAGCACGTTATGGCCACCAATCTTGGCAACGGATAATATCTACTGATAAAATATGGGTGCCTTACTTCCTAAAACCAAAAACAGACGGAAGATGGTCGTCAGTTGCATGAGTTGGAAAAGTAATGCTTACCGTATTCTGGAATTACGAGGGGATTATTTTTATGGATTATCTACAAAGAATACTAAAATTAACACATTATGTTAATCTTTTATGTAACCCATTGCGGCAAGTGAGTTACAAGAAAGGGCGTAAAAGGTTGTATAAGCGGGCATTATTACAACAGGACCCTCGTGAAATTTATTTATAAGATTATATGAGATAAAAATAAGTCAGTAAATGTATAAGAAGGAAAATTACCTATTGCATTTAAACGTTAACGTTGGAGAGTGTCAATCTAGGCGAAATGCGATGTTTCGTTATCGCCCGTTTAAAGACAAGTTGGGATGATTCCCAGTCCTTAAACACCCTTGAACCCACTAAACACGACTCAATTTTTACGTTTACATTTGTTTGTCTAACCAGCAAACATTTGGGAGTTATTTACCTTGAGAAAAGTTGAAATTGAATGAACTCTCTGCATTATTCTTAATATTATTTCCGGAGTGTTTATTTTTGCACGTGTCAATGACATCCTAGTTAACAGCATAAGCAGAGGTACCCAAAATTCTTCGTATGAAACTGTAGTATTTAAAATAATAATTACTACTTTCCTGTGATACTAGGAAATTTGTTTCTCTTACAAAGTTGGTTTTATTTTGTTTGAACTTTCTGCTATTTCAATTTGACACATAAAAATTATAAAAACATTGTATATTATACTCTTGATAGAATCTCCCAGTGATCGTTATTGTATAAGGATATGTGTTATCCTTCTGCAAGAGAATTTAATTTAAGCCTCATCTGTACAAAAGCACAATAAGTTGCTATACGTCTTTTATATAATCATTTAAACTCCATTGATTCCTTCGTTCCAGATATTATTGCTCCCCAAAGCATTATTCTGCTTATAAGAATTGTATGCTGGTCACCAACAAATTATACATTTTTTCACCACATTCACGCACCACCATCGTGTGTCAAAAAGGCAAAAAGAATTGGACTCATTAAAGAACACAACCTAGTTTCGTTCGTAACTTCACTGTGATGTACCATTCCACCAGCCAAACAATGAACTTCATGTTAGGGCGTCAGTGTCAGTAGAGTCTATAAGAACAAAGCTTACAAGCTTTCATTCTAGGCTTTTGAAGATCCAAACCAACTATTATCGACCACGAAGTAGAAACTATCCTCAAATGACAATCTATTCTTATTGAACCTACTTGTGGTGGTCCAAATCCATGACGATAATTATGAAGTCAATTATAAATTACATTGGTAAACACTTTTTTGACGTATGAATCATTTATTTTCTCAACATGTAACTTTCTATGCTGATTACTAATACGCATTCAAATTTTCTCCTGTTCATCACGCAAATTTAATACTTTTATAATTGCCTCTTTAATTATCATGCAGTTTCCTAATGGGCATTAAATAATATATACACCGGTTTTGTTAAGATAATGGATCAAATGGGTGCCACTTTTATCCATTACCAGCTATTTAAACGAAAAAATTCTTCTTAATATGGCTAAAATCAGGGGAAGGAATTTTGGTTGATTCCCAAATAAGACTTGGTTGCCGATGTTATATTCTTCGAGATGTTAGGCAAAGCGTAAAGGTTAATGAATTAAAAAATATGATTAGACATTTTTAAGAAATCTCAAATGGTCAATGTACCAAGATTATATAAGTAAACTGTTACAATTTTACAAAAAACTAATTTTATTTCCCTATCATTATTTGGACCGACAAAGTAACAGTGTTAGCTCATGTCAATTTATAAAAATTACCTACTCTCCTTCACTTATACCAACAATACATCTTTCTAAAAAATTATTTAGCTAATAGTCAACTAGTTTCTTGTTATAATCAAATAGCAATCGCTACGAAGTATCACTTCTGTCTTATTGAAGAGGATGTCTTTGCATAACAAAGAATAATCGCTTATATAGATGATATCACCCGCACTTGTATTATTTCCTTTAAATGACGATGCAAACGTTTCCAATAATTTCGTCCAAATTTTCGTGGGTTTTACAAATCAATATGTAGTCATTATTACTTATTTGTAACACTATCTACTTTTCTCTTTATAGCAAGCTAAATGTTGTCCAATATATTGTTTTAGTTTTTCATTTCCTATCTTCGCTAAATATCTACGAACGATTGATCACCAGAAAAGTACGAAGTTTCAATTTTCTTGTATCTTAGCGAGAACAACGTGTCACTAAACTGCTGATAGATAAAACATTTCGAATGAATCTTATAACCCAGTTACCCCCATCAAATGCAATATCAAAATGAAAATTAAATGATATTTTACTTTTATTTTCCTCTGCGCCACGCAACTAAAGATTGACATACACATATTTCGACTATTCAATGCTAAAGTACATATTTACCTGTGGTTATCGAAGAAAACCAAACATTCACGATAATGTTAATCATAGATAATGTTAACCCTGAATATTAATAAATCATAATTATAAAGTAAATATTGATAACAAAATTAATCGAAAATACCGTTCGAGTGGCGTTTTTGTGGAAGTTTCACCTTTATGTGCAGAGTTGCGTATGTACAAGAAATTCAAAATTCTCTACAAATTACATGATTACAAAATTATTTGTATTACATCCTTGTTATTTATATATCTAATCATACCAAAAACACTCTTGTTTTTAGATAAAAGTTAAAAATATCATAAATTTGTTTAGAGGTATGTTTAAATTTTTTTTTTTATTCGCTACATTTTTCTTTGGCGTGAATCAAAAATTAATCAGAATGCAACTTGTACATACATCGATTAGCCAAGGGTTGCTGACCCCGTAAATAATTATATCCACACAACTCATTTCTGCAATAGTCTACTAAAGAGTAAAAACTTAAAATAGCCTTTCAGTTACCAACATCAAAAGCTAACAATTTAAATGCCTTACAGCTAAACACCATCCATCAATAGTTATTTCTAGAGATGCTCGTTAGAAACTTTTATTACCCATTAACGTAGGTATAACCTTACTAACACCTAGACCAGTTTGCAAGTATGCATGCAACACCCAAATCGTTATGAGTAATTCAGCTAAACCTCTCATTTTTAATTCTGCCTTTAAAAAGTTTTTCTGCTAATTTTCTTTAATTTCCGCAAGTTGAACGGACACATTTATCTAAAATCGTTTTACCATTATCTACTTTATTAGAACAAACTCTTTTTGGCCCGCTGCCACACATATTTTCAATCTAACGACACATAGCGTGACTTCGCCAAGACAGTTTGCGCAAAATAACAATTAATTCGATAATGCGGGCAACGTGGAATAGCAATACATCTAGAGATAAATATTCAGTGATACTGGAGTGTAGCTGCACGTTATTTTCCCAACACATGCATAATTCTCGACCTTAATTGAATTAAATTGACCAGAATTTGAATAAAAATTTAAGGTATGTACGAGTATTGCTTACTTCCTCTACCTCGTACCTACAACTTCCTAAGATTAGAATAAATCGACGCGACGCAAATGTAAAAATCTGATATTTAACGTAATGAATATCAGATTCGTATTGCGTGCGCGGTATTACGAATTATTTATGTGGTTGTTGGTTAATTTCAGGATGGAACTTTTATTTATAGAGTCGAGGCGAGAACCATGTTTGGAAATAGGGAATCATGCACGCACGATATTTTTAACCAACAAGGCAGCTGTGTATTAGGCGTAATTTTTTCTTCCCTTCTTCTTCGTCGTCTCTAGTTTCTAATAGGTGTGAAAGTTAGCAGAGCATTTTTAGTTTCAAGTTACGATACGGTCACCGATATTGACTAGAACCACCATATTTTCTTCTTGAAGGTATGATTCTAATGCGACTACATACATATATATATATATACACCTAAATTTACATACTAACTATAGTGAGTTACAATACTAGATCTTATATGTAAAACAACATATTGCTGATAAAACGCCTCGAATTAATAAATTTCTAAGTGCTCAACGAAATGATGTAATGCTTTTCAAAGCTCCATAAATTCATAACTCACTAGTGGACCTATTACCTTTCCGAATGAGTTTGTGCAGAGGCACGCTAGTACTTCTGCTTTCACATTGGAACATTACTGTCAAAATCGTGGAAAACTATCTAAAGTTTAATTTCAATAACAGAAATGGTTTGTTTGGAATCAGGAGAATTTAATGCTGTCCCCCAAGTTACTACTTCCTACTCAAATAATTTAATGGAAAGAAACATTTCAGCAACAAACTCTTGTGAATCCAAGTATAGTTAAAACATATTACAATTATACCGTTTTTAAATTTAACTTTCGATCGCCGGCGCCTCCACCAAAACTATTAATTTGGAAATTCACTTCATACACGCTTTTTCTGAACATGTGATACCTGGTCATACTTCAAATAAACGTGTTAGAAATAACACATTTATTATTTTCTCTAGACGAAACAACATTACTTAATACCCATTATTTACGGATGTATCACACACTAAAATTATAGAATGTAAAAAAGTTCGCTATTAAAAGAATTCTTGATTTGGAAAATAGTTTTTAGTTCATTTATTTACATTCCTAATTGTAGATATATATAATTTAAAATGTTTTGAAAAAAGTTGAATTTCATCAATAATTTAATCTGTTTGAGCTTTTAGGGAAAAACATAATTTGTGGTACCTATTTGTCGTTGAAAGTAACAACGTCTGTTAATATTGCGTTAAATCTTCATAACACTTGATACATTAGGATAAAATCATATCGTCAACAAAACAACAATGTGCCTTGATGAACGATTGGAAATGACACCGCGCCGTTGAAGTTGGTAAAAGTCTTACCACAGTACACTAAATACTTCTAGCAGCATAGAATGATAAATGCTTGCTCCATGTTCAAGCCCTGAGTTGCGTCATGGTGTTGAAAAGTTGGATTGACCGAAAACTTTATACAACGAAGTTAACATCGAATAAGTTCGTAATTTATTCAAAAAGAAATTTTATCCATGAGAGTCGTTTAGGATGATTTGGGATTTCACCACACGAGATTTTACTGAAAAGTTCATGTCTTCGTTACTTGAATTCGCGATTTGTTCCCTGATTGACGACCAAAATTTTTTCATTGGACAACTCATTTTGAGCAAAAATTAAGTTTTGGTATTGATTTCACCATTCTATTCCTTTTTGAACATTCCCGGAACATCTAAAATCGCAGGACTTATTCTATAGTGACCAGAACAAGAGATAATCCGAAGGTCGAAAATCTGGAAAATACGCCCCGCAATAGAGAATTTCCCAACCCAAATTGGAGATGACTTCCATAATCACTTTTTCTGTGTGAGGCTGTGCGTTGCCCTGCAACAGAATTACCGCCTCCCATCTTGGTTCCTTCCAAGTTTGTCAATCGTTATCAATACTTTCTGGTTGTCCAGGGCATTCCTTATCGCGAAGATCAAAATTTCCATCCCCATAGTTTTGAAAACAATTTTCGAAGCATCTTCATCCAAGGCGGAATAAATCATTTTTTGGCCTCGGCGGTACCTTTTTAGTTGTAATACCTCAAGTGCTGTTTTTTCCGGCGTTCCAGCATCAAGCACCTTGACTTGTTTTGAAGCTGGAGAATAGCGTCTCAAAGCTAAAAGGCGGGAATGATATACGAATTTAAATAGACACTGTCATCGAATATACTTAGGGGACAAGAGATAATTTGTGCATCTAATACATAAAACATATTCCCTCTTGCATCGCTGTAAATATTCAACCAGCTTTGAAGCCGAAGTTAGTTGAAGTTATTGCGCGTAATCTGCTAATAAATACTTGAATCCATCGGTTAATCAATTTTGTAGAATTTTGGAATCAAACTACCATTTCTACTTTTCCATACTTTTAATTAGAACCACATTTTCAAAATGTATACATACATCTGTCACTAGAGGAAATCAATCATCGATTAGCTTTACATTTTTGTATCTTTTCTAAGTTTAACGCTACAAATTTGCTAATTTAATAGAAATGCATATATTTGGGAGAACATTCTTCCAAAAATTACAACTACACAACGTTTTTATTTGGAAAAAATAGTACGTAGTCACGAGTAAAATCGTAGAACCCAATGAACATTCAATCCAATGATTTAGAAATACAAAGAATATTTCATAAATTTAATTTGGAAAAGAATCCTACGGTTTACCTGCTTGTTTCATTATAAATAATTTGTTTACGAAATTTTCAGCAATTTTTCTTTCATTAAATAACTAATATAACATGTGTCTTGTACAAGAAGAACAACGGTGTACCACGCACTGAAGAATCGATGTTAAAATTTGTATAAATTCTTACGCATTATCGAACTTTTTGTAATTTTTTCCGTAATTATACAGCAAATTAGATCGAAGCGTACGCTTTTCGTAAACTGTAATATTCTTTGGCACGATATACAGGTAAATTATGCATTCCTTTATTTTCTTACCGTGGTTAGTTCTTACTACCCTTATTAGAGTAATTTGCCAACGGAGAAAACGGCTGCGCAACATGATTTATTGCTTACATCTCGTGCTTTCATTTTCTCATAAAACTCCATGACGTTCTTGCTTAGACAACTATATAAAATAAGCAAGATTGATGGGATGTATAAAATTAACTTCGAACAAAAAGTACAGAGCTGAAATTATACGCGGACAGATTTCATTTGAAAACATTCGTAATAAATTATACAAATACAAATAGGAATCTTTCTTCGTGCGTAAATCAGTCAGCGTAAATTATTTATAGACACGTCAATGAAAACCACTGATTGATAATCTGACCGATTTAAATGTTTTTTGATCAAATGCAATGTAGCAACTGACAATGAGTAACTCTAATTTTAAACGAATACACAGATTTTCCTCGATCCAGTAAAAATGTATGATTGGTAGCTACATTCATAAGCATAATTTGATAAATGATCATCTAAACAGGACAACTAATCCTTCACCAGGACAATCATCAGAAAGTATAACAAATTATCGATTATTTAAAGTAGCAAAATGCGAAATTATTGATTCAAGGTCCATATAGTCCTGAATTAAGTCCAAATAATTTCTTTTTATTCTCGTTTGTCGAATTGTCCGAAAACTTTCTACAATTAAGTTAACATCGAAGAAGTTCGTAATTATTCAAAAAGAAATATCGTCCATGAGAATCATTTAGGATGATTTAGAATTTTACCACACGACATTTTATTGAAAAGTTCAAGCCTTTATAACTTAAATTTGCGATTCGTTCCCTGAATGACAACCAAATAACCAACCAAGGGATAATCCGAAGGTGCCAAAATCTGGAAAACACGCCCCGCAATGGAGAATTCCCCAACCCAAATTAGAGATGACTTCCATAGTCACTTTTTCTGTGTGAGTCTGTGCGTTGCCCTGCAACAGAATTACGACCTTCCTTCTGTATTCTTCCAAGTTTGTCAATCGTTATAACTCTTTTCTAGTTATCCAGGGCATTCCTTGTCGCGAAGCTTAAAATTTCCAACCCGATAGTTTTGAAACCAATTTTCAAAGCATCTTTATCCGAGGCTGATCAAATCATTTTTTGGCCTCGGCGGTAGCTTTTTAATTGTAGTACCTCAAGCGCTGTTTTTCTGGCGTTCCAGCATCAAGCACCTTTTTCTTTATTATAAACAGGAAGGTTTGTCATTAATGATAGAACACTATTTCATGTAAATCGTCACCAGTACCACGAATTACGTACTCCATTCATTGGATCCATTCTTGGCCACTTTTTACAATAGATCGACCGTTATTTCGCAAATACAGTGGGGTGATATTGATATCAAGTTGGTTAATTGTTGCTGGTTTATTCGCTTAAACCTGTTACTTCAAATGACCTCACAGAAAGCAATCCAACGGTGTCAAATCGCACGACCGTAACACAACGAATTGATAGATTCATCTCGCGAAATTAATGAATCGTTGAATTTTGTTTCAATAAATCAATGGTTTCGGCTACTATGGTGCGTAGCACCATTGTGTTGAAACCGCATCTCGGTTTGATCGATATTATGCAAATTTGGAAACAAGAAGTCATTTACAATTGATCTCTAACGAACACCATTCACCATAACATACCGTGCGCCCTTAGTTTGAAAGGAGTAATGGTCGATGATGCCTTCTGCATGTAAATCACACTACAGTCACTTTTTCAGGATGCAATTCAGTCTTGTGAATTGCCTGTCGGTTTTCATCAGTCCATATATGGCAATTTTGATGGTGCGCGTAGCGAAAGTTTTGTGATAAAAAATATTATTTCTGGCAAGGTGTTCCTGAGCAAAATCAGCGAATTTACGATGCAATAAATGATTGTTCAGCTTCAATTCATCAACTGGATTTTGCAAGGATGTAAACCGAGATCAAGCTACGTTATGTAGAGGTCACCGACAGATACAATTGTTGAGAAGGAGGTTTAATTGATAAATTTGAATTTTCACGGATACCAGGCAGCAATACTTGCAGTACTACGTGATGTTTTGTGTCTTATGGATGTCTTGGTATTGTGTAGAGTATACTCTGACTCAAACTTTGGAACATCACAAAGAATAACCTGTTCATAAGGACGGTTACGTCGACCATAAAAGGGCTGAAAATCCCCATGAGTATCACGCAAAGACTGATTATTTTCAAAATAAATTTTTACGATCTGTAAACTTCGTTTCAGTGGATTAAGATCCATTGTATGAATGTTGTTGAATATTATTTTAACTTGATGCAAGACGAATTGGTGTGGCCGTGACATATATTCAAATTTCTGTCATCCCTATTGAGAATTCCTGTATATATGTAGTATCGGATGAATTACTTTGAAAAGTGGGTTTCAATACTTGTTTCGGAATATATACAATACAATAAATAGCTTTTACTATATATTGATAATATTCCAAAATTTTTACGATGGCTTAAGTGCAATCTAGAGTTAGTAACGTATAAACTGAAACCATACTACAAATTTACTTTAACGATCGTTATCGATTCAAACTCTTACACCTTTCGACAATGTTCACAATTCTTGTTTGTTTTCCATCTACATCAATTTGTCAGTCTCGTTTCCTGTAATTCGTTATAGAAATGGAATTTCTTCTGACAGCGAGAGTTCCTATTTACCCAGTATTGTTTTCTTTCCTTCAAAACTAATATATGCCTATAGGAAAGAAAAATGGCACAAAATACGTAGTTATACGATCTCATTCTTGTATTTCGATGTATATATAGGTATACACGTACACATGCACGAAGAAAATTGAGAATATACAATAATAGTGTAATGCTTCTTGTATACTTGTTATATGGCGTATCCGTTAGTAAACAAAATCGTTTTCTGAACGATAACATTTACGATAAGCAAATAAAAATAAATTGTTACTTAAGCTAAAGAAGAAGTTTATCAACCGTATCGGTCGTAACGTATTTTTCACTTATCAATAATTGAAATTGCGCCAAAATTCTCCAACGAAAATATGGTTTAAACTGTGGTGATTGTATTATTAATACATAATTATATTCTGAATAGAATTCCGTGCTCTAGAATTATTACACACCTAAGTACACTAAATGATACTTCGCACAACTTTCCTCTGTAATCCCACACCCTATGAGTCCAAATATACATAACTACATTGTTTAGAACTACCGAATAGATTTTCTGTGTCAATAGCACGACAGTTTGCCACTATTATTGTTGTATAATATGTGTAGTTATTTGCAATGTAAGGCGCTGAACAATATAGTGGGAATGAATAGATGGATGAGGTCCCGTCTTGAAAAGCTCTGCTTATTAGGTAATTTTTCTATTTGCGTTTTGTATCCTTATGTTAGTGTGTATGTATAAAGTAAGGCAACCGTACTAAACAAATTGATATTTAAATCTTGTGTATTCTTTATTTATACCGTATTTCTTTCATTTGTAAAGAAAGAATTTACATTCCACAGAGTATTTACTAAATCTTTCAAGCTGAACTAAATTTTTCGAGTTCTATTTTAATTTCATTTAGTAACTAAAACGTCACAAAAGCTACTTTTATATCGAAGGTTATCCTACACAGAAAGTAATGGAAATATAAAAGCGCATCAAAAAATTCATCAATGAGGAGAACACTAAATAAAATAAGATGAAAGCACGATATAGGGAGGTAATGGTGATTGGCATACAAATTAGGTGGGGATGATGGAATAGAACTTCACAAGGTTTGTAGTAATGGAATGACGAAAAATGACAAAACTAAGATAAAAACAACGAAAAAATCACCGAGCATGTTGGTTATAAAGGCTGTCTAACACTGGAAGCGATATCAACAGAGAAAATGAATGAAAGGAATCAATATTAAAGCAGCTAATAAAATAGTCAAAATAACAATAGGGAACATAAAGGGAATGGAAGAAAAAGAACAACTCATTCAAGAATTTGGAGAGGCAGAACTTAACGTGTTTGTAATTTGTGAAACCAAGGAAAGGAAAGGGTGAAACAGAATTATAAAACGTACATCCGAGATGCTTCTTAATGCGTCGTTTTCGCTTTATGGGCTGGTCTTAAATCCTGCTGAAAGGTCCACTCTTTACCATTGAACAGGGTATTATTAAGCGGTTTGAAAACATACTCTAGGATGTTCTACTGATAAACTGTAGCTAACGTCTTCACCACTTGTTCAAAGAAATGCAGCTGTAAGACTTCTTCATAAGAAATGCCGCTCCAAACCATTGCAGACCGGGTATGATAACCTCTCCGCACACCTAAAATTTCATGGAATTAGAGCTCTCTATCATTCTGCTTATTAAACTTTTTTAAGAGTAAAAATTCTTTCATCTGTAAACAGAATTTCACGATGCTTACCATGAACATACCACTGCAACATCCGTTTAACTCCCTGTTGTCTAATTTGTTTTAAACTTGCTGTAAGCCATTGTTCTGTTACTCGACGATATGACCCAAGTTTAACTTCTTGCTTTATGGAACAGGACATACTTCGTATCGATATCCCGATTTCCCTGGCTATAATTCTTTGTTTACGCAAACGATTTTTTCGAATATAGGCTTCCACCATGGAACCCGAGTTCATGCACTTCTATGTCCGTCACTTACATCTCGACAAATGGCTTAACAGCTCGATAAATAAATTTTCTCAAAGCCCGAGAACTTCAGTTTAAGTTTTCTCACATTTGTAAATTTATCAATAAAATATCTGGTCTTATCGGCAACACTAAGTAATTCCTCCTTTTCTAAGAAAAGTTTCATTAGGAATTAGGAACAGAATTTGCAGCAAGACTAGGCATATTAAAACATAAACATATGAGAATGTGTATCGGAAAGAATCATGGGGATGATGTACTGGAAATGAAACATTAAAGCAAATATAGTACGTCGTATATATATGGGCTAAACCATGATGATAATGGGGTGAACAAGCACAAATTCTGAGAAGAATGGGCAATCACTATAGGAAATGTCAATAGAAAAATAGTCATTCTGGCTGGCATGAATGTAAGAGTACGTTAAAGAGCACATGAGGTGATTAGACCTTATTAGGGAGGAAGCAAAAATTAAAAACGAATAAGGAAATGGATTTCTCTGTACAAAATCATATCTACCAGAAAAGTGAAAACTACAGATTAATTGACATTTTTAAAACGTATAGGTCGGTGGTACTAGATGTTCGGGAAGGAAAAGGAGAGATAAGATGGAATATACAGATCATTACTTCGTCAAGGGATGACAGGTTAAAAGCGCAAAAAGG